>JASJET010000039.1:4870000-5615000 GCA_034092305.1 Diaprepes abbreviatus
TTTCAATGCGGGTTCCCAATATAATATAAAATATACTTTTTATATAATCTCAAAAAATTCTTAGTACTATTGATATTGTTTTACTCCGATTCCGAGAACAGGACAGCTAACGCTTGATGTTTACTAAAATACTTGTTTTTTTTTGTTTTTCACATTAATTTTGAATAACTTTAACATGACCGAAAATGTAAATAATTATAACTGGTGGGCGGCAACACCTTTTAAAATTCAAATTATTTTTTAAATTCTAACTTAATAAATTTAAAAAATACAAAACATTTTTATGTGAATAACCTTGAATCTTCAAGACTTATGCCAGTTTATAAAAAGGCGATAAAATCTTTCTTCTAAAGAAGATAAATCAAGTACATAGTTAAGATACTAACAAAGATAAGTGGCAAATGACATGTTGGTAACATCTTGCTGAAAATATGTGGCAATTACATAGCTGCTACGGATCTTGACAGAAAAATACTACTTAGGTTTTCAAGTACTTTATTTGCCTCTTAAGTAAATTAACCAAATGTAGTTTGAAGTACCTGATTATTATTTTTTATCTATATGGATGTATAGTGTACATATTACCTTTGATTTTCTTCTTAGTTCTGTATTTTGTATTCGCTCTTTGAGGTTGATGCATCATTTTTTCTACGACTCTTGAAGTTTTTGTACAATATTTTTTATTAAGATTCCAAGTTTCTGTTTCATAAGTGAGACCGGGTAGAACGTTTTGATCGAACGTTTTTTATTTGTTTAATCTTAATGCAGTATGGGTATACGTGATCTCCCGATGCGACTTAACGACTTATTGGTAGAAAATTTTCTCCACTTTCCATTTTTGCAATGAAAATTGAGGGTTTTGGTTTAAAAAATTCAACTTGATCTTCGAAAGACCTTGTAAATTGATCTTAAGGTCAAAGTCGCTAGTACAGATAGGTGACTGGCTTACTTACCCACCCTGTATATATATATATATATATATATATATATATATATATACACATACATACACACATATATTGTGTCGACACAAGTAAATTGAGATTATACCTTTGAAAAGGCCCACTACGTTGGCGAAACGTCAAGGACAGAATAGTGGTATTAATCTAAAACCTAACCCAAAGAAGTTACCATACATTTATACATTTAAATATATATATATATATATATATATATATATATATATATATATATATATATATATATATGCGAGGCATGTCTAGAAAGTAAGTGTACTGAGGCTCTCACGGTCGGAGGGTTTTTTTTTCGACATGTTACTTGACTCCTCCCTTCTAATTTCTTGAGTTTGTTGAAGAAACTGTCAAATATTTAATAATCTCAAACAGTATGTCCTGGGAGTATCCAAAGTCTAATATACAAGAGAGTGCTGATCAGTTTTCGGCTTGATACGTATGTGGTATTTGCAGGTTTAAGTTCTTACTGACATTCTGTAACACTACCCTTTATTAATGTGTAACAAATTTTAGATTAGTGGCTCCGTTAGAGTGTTTTTGACAACCTGTTGAAAAACATCCTTTTTTTTCGTGAAAAGGGAAAGATTAGCAATAGGTGCGGTTTTAATTTCTTCTATTTGAAAGGTTTAACGCCATTTAAGATTAATCAGCACAAAGAAGGTCTTTTCCATCATATTCAATTGTAAAACCATGAATTTATAAACTTAGAAAAAGTCGCAAAATTACTGATGAAGAACGATGCTTTGGATGTACCACAAAGGCCACTACTCCCAAAATGATGAGATAGTTGATACTGTTAAAATGTCCAATGAACGCATAGATAATAATTTGAATATGAAGAACCTCTGCGCGAGAGAGGTGCTATGTTTGCTAACGTTCAAGCAAATGCTACAACTAAAAACTGTTTCAACTGCGAATTTGGCGCTGTATAAACAGAATCGTGAATTTTTATGTTAATTCATAACTATAAATGACACTTACGCCCATCTCTATACCTTTGAAAATGAGTCAGTCAGGATAATAGACAGGATCAGGTGAACCAGCTCCAAAGAAGACAAAAACAACGTTGTCAGCCAACAAGGTTGTGTTGTATGTTTTCTATGAAAGAAAAGGAATTATCGTTATTCATTATTTTGAGAAAAGTAAAATTATCAGTGGTAAGTACTACGGAAACTTATTACAACGTTTGAATAATAAAATAAAAATAAAACGTCCATATCTATTAAAAAAAATCTTGTTTTACCAGGACATTGTTAATTGTCGCAACGGTTAAAATGAACGGACTTAAGTTTGAATTGCTTCCCTAACCACCTTAGATTTAGAAACCAGGGACCATTATAACACCATTTCCTAACCTCAAAACAAGACACAGTAGAAAACGGTGTGAGTGCAATTAGGAAGTCATTAGCGCTCTAAATCGGGCTGTTCGAGGAGTTCGAACAATTGCATTATAAAGTTGGTATAATTGTAATGGAACAAATGTTAATTATTTTTCATTGTTCAATGTCATCTATATTTTGTTAAAATAAATAATTAAATAATCACTCTGTGAACTTAATTTTATTATCTTTGTCGTTTAAATGTTTTCTTAAAAATATATAAACTCAGTAAATTTATGAACACATAAAACTAAAAGACCCTTTCTACGATTTGGCTATAAATCTGTCGAAATAATCCTGCTCTGATTATGTAAATAAAACCAGACGTGTTAAGGGTAGTTTTTAACATATGGTATATGAAATATCGTTAAAATGTATTAAAATATTGAACGGTTTTCCCGTTATTAGGAAACAAAAGAATGATCAAGTAGACGCATTGTACTGTAATATAACGTTTGACCTGTGAAAGGGGGTATATAGCGTCTGTTTTTCCTGATTGCAAGAACGAATGATTTAAATACCAGCATTATAAATAAGAGGGCACTCAGGTTTTTTCACAGATGTTATATTATCTTATTCCTTTAGTTATATAAAGAAATAGAATAGTTTTATTAACTGTGTTTATATAAAAATTAAGATTAAGACGCTCATAGGCCAATTCGGGAATCAAGCATCCGAGACCTTCGAACTTTAAGGGAAAGAAATTGACGTTTACTGGGTTCCATCGGGTCATATGGGTACAAACGGGAAACAGAGGGGTGTAGAGGGGGGTGTAAGATTCGAAGACACTCTTTTAAGGAATAGTAAATTTCAGTACCAATCTGAAAGTCGAATTAGGGTGATAGGTACCGTTCTTTAAGTCCAGTGCCGTAGTGTATATTCGGCGGGAATGAAGGTTTTCATTAATTTATTTTTGATTTAATTCGGGAAGTTAAGGGAGTATCATGTGTTATTTTAGTCGGGCGTTTCGCGATTTTCATACGGTTTGATTAAATAATATAAATAGCTGTTTTTCGGGTTTTATTTCTTTTTTTTGTTTATTATATTATTAAGATATTTATACGTGTTTTTTTTTAATTCGATTTTACGTTTTTGGTTAAAATAACGGCCGAGAAGAGCAGTTTTTTTTTCTAATTTTTATTAGTTTTAATTTTCTCATTGTAAATAGTTTGTTTTTCTATTTATTTTTGTTAAATATATTTAAGTATTTTGAGAAACTTGTTTTATTCAATTTAATTAAAACCTTCACGCGAATTAACTTGCGGGCTCGCTGTTGCGAGACCTACAAAACAAGAGGTGTCTTCTGACCAACTAATTAGCAGCCTTTCCTGAGTCCTGAAGTTCTGAGTTGTGGGTTGTAAGCTTAAATAACCGTAGTTGTTTGGTACTAAAGCTACAAGAGAGAAGATGCACGACCAGACTTCCTGAGTGTCCTTATTGCAGTGAAATTTAATTGTAGGTTATTAAAATAGTTACTAATTAATATGGGGCAAAAATGATTATAGATAAAATGATTAACGCTACCTCAATATGTCATTAGCAGGAGTCTATAATCAAATTCTATCACATAATTGCATTAGAACATCTTTATGAAAAGCATATGAGACTTTGTGGAGAATATTTATAACATTAAAAAATAATCATGAAACACTTGTTTTCTTTGTTAGACCGTAAATTTATCAGCTCACACTCATTTTTGGATTTTTTTTTAATTACCAAAAAATATTTTTCATGAATTTTGAATTAAGTTTTAATTTTGTAGAAATTGACAATTCTTTTGAAGAATTTACACCTTAAACAATTTTTAAATTTATATAAAAAATATTGTTTCTAGTTATTAGTATGATTGAGACTAAGAATTAAAAAACATCCAACTGTTGGAAAAAAAAACGAATAATTCGATTTTTTCAAATTATTTAAATCGAATATCACTATTGAATTTGGTTCGAATTATTCGACATTTCGAATTATCCGTACACTGCTAGTTCCAAATTATTCATCTATAACATAACTAAGTACATCAAAGTTGTAATATATTAATCATAGAGTTAAGTGGGTACCACCTGCCTTAACTCGATTAACGAGTACCACAAGCCGTAGTAGAAAGAATAGTTTAGTAACGCGTGCTCATTCACTAGAGAACCCACTGCAGCGTCGAAGTAAAATGCACAGGTAGTAGTACGTAGTACCACGGTTCGTAGTACCCACTTCACTTCCTCTAAAGAAAGTGAAGGTATCAGCCGGGTGCTTCGGTAATCTTCATCTTGATTTGATTTTTTTCGGTGGATGCGGCGAAAAGAAAGTGAATTTTGTTGTTGTTTAGACTAGTCGATTAGTTTAATCTCGAGGATAACCGTCGGAAATTTCGTTGTTGGATTTATTATCGTTTTCTTTTGGGGTGAGTTAGACTTTTATTTTTTACAGTTGTTTAAGTTTTGATAGCCTAACTTTCATTAATATTAAATCTTATTTAAATTTAGATTATAAATAAAATACTCATTATTAATTTAAAGCTATCGTATTAAAATACGAGGGACGCTAAAAGAGATTACTCCTTAATAAGTAAACCAAAGGGTTTTTGAAAATTTTATTTTTTAACTTCAATAGATCTATCCATGAACCAACTTATTCCATCAGAAAAAAAAGTATTCCTGAATCTTTCGTGGATTCACGATCCCATTGAATTTATTTTGGCCAATATTTTAACCTAAGATACGGGGGTGCTTGCTTCATTTCCATACATGCCAATCATTTAGTATTTTTTGGCCAATTATGTTTTCTATTAAAAATCTGAAGACGTTACGATGTCCCAATTTCACAAAACTCATTTTTTATTGTAAAACACTTCATAAAATAAAAAATAATTACTGGATTGAAATCAAATTTGTAACACAAATAGAAAAAGGTAGTCGCGATTGGAAGTTACTAAGCAACGCACAAATAAATGTTTCTATCAAGAGTAGATTGTTAATACAAATATTTGATATCAATGAGACGTGTGACAATCAACAGTTGTCATAAAAATAACATTAAAATATGTTTCGCTTAAAACTTGATTTTTTTATATACACCATACACCGTAAATAAAATTTTTATAAAAAAATTAAACTGATTTCTAAAAACATGCAAAAAAATCAAAATAACAATATAAATTTTTACTTGAAATTGAAATTTTTGAAGTCGGCGTCAAATTAATACCTGGCAAAATGTGATTTACGTGAAAAGATTGAGAAATACTTTATTTGTAATTACTTTCTTACCTTACCTTGTATGTATGGGCAAAATCTGAAAAATGTTAAGTTTTTAGACCCCCACATTGTATCTGTTATATTAAATTATAAAAAATGAATTTCAGATTCATAACCTACGATTCCAAAAACCCTCTAATACCAAATTTGAAAAAATACGAATAATGTAAAATTTTAATCCCACTCTATCGAATCCGACATATTGAATTTCAAAAAAATAATTTTAAACTTTTAATCTAACCTTAATCTACATCTCCGATTACCCCTCAGTATTAATTATGGATATATCCCGGAAATATAAAATTTTTAGACCGCCATATTACGTTTGCCATATTGAATTTTTTAAAACAATGTTAAATTCGTTATTTGCATTCTCAGTATCAATTTTGAACAAAATCGTGAGATCTTGAATTTTTTAGTCCGTCATAATGGATCCTCCATATTGAACTTTTTAAAAATAATCTTAAATTT
Source organism: Diaprepes abbreviatus (assembly GCA_034092305.1). Classification (NCBI taxonomy): domain Eukaryota; kingdom Metazoa; phylum Arthropoda; class Insecta; order Coleoptera; family Curculionidae; genus Diaprepes; species Diaprepes abbreviatus. The sequence continues at coordinate 4,876,073 of JASJET010000039.1, forward strand.
GTAATTTACACCCTCAAAACCCCCCCCCCCCATACCAATTTCGATCCGCCATACTGATTTTTTTAAAAATAATTGCAAATTCGTAATTTATACCCTCAAAAATCCCCCTAGACCAATTTTGGAAAAAATCGCAAGATGTAAAATTTTTAGTCCGGCATATTAGATCCGCCATATTGTATTAAAAAAAATAATTATAAATTCGTAATCTACACTTTCAAAAACTCGCCTATACCAAATTTGGACAAAATCGAGAAATGTAAAATTTTTAATCCGCCATACTGGATTCGCCATTATCAATTTTTTAAAAATAATTTTAGATTCATTGTGTACGATTTCGCTCTATTATAAGCGCCATCTTAGAGCCGTTTTACACACTCAAGAATTATTGTCAAAATTTATCTCATAATTATGTTGAAAATTTTCATAAAACCAATTTGCTGTTTTACACACCAAAGAATTATTGTTAAAATTTTGGTGAAAATTTTCGGCATAAAAATATAGAACGTGTTCTATATTTTTATGACTAAAATGCGGAAAGTGCGCGAAAATCGACGCAGAATAAAATTTGTGATTTGACAACCCACATTTGGTATTCAACCTAATCTCAATATTTACTCATTGTTTCTTGCACAAAATATCCCTAATTTTGTGGTTTTTTGATTATATATGTTTGGAAAACTTCATATTTATGACACTTTAAGGTTATCCCCAGATTATTTAACTGCTTGAACGTCACATGTTATGAAAATGCGCATGAGCACCGAACAAATTACCACTAAAATTATATTTCTTGTACGTATCAAACAGAGTGGTATTTTATTGTAAAAATTATCTCCAAAGAATTTTCGGCAAAAATTTGCTGAAAATTTTTGTTATAATTTTCGGAAAAATTCTTGTCTGTGTAAAACAGCTCTTAGATTTTACTGAACTAATTATTTTAGGATCGTGACTATTTTGTCTTCTGTAATCTCACATTCAAAATGTGTGTCCTATTTTGTGGTTTTTGTGTTTTATATGAGTAAAAGTTGGTATGGAATGTTTCAATAGCCTTTCTTGTTTTGAACTATTATGTTCCTTTAATCCGGTTTTTTCGTGATTTTTGTTTTTTCCTTAGATTGTTGGGAACGTAGTACTTTCAGGTTGTAGTTTTCTTTTATTGTTTCTTCTATGATTTTTGTATTGTGCCTTTTTTCATCTTTTCGATTTCTTTCTTCATCAGTTTATTTAGTTCTGTGAAGTTTTTCGATATTTTATTTGTTCTATTTCTTCTGTCTTCTAGTAGTTGTATTATTATAGCACTTAATCTCGAGATTTTATGAATCGTTATTAAATCAGAGATTTTATGTTCAAGTTTGTCTATATCCATTTCTTGTATTGTGTCTATTTTTAATCGTTGTTTTAGCTCGTGATCGTATTCCTATTCCTTTAGCTCTAGAATTTCTCCGGTTGGGTGCTGCTGATTCTTAAGAAGTTTGTTTCTCTCAGTTTTAAAATTAATCCTAATTTTTGTTCAAACTAATCTGGTGTTGCTTTCGGTATAGAATTTGTTTAAAACAAACCGATCTTAGCATATCGTTTTGTTGCTCTATAGTACCTAATCAATTTCACTTTTTGTTTTGTTATCTGGGTTCGCCATCTTCATTTACGGTGTTTTGAGACAATGTATTTAGATAGTACAGGTTCTCCTTGTTAAGGTGATTCACTAGAGTTTCCCTTCGTTGATTTCTGTTACCTAGTCCAAAGTGTCCAATATTTTCTGTATCTTCTTTCTTCGACCAACTTTTCAATTGAAATCTCCCGTGATCACTACGAACTGTGCCTTCTTCTGCTTTCTAGCTTCCTCTAAGTCTTCATGAAAGTCTTCGATTGCTTCTTCTTCAGTTGCTGTGCTTGTTGGCTCATATGCATGTATGACTTATAGATTCCAATCTTCTATTTTAAGTGATCATAATGTATATCACTCACTCTGATGGATCTAGTCTGGTCCTTGACAATATTATGCTTAATTTTTTTTTAATTATGATTGCTACACCTGCAATGTAACTTTTCTCTTTTGAATTTTTCTGAAATAAGCTGTGCATTTTCCTCCAAGTAGATAGGTTTCGCAGATTCCAACAATGTTCCATTCTATGTGATTTAATTCTTCTTCAAATTCGTTAATTTGCTCTTGGTGGGTTCTTAATGTTCTTACGTTGTAAGTAGCAATATACTGCGATTATGCGAACTTTTGCTTCCCTCAGAATCCGCGGAGCTGACTGTCTTTACAGTGTAAGATTTTGAGTTTTTTACTCACTAAGGATAATTTCATATTACGGTTCAATATTTCCATAATTGAGAGGATCTGGCAGTTACAAAACCATGCATGCGTGACAGAATTTGATCATAGACTCCTGTAAATGACTTATTGAGGTAGCGTTAGCCAGTCTATCTATAACCAGATTGTTGCCACACATTAATTGGTAACTATTTTAATAACCTATAATTAAATTTCACAGTAATGAAGACACTCTGGAAGTCTGGACGTTCATCTTCTCTTTAGTTCCAAACAACTACGGTTATTTAAGCTTACCAATCACAACTTAGAACTTCAGGACTCAGGCAGTGCTGCTCATTAGCTGGACAGTTGACATCTCGTGTTTTGTAGGTCTCGCAACAGCGCGCCTGCAAGTTAATTCGCGTGAAGGTTTTAATTAAATTGAATAAAACAAGTTTCTCAAAACACTTAAATCTATTTAACAAAAACAAATAGACAAACAAACTATTTACAATGAGAAACTTAAAACTAATAACAATTACGAAAACTAATATAATTGCTCTTCTTGGCCGATTTAATAACCAAGTGTCTTCGAATCTTACACCCCTCTGATTCTCGTTTGTACCCATATTAGCCGATGGAACCCTGTAAACGTCAATTTCTTTCCCTTAAAATTCGAAGGTTTCGATCGTTACGTGCTGAGGGCGTTAGCTATTCTATACCGGATGTTTGATTCCCCAATTGGCCTCTGAGCGTCTAAATCCTAATTTCTATATAACAGAGGAGTAAAACAAACTAACCTACGTCTTCCTATAACGAAAAGAATATATGTTAAAGACTGTAAAAAAAAAACTATTCACTTTTCTTGGCTGTTTTGGCAATAAACATCTTAACTCGTTATTTCTTGTGAATAGAAAAAACAGTGATTACTCAAAATTCTTTTTACAAATGGCCAAACGATATATTTATATTATAGTGAGTTTATTTGATCATTCTCTTGTTTCCTAATAATGGGAAAATCGGTCAATATTCTAAGACATTTTAACGGTTTGTGCATATACCACACCCTTATCTTTCGGTTTTATTTACATAACCAGGGCAGGATTACTTAGACAGATTTATAGGCAACTCTAAGAGAAGGTCTTATTACGTCTTCATAAATTAACTGACTTTATGTATTTTTTTAAGAAAATATTTAAACGACAAAGATCATAAAAGTTAAGCTCGATAACTGATTTATTTTTCCTTTACAGTTTCTTGGATAGTGATAAAAAATATAACTACCCTATTCCCACGAGAAATCTATTCACAGAGTGATTATTTAATTATTCATTTTAACGGAATATAGTTCACATTGAACAGTGTAAAATAATTAATATTTGTTCCATTACACATGTTGGCGAGAGATGTAATGGAATATTGAAAGAGATATAATGTATTGACAGAATATGAGGTTTAGAACTTATTTTATATGTAGTGAGGATATGGAAAACACAAGGCTCGTGTAGACAGGATGGCGTCCCTAAAGTACTATACAATTTAGATATTCCTTGTAATTTTAATTAATTAATTGCTCTGATTATCTGCAATATAAAATAATCGAAACAACACAAATTTCATTAGCTCTGTTCCAAGCTTGCCTAAGAAGATGCCAGACTTGTCCATTTCCACTCATTAAAATAAAGTTATTATACAGCGAAAACTCTTTTATTATAGTAAAAAATTACTTTCCCTACTGAAACAAACAAAATAAACAAGCACGTTTACGTAAAACCTTTTTACTTTCTCTAGTATATCATAAATACGACCATTTATTGTCAAGACCTAGTATCTTTGACAAAATAGGATGTAAAATAAGCAATTATGTATTAAGTAAGTTGTTAAATGCAGATAGTTACCTGTCACCTTCTGATTCACTCGTTATATGATAATGACAAAGAGAAATTTAATGCTATCGATCAATAATCCAATGATAAAAAATTATCTCACGTAAAACCATTATTTTATACTTTTGAAACTTTTTTTTTAAATTTCAACATTAGCAATAAAAAGATAATTTAGTTTTATGACATCACGAAACTTACGAATGTCATTTCGTATAGTAAAATAATTGTGTTTTCCTGATTGCGGGTAATGTGTTGTATTTTTGATTCATATTTAATTCATTTTTGGATGAACCAAATTGAGATTTGGCATGTTTTCGTCACTCTCTATTTTTACAGCGATAGTAATAGTGATTAATGCATTAAATAATATATAATATAACTACTCGTCGATAAATCCTTTTTTTTTTGTTCATCAAATTTATAACAGGAAAAGATATATGGAAATCTTTAAAAAATATAAAGCGATCGAATTTAAAACCTTCTTCATTTTAGTAGTTGGTTAAGAAGAAAGATAGATAAAGGAACAAGAGAAATAATAAAAGAGATGTATAAGAAGAACAACACAGTAAGAACCATTAAAGAAAGGTCTTAAGAATTGGAAATAAAGATAGGAGCGAAATAGGGGTCTGTGTTAAGCCCATTATTGTTCTCGATAGTATTAGATGAAGCCATAAAGGAAGCTGAGAAATCAATGAAACTACTAAAAATAGGATACTGGCAAATACAAAGGACGTATTTGAGTGAAATGATGTGTTCTGATGAGAGGACAATCATAATTGAAAATGCTGAAAGGAATCTAGAATTTTTTTTCATTTAAATCATTAGAAAAGCTGGAAAATTATAAATATCTAAGAACAATGTTATTAAGTGAGGGGAAAATAGATTATGAGAGAATGGCAAAAGTAGGAAAAATGTTATGTATCTAGAGAACAACTATTGTAGAAAAAAAGAAGTGGAAAAAGTAATAAAAACAATAATAGTAATAATATACAGCAGTGAGACCTAGACAATGACAGAAAAGGCTAAAACATCTGGGAATCCAATGAATATGATATTTGTGAGAATAACAGAAAACAAGACCTAGAGAGATAAAATAAGAAATGAAACATACTGGTAAAACCTAAAAATTTAACTAATAATCGAAAAAATAGAGGAGTTATGACGGTTTTGTCATATATGTCATATAAGTAATGAGAGACTAACAAAAAAGTGTATGAGATTCACGCAACAAGGAAAAATAACCAAGGAAGACCAGGAAGAAACGGGAACGACGATATTAAAGATGCAGGACAAAAAATGCAGAACTCCATTCGGGGTTTACACTGAAAAATAGAAAGCCATAGGATTAAGGAAGGAAAGTGCATTTTTTAATATTTATGTAAAGTAAGAATTACATTATTTGAGTATCTTTTGTCTTCTTTAAAATAGTGTTTTCATTTTGATTATATCTATCAAAATAAAGAAATTACAAAGTAACTTTAGTTCTGAGGTAAATTGTCCTGTGGAAACCAAGAACAATACCGCTGTCGGTGAATAAGAGATTTCATGTGACATATTAACTTGGCCTATCCAAAATGCAAACCTGTAGTTAAAACAACATTAAGATTTTGACTTTTTTCTTGAACAACTGAAATATTATATATATATATATATATATATATATATATATATTCCCTGATATTTTTCCAGTTATCAATCCGTTTGTCATTAGAAAAATCCTCACGACGTTTCGCCAAAATCTCAGCTGGCATTTTCAAGTGATGCTTTCTGGACTTGGAATTCATCAGGAAGCATCACTTGAAAATGCCAGCTGAGATGTTAGCGAAACGTAGTGAAGATTTTTCTAATGACGAACGGATTGATAACCGCAAAAACACCAGTGCACATTCCACCATCCGCCATTTGCTAGCATAGAAAAACATTTTTCGAAAAGTCTAAGTATGCGGGCCCGTCTAAACGTTGAAGTATTATATGGGGCCCTATTTTTCTATCTCCCAAAATACCTGCCCAATCATTCATTGAAAATTTACAATACCTTCACGCGAGAAACCATGTTTCGTCAGTGAACGAAACTTTATTAGAAAAAAATCGGCATTTTCACTGCATCCATTTAGAAAATTAAACTGTTGGAAGTCGATCTTAAAGTTAAAGTCCTCTTTTTAAATGGCATAAGTAAAGAAGTTGTTCATTTAAAATTTCCCATGTAGTACTTTTAGAAATATCCTCTTCTAAAGCAATTTTTCTTGTACTTATACCTGGATTGGCTGCAACAAGTTCTAGAACTCTTTCTTCTGCTTGTGGAATTAGAGTAGTATTGCTGCTTCTACAGCCATTTCTATTTGGCATAAAAGTATCATTTTCTTTTAAGGACTAGTGTAATTTAATAACTAATTTCTCGCAAGAAATTTGTCGATTTGGAAAGGATTCTGAAAACAACCTGGGAGTTTATGCATTGATTTAATTAAAACGGGGTTTCTCCTAGATTATTAGTGTAGTAATTTTTTACAAGATTTTTTTTCTGTAATAGTTTTACGGAATTATAATTTTTAGGTAGAATTTAAAAAAATGTTATGTAAAAAATAAAGGTAAATAACCCAGACATCCCCTGTATTGGAACGCCCCTGATTAAATTTGCTGCTCACTCTTAACATCAAAAAATAGCATTTATTGATGTTAGTTTGAATACTAGAAAACATATCGATGCTTCAGGCAGTTCCAAAGATATTAAATAAAAATCTGGGTTTGAGAGCCACTTTTAAACGAGTATACGAACCAAATTGCAGGACACTATATATATATATATATATATATATATATATATATATATATATATATATATATATATATATATATATATATATGTTAATGCGGCTTTCACGGATTCTTCCGTGTGAGATGCAATAGCAGTGGATATATCCACATTATGCCGTTGTAGTGCTGAAATCACATTCAGCAAACGTACAACTATATGCAGCTCCGCGTATGAATGAAGTAAAATGTGAACAGTAAATGCAAACTTCCCTCCATCATATCCTTTCTGTGTTAGAGGTTGCACAGTTAGGATAAATTGTTATAAAACGCAATTCATCCTATTCCACCACCATCGAAATGATGGCCTACCTGTACCACCATACCGAGAAGAAAGTCAAAACTTACCCTCCCCGCCACAGTGATACGGCAGCGGTACATGTTTCGTCTCTACTAGACTCATCAGGGTACCGACATGCACCTGGCTGTGCAAAGGACAGATCGGAAGGAAGCATGCAAATACTGAACGCGAGAAGAAAGTCACTTTCTTCTCGGTATGGTGGTACAGGAAGGCCATCATTTCGATGGTGGTGGAATAGGATGAATTGCGTTTTATAACAATTTATCCTAACTGTGCAACCTCTAACACAGAAACGATATGATGGAGGGAAGTTTGCATTTACTGTTCACATTTTACTTCATTCATACGCGGAGCTGCATATAGTTGTACGTTTGCTGAATGTGATTTCAGCACTACAACGGCATAATGTGCATATATCCACTGCTATTGCATCTCACACGGAAGAATCCGTGAAAGCCGCATAAACATATACAGGGTGTCCAAGATAAGGATCCTAACCATGGGGATCTCGGAAACAGTTGGAGATACGAGGTCGGTTAAATTAGAGAAAAGTTGCGCAATTTAGTGCTAAATTAAACGCAATTTAAAAATTTTAAAAATTCAAAATACTTCTGGAGATTTCCGGAAAAAAAACGAATTTTGGCAAAATCGTTTTTAATTTTTGTAGGCTTTATTTAAAGAGATATCAAAAAATAAAAGGTAGATTCTTGTTGCCACTTTTTATTTTTTATAATTTGGTCTAAACAAAATTTAAATCCGACGTTTCGTTTCTGAGATACCATCATGAACTTTCATTTTTTATATGGAACAAAAAAAAGTATCCCATGTATTTGATAGCATTTTTTATTACAAATTCAACGGTGTATCACACTTGCATATCAAGTGTGTAGTTCATTGGCTTTTATAAAACTGATATACCTTTCTCTCTCGCTCTCATGGAGCTCTTATGGAAAGTACTTGAACTACGTATTCGATATGCAAGGGTGATACATCGTTGAATTTGTAATAAAAAATGCTATCAAATACATGGGATACTTTTTTTTGTTCCATATAAAAAAAGAAAGTTCATGATGGTATCTCAGAAACGAAACGTCGGATTTAAATTTTGTTTAGACCATATTATAAAAAATAAAAAGTGGCAATGAGAATCTACCTTTTATTTTCTGATATCTCTTTAAATAAAGCCTGCAAAAATTAAAAACGATTTTGCCAAATTTCGTTTTTTTCCGGAAATCTCCGGAAGTGTTTGAAATTTTTAATTTTTTTTAACTGCGTTTAATTTAGCACTAAATTGCGCAACTTTTCTCTAATTTAACCGACCTCGTATCTCCAACTGTTTCCGAGATCCCCATGCTTAGGATCCTTATCTTGGACACCCTGTATACGCCATCCGGCGGGAGTCGGCGAAGCTGCGTTCAGTATTTGCATGCTTCCTTCTGATCTGTCCTTTGCACAGCCAGGTGCATGTCGGTACCCTGATGAGTCTAGTAGAGACGAAACATGTACCGCTGCCGTATCACTGTGGCGGGGAGGGTAAGTTTTGACTTTCTTCTCGGTATGGTGGTACAGGTAGGCCATTATTTCGATGGTGGTGGAATAGGATGAATTGCGTTTTATAACAATTTATCCTAACTGTGCAACCTCTAACACAGAAAGGATATGATGGAGGGAAGTTTGCATTTACTGTTCACATTTTACTTCATATATATATATATATATATATATATATATATATATATATATATATATATATATATATATATATATATATACATATATATATATATATATATATATATATATATATATATATATATATATATATATATATATATATTTATAATCATCATCATAATTTTCCGACCCAATAACGTGCGACGTCACGAACGTCAGTATTAATTAATCATAGGTCATCAAGAGTACTTTTATTTGGGCAGCACGTGCATGACAGTAGTTGTGCCATGTCCCCTCTTTCTTCGCATTCACAAAGACAATCTTGTGATTCTTGAAGGTTCCATTTAATTGTATTGATCTTCACTGGTGTTATTTTATTCCTATAGTATATGTGTAAAAGCTATGTCCCCTCATTCCTCAACATGAAACCTACGTAGATCTTCAAGCTTTCTTGTTTTTAACCGCATTATTCATCGTTCTTCATCATATCCAGAATATCTTCGTTAGATACGTGATCGTCACGTCTCGAATTTTGTTAGTGTTTTGGAGGTTGCTTCCGTCAAAATTCACAATTCTTTACCCCATACAATAAAACGAAGAAGAATCATGTCATGTTCATGTAACAGTAGCCAGCAAAAATATTTTAACATATTTTATTTGACTGTATATTACGTTAGGTCGGTAAAAACCTGCAATTTTTTTATTAATAGCTGCAACGCAATAAATAGCGACAAAAACAATAGGTTTATGACACAGTATTTTACGTGACAATAATACAAAATTGTAAATATTCTCTACGAATATTAATTAATATGCGTCATTTTCAAACTGCCATATTAAGATAGTCGCTACATGGTGTACGTAATAAATATATATATATATTGTTCCAGTCTATTCTCTTTTAATATCGTGTATGAACATTACTTGAAAATCAATTTTGTTCATTTCCTGCATGTAACGGTTTTCAAATATTAAAATAAAAACTATAATACCAAACTATTACAGTTCAAACTTGATTTTTTAATTTCAGTTTGCTAATTGTGAGGTTTGACAGTTACAAAACGTCACGTAATTACTTATTTGGTATTGTTCTTCAAATAATAACTCACCGTTTGGACATATTTAAATTTTTATGTCAAAAATGACGTTTGCGGACATAAACTTAACTATCAATTTTTCATAAGAAAGTCTTTATTAGTTTCCTTGTAAACGAAAATCAACTTTAGTAATGTTTTTATGACATTTTGAAAATTATTAGTACAGAGTGGTCAAAAAAAAAAGAATAAAAATTATGTTGAAAAAATCGCCAAAAGTCAATTTTTTCAAATAGAAAGAGTCTATTTTTATAATTTTATCATATTAAGCATTAAAAATAAGGGTAACTTTGTATAAGGTTGTCTATAAATTTGTAGTTTTCAAAATTTTGGCAATTCAACATTTTTCTATTGTAAAAATGCTATACGGCTTTTAAGTTCTGTTATTAGTTGGCCATGACGGCGAGGCGTGGCGAAAATAAAACAATCGAACCCTACAGAATTGTCACTATTTCTTGCCATTTGACATTCATTAATAATAACCATGCCAGAGCGATTAAATTACGCGCACGAAGATTATTTAAACTTATTTATTATTTATGATTTTTTTTAAGAACATGCGATACATTCGCGATCCGATATCCGAAGAAACAAAAACCAACACTACCAACTGTTAAAAAGATTATAAAAAACTTCAAGAACTTAGGATCTATGAAAGCTAAAAGAAATAAAAATAAACCAGTTGTTAATAAAATTAAGTCACAAAAATTATTTGAAAATGTTCACATTGACGCCCTTGATTTTCCAAACATTTTTCGCACCTAAGCAGAAACTCTTCAAAGGTGGCTCTTCTTATTGACTGAGAATTAAGTTCTTCAAATGCTATTCTGATGCGCTGCATGCAATCTTCCATAGTAGTTAATGCAGTGTTGTATACTTTATTTTTGATTGTCCCCTAAATAAAAAAAATGAAGTACTGTTAAATGAGGGAAGCGAGGTGGCCAAAGATGTGGTCCATTCTTGGCAATTCGTTAATCATAAAACAAGTTTTGCAGATGATTGTTAACCCTGGAACAAAAAAGGTTAGAGAAAAGTCACAACCCTGTATTTTGGAAGCAACTCGAGCCATCTATGAATGAACTCGCGTATTTTGATGACATAATGAACTGGGCTGTAAAACAGCCATCTGTTTTACCGGCCGTGATTAGCAAAGGCACATGAATGGCGGGAAAAATTTAAATATCCCATGGTGACAGGGTAAAAACTGTTTGGTCATAAATCTTTTTAATTTTTTTTCAGAATAATACATATTAATATTGAATACGAGCAGAAAAACTTGAAAAAAGTGAAATGAGATGAGTACTTAACCATCTTAACATAAATTTTAAGATTTCTCTGCTAGTATTCATTATTTGTAAATGTATTATCCTGAAAAAAAAATAAAAATATTTATGACAAACAGTTTTTACCCTGTCACCACTAATTTGCTGTATTGCTTTTTAAATAAAACATTCAGAAGGATAGGTTCTTTTTCACAATTTTGGGTAAAATATAAATAATATAGTAAGACTTATAAAATACAGAAAATATATTTTATTGTTTATTTACGATATAAATGAAACAATATAATTATTAAAAATAAATATTTTATACTGATCCATTAATTAAGTTAAAGCCAGTCTCGGATTAAGGAGTGCCGAAAATTCAAAGCAGTCAAAATAGCATATCTGAAAATGAAAATAATATGTAAGTTTCAGTCATGGCTATATAATTAGTTATATATTCAAAATTTAAATATCGGCGATTTGTAAATTTATTAGCAACTACTACACCTGTTAAGGATGTCAGATTAAAAAATAATTGGACTTAATATATGTTACGATCACTATAATGGCCTCCAGTTTATCAACATGTAAAAAAATTCTGCAAACTACCACAATGTAGGTTATATTATGGACATTTTTTTTTAATCTTTACTACTATCTATACGTCAGAGTATCTATGGACATAAAGTTCTGTAAAGTGCTTCAAATTTGGTTACTCAACTCAGTGTTATCTCATAATAATCTGGAGAAACAAATAACATATTTTTTTTTTCATTAATTTTTTTAAATAGGTCTAGATCCGTGGAGATAATATCAAACTCACCTATTTGGAATTCGTTAGAAAAAAATATAACCAAAAGTTTTATAATAAGCTAGGTGTTTTAATATTTTAATTTATTTATTTAAGAAAATGAGAGAGATAATCCATCATATAAAAAACAAGCCTAGTAGGGGTATTTTTTGGGACTCAGTATAAATCTATTCAAATTTATCAAATACTTAATTACAATTACTCTGTCTGGGCTGGTTAATAGGTGTTTTGGGAGAATATTTTTTTTTTATTTTATCTACTGACAAACGTAAGAGTTGTAAAACATAGTAACCGATCAAATAAATTAACTTTATCCTACTAAGTATATAGTAACACATACAACAAGAAATTAAATTAAATTTTTCATTAACTTTAAATAGACAACAATATTACCTTTAATTCGATATAGGTATTTTATAATGTATCATATTAATGAAAAAATGTATGCAAATGGAATGATAGTTATGAAATGTAAGTTGTGAATTTGTGAGCATGATAAACTATGATAAAAATGCTAGGACGTAATTTATCAAAAAGATTTATAAAATATACTTACAATACTGGCCTCCAACTATATGTAAAATATTTCGGTCAGGTTAGAGTCATAAATAAATGGGCTGCAACGTCTTCTAAAACAAAATGTAAACTATTCAAGAAAACGTTTGGAGAAAATATATATTTAACTTAAACTAAAATGGAAAGTAGGTAAAAGAAACAATAATACCTTTGATTTAATATCAGCATTTTATAATTATGTTTGGTGTAAATGCAGAACTATGTATAAATAGGATAACAAGGTTAGAAAATTGAAGATGTGTTTTTATGAATATGATAAACCAAGACGAAAATGTTTTCAAGTAATTACAAAGAATTTCCAAACTGTACTTACATTAGTTTTCTGTAACCATCCGGGAAACATTTGGGTCCAGTTTGGGAGCGGAAAAAATGGGCTGCAGCGTCTTCTAAAACAAAATGCAAATTTTATTCAAAATCAAGTTTGGATGTATTCGAGAAAAGGTATATTAAACTTACCCTGAAGTGAATTGAAAAAAAATAAAGTAAACACACGAAAACGTAGCCAAAATAGATGAAAACCAACTTTGTTATTTCGAGTACGCGAAAAAGCCAAAAAAATATGGCGGCCGGCGTCTTAAACTGGGGGTGAGGATGACGTGATTGAACTGGGGTGACGTGGAGTCACGTGGTTGAGCTGAAAAATTCATTTGTCTTTAACTGGGCGCCCAAATAATTTAAATTCTTTTGTTTTTGATGTTGCCGCTTTTAGCATCTTACTGACATGGCCCTGTTGTTAACTATATGACTATTATGTGGAGATTTCTATGATCGGCCAGCGACAAATTATCTAAATAGTTCACTTCGATTGTTTTATTTTTGCCACGCCTCGCCATCATGGCCAACTAATAACAAAACTTAAAAGCCATAAAGCATTTTCACAATAGAAAAATGTTGAATTGCCAATATTTAGAAAACGACAAATTTTTTAAATAGACAACTTTACACAAAGTTATCCTTATTTTTAATGCTTAATATGACAAAATTATAAAAATAGGTGCTTTCTATTTGAAAAAATTGACTTTTGACTATTTTTTAAATATAATATTTATTCTTCTTTTTTGACCACTCTCTATTAATAATTTTCAAAATATAAAAAGACTACTAAAGTCAATCTTCGTCAAGTATTTCTTATAGGAAAAATTTATAGTTAAGTTTTGGTCCGCAAAAGTCATTTTTGACATAAAAATTTAAATATGTCCAAAACGGTGAGACTTAAGTATAAAGTATTATACATAAAATATATCTAGAATTTTACGTAGAAATCAAAAATGCAATAATATATAGGGTATTCTATTTGAAATAAGCAAGTTGACATCTACTTCCGGTATAACCAAAAGTGCCGCCATCTTGCAAATATTTTTGTCGGCTGTCCTCCATGCACGTTAGTACACTGTCAAATTTTCAGATTCTTCTTAATTGTAGTTTTTCCACAATCGATCGATAAATTACCGGAAAATTACCCTGTATTATTTTTATGAAAGCTATCACCTCATATACTATTTGCGCCCTGTGTATAAGAATTACTATTTTTACAACACCCTGTATAAACAAAACAAGTGTGTTACGCGTAATCAATGCATTATTATCAATTCGAAATGTGAATTTTTAACTAATTTTGAGTTCGATTGTTGGCAAAAATCACACCCAAATATTCTTAGATATGTCACGTCGCTGGAGATTTATTTTTCTGGGTTACCTCATATTTAAATTGTAGATGTTTTATGTAACTGTTCCGACTTGCTCTTGATTCGCTTACACCATGTACCTAACATACATTATGTAATTTTTGACATGGTTTATCCGTCTACGAATTCTATCAGTTTGAAATATCAACTGGTACACCTACTCTCTTTATTAACAACGATTTTTAATTTGTTCATTTAAATTTTCCATTTGTTTTATCGTCAGTAAATATTTTTGTTTCTTGCGAAACCAGCACCGCCTTAATAAAATAACATAAAAAATATAATTTATAGGACGACATTAGTGATTATTTTTAGCACCTGATTTTTAGCAATAAAAAATATGTATCTTTAATAAAATTCTTCTTAATTGGATGACTCACTAATTAAAAGTTGAAAATCCCACAAAAAAAATCCTAGAAAAAAGTAAAATAAATATCAGCAGAAATCATATTAGCAATAAATGCGAAAAAAAAAAACGAAAATAATGTGCAGATCCAACTAGCAAATCAATATCCAATTATATGATATGATAGTAAATAGAGTGAATAAGTATTTTATACGCTGACTAGAAAATAATAATCGAGAGAAACATGCAAACAGCTGACGTTAATCGTAGAAAAAGAAATGCATGGAGCGATTTCGGAAGACTTGACAATAAAGGGACGTTTATCGATCCTTTGTGGAAAAACTGTAATTAGGAAGAATCTGAAAATTTGACAGTGTATTAACGTGCTTGGGGGACAGCTGGCTGAAATATTTTCAAGATGGCGGCACTTCCAGTTATACCGGAAGTAGATGTCAGCTTGCTTATTTTAAATAGAACATCCTATATATTATTGCATTTTTGATTTCTACGTAAAATTCTAGACATATTTTATGTATAATATTCTATACTTAACTCTCACCGTTTTGGACATATTTACATTTTTATGTCAAAAATGACGTTTGCGGACCAAAACTTAACTATAAATTTTTCCTATAAGAAAGTCTTTATTATTTAATTTGGGTTAGTTTTCTTGTAGACGATGATCGACGTTAGTAGACTTTTTATGATATTTTGAAAATTATTAGTACAGAGTGGTCAAAAAAGAAGAATGAAAATTATGTTTAAAAAACTGTCAAAAGTCAATTTTTTCCAATAGAAAGTACCTATTTTTATAATTTTATCATATTAAGCAGTAAAAATAAGGGTAACTGTGTATAAGGTTGTCTATTCCAAAAATTTGTAATTTTCAAAATATACTGCTATTAAGTTTTGTTATTAGTTAGCCACGACGGCGAAGCGTGGCGAAAATAAAACAATCGAACCCTACAGAATTGTTGCTATTTCTTGTCATTTAACATTCATTAATAATAACCATGCAGGGCGATTAAATTACACGCACGAAGATTATTTAAACTTATTTATTATTTATGGAGAATGTGATAGAGTTGTTTCAAGAACATGCGATTGATTCGCGATCCGATATCCGCAGGAACAGCAACCAACACCACCAACTGTTAAAAGGATTATAGAAAACTTCAAGAACTTTGGATCCATAAAAGCAAAAAGAAATAGAAATAAACCAGTTGCCCTTATTTTTAATGCTTAATATGATAAAATTATAAAAATAGGTGCTTTCTATTTAAAAAAAAAATTACTTTTGACTATTTTTAAATATAATTTTTATTTTCCTTTTTTGACCACTCTGTACTAATAATTTTCAAAATATCATTAAAAAAACTACTAAAGTCGACCTCTTTCTACAAAAAAAATAACCCAAAGTAAATAATAAAGTCTTTCTTATAGGAAAAATTTATAGTTTTTGTCCGCAAACTTCATTTTTGACATAAAAATTTAAATATGTCCGAGACGGTGAGACTTAAGTATAGAATATTATACATAAAATATGTCTAGAATTTTACGTAGAAATCCAAAATGCAATAATATATAGGGTATTCCATTTAAAATAAGCAAGTTGACATCTACTTCCGGTATAACTGGAAGTGCCGCCATTTTGAAAATATTTTAGCCGGCTGTCCCCCAAACCTTTTTTGGAAAAAATGTAACCTGTAGTTTTATTACTGGAAAGTAGTGTATATTTTGGTATCCTAAAAAACATATCTCGATGTTAACATTGACAACTCTGTGCTAACAAAATGGCGAACTAAAAAAGTGTTACTTTTCTCGGTTGTTCCAATTTATCTCGAAAGCTAAAGGTTGTATGAAACAAAGTTTCAAGCCAGAGTTGTAGATAATTGAATTACCTACCGATTCATATAAATAAAATTATAGGTGGCGCTACTAGTTATCGAAATATATTTTTTTTTTGCAAAAATTAATATTTTCCTTTGTTTAAAATAAAACCATATTTATTTACAAAGTATTGTCTCAAAATTAGCGGTATATATAGATATTATTTATTTAAAAAAATATACTAAAACTGGAATCTGTTCGATTAATATTGTCGTCGAAAATCAACTTGAAAGTTGACAGTTTCACTTTGATTTTTCGCTCTAGTAGTTAAGATACAGCAACCATTCTTACAGCAGATTGTTAAAAATTACGTATATTTTTAAGATTTATTAAAAAAAATATTATTTTTAAGTTTGTATCGAGAAATTTTGAAAGAAACAGTTTTTGGACTAGAAAAATTGCAATAACGTTTTCCCTGTGAACTTAAAACCATTTTAATGTTTCGATTAGATTTAGATGCATCATTTCCGATTTCTGGAAAGAAAATTTATCGTACGATGAAATATAATTTTCTTTTTCAAAAATTTCAAACATGTTGAATACTCGTACTTCACCTAGAAATTTTTTTATTGCATGAGAGACACTCATCTAAGATCTACGAATCACCGAAAGGCGCTCAGAATCTCTGCAACAATTTTCAAATAGCGCGGGTACAAGTAGTGAGCGGGTGGCCGCGCTACAGGAGCTCACCGCTCAGCACAGCATCCTCATTTCGGAGCAGATGTTCTTGCATACTTAGTGATGACGAAAATGACGATGACGTAAATAATGATTGTGACAATAGTGAAAATGACAGTGATGATAATTATTATGATGTAAATGATCAAAGCGATGCTGAAATGAGCCATGATAATGGCGAAATGATTGAAAAGAAGAGAAGATTAAATAATGATTAATGTATGTCTATTATTTTTTTTTCTATATGCAACTTTTTGTAAAAACATTGATTTTAATAAAAAAAAGATTAATTAATACAATAATTATTATTATTTAAAATAATCTGAATATCATGAAAATTATATTTCTCAGGTAAAGTACAAGTATTCAACAATATCTTATCAAAATTTCATCCCTTAATATTAAATTTTTTTCAGAGATCGGCAGTTTTTGTGGTCCAAAAATTGTTTTTTTCGCAATTTATCGGTCCAAAATTGAAAAAAATTTTCTCAAAGATGGAGATTAAAAATATACGTCATTTTTAACAATTTGCTTTAAGAATGGTTGCTGTACCTTAATTACGAGAGAGGAAAATCAAGGTCAAACTTTCAATTTTTAAGTAAATTTTCTTAGAAAATATTAATTACACAGATTCAGGATTTAGCATACTTTTCTAGATAGGTAACATATATATATATATATATATATATATATATATATATATATATATTTATATATTTATATATATGTTTATGCGGCTTTCACGAATCCCTCTGTGTGAGATGCAATAACAGTGGATATATCCACATTATGCCGTTGTAGTGCTGAAATCACATTCAGCAAACGTACAACTATATGCAGCTCCGTATACGAATGAAGTAAAATGCGAACAGTAAACGCAAACTTCTCTCCATCATATCCTTTATGTGTTACTGTTCGCATTTTACTTTATTTATATATATTTAGGGTGACCTATTTGTATAGGGGTGAAAAAATTTTTTGAAGGATTTTTCTGGGACATTGAGTTGAACGTTTGGTTATTTTATTTTTTAATATTTACGGGGTGGCCCAGAAAAAACTTTAAAAAATTTTTTTTACCCCTATACAGATGGGCCACCCTAATATATATATATATATATATATATATATATATATATATATATATATATATATATATATATATATATATATATATGTATATATGAATTTCGAGATATTAGTTTGTAAATACATATATTTTATTTTAAACAAAAAAAATGTCATTTTTGGGAAAAAAAATATATCTCGATAACTAGTGGCGCCGCCTATAACTTTATATATACGAATCGATAAGTAATTTAATTATCTACAACTGTTGTTTGAAACTTTTTTTCATAAAACTTTTAGTTTTCGAAATAACCTGGAAAACCCGAAAAAGATACTATTTTTGGTCAGCCATTTTATTAGCACAGGGTTGCCAATATTAACATCGAGATATGTTATTTGGGATGCCGAAATATACATTTTCAAATAATAAAATCTTAGGTTACGAGAAAAATCTAATTTCCATGGATTATTATACGTTGACTAATAAATAAAAATCGACAGAAATACTCAAACAAAACACTTTAATCGTAGAATAAGACACGCATGGCAAGCTGTCGGGAGACTTAACAATATATTGGAAAACACAACTAAACGATTTACAATACAAATGCACACAAAAATTGAAACTTTATGCTATTAAAAGCTCTTAAAATACCGAATATTTTGAAAAATTGTATTGACCACTGCATTAGTTTTGTTTCTTAATTTTGGTAAAGAACCTGACTCAAAAAGATTGGAAATGATGAAAGCAAATAAGAAAACTCAAAGTGGAATTATGATATTTTACATATTGATCTCATATTTTTATTCTGCATTCTCTACGAACTTAGTTAGGCACTCTACAATACATTTGAAACATGATATTTTTTGCTCAAACATTTTGATCAGCTTTCTCTAATGCAGCTGCGGTACTTTTTTGCATTTATTCACCATTAACTTAATTGTAAGATGACAGAATATCATCTCGTCACCTACATCACTTTCCTAGACAGAAGATTAATTATATTATTGTAATTTGTATGTTAACTTTTGAATATTATAGACACAATGGCCATTATCAAAAATAAAATATTCCGACCCCTCATAAATTCTTTACGGTACGCCGCCCAGTGGTTCGCATATTTTAATCAATGATATGTTGAAATTTATAAATAAAACATAAATATAAGTACCGAAACAAGTTTTTATTAAAGTGAACTTGTTATATGTCTAACATAAATAACCAGCGTAACTGCTAAAACTCGACTGCTAACTTGAATTCGTCATATTGAATTTCTAAACTAAGATATTCCTACCTCCGATGTCGATGTACTCTTTGGATTCAGGTCTAATCATTAAAGTGTGCCATAAATTCATTTTTTCATTTCATCTCCAAGAATTGTTTAGTTCAGCTTTTCAATTTAAAGACTAGGCCAATAACAGTACAACATCAGTGTAGAAAAGAAAAACGTCGTGATCAAAGTTCATGTTTTTGCATAATTCCTTGAACAGCCGAGTATTGAGAGCGTTAGATTTTATATAGTTGAAAATTGTCCACAAAGAGTCGAACACTTCTTGTAAAAGCTTTGGAAGAATCTAGGTAACAAGGGCAAATCGATGAATCATATAGTGCAGTCCTTTTACTTGGACCACAACTTCTTTAACTTTTGGCTAAAAGCACGATCTCGATCCAAGCATGGCTGGTACACAATCCATACAACTTTTTCCATTGCAAGTTATTATTTTCAAAGAATTTACTTATCATCTCCATCATGTCTTCATCTTTCCTAATAGTTTTTAGTGCTCTACAAAACAGAAACTCTCCTTTGATGTCCTCCAAATCAATATCTTTCACCAGACTAAGTAACTGAGTAACTAAAGTCGAGAACTAACATCGGTTTACTCGTCAAGTTGAAACGAAAAGGCAGGAGATGACTTGATTTCGAATAAAATTTGCTCCATCACGTCTTTGAACATGTCTGAGATGCGTCCCTAAACTGTGCTGTTGGATAAGAATTTTAGTCTCATTCGCTTCTTCAAGGATTACTTAATGGACCTTAGTAAATAAGGTTTGCGAAGGGCTCCTGCAAATGTATGAATTTTTGTAAGTTCTCAAGCAATTTCATATGATGCTTGAAAGCGTCCAAGTCTTTTAAAATATGCCCAGAATGCTTTGTTTCTAAGTGGTGTTTAACCTTTGGGCATTTCATAGGCTTAGCACTAAGAACAGCATTGTCGAAAATCCAAAATTTCCAAATAATTTTCCGAGTATTTTCTTTTTTTTTCTCCGCGACATTGATATCCAGAAAATAAAATACTACATAATAATTTTTAAAAAATGGTTAAAAGTTTTAAATTAAGTAACATTATTTAAAACAATACAGTAACGGCTAAACACTAAGTAGCAAGTTTATGGAACGCAACAAGCAACAATTTTTCTGTAGACTTATATTTAAATTCCAAAGTTTAAACTTGCGACTGTAGATTTAAACAACGATAGATTTGTTTGAAGGCTGTTTATGGTCGATGGGGAAGAGGCTTTTTTGATGTTTGATAGACATAAACACGTTTACTTATCTTTTTTCTTTCAGTTTAATTGCTTGTCGTGGCTCTTTTCAGTATTTTAAATATTAGAAATTACTATCAATGCGTCTTCTTCTTCTTCCTCTTGTATTTAAGACGACGTCTTGTTTTTCTGCTATATTAAGCCTCCTGTGATGTTGATGTCCAACATTCGTGCCATCGTTTTGGAGGTCGACCAGTGGGTCTTCTAGTGTTTGGTATCTCTTTCTTAGCCCATTTTGCCCATCGATCGTCGCCCATTCTGTCCACATGGTCCCTCCAATATCTGCGCCTTGATCTTATGAACATTACCACATCAGGCACCTTGAGCTCTTCCCTTATTTCGGAATTTCTTATTTGATCTCTTAGGGTTACTCCTTTAATTGTTCTTAACTTTTTCATTTCAGCCGTTCGTAGCATTCGTTTTAGATGTTTCGGCTCGAGTTTCCGATGCATAAGTTAGTACTGGTCTTATCACAGTTCTGTAGATGGGTACTTTGCTCTTTGTGGACATATACTTATTTTTCCAGATTATGTCTCTCAGGCATCCTGATATTCTTGAGGCCTTGTTAGCCTGTGCTCTGACTTCCTGGGGTAGCTGGAGGGTGGAACGAGTAGCTCACCAATTGCCACTGCCGGTCCCCAGCCCGGGTAAAGGAGGAGGGTTTATAGGCGAGGCTAGCAACCTACCTATAGGAAAAACCAATATATGCTCAAAGAACTGCTAAGAGAGCCTCGGAAAACGGACGGATCTTACTATAAATGCGAAGTTTACAATTCATATTAACAAAAAGAGGATTTAAAAACTTATTTTTATTGGTAAATATTGTTAGATATTGTTTACATATTGAAAATTACAATAAAAATAATTTAGGCAACCATATATTCATACTTTTATGTATTCATAATTCACGTACCGATTATCATATAATTTTCTTTTAATAATGCAATTAGAAAAGGATAGCATAAAATCGGTATGTGTGTATCAAGAAATTAAATATCTACTGTTTATCAACACTTTTTCAAATATAAATAAAAATAGTATTACCTTATTCAGCGTTCAAACAACCGGGTCCTAATTCTGACCTTATGCTAATTCTACAGGTGTATGATCGAAGGACTTTCCCGATTATTCGCAGCTTGGCGGAACATTAGGCTGTCCTTCGTGAAACTTCTCTCTCTTACACACTTTTTGTGTGTGTTGGCAGTGTTGCCAGATTAGAGGATTTACATCTAATCTAGAGAGTTTTGAAGCGCCTTAGAGAGAAAACAGGGATAAAAATTCCTTAGAGGTATTCTTAGAGCAAAATATTTTCCTGTATTTAATTAATTACTGTAGATTTAATAAATGACAAAGGAATATTGTATTTATGCGTATTATCAGGGCCGTAGACAAGGAAATCAAGCCCAAGGGGAAAAACTTACGGGCCCTTGCATATATACTGTAAAAAATCCAAAGTTATAGCTACAAAAAAAAACCCTTGAGAAGTCCGGGCCCTGGATAAATCCCCCCCCCCCCTCTGCTGTTGTCAGGCCTACTTATTATATAGAAATTCAACAAATAGACAAACATCCACGCAAGTTCTTACATGGATTCTAAAATAAGATAAGTGATTAAAAAATTGCTAATATATATCTATTCTCCTTTCGAGCGGATAAAGGAAAGAATAGATACGAACAGTTTATTTCCTGCAAATACAACTCTGCTCCTAATACAGCAAACAGGTGTGTCTATTTTTCTAAATTCGTAGCTCTTCGGGGGAGGGAGGGTGATCGCCCTCGCCGCCCCCCTTCCTATTACCGTAAACTTTTTTCTTTTTTCTCTTTTTTATTATTCAGCTAGATGCTTCTAGTTCTCCGATCTAACAACAGACTTCTCAAACATACAGTAATTATCGTACTTCTTCTTCTTCTTCTTATTCTTAGTATAGGACTTTGTCCTGTATTGACTGTCAATGCATCTCGTTTATTCTTGTTCCTGTGACACCGATGTCCAGCTCTCTTTCCATCTTTTAGGCGGTCGACCAGGAAGCCTTGAGGAGTTTGGTATTCCTTCTTTTGCAATTTTTGCCACTCGGTCGTCGGTCATCCTGTCGACATGATCCCTCCATGCTCTCCTTCTTCCTCTGCCCCATCTTACGACGTCCTGTATTTCACATCTTTTTCTGATTTCATCGTTTCTTAGTCGGTCGCGTAATGTATGACCCCGTGATACTTCTTAGCGTTCTCATCTCAGTTGTCCGGAGTAGTCTTTTGATTGCTGATGTGTCTGCTCTTGTTTCGATGGCATAAGTCATTATGGGTCGTATGCAGGTCTTATATATTCTGATCTTACTTTGTGTCGTCATATGTTTATTTCTCCATATAATATCACATAGGTATCCTGACATTACGGCAGCTTTGTGTTGTTTGTTCTTGAACTTCTGCTTTTAAGTTTCTATTGCTAGTGATGTTTGCTCCCAGGTATTTAAATGACATGACCTGTTCGATGCTTTGATTGTGTACAGCGAGCTTACATCTTCTTAGTTCTTTACTGATCGTGAGAGATTGGGTTTTTCCTATGGAGATTGTCATGTTAAATTTTTCAGCGGTCTTTTCAAACTTGTACAGGAGCCGTTGGAAGTTGTCTTCGTCTTCCGATATCAGTACTGCATCATCGGCATAGCAAATTATCTTTAGTTCTTCTTTTCCCATTCTATATCCTCTACCGGCCTCTTTCACCTCTCTGATAATTTCGTCCATAATGACATTGAATAGAATTGGACTGAAGCTGTCTCCCTGCCTTATGCCGGTAGATATTGGAATTTGGTTTGATGTCTTGTTGCCTACTTTAATTTTCGTTGTATTTCTGCTGTTTAAGTCTTTAATTACTTCCAGGATGTTATGACATATGTTTCTGTCCTTAAGTAGTTCGAGAACGTCATGAATTCTGATCCTGTCGAAGGCTTTTGTGAGGTCGACAAAACACATATATGCCTCTTTGTTGTATTCGATGGCCTTCTCAGTAATTTGGCGAATTATAAATATGGCGTCAGTTGTTGACCTGTTTTGTCTGAAGCCTTTCTGCTCCTCACTGATTCCGCTAGATTCTATTTTTTTTGCTATGATTTTCGTTAGTAGCTTGGCGGTTGAGCTTAGAAGTGTTATTCCCCTGTAGTTGTTCGGGTCAGTTTTGTTGCCTTTCTTGAATATGGGTATGGTCAAGCTTTCCCTCCATTGTTCTGGTGTTTTCTTCTCGTTGAGTATTTTTCTATAGAGGGAATGTAACTCTTCTAGTAGTGCCATTCCACCATATTTGAGCATTTCATTTGTTATGCCATCTGGTCCAGGGGCTTTTCGATTTTTCAATTTGGTGGCTGCTGTTTTTATTTCTTTTTTTGTGATAATCTATTTTGGAACCTGATTTATTTCCGCATATTCATCCTGGGTTTCCTGTGTTATTGCGGGTGCAATGCTGTCATACAGATTGTGAAAGTACTTCTCCCATTGTTCTGTTGTTATTGCAGTGGTTTGAATGTATTCGTTCACGGGTTTTTTGCGGTTTCTTAGCAAATTCCAGACTTTTCTCTGCCCTCCATAAAGATCATGCTCCATGTCAGTTGAGAACTTTTCCCAGTAACCTCGCTTAATTAATTGGATGCTATCGTTTACTCTGTTCCTGGTTATTTTGTATTCCCTGTATGTGATTGTTTTGCTTCTATACTTCAAATATGATTTTCTCTTCTCTGCTGCTAAGGATTTCACTTCATTTGTAAACCATGGTTTTTTGTTGTGTTTTCCATTTTTATTCACTTTTCTTTTGCCCAGTGCTTCTTCGGCTGCTTTCATTATGTTTGTGTGTACTTTCATCAGCGCGGCGTCGATTATCGTACATATACAATTATTTTATATCTTCGTACCATATATCATCAAACTTCATTATGGTACATATAGTAAAAATTTACCACTGATCACACGAAATCATGTACAAAAGTATAATTATTTCAAGAATAAATTGAAAACCATTTACAAGTACACCACGGAATTAATTAATTATTAGATTTTACATCACTGATTACTTTTTCAAAATTCATTTAAATAAATTTTTAAGATGCTTTAAAAAATTCAAAAACGTACCATAATTCTTGTTAAAGTACCATTCTTTTATGGTCCTGGGTACTATTAGGGCCATCTCATAAGTTGAGAACGCTACCCGACTAGCTTGCCCCAGTCGGATGTCACCAAACATAAGGAGAAGTGCGTGCGCTTTTTTTTAATTTCAAGGCTAGCATTTGTCATTCCAATAACATTTAAGTTTAAAGTGAATATTTTTAATTTGATGATAATTAGCATTATTTCTTTATTACGAGTTTCTTCTCGTAAAATTAATATTGATAAAATTTGTAAAATGAAATGTTGTTTCTAGTACATACGGTTGAAGTGACTTAACTCACCAAAATTAGTATTTTCTAATAATAATGATAATTTTATCCAAAAGTGAGAGTTTTTCAATAGTTCAATGTATATCCGCCTGATAGTACTATAACATTTTTCCCATGCTGTAAAAAATTGTTACCATAAAATCAATAATACTGTTTTCTTAATTATAAAATGAAACAATTACTAAAATAGAAAATAATTTAACCAAAAATAATTAAAATTCTATTTGCAGAAAATTGGACATCATTAACTATTTTAGACATACTTTTGTAAAAGGAAAACAACCAGTTTACCGAATCAAAATTAATAGAGTAGGTACATAAAGACACAGTCTTCTAACTTTCTACAATGGTATTTAACTGGTAATTTTTATTTTCCTTGGTATATACGAACATAAAATGCTTAAATAACGATTTACTTTTACGTTATTCGTTTTAGGTAATTGCCAGTACTTTTTACTATTTGCTTAAGGTGTTTGAATGTATGTTAAACATCTGGTATATAATGTTAAATTTCTCACGGTTTTTTTTTATCAACAGGTGGAATCATTTTGCATCAGTAATACAACTAATTAACATTTGTTTTACAAATTACTTTTGTAAAGAGAATCTTAAAAAAGTTTCGTAGGAGTTTATTTTTAAATTGGATTATATATCATGATTTCTCAGAATACCTGCAAACATTTTTTATTATCATCATATTTTTGATGATCTATAAAATAAAATTTTCATGAAAACTGAGCCTAATCTACTATGGAACGTTCTAAAGTTCTGTATATCACTTTAAATGGAGCTTACATAAACATTCACTAACATAGTCTAATTTTAAAATCTGTCTAAGTTGACACTAGAGGGTTAAAGTGACAAAAGCAGTAAGTCCAACAAGTTTAAACTGCGGAATTCGTGGTTGGTTTGGTTGCCGATGCCAGACAATGTGGTCTCTAGCCTTAGAGTAGTATGTTCCGTGCATCGAGTTATGGTAAATTCCTTTTTCAATTTATCGATGCGACGATCACATGGCGGTTTTATACAACATTGTTGGTTTGGGTTATTGAGTGAGCTATCGAGATGTCGCCACAGTGTCTTATTCACTCAACTGTGAAATCTGTTTGTGATGTTTGTGATGGTTTGTACCGAATGCAATGGCCTGGTGAGTCCCATATTAGGACGAAACAGCGCTGCCGTCATTTTTCGGACCCGGAGTTTTTTCCATTATTTTGGAGATCTCCGCACTCTTTAACATGACAGTAATATTTATCAACGATCTTTATGTCCGCAGAACCTTCTATTTTATTTTGTTTTATATATATATATATATATATATATATATATATATATATATATATATATATATATATATATATATATATTCGTTCCAACCATATCCTTACCATGTTAGAGGTTGCACAGTTGGAACAAATTGCTAAGGAACACAGTTTATCCTATTCCACCACCATCGAGATGATGGCCTACATGTACCACCATACTGAGAAGTAAGTCAAAACTTACCCTCCCCGCCACAGTGATACGGCAGAGGTACATGTTTCGTCTCTACTTGACTCATCAGGATACCGACATGCACCGGGCTGTGCAAAAAACAGATCGGAAGGAAGCATGCAAATATTGAACGCGGCTTCGCCGACCTCCCACCGGATGGCGTATACGTGTTTATGCGGCTTTCACGGATTCCTCCTTGTGAGATGCAATAGCAGTGGTACACATATATATATATATATATATATATATATATATATATATATATATATATATATATATATATATATATTTCGTTTCGCCAAAACTTCATTTAGCATCTTCTGTGCATGCTGGTTGTAGATCAACTGAGGAAATTGAACGTGTTGCGTATTTTATATGCGGTCGTAGATTGTACTCATTGGTTGGCATTGGCTCCGTTTTTTCGAGCGCCGTTCTCAGTGTTAATCTGGGCTCACCCGTCATGCTGGTACAATGGTCCCGCTGGAGGAGAGTTTTCCAGGTAGAAGGAAGATTAAGTACATCATCTCTCTTATTCAGCGTGTCATTTTTTTCAATATCAGTAGACTCGCGAATCAATGTTGACTTGTAGTGTTCTATATTAGCGTTTTGCTGGCAGTTGTCAAAATTAATTTTGTGTCCTGTCTCGAGCTAATGTTGGAAAAAGACTGATGTCTGTTTATTAATTATGATGAATTTATGTGCTTCTAGCCTTGCTGATATTGTTCTGTAATATAAATCTGGAATTTAGTTGGACCAGGGCAATCAAACAACTTATAAAACACTTTGCTGTAATTATCGACATTTCGACCTCTATGAGATCATCCTCAGGAATATTTGAGTATTTATAAAATAAGGAATCCCTTCTAGTTGTATTCGAATTACATACAATTTCCATATAACATACAAAATATACACTTTAATTTAGTTATGGATTATTCTTTCTAAATTATATTAATTTTAAAATATTTTTTTTTGCTTTTCCCTTAAATATATTACACAAATTATAAAGAACAACTTTATAAGTACTTAAAACAATAATATTGACGATATAAGTATGCAATGATGACAACACACACTTAAAGAATAAAAATCAATTTTATTCACATAAATTGGCAAAAGCAGTGCACACTTGCACTATTTATATACATGTAAATCCCTTGCGTACAAAATAAAAACATTTCCAGTAATAAGCTGGATAATTTAATTATTTTTATAAATTGGGGAAAATCGTGCCAGAACCAAATAAAATATAGTAGAGATAATTTTTTTTACCTTAGATTATTTATATATTTTTTTTCCTTTGTTAAATATTGAAAGGAAACAAGTAGGTAATACCAATTTAATCTACAGGATGTTATTTAAAATTTATTATGCTACAATACGAGGTGGTCAGATTGTCAGTGTCATGTTTTTTGTTAATATGATTCTTATATTTTTTTTTATATCTATCATCTCGCTCTTAAGTCTTTTTTCATACTTACTCTGCCTAGAAAGTACAGACGTTTGATTAAAATCAAACTGATGTTGCCGGATGTCACAATGTTCAGCTAGAGCCGTTTTATTCTTGTTATTAACCAGATTTAAAGGTCTTACACTTCGTTTGTGTTCTGTTATTCTAGTTTTCAGATATCTACCAGTTTGACCTATGTAAACCCCTTCACAGTCCGAACATGAAATTTTATAAACAATATTCCTATTAAGATCTTTAGGAGTAGGTGTTTTTAATTTTGTAAATAGTTTTTTAGTGGTATTATCGTTTCTAAAGGCGATGGTAAGGGAGTCACTTCCAAGTTTCCTGGCTAAGATTCCTGCTATAGGGTATTTTGTAATAAGTGGACTGATTTTGACATACATTTATGGATAAAATTGATTTTTATTCTTTTAGTTTGTGTCATCATTGCATATTTATATCGTCAATATTATTGTTTATACACTTATAAAATTATTCTTTATAATTTGTCTAATATATTTAAGGGAAAAGCAAAAAAAAATATTAAAATTAATATATTTTAGAAAGAATAATGCATCAGTAAATTAAAGTGAATATTTTGTATTTTATATGGATATTTTGTAGTTTATATTTATATTTAAGAGTCCTGAGGATGATATCATAGAGGTCGAAACGTCGACAAATACAGCAAAGTGTTTCATAAGTTGTTTTTTTGACCTGGTTCAACCAAATCTCCGAGTTATAATCAGTTGAGGTCACTAGCATTTGGAATAAAATTGTTCTGTAAGTTTGGTAGATAGATATTTCTTCTGATGCAGCCATTTTATCAATTATATATATATATATATATATATATATATATATATATATATATATATATATATATATATATATATATATATATATATGTTTATGCGGATTTCACGGATTCCTCCGTATGAGATGCAATAGCAGTGGATATATCCACATTATGTTCGCATTTTATTTCATATATATATATATATATATATATATATATATATATATATATATATATATATATATATATATATATATATTGTACTTATCTTTATGTATATTTGTTATGTCTAAAAGCTCTCTATTGATCATGTCAATTGTGACCAAATGGTCTAAATTCTTGGAAAGCAGGCATCGTTTTATCTCTTTTTTATTCCTCGAAGACATCCCCGTTCATATCCTCGTGATAATTCCCGGTCATGTTTGACGGAAAAGTTAATAAACCCCCTTATAACATCTTTGGAACTGTCGATGTGTGTAATTATGAGCCCGAGGCCTTTTCCTGTAGATTGTTTTAGTCAAATAAACTAACCTTCCAGTGAGGAATGTCAGTAGCTCTGAACATTTTTATCTTGCCATTCTTTCGGTACAATGCTTAATTGTTCGGAGATATTTTCTTCTCCAACGGACAATTTCCGGGCGATCTATAAGAATAGATTTCCTATCTGGTTTCTCCCAGCAAAAATTAAGTTCTTTGAGCAATTTCCAGAGCCCAGTTCCTTTAATTTCAGGTAAATCCCGATTTTCAATGATTTTAGTTAGAATTTTGTCGATGGTTGGGATCTGTTTCGCATAATAAAATATATGTTCTTATTGCAGTTTTCATTTTTTCTTCCAACGAAGTTTTTCGTCTTTCTGTGACTTGGAAGCACTAACAATACCAGTTGTCTTTTTTCCTTCAGCATTCGGTAAATACTAAATTTTCCAACTCCTGCCATTTTGGAACACATCTCAATAGAGCTTTCAACATTATTATTCGGATACTGATATCTTAAGGCAACGTAAACATTCATCATAATAAATTTTTCGTTGAAGGAAAAATGCCTTGATTTTAACGAT
This sequence comes from Diaprepes abbreviatus, assembly GCA_034092305.1. Lineage (NCBI taxonomy): Eukaryota > Metazoa > Arthropoda > Insecta > Coleoptera > Curculionidae > Diaprepes > Diaprepes abbreviatus. Next base: position 4,906,169 of record JASJET010000039.1, read on the forward strand.
TTTGGAATAAATATAGAGGTAAAAGCTATATCTTTTTGGGTATCTCATTAATCTCAAATAATATATAAGAACAAGCATAAGCAAGATAAATCACTAAAGACACATTGTAAAGTGTACTCTGTTCACTGACAGAAATTAAACTGAGCTATGAGCAATTTTGTTGTTGTAATAAATTTATAAAAGCTTATAATATTTAAATATAATCAAATCTATATACTTAGATTTATGACAGTTCTCAGTTACCTGTGGCACTGGAGCATGTACGTCGGAGGTTTCGGTGATAGTTTTATTACTCCCTCTCTGTACTTCTTGAATAGAGTATAGTATTGTGTTTTTTATTAACAATATTAGTGAAATTCTCATTTTCCTACTGCTTGCTATTAATTTAGTTAATAAATTTCTAGTAGCTGTCAATGGTTTAGCACGATAGCAATCTAAAGATATGGTAATCATGTCATAAAATGGCAATATACTGTATAACAGGGTTTCTTTCTTAACTATCACTGTTTTAACCAGAACTTGTTTTCTAATAAACCACCATCGTGCATAATTCGGTTCAAATTTGACTGTATTTATCCATCAGCTTTCTTTTAAATTGCGTCAACAAGAAAAAATGTTAATGTAATTATAATAATAATGATTATAAATAAAAGTATCACCAAAAATGAATGTAAAATATTCTCTTTCGCAATGCAAATAGATTGTAAAATAATTATTGACTTGGATTTCATAATAACGTATTGTCACATAGATAATAAGCTTTGCTATAAAAAGAAAAGGAATTAAATATTATTATTAATTTGAGGCAGTTATTTGGCTGATTTGAAATATTTTCCCATGTGTTTGAATTAGGAGTGCTTTAACTTTCGATGAAACATCGACAGGCGGATTAATGGAACTTAAAATTAGACTGTAAACAATACAAATATTGTCCGAAAACATTCTGAATCGATATATCGTCTAAAATGTCAAACTAATATTGCCAGTGTTGCGAGTTCTCGAAATATTAACAGTTAGCCTCATATGTGGTTATCGTTTTAGATATCTTGTGATCATGATGTGTTGAGGAGGGTTACTGTTGTTCTACGTGTCCATCATCATAATTATTTGACTCTGGAAAGTGAAACTTTCTCTGAGAGAGTTACTGCTCTCATTCTGGACCCAGGATCTCTAAATAGTATCTTGTAGAGGGCATGCTGTACATGATTTCGTAACATTTCTTCTGTTCCTTTCTTGAGATTAAAATTGAAGATATGGAAGAAAAATTTGGAGAATACCTGAAAGATAATTAGTCAATATGAAAAATTAAATTAAAACGACAAATTTATAAAGAATTTGGTTTACTACAGTATAACTACAGCAAAAAATGAAATAGTCATTAAGGGCAAAACCATATTAGAAGGCTCATTTTTACCCTTTTATTTGTGATTTTTTTTGAAGGAGAAGAAATAATTGGAACTAATTGAAATTGATAGGCCATTTTATTCATATTTTAAACTAGATCTCAGAATTTTTTCAAGTGTTTATCGTTAAAAATCGCAAGGTTATAACCTGTTGTTCATAGAGGTCCGTCGTCCGAGTCCACCTTGTGGTTACATTTTGCAGACCGCAAATTTGACCTGAAAACCACCAATAAAATTTTTTACATTATTAACATGTTTTATTACCGGTTGAACTATATTCTAGCTAAAAATGTAAAAAACTGAGAGGTGTTTGGAAAAAAAATTGCAATTTTAACTTTTTTTTCAGAAAAAAAATACTCCAAATTATAATATTTTTTCAAAGTTTAGTTCAATTGATAGATATGTTAATAAAGAGTGATATAAACTTCAATTTTTGAAAATCGGTCAGGAATTCGCCGAGTTACAGAGCATTTAGAGAAAAAAAAACATTAAAAAAATAATAATATTGAAAACTGGACATTCAAGATACTAGAAAAAATACTTTTCTTCTTTTCTAACACTTGCCGCAGATGCATACAAAGTGAGATAGATAAGTATGAGGCTATCGGAGTGGAACCAAGGAAGTTAGAGGGGATATGGAAAACTACAAAAATAGGCTAAATGCCTAAAAAATTAACCCAACATGCAGAAAATAAATGTCATAAATTGACATCATGTGGCTATGTGGAGTAAGCGTAGAAAAAAATTTTATAGTAGATTTGTGTATGAGGTTGGCAATATTAGAATCAGAAGACAGCAAAATTTTGCGAAAATACAGCATCCTGGTGTATTCTTTGTATTTAATGTTGTCGTCTGTCATCGTCTCGACGCTTAAAATTATCTTGATGTTTTTTTGTGCCGTGCAGTGACATTAGTTAAATTTCGGAATTTGTATTTGTGTATATTTTCAAGACATTTGTGCATATTATTTATTTATAACAATGCATTAATGTATGGTATTGTTTTGTAAATATCGTTAGTTTATTATTTTTTGTGAGTACGTTTTTTATATTTTGGTAATTATTTACATTATTTTAAATGTAGGAAAACGATGTTTCTGTGAAAAAAATTCGATACTTATCCCCTATTTTGAGGATGTAGATTACGATTTTGGCTTCGATTTTCACTATTTTTTCTCACTTCTCGGAAAACTTCAAAAACGCAAAGCAATTTTAATTCTGAAGAAAAAACCGAACTTACATATTTATTTCAAATGATACTAGTTAAAATATCATGTATGCAATATATTTCAGCTATTTTTGCACAAATTCTAGTGACTAAATTTTAAGAAAGTTGTATTTTTAACGAAAAGCCAAAAACACGTTCCTGAAAGGTTATCAACCATCAGACTCGTGAAAACGACTAATATTCGTTTGACACGTTGCCAGATGTAAAATACTTTCGTGATATAAACTATAAAATTTGACCATCTCAGTCAACAATATAGTTCAATTTTTGTAATGTTTTATACAGTCTCAGGAAAAAATTAAATTTAACCACCCAAAATTTTTTTTTAGTTCAGTTTTAGCTTGATTTTGGTTAATTTGTAAAACTGAAACTAATCTGAACTAACCTAAATTGACCTAGACTTATACTTTCGTAATATAAACTATAACATTTATTTACAACCTAGTTTAATATTTGCAATATATAAAAAAAAGCGTAAAATTTATCGTCACCACCCAAAATTTTTGATCATAAATCTGTGAAAGAAAAGAATATATGTGAATTTCTCAAAAATCATATTGGCAATCTGGCAACAGTGCTAATTTTTCAGGTTTTAGAAACGAATCACACCAATATTTAATGGTGGAAGCCATTTTGTTTTAATTGGTTTGCTGATAATTTTCTTGATATTTCTGATAAAAATCTGCAAATATATGAATTTTTATATGATATAGAGGCTGTGGTGTGGAATTTGTGGTTGTAACAAAATTTTAACGATTTAATACAAAAATTGAACCTAAAGTGAAAAAGTGTTTTTCACTGTTTTCCACAAAACTGAGGGAAAATTATGAAAAAGGGAAGTCAGAATCGTATTCTACGATCTCGAAATAGGCGGAAGTACCGAATTTTTCTTTTATAAACGCCGTTTTCCTAGATTTCCCATAATACAAATTTTTACTCAGAGAATGTTCACTTCTATTTTATGTCAGTATTTATTTTATTAATCATTTAATAATGAACTCTAAATTGTAATTTTTCTAATATAATAACGTAATAAAAGGTGCCTCAAGTCCAGTCCTGTCCCTTAACGTACTGCGCAAGTACAGTTTAGCCCCTTTAAGGGGAATACAGCTTTACATGCCGGACCGAATTTATTTTACGGTATTTCCCTTCCTTTTACCCTCCTCCAACGTCCTTGACTGGTACACGCTCCGTGTCATAAAAAAATATTGATTTTTACACATAATCTTTGCCAGTAATTATAACCAGTCATTTTTAGGTTACTTTTTAATGTTGATCAATGAAGTTTAAAGAGTTTTCCATATCTTTTCGATAATTTTCATGCCTTTAATTTAAACTTCTATAAAAAATCACCCAAATATCTCATTTCTAGCCAAAATTATATGATTTTGAAAGAAAATAACGAAATCGCTGCGCCAGCGGGTAACCAATACCGGAATTACAACATGTAAAATAATCTGATGATATTAATATTAAATTCATTTCTTTTTGGCTTCTCTTTCTCATACACTGATATTTATTTCTACATGGTATCCTATGTAATAGATAATTACATTCATTCTTTTTTCTTCTGCAATGCATATGCAACAAAATAAAAACCTACATCATTACGCAACTTAAAACAACTGCATCTACATATCAAATGCGCACCTGAACAATTATTTTTCTCATAGAAATTTTCCCACCTTTTTAGAAGATAAAACTGGTTTGTGGTTGGTATTTTAATTTACGCACTAAATGCGAAAGTGTGTCAATTGATTTAATTAAGTTGACGTGTTTGTTATTTGCTTTAATTTTATTATCTATAATTTTCTAAAAATATACATATTATTGACCAAATATTATATTATTGGAATAGTTCGCTTCCATCCGGAAAGGTTTCGTTTCTGTAATAAAAAATGTTTAATTATGTAGTAACTTAAAAAATCATGACACAATAAATCTATATTATTTATAAATCATAAATATGTGATAGTATTCAATTGTGAAGTATTATAAACGGATTGTTCTAGGTAGCGTGTGGCCGTTCAACTTACAATTTACCACTGCCCATCTTATTTTGTAACTATCCTATAAACCTAAAAAAAAGGTTTAAAAAAAATTCGCTGCTACAAGGGTGGTGTGGTGTGGTCTGGTCGATTTTCTTGAAGTTTTAGTTCTAAAAGACTACTGTTAGTTATAGCTTACCAATACTAGGAACACAACTGCAGTTTTCAGGAAAACTGATGTCAGCTGGCCAGAGCAGGATTCTTCTGGTGCTTCTTGGTACATAAGTGCACGCCCGTGTGTTTACCCACAAGAAGGTTTTTGTCAATAAAAGGAAAACCAGTTTCTCAAAACACTTATCTCTATTTAATAAATAAAAGAGAAATAAAACGGTATTTACAATTGAGAAACTTAAAGATAAATTTGGATTATAATTAAAAAAAAACTTAAAATTACAAGCTCTATAGGGCATCCTGATATTCCCCTGAGTGAAATATTCCCAAATTTGTACCGATAGTATTAATAAATTCTGATAAGTCCGAATAAAAAAAACCCTACTTGAAATAAAAGAAAAATCCCGAAATAAATTGATTAATTAAAAATAAAAGGGACGGTAGACTCCCTTCCCCGACAGAGAATAAAATTAATTTCCCCTTTCTATTAGTAATGCTGACTGGAAGATCAAAGGAAAAATATAAGTCAAAAACAGCAGAAAAGACAGCAAAGAAAAACCTTCTTAAACTGGTAAAAAACTGAAACACACGCCAAACTGACTAAGACGGATTCTAAATCATAACTAACGTTAATTAATTTCTGAAAATCAAATTCAACTTCCAACCCTTTTAGAACCTCCCCCGAATTAGTCGCGCTGGTTCTGACATGCGTTCTTATTCACTAGTAGAACGTATTTTCGCGATGCATCCCTGCCCGCGAAGGGTAGTTTTCGTTTCCGAGCGTCTGTAAGTTTTTGGTCCCTTGGTTCATAAATGGCATAAGTCATCCATGCGTCGAATTTTTAATATTAAAACAGACCAGAGCTCAAAACTAATAATTATTTTATACAAATGTAATCGGTAACTATTCTACACTTATAAAAAAAGTCCGTGTGTGTGTGTCCATAAAAAAAAACCCATAAGTTTTAACCACTTTCACATTTTCTTATTTTTATTTTCGTCGAATGGGGGGAAAAATGGGCAACAGATGCGAGCTTTGTACATAATACCAAATACTAATATTGCATTTTAGTGATTGTATTTAAATATTCTCTTGTTTTCTTATGATTGGAAAATCTGCTCAGTTTAAGTAAAAGTAAGCTCTCTCACGGGTTGGCCACATGAAGGATATATCTTTAGCGGTTAACTTTAGACCCCCTAACGAAGTGGATGATAAAACTATTAAATTACTTTGACCGATTTATATTAAGATCTTCGAGAGGGTAGAACCGTTTAGATATTGTTTCACACGAATTGACTGAGTTTATCTTGTTTTTTTTTTAATTAACTCCCCGAAAGTAATAAAACTGAGATTAAGTTTAAGTATGTTAACGGATTTATATTTCCCTGATATGTGACTATTTTTGGAATATTGGGTTCCATATATGAAAAAAAGAAAATTTATAGAAGCAGCATACATTAAAAACAATAATGGAATCTTCAATAAACCGAGTATTGAGATACCTAATCTTTGGCAACCACTACTTTGTAACAACAAATCATTGAGGTGTGTACAGTGAAGCGAAACGTTGCGTTTCAATGAACACAGTCCCTATATAAGCTCGTAGTCTAAGTCAAAACATTCAGTTTATACTTGATAACGATTAGAGATACAACCGTCGTAAAAATAAAAATAAAGACAATGCAAGTCCGACCACATTTTAGAATTTTTTTTATCATAAGGTTGAAGGCTGAACATTTGATACGAACAAAAATGTTTCTTTTATCATCCTGCTGTCCCATGTTATGAACTATTTTAAAAAACAGTAACGAAGACACTCTGGAAGTCTGGTCGTTCATCTTCTTTTTTTGCAGCTTTAGTTATTAACAAAAATGTAAAACCCAATTTTGATAACCATGTATAAATAGCTTACTAAAGCATTAAACAGAAAAAGGAATAAAAAGCGAATAAACAGCTATGTATATTTCTTAATCAAACAATATTAAAATCGCCAAATTCTCGAGTAAAATAGCATACGATATTCCCTTAACTTCTCAAATTAAATGAAAGGCAAAACAAAACAAAGAAAACCTTCCCGACGAATATATACGTCTCATAATTTACTACGACACTGGTCTTGAGAACGGTACCGATCTTAACGAATTTCGGAATGTAACTAAAGTTTAGTATTCCTTAAAAGACTAAACTTGTAACCCCTCGGCATTCGTGGATCCTGTTAGCACAGATATCAGCACATGGAATCCTGCAAACATCATTTTGATTAATGAAATGTAGAGGGCATTAGCCCTTCTATACCGGATACTTAATTCCCAAATTGGCCTCTAAGCGTCTTAGTCTGAATTTTTATATAAACACAGTTAATCAAACTATTCTATTTCTTTCTATAACTAAAGGAATAAGATAATATAGCATCTGTAAAAAAACCTGAGTGCCCTTTTAGTCATATTACTGGTATTTAAATCATTCTTTCTTGCAACTAGGAAAAACAGTCGCTATATTAATTCCTCTCACAGGTCAAACGTTATAATAATTAATATTTGTTCCATTGCACTAGTATTCCTTTGAGGTGTTTTTTTCATATTCGGGAGATTTCCCACATATTCTCGGACACCCTGTAGAGAAGGATAACTCATATATCCAGCATTATATTTAACAAATAAAAATCTTTAAGATCATATTCAGAATTTCCCGCTCTTGTTGATTACCCTGTATCATATCTTAGAAACTATAGGATTCTACAAGAGATTTTATGGACAAAACAACATAAAATACATCTTTTATTGCCGTTAAGGTGCGTGTTCACCCATAAGTAAAATACCATTACCAGTATGTAGATATGAAATGCAAGAACAACTTGGGGAAAAGTAGATCATGGCAATTTAGAGTCTTAAGAAAAAGAAAAGTTGCACATATTAGGACTTCTAGGTTTATTATAGCATAGATCAAGAGAACGACTAATTTATTCTTACTGCTAATTAAATACTCGATTGCCTTTTCAGGAAAAAAGTGCAGGTTAGTGTTATTAAGACGGAAAAAAATGATTAATATCTTGAAATAGACGGGAAACCGACGAATATTCGTTTTTTGGCCGGAAAGGGCACGTCGCTGCCGGTATGAGGTGGCATAATTAGATCAAATAAAACTTTTTATATTGAAGGTTATGTAATATGTGGATCCATAAAGCAAGGTCAAAAGGGGTGTCTATTCTTCCGCGATTTACTATAATTTTAACTGAAATGAGTACCTTTTTGTGACCGTGGAAAATTGCCACATCGTAAGGCGTCTCTATAGTCTATTCAAGAACTAGAGAGAGTAATAAATCATTTTTTACCCTTTTTTTCTTCGCAAACTACCTGTGTTCTTTAGTCCGGTGTCTTTGGCAAAATCTGTTGGACACATACATTTTTCTATAGGAATGGGTTAAAAATTTGATCATTAAAAATACTGGTCTATAAAAATGGACTATTTGGGTTGGATAACAATAGACATTTGGAAGGGTGAAAAGTTAAAAAGGATTTTAATCATTGTCATAGGCGTCGGAAGGAGGTTTATTTTATCACTAAGTATTTAGAATAGAACTAAGTTGTTATGATAATGTTATTTTATTTCTAATGGTTTCTTAATAATTCATATACATTACAAAATAGGGATAATTTTGCTATATTTAACACAAATCACAACTGTATTTTTATTATTTTTAGATTTGGCATAGAAAAGCTTTTAGGCATATTCAGACTAAAACGTAGCCTAATTCTCTCAAAAAATTTTAAGTTATAATTTAAATACTTATAAAATACTCATTATCATAAATACAAGAAATTAAACATATATAAAAAAAATAAATTCATCTATATAATATAAAATTTTTTTTAGGGCTATCGGTCATTTTATTATTAATTAAAAACACTTTTAGGACATTTGACTTTTCAGTTTATTTATTTCTTAAATCGTCTGCAGAATTATAATTACACACATATTTTTATTTCTATTGGACTGACATCTTAATTTAATTTACTTTATTATATGGAAATCCGATAGCCCCAAAAAAATAAAACAAACATGTTAATTCTACACGTTTAAGAAAAAGACACAAATAAATAATAAAATAATAAAAAAATTACGGTTAATTGGACTTAAATATATATAAAATTAAAGAGTGAGATACACTAAAATAAAAATATATAAAAAAATAAAAAAAATATATAAACAACATTAAACAATAAAATACAACAAAAACAAAAATTTTAAAAATTACTTGTGTTTACACACACATGTGATCGAGTTTCCACATTTTGTTTTATTCTTTTATTATATGGTCCACACATTTTTTTCAATTTTCTGCAATAATTTTATTAAAAAAAATTTTAAAAGTTCAGTTAAATCACTAATTTTGTAACATGTTATTTCTAGCCACTCTGCCTTGTACTTAAGACCATATCGCGATGTTGCTTAATTGTTCAGAGATATTTGCTTCTCTAATGGACAGTTTCCGGACGATCTATAAGAACAGATTTCCTATCTGGTTTTTCCCAGCAAAAATTACGTTCTTTGAGCAATTTCCAGAGCTCAGTTCTTTTAATTTCAGGTAAATCCCGATCTTCATTGATTTTAGTCAGAATTTTGTCGATGGTTGGGATCTGCTTCTCATAATAAAATGTATGTACAACTCCTTTTATTGCAGTTTACATCTCTTCTTCCAACAAGGTTTTTCGTCTACTTGTGATCGAATGTGACTTGGGAGTATTAACAATTCCAGTCATTTTGGAACACATCTTAACAGAGTTTTTAACATTATTATCTGAATATTGATGTCTTAAGGCATCATAAACATTCATCGTAATAAGTTTTTCGTTAAGGAAAAAATGTCCTTGTTTAATGATTTTGGAATAAATATGCCATATTCTTTCGGTATCTCACTACTCTCAAATAATATATAAAAACAAGCACAAACAAGATAAATAACTGAGGACACACTGTAAGGTGTACTTTGCTCACTGATAGAAATTAAATTGAATTATTAGAAATTTTATTGTTATAATTTATAAAAGCTTATAATATCTAAATATAATTAGATTTATGGCAGTCCTCAGTTACCTGCGGCACAGGAGCAGATACGTCGGATGTTTCGGGACAGTTTTATTACTCTCTCTAGTTCATGAATAGAGTATAGTTATTCTAATAATATAAATCAGATTATAAATTAAATTAAAAATGAAAAATATTGTTTTTTTTTAATCTCCTTAAAAAGGAAAAAGGGGCGAAAAATAACACTACGCAACAAATTTTAGTTTATTTGTTATATCTTGTATGTGCATTTTTTTGGCGCTTTGGTCTTATTATTGGGATTTCCCAGGATGTTGGCTATTGTTTTTTGTGGTTTAAATATGGGCTGTATGTTGTGTGACTAACCTTGAAAATCATGACGTTTACAACATTCCATGTGAAGGTTGCTATCAAATATACATAGGACAAACAAACAGGCGCATATCAGCAAGAATTCTAGAACATAAAAATAGCCTCAAAAACAAACAGACAACCTCAGCCCTATTTCAACATCACCAAACAACCGGACATACCATCGACAAAAGAAATAGCACCAGTACAGAACTACAAGGTACGTGTCATAAGAGAGGCCCTAAAAATCGAAAAAGCGGGACAGCTGACTAAACAAGATGATGCTATAAATTTTCCAACTATATGGAAAACATTAATAAAAAATCAAGAAAGAAAACAACAAAAATCAACCCGTACGCGAGAGACCAATATACAAACAAACAAATATACAAACCTTCGAACATACCCTTATAGAATTAGCATAACGTCAGAACTAGGGCCCGGTTGTTTGAACGCTAAATTACGTAACAATATTTTCATTTATATTTTTTAAAAGAGTATCATATGATAATCGGTACGTCAATTATAGAAATGAATTTATGGTTGCCTAAATTATTATTATTGTTATTTCTAATATGTAAACAATATCACTACATAGTATAAAACAAAGTCGCTTTCTCTGTCCCTTTGTATGCTTAAATCTTTAAAACTACGCACCGGATTTTGATGCGGTTTTTTTCAATAGATAGAGTGATTCAAGAGGAAGGTTTATATGTATAATAACATCCATTAAATAGTGGAGAAATACTGTTATTTTTGAGGTTTCTAATGTGATGTCGTTAATTATCATATTTTTTTCCGCTTACATTGCAAACGCAGGCTGAACCCTACGAGATTAATCAAAATAATGTACTAATTATTTATACACATTGAAAAAGTCTACAGAAAACTCCGCGATGGTATATGTCTATCTCTCATGGATATCCCACAATAACATTTTTTTGTCATTTACTTTTTACGACAAATAATGGCAAATTTTGAAGCGATTTTAACCAATACAGCATTAATCCTTATCCAATTAAATAGCTTAAATACATTGTTGATTTAATATAGATCTATATGGTCCTTTACAGCACAAGATTTAAATGAATATTTTCGAAGATATTACAGATTTAAAATTGCGGGAAGTAGCGCTTGCGGCGGTACTGGCCGACCGGGGCGGCGGCAGCGTGCCTATAAATAGCGCGTCGGAGGCCGATGTAATAATTGTTGTAAAAATAAAATAAATAGTCACAGTTTTTCTGTAGTGTATTTAGTATCAGCATTGCACCCGTGCGAAGCCGGGGCGGGTCGCTGGTTTACCAATAAAAATAAGTTTTTAAATCCTCTTTTTGTTAATATTAACTGAAAATTTCGTCTTTATAGTAATTTCTAACATTTAAAATCACTGAAAAGAGCCACGACAAGCAACTAAACTGAAAGAAAAGATAAGTAAACATGTTTATGTATGGCAAACATCAAAAAAGCCTCTTCCCCACAGATCATAAACAGCCTTCAAACATATTTATTGTGGTTTAAATATATCGCATTCGGCAGAGGGGAAGAGCCTTTGAAGCCGCTCGTACAATCAGGAAGCGAGCCAGCTAAACAAAATTTGAAATTCATCAGAGCCCACCATCAGCTCTCAGCGAGTAACAAGACCAACCGCACTTGAAAATGCCAAATGAGATTTTGGCAAAACGTCGTGAAAACAAATTTGTGAACGAACTGATTGAAACCCGGAATAACCAAACCATTCATTCTTCCATCCGTATATATATATATATATATATATATATATATATATATATATATATATTCATAATGTTAATAGATTGCCTTTAATTAGTAGTTGAGTATATTTCTAATTTACTCCAGTCTAGTTCTAACTCTTATAATCTAATAATGATCATCCCACAAACAAAACATTAGTGTGACTTGCTAATAAAAAAATTGATATCTAAATAAATGCCAAGTTGTTCTTAAGGATAAAAAATTCAAAACGTTTAAAACAATTGGTCGTAGGAAACTTAAAAACAGCATCTTTGAAAACAACTCTGATCCAATGTTCTATCATGAAGAATACAAACATGAACATTTTTTTTTCGATCTTATTCAACAAAAAATTGTCAATATTCATATTCTCAGAATTCTGAATATTAAAATTAATATCTTGTCGGTTTGATTTGGCTTAACTATCACACACATTTGCACATTTGGACATACTGGAATTAGCGTCAGATATTGTAAAACGTTTTTCTTTTACTTTTTTTTTAAACCAGCCGTTTTAACTATTTCGCTTTCTACCTAATCATTATTGGTTGTTGCTTTCCTTCCCTTCATTCATTATTCATATATCAAAAACGCTGTGATCGCAGTTTTATTTAGCTTAAACTTTCTTTTCTCTTTCTAAATCCTGCTATCCACCACATCTATTTCTAATTTATGACTCTGGATTTTTCCACACCAAATGTTTAACTTATTTATGACTCAACACCATCACTTGTTTCAAGGACAGCTCATAATACATTTTACTAAAATAACTATATATTCTGAACGCTTCAGATATTGACTACTCATCTTCTGCATTGCTAGTTAAAATTCTGCTTTACAGTATTTCTCGATACCAGAAGATTATAAAAAAATCATTAGATAGATAAATAACTTGTCCAGTTTTATTTAAATCCCATGGAGTCATAAAAATTACGGAACAATCTTAGTATAAAAAATTTTTTTAATCCGTTAGTGCGTAATTGGTTATAGTATCTAATAAAAACGTTTAACTAAAAAAATACCCTTTTTTATTTCATTTTACAAGCATCTGTCGTCAGAAATTGTCAATTATTCTTAGCAATTCAATTAAAAACAACACAATTGCGATTTTTTATTATTCAATAATGAAAAAACCACCAATAATAATTACTTTTTCTTCCATAAAAGCAGGAGAAAAATAAGGATTGGTAATTTTGTAACTGAATTACTAAAGACCAGACGACAACGAATTAATTTGGGTTTCGCTGATTCACAAAAGGTGTGATGTCCGCTATTATAAAAATTTTTACGACATTCAAGAACATTTTTTAATTTGATGCAATTATTGCCAATTTTACGGCTCCTTAAGTTTTGGAGAAAAAGTGATTGGGAGATTTTAGTTGTTGCCAGATTAGACAATAAGGTATTAATATTGTCTTCGAAATAATAACAGAGGAAATAAATTTGTTGCTCTAAGTTCACTCTCTTGTTTGAGGATATATATATATATATATATATATATATATATATATATATATATATATATATATATATATATATATGGGACAATTCGCGTCAACCGGATCAGAGCTATGACCAAAATTAGAAGCAACCAAAAAAATTAACCAAGGGCTCATTTTAAAGCTTAGATAGTCTAGTTTTAAATACCGAATGCGCCTTTGAAAAATCGAATATGGCGGCCAGAAGCCGGAGAAAAGTCGAGTGTTTAGTAAAAAAAGCTTGTAAAAATAAAATTTCGCAACCGATCGGATCATTTTTGGCTCAGATTGCAGCTGATAGACGCCCCGAAAAAGCTGGTATGGTAGCTTGACAAAATGCAACATGGCGGATCCAATATGGCGGTCAAAAATCAAATATGGTGGCTGAATTTATGAAAATCAAGTAATTTGCACCAAATTGGGTATACGGGGGTTTTTGGAGTCGCTGGTCACGATTCGGAGATCGGATTTACAAAATTCAATATGGCGGACGTATTTTTTGAATATTAACCGATTTGTACCAAAATTCATATACAGGGGTTTTTGGGATCGCCAATTACGAATTTGATCAAATTTCCAAAATTCTCAAGGTTAATATGGCGGATCTAAAAGGGTTATCGTATTTTTGAAACTTAACCGATTTGTATCAAATTTGGTATACGGAGGTTTTTGGGTTTGGTGATTACGAATCCGAGGCAGGTTTGCCAAATTCAAGATGGCGGATCAAAGATCGCAGATGAGATTGTTGAAAATCCACCGATTTGTACAAAATTTGTTATACGGGGGTTTTGAGATCGCTGATTACGAATCCGAGGTCAGATTTTCAAAATTCAAGATGGTGGACCCAGTATGGTGGAAACTCAATAACTCAATCTTCTATATTATCTCGTTAGCCTTGGATTTCGAAAATCCGACCTCGGATCGTAATAAACGACCCGAAAAACTCGCTTATACCAAATTTGGTGCAAATCAGTTGATTTTCAAAAAATCCGTCCACCATATTGGATCCGTCATCTTGAGTTTTGCAAATTCGACCACGGGTTCGTCATCAGTGACCTTAAAAACCCCCGTATACTAAATTTCGTGTAAATCGGTTGATTTTCAAAATTCGGCCACCATATTGAATTTTTCACCATTATAATGGATCCGCCATGTTGAATTTTGTCAACCGACCATACCCGCTTTTTAGGGGCATATATGAGCTACAATTTGAGCCAAAAACGACTTGATCGGTTGCGAATTTTTATTTTTACAAGCTTTTATATATATATATATATATATATATATATATATATATATATATATATATATATATATACCGGGTGTCAACGAATCTATTAGACAAGTCATAATTTCTAGAGTATTATGTGTATCAAAATGAGAATTGGTACAGGTAAATGGTATGTGAAGGGGAGAGTTTTCGCATATTTTCGACTTTCCAGCCACTTCCGGTTTCACCGGAAATGGCCCCGGTTTTGAATTTTTAAATGGAACACCCTGTATATTTTAACATTTTTGGATTTCTGAGACAATTCTAGATCAGAGTGTGACATTTTAAAAACTTTTTACGTCTACTTCATTTTTTTAGAGCCACTTTTAAAATTGCATCTAGGTGGTCATGATCGGATGCAAACTAATCTAAGGGCCTTAGGTGATGTCAAAAAAATACAATCGCAAAGTTTTAGTTGCTAGTATGAAAGACAGGAATAAGACAAGTTGACAAAATTACGTTTTCTTTTCTAACTATTAATTTTCAAATGGCGACCCCTTGTTGACAACTACTTTTCGAAAAAAGCATTCTTTGACGAATCTAACGGTACTAATTTATTTGCGATTGGATTAGACATAAGAACAGAAATTAAATATTATTAAGCAAAATACTGGATAATTTATTTACTTATGACAAGTGCGCCATGGACAGCCATGATGCATAATAATTTGCAACTGTTTTTATCAAGTCTTCTTTGGAAAACAAAGCACTCACTTAAGTAGATAATGACAGTGACATACGCTCTAAGAACAGACGTAAAAGTTTCTTAATTTTCGTTAAGTTTAGAGTTCTTAGAGCGTATGTCACTGTAATTATCTACTTAAATGAGTGCTTTGTTTTCCAAAGAAGACTTGATAAAAACAGTTTCAAATTTTTATGCATCATGGCTGTCCATGGCGCACTTGCCATAAGTAAATAAATTATCCAGTATTTTGCTTAATAATATTTAATTTCTGTTCTTATGTCTAATCCAATCGCAATTAAATTAATACCGTTAGATTCGTCGAAGAATGCTTTTTTCGAAAAGTAGTTGTCAAAAAGGGGTCGCCATTTGAAAATTAATAGTTAGAAATGAAAACGTAATTTTGTCAACTTGTCTTATTCCTGTCTTTCATACTAGTAACTAAAACTTTGCGATTGTATTTTTTTGACATCACCTAAGGCCCTTAGATTAGTTTGCGCCCGATCATGGCCACCTAGATGCAATTTTAAAAGTGGCTCTAAAAAAATGAAGTAGACGTAAAAAGTTTTTAAAATATCATATTCTGATCTAGAATTGTCTCAGAAATCCAAAAATGTTAAAATATATAGGGTGTTCCATTTAAAAATTCAAAACCGGGGCCATTTCCGGTGAAACCGGAAGTGACCGGAAAGTGGAAAATATGCGAAAGCTCTCCTCTTCATATACCATTTACCTGTACCAATTCTCATTTTGATACACATAATACTCTAGAAATTATGACTTGTTTAATAGATTCGTTGACACCCGGTATATATATATATATATATATATATATATATATATATATATATATATATATATATATATATATATATATATATATATTCATTTTATGCATTTTTAAGTATAAATGAAATAATTTAGCATATAATTTTTTTTAATCTGTGGCGCCGTCGTGCTTCTTCTCATAGCATGACTAATATCCGCCACTGTCGCAGCTATGCTGTTAATGTATTCTTCTCTTCAGGTTTAACATGCAATTGTTTTCTTTAAAAGTCAATCGAGCATTAAATTGGCAATAAAATAAATTTATTGCTCTCTTCATCTATAATAAATCTTAAATCTTTTTTTGAGTCCAATTTGTCATTATCTATTTTTCTCAAGTTGTCTCCTGAACTAATCTGACCTTTAGACAAAAGGTTGATATTAAGTAATAATAACTTCTTTTCATTTTTACCACGACATTACAGACATCGATAACATACTTTTATTGTATTACTTTTAAATGGAAATGACAAGATCTCACGGGTGTGAAATCTCCAATAAAATTATCATTACTACATCATAATCTCTATTTCAATTTTTAATAGTATTCACAACAGACATTTTTTGCTTCATGTCAACTTATCATTAAAACTTAACGTGTATGCAAAATTTTAAAAAATCGAGTAGTCCATGGAAATTAAACTTTTGTAGGGAAAAAAATGTAACTAGCGATTTTATTGCTGAAAAGCGTATATTTTGGTATCCCTAAAAACATACTTCGATGGAAATTCATTCGGTCCATGGCTTACAAAATGGCGGCCAAAAAATGGTCACTTTTTTCACTTTTTCCAGTTTATCTTGAAAAATAAGAATTGTATGAAAAAATGTTTCAAACAAAAATTGTAGATAATTGAAAAACCTATCGATTGCTATAATTAAAGTTATTGGTGGCGCCACTAGTTATCGAAATATAATTTTTTTTCTCGGAAAATTCCATGTTTTTTTAATTTTTAATTAAATGATATTTATTACCCAATTATCGCTTCAGAATTCTAGGAAATGATAGATATTTTTGATCCAAAAAAGTGTGTTTAATCCGAAATTTGTGAGTTGAATGGTTTCCGAGAAAATCGAGCTCAAAGTTGAAAATTAGATGTCGATTATTATCCTTCCTAATAAAGATACAGCAACCAGGTTGACAGCAATTTGTTTAAAATGACGTGTATTTTTAAGATATATTTTTTTAAAAAAATTTTTTTGATTTTCCGTCGAGAAAATTGCGAAAAACAGTTTTTTGCACTCGAAAAATTGCAATAACTTTTTTGTCAGTGTACTTACGATTATCTTAATACGTCTATTAGATTTAGATATATAATTTCCGATCGCTGGAAAAAAAAAATATTTTTCGATAAAATTTACCTTTTTTTCAAAAAAAATTCACAACGTCGCAATTTATAAATATTAAGGGTTGAAATTTACAGAAGACATTATTGAATACTGGTAGTTTATCGAGAAATTTTTCGGTTTCACCAAAAACATCCCTGTAAGATCTATGGACCTCTAAAAACTACCCACAGAATCTATCCGCTCTTGGCAGTATCCGGTTCGGAGCCGGCATTCTGGTAACATCTGTCATTTCGTAGTAGTATGCTTTGGAGTTAATTTGATATAACGTTTTTACATACTAGAAAAAAAAATATTATAGTGTTTGTACATTTGTAAAAGCACTATTGCAAACATTTTTTGCATTTAAAAGCGTTTTAGTGCAAGTTCACGCAGATTTTAACTTTAAAAAAGTATTTGAACACGTGGTGGACCGCTGAATGTGACATATATAAGTCATTGTGAAACAGTGTATATTTCTATACAAAGGTAAGAAAAATTGTAAAATATTATCTTTTAAAATTATTACATAGAACTTGTTAATTAGCTTTTTTTTTAAATTGTTCATTCAATTAAATATATTACAAAATTATTGTAGAATCATATGTATAATATATTAATGTATTTATTGATTTCTTGATATATATATATATATATATATATATATATATATATATATATATATATATATATATATATATATATATATATTGTGTCGGATATTCTCACGGGTGTGATGTGTAATCGAAGGTTTTTGGGCATCCCGTGTATGTGCTGAGTCCCTCTCAGGACTGTAAGGCAACTGACGTTTCGGTGAAATCTCATTCACCATTTTCAAAGCTGGCGTCTACGAGCGAACTCGTAGTTCGACCCGAAAACCTTTGATTACATATATATATATATATATATATATATATATATATATATATATATATATATATATATATATATATATATACTAATGTATATTTTTTATATTTTGCATTATTATATTATATATGTACACTTTCTGTTCCAACTTTTTTTGTAATAAAATGCTGTATTGCTAATAAAATAAGATATAACTTTTGTATTATTATATTATATTATGTATACTTTTTTTTCAAACTGTATTTTTTTAAATAAAATGATGGATTGCTAATAAAATCTTTTTATTAATAATATAATCTAAATATTACAATTTTATCATATGAATGAAAGTATATACTTTACTCCAAAATGTTACCAGTCGCACAAAGCGATATGTGCGTGTAGTCCGTAGCTGAGCGGCACGTCTGACACATAGTAACCCGCTGACTAGCTGTATCCGCGCGATTTGACTACCGTCGGATAGAGACTGGGTGCATTCCACTAGGCGCTCACAACGCTCAAAATATTCCTTCAGTCGTTCCACATAACGACTACGGTCGTCGCGGCGAAAACGTCATTGATGACGTCATTCTTCTCGCTCACGCCAAGCTCACAACGACCCATCTGAAAAGGTGGGTCAAAGTGGACGTTCAGAATTTTGGCGCGGTTTTTTAAATTTAAAGACAATTGAATGTAAGAGTTTCAAATTTACAGTGTAACATATGAGAAAAAAATAAGTATAATTTAGTTTAGATTCAAAATACACTGAATTAGATGGTGTAGTCCAATCCACAAAAGATGTTACTGAAAAATACATTTAAAAAATGTAGTAATTATATACAAGAACATTTATAGAATGTAGTAATTATATAAAATTTACCCTAAAATGACTTGAATTCTTTATCTGAATAACGATTAATAACATTCTCATAATCAATAATACGTGGCCTAAGTTTTCGCTCTTCCCGACTTTGTAAAACTGCATTCCATTCTTCATCTGTACTAGATGAAGTACTGTCTGAAGCATGATTACGATCCACCATTAAATATCCAACTGTCACCACAAAAGATATTTTGAATATTTTTCAACGTAAATTACTTAAAGATTCCACTAAAATAAAATATAAGAAACTAAATAGTATTTTTCTTTAATATAAAGCAAGTTAACCAATAATTATAACAAATTATTAATATTAAAGTTTAAAAATTATAACATAACCTTTTCAAGCTACTGATTTATTTTCAAATCCGCCATTTGTAATATTTAACTCAACGCTTTTAACGTCCACAATCCCATTCCACTTGGGTTTATGATTAGAATGCTCACAAGCTAGTGGAACGGGAAAAACTGCTATCATGAGCGTGATCGTTGTGGGTGCTTAGTGGAACGCACCCACTGTGGGTAGTTTTCAGAGGTCCATAGATCTTACAGGGATGTTTTTCGTGAAACCGAAAAATTTCTCGACAAACTACAAGTATTCAATAATGTCTTCGGTAACTTTCAGCTCTTAATATTTATAAACCGCGACGTTGCGTTTTTTTTTTAAAAAAACGTAAATATTATCTTAAAACAATTTTTTTTCCAAAGGTCGGAAACGATATATCTAAATCTAATAGACGTATTAGAATAATCGTAAGTACATTGACAAAAAAGTTATTGCAATTTTTCGAGTGCAAAAAACTGTTTTTCGCAATTTTCCCGACGAAAAATCAAAAAAAAATTTTTCTGAAAATATATCTTCAAAATATACGTCATTTCAAACAAATTGCTGTCAAGCTGGTTGCTGTATCTTTATTAGGAAGGATAATAATCGACATAGAATTTTCAAATTTGAGCTCGATTTTCTCGGAAACTATTCAACTTACAAATTTCGGATTAAACACACCTTTTTGGATCAAAAATATCTATAATTTCCTAGAATTCTGAAGCGATAGTTAATTAATAAATATCATTTAATATAAATAAAAAAAATTGGAATTTTCCGAGAAAAAAAATTATATTTCGATAACTAGTGGCGCCACCTATAACTTTAATTACAGCAATCGATAGGTTTTTCAATTATCTATAACTTTTGTTTGAAACATTTTTTCATACAACCTTTGTTTTTCACGATAAACTGGAAAAACTAGAAAAAGTGTCCATTTTTTGGCCGCCATTTTGTAAGCCATGGACCGTATGAATTTCCATCGAAGTATGTTTTTAGTGATGCGAAAATATACCCTTTTCAGCAATAAAACCGCTAGTTACATTTTTTTTCAAAACGGCTCTTTTTGAGTCTAATTTCCATGGATTTTAGGTGAAAAGAGAGAAAAATCGGTTGAAAAATTGCAATTTTACAAAGAAATAAACAGAAATGTCAAGTAAAAACTAATGCATTTCATGCCCCAAGGATTATCATGATTATCATAACACTAAATAGTAGGAAGTAGTAAAAATTCCAATAAATTTAAAATACGTCGTCATTGTCTTTTAATGTGAAAAATACGTTAATATTCAATTTAAATCTTGCACCTACTACCAAATACTCGAAAACCTATTTTAAGAATAAAATTATTTTAATACATTATATAACAATAAATATGTGTTTCTATGTTAATAATTTTGATATTTATTCCACGTAGAACTTTTTTTTTTGAAACCAGAGATCATTCATAGAATAATCTAACACTTGAATCTTGTTCATGCGGTGTTACGTTTATGGAAAATTAAATAGACACAGAAAACACATAAATAGACATAAACAGAAGGATGGAAGGTGTCAAGGCGAATTTTTGCAATTTAATGTTTAGAAACATCATGTTATGGGTTTTAATGTGTGCGACTTTTTGTAGGTCTTGGTAGAGAGAAACGTTCTCACATTATTGCACATTTAGTTGACTGTTGTGTGGCGTTGCATACAGTAAAATATTGTCTTAAATCAATATTTCTTTATAGCAAGAGCGAAACGACTTTGACATGTAATAATGTGTCGAGCTTTTGTTGGAAGATTACAAATTTTTTAGGCATACATCTTTACCACCTTAAAGGAAAAAAATTTAATTGTAGCTGAAATTCATTTTACCATATGCAGCCCTTCCTAAGTGTATTCTAAAGGGTGTTTTTTTAAAGAGGTATAGAACTTTTAAATGGAATAAAACAAAGATGAATTTTTTAAATTGACATGAAATTTACTTTATTCGAAAGATAACCTTCTGGCATTATAATTTAAGACTTCTGGCATATGACCGCCACGGCTAGCTCGGACGTAGTCTAGTCTGGAGGTCCAATTTTCGATGACCTTTTCCAACATTTGTGGCCATATATCGGCAATAAGGCGGCGAATGTTGTCCTCCAAGTGATCAATCGTTTCGGACTTATCGGCGTAGACTAGCGACTTCACATATCCCCATAGAAAATAGTCTAGCGGCGGTAAGTCGCACGATCTTGGAGGCCAATTCACGGGTCCGAAACGTGAAACTGCGGTTACCAAACGTTTCTTTCAATAAATCAATTGTGGCACGAGCTGTGTGACATGTTGCGCCGTCTTGTTGAAACCACAGCTCCTGCACATCATGGTTGTTCAATTGATGAACGAAAAAGTCAGTAATCATGGCTCTATAGCGGTCACCATTGACTGTAACGTTCTGACCAGCATCGTTTTTAAAGAAGTACGGACCAACGATTCCACCAGCCCATAAAGCACAAACAGTCAGTTTTTCTGGATGTAACGGTGTCTCAACATACACTTGAGGATTATCATCACTCCAAATACGGCAGTTTTGTTTATTGACGTATTCATTCAAACAAAAGTGAGTTTCATCGCTAAACAAAATTCGCTTATGAAAATCGGGATCAACGGCAATCTTGTTTTGGGCCCATTCACCGAATCTACGCCTTGCTAGGTGATTGTGTGGCTTCAATTCTTGCACGAGTTGGATTTTGTAAGCACGCAAACCAAGATATTTCCGCAAAATCTTCCATTAAGTGAATGGACACATATCCAATTCCTGTGCACGATGGCGGATAGACTGATTCGGGTCTTCCTCTACGCTACGCTCTACAGCAGCAATGACTTCTTCTGTACGCACTGTACGACGTCTCTGTGAATGCGTATTATCATTTAGAGTAAACGTGGTGCGAAAACGTTCCATAGTTAATCGAATTAATTGCTCTGATAGACGATTATGTTGACCGTAAAATGGACGTAGTGCGCGATACGTATTTCGAAAAGAACCATGATTTTCAAAATAAATTTGCACAATTTGGAAGCGTTGTTCAAGCGTCAGTCTATTCATGTTGAAATGCCAAACCAAACTAAACATAAATCACTTGACAGCTGACAAAATGGCCGCCAGTTAAAAAAGTGTTGCCAACTTAAAGTTATATACCTCTATAAAAAACACCCTTTATAAATAATTTCGAGCTCTTGGTTGTTCTCTTCCATTATTATTTCTTGATCTAGATAAACATATGAATTAACTTTTGTGTTTGGTGTCCATCTGTTCTATGTTTGTCTGTTGGTTTGTTAAAAATTTGTTTTTCTGACGATCAATTCTCTGCCGAACTTCCTTGCTTACAGCTGTATTTCTGCATGTCACTTAGTTCCTCACATAGTGTAGGGGCTAAGGGGATCTCAGTCGCACCTTTAATTTATATCAATCCTACCAAGTATTTTTTTTATGTATTTTGAGCCTCTGATCAAAAATGTTTTGGATTGAAGTCCGCTAGAGTGGATTGTTATTAGCGAATAATTGTTTAAACTTTTAGAAATACAATTTTCGCAAAGTAATATTATGTCGTATTCTTTGAGAGACTTTAAGCAAAAAAGATCTAAAGGGTTTTCCAATAAGAGGTGTCATTTTGAAAAGCCCGCTATTTCGGTAGATGTCACTTTTGAAGCTGTAAGTTTTTGACGTTTGACAAGTAGAAACTACGCCATAAATAAAGATGGAACGATACACGCTTCAACAACGCATTGAAATTATTAAAATTCACTATAAAAATGGTGAAAATTTGGCAGAGATGGTTCGTAAAACTCGAACATTTTTGGGTCGTCATGAAGCACCTTGTCGGAGCGCAATAAAGAAATTGGTGAAAAAATTCGAGCTGTTGGGACAAGTTAGTTATGTGAAGAAGAAAACCCGTGCACGTCGCTTAAGAACAGCCGAGAATATTGCTGCTGTAGCCGAAAGTGTTGAAGAAAACCCAGGTTTGTCCATTCCTCGTCGTTCTTTGGAATTACGGATTCCACAAACGTCATTACACCGTATTTTGCATAAAGATTTGGGTCTTAAGGCTTATAAAGTTCAGTTAACGCAAGAACTCAAGCCGGCCGATCATCAACAACGTCGTGCCTTTGCTGATTGGGTTCTTGAAATGCATGAAAATGATCCGGAATTCCATCGAAAAATCATCTTCAGTGATGAGGCCCATTTCCACCTCGGTGGCTTCGTCAACAAACAAAATTGTCGCATCTGGGGCTCGGAAAACCCAAGAGTTATTGTTGAAAAGCCTCTCTATCCTGAACGTGTGACTGTTTGGTGCGGTTTATGGTCCGGCGGGGTTATTGGACCTTACTTTTTCGAAAATGAGGCTGGAGCAACAGTTACGGTGAATGGATTGCGCTATCGAGAGATGATTAATGATTTTTTATGGCCGGAATTGGATGGAGCAACGAAACCATTGATCTTTTACGGGAAAAGTTTCCGGGCCGTGTTATCTCTCGAAGAGGTGATCACAATTGGCCACCGAGATCTTGTGATGTGACACCTTGCGATTTCTTCCTTTGGGGCCACGTGAAAGACAAGGTCTACGCCAACAGCCCAGCGTCGATTCAAGACCTCAAAGATGGAATTTGTGAGGCTATCGAGGACATAGGGCAGCCACTTTGCGATTTGGTTATGGAAAATTTCATGAAAAGGATATGGTCCTGTAGGCATGGTCGTGGTGGTCATTTGGCTGATGTTATTTTCCATCATTAACGGCATACTTTCCTCTTTATAATGTAATAAATATCCGATCATTTATCTTAAAAAATGGTATTTTTCTTTGAATATCAAAATAACACCTCTTATTAGAAAACCCACTTACGACTCTTAGTTTTCGAGGTAGTTAATGTTAAACAATTAAAAAATGCGATTTTTGCGATCCTTGAACAGTAATAACTTTTGACTGGATGACATTTCTTTGATTTTATTCGCGTAAGTTCAAATCAACATCTACGAGCTAAAAATAAATGACATACGAAAAAGTTAAATTTTAATTGTTTATTTAGACTTTAAACAAACAGCTTTTGATAGCTTATTTGCACGCACAGTCGTGTTTGGCGCGCAGGGAGAAGTCTAAGAGTCCATCGCGGCCAAGCTCGTTTTGTCGATAGATATATAACTTGTTTGTTCAAAACCGAAATAAATAATTAGGACGTATATTTTTCGTATGTTATTTGATTTTAGCTATCCAAAAAATTCTTGTTCAGGGGCTCAAAATACATAAAAATCTTGAATAGGTCCATATAAATTAAAGAAACGACTGGGACCCCCTTCGCTCTTACACTAACAGTCTGTAGCAAAGGCGACTATATCGTCTGCGAATCTGAGGTTGCTAAGTCTTTCTCCTGCTATTTTTATTCCACTCAATTGTTATTCAGTTAGCCAGATCACCAGATTTGACCCCCTTGATTATTTCTCGGGACAATGTTCAAAAAGAATTTATTCATCTGTTTTGTTATTGTCTAATTGTTAACAGGACTCAGTTTGAACATATAATTCAGATGGTACCAAATTTTTCTTGAATGTTTTAAAGTTTTACAGTAATATTTCGTGATAATTTCCTGATGTAATCAATATCAATATTTACTGTTGGTCTGATTCTGACATAAAAAATTGGGTTTACAATTAAAAAATATACATCAATGACGCAACCTGTACATTTTGGTATCACGCAAAAAACTCAAAACTAAAAATAAAATTCGACGGGTCCGAGCTATATATATACATATATATATATATATATATATATATATATATATATATATATATATATATTCAAAGCGTCACCTGTTTTTAGGCCGTCGGTAAGAAGAAGCAATGATGTTAGCGAAAACAGGAAACAACCAGGTTCAAAAATAAAACACCCCGATTCCAAAAACCATTAAAATATATTTTTAACAATAAGTAAAAGAAATGATTCTGAATTATAAACTATGTGTAATTTTACTTAATCTAAAACAGAAAAATAGGTATAGTTTAACTCAATCTACAGGAAATATGTGATTATCTGCTAGGTGAATTACAAAAAAAAATAAGAAACAATGAACATATCCCTACTGAAAATATGACGTCATCTGCGCCAAACGCCAACTCGGTTAGCTTTAAGTCCAGCTTTAGACTGTTAGCGGCATCGAATAACCCTACTTTTTTTTTCGTTCAAATGTTTATGTTTATTTTCGAAGAATAAACTATCTAGTAGGCCGCTTAAGACTAAAATTATATCTACTTAAACCTAGTTAAAAGTGTTGGACTATTAATATGTGTGTGTATAGACATGATGTTTTAAATTACCTAGTGTATACGTATACCTTCGGTTTACAAGATATTTTAAATGAAATTAAATATAAAATGTCCTGTAATTGCTCGCAGAAAGTCTTGATAGTTCCCAGTCACAGGGGAAAAAGGAAAGTATACTTTAAAACCGGTAATATCACTGTTTATTACGAAGTTCTAATACCTGAAAGGCAGTTTTGTCATTAAATCCAAACACTTTCAGCAAGCTGGATAGTCGATGGCCTCTATGGAGAAGTGGTGTGTTATATACCGGCTCTGGCATGCAAATCCAATCTTAGATACGAACACAAAGTCCCACTATAACAAAAACTATTTGTGGCATATACCTGCTTGTCTTTAAGGGTACACCAAGTATTAAAAGTAACAAAGATGGTGTGTTAACTTCTTAGGTGAGATCACTTTCACTAGGGTTTACTTAACGAAAAAAACGAATACAATAATAACTTTGTTTATCCTCAATATCTGGCAAATAATGCCCTAACACACTAAACTATAATTTTAGCTGCAAACAGGAATAAAAGTAGTATTGTACTCTTAGAAAATCAACAAAAAATCTGCTTTCTGGGTTTCTGCCAGTTTTCACAACCAAGGCCTGGCCCAGACCTCTCTACTAACGCCCTGGAACAAAAAAGATTAGAGAAAAGTCACAACCCTGTATTTTGGAAACAACACGAGCCATCTATGAATGAACTCGTGTATTTTGATCGAAATGACATAATGAACTAGGCTGTAAAACGGACATCTGTTTTACCGGCCGAGATTAGCAACGGCACATGAATGGCGGGAAAAATTTAAATATGCCATGGTGACAGGGTAAAAACTGTTTAATCATAAATCTTTTTAATTCTTCTTCAGAATAATACATATTAATGTTGAATACGAGCAGAAAAACTTTAAAAGTGAAATGAGATGAGTATTTAACCATCTTAACATAAATTTTAAGATTTTTCTGCTAGTATTCATTATTTGTAGATGTATTATCCTGAAAAAAAATAAAAATATTTATGGCAAACAGTTTTTACTCTGTCACCACTAATTTTCTGTGTTGCTTTTTAAATAATGCATTCAGAAGGATAGATTCTTTTTCACAATTTTGGGTAAAATATAAATAATATAGTAAGACTTATAAAACACATAAAATATATTTTAATGTTTATTTACGATATAAATGAAACAATATAATTATTAAAAATAAATATTTTACACTGATCCATTAATTAAGTTAAAGCCAATCTAGGATTAAGGAGAGCCGAAAATTCAAGGCAGTCAAAATAGCATATCTGAAAGTGAAAATCATGTGTTAGTTTTAGTCACGGCTATATAATTAGTAATATACTCAAAATTTAAATATCGGCGATTTGTAAATTTATCAGCAACTGCTACACCTGTTAAGGATGTCCGATTAAAAAATAATTTTACTTAATATATGTTACGATCACTATAATGGCCTCCAATTTATCAACATGTAAAAAAATTCTGCAACCTACCACAATGTAGGTTATATCATGGACATTTTTAAAAAATCTTTACTACTATCTATACGTCAGAGTGTCTATGGACATAAATTTCTGTAAAGTGCTTCAAATTTGGTTACATATTTTATTTATCAACCTTCAAGGGCTTTAATATATATTTATACAATTATTTTTCCAGGAACCCATGTATTCCACGGACTCTTAGTTGTTGCCTGTGTACTTTAAAATTATAGTTTCTATAATAGATAAAGATACAAAAAGATTTATAGAGCATTTTTTAGGCTAAAAGTAACGGCGTATCAGAATACAAAATAATAGCAGAACATAGCCATTGAGAAAATCAGAAATAACACTTCATTATGAATATGCATTTTTAAGTTTGATTAATAATTTTAATGGCACATCGTATTAATCAATATATGAAGTACTTTAAGTAATTATTCGGAATAGTGGGAATACCGAAAGGAAGTAGAAACGTTTACTGATTTGGTTGATGATTTAGCGGATGGTGAAGTTAAAGTAGTGAAAGCGTTTAAAGAAATATTAAGAGAAGGTATAAGATCTGGGATATCATTTGGATCCACTACAGTGTCTTTCATCTGAGAAGAGTACTAATCACAATCCACTGATGTAGGCTGAGGTTCGAGTGAGACTGATGATTGTTCGCTTGATTTAGTATCTCGATGAGGTATAGTCTCTTACTTCCAAGGCAAGGAACTCCTTTGATCTATTGAAGGAATTCGAAATTGAATAGGACATTCTGGCATTTCATCAGATGCAGAATTTAGTTGAATGTGCTGAGTTCTCAGGACTGTAAGGCAGCTGACGTTTTGCTGAAATCTAATTCACCATTTTTAAGGCTCATTGTACAGCGTCTGTAGGCGAACTGAAAATGGTGAATGAGATTTCACCAAAACGTCAGCTGCCTAACAGTCCTGAGATGGACTCAGCACATACATAGGATGCCTGAAAATCTTCGACAGCCAAAATAGACGAAAACGTAGCCAAAATAGATGAAAACCAACTTTGTTATTTTAAGTACGCGAAAAAGCCAGAAAATAATGGCGTCCGGCGTCTTAAACTGGGGATGAGGATGACGTGATTGAACTGGGGTGACGTGAAGTCACGTGGTTAAGCTGAAAAATTCATTTGTCTTTAACTGGGCGCCCAAATAATTTAAATTCTTTTGTTTTTGATGTTGCCGTTTTTAGCATCTTACTGACATGGTTCTGACTAACGCTTTTAGAAAGTCTCCAGAGCGCCGAAAACAAAAGATAAAAAAACAAAAGATTAACTACACCCTTGATGAAAGTGGCAAATGTGGAGTGTTTGATGCATTTCTAGGCAGGGTGAATAAAATTTAGCTTTTATTTAATATTTATTGGACTATTTGATGAAAATAAAGAATTAATTTATAGTGAGTATTAGCTTTATTGTTGGTATTATTGGTATAAATATTTATAGTTTTTATTGTAATATATATATATATATATATATATATATATATATATATATATATATATATATATATATATATATATATATATATATTACCTTGCAATCGAAAACGAGACCTAATTTTGCTAAAAACATCTCAATGTTAAGAAGAATCATTACTTAACATATTTTTTTATCCGCCTACCTAGATAGAGTACTTCAATTAATTTTCATTCATCTTGATAAAATTTCATACATTTGGCAATGACATCGCCATTAAAAAAAACTTTAAAAAACTGATGGGTAATGAAACGTTAAACGAGTAGACAATACATACCTACGTTAAATAAATATTTTTAACAAAAAAAAACTATTAAAAAGGCCGGTTTTTATATTTGACCATTGTAATTTATTATTGCGAATTCATTAGTAGATTTTATTGGCCGGTCATCAATCTTACTTGAATAGAGACAACTTCGGGCCGGAGTAAATCACCAAAGTCGTAAATTATTTAAGTAAATTCCATTGTAAGTTACGAAATATGGAATGGGAGACATTAAATATAGGAGTAACACAAATATTATTGCTATTTTACTACCAGCGAATATAACTGGTATTTTTAAATCGACGATGTAGTGCAGGCCTAGTAGTAAATATGCAAAATGAAGTATGTAGACCGTTAAAACAGATTTCAAAAGAGAAGGAGATTTAATGCGGTTTTCAGCACGTTGCAGGGGATATTCCGTCTTCGTTTTTATAAACTAATAGAGGCGATACTCAAAATAGCGTTTTAGAGTCTCTATTATTTTCTAACAAGCTGATTTATTTATTTGGTCACATTCCATTATGTTATTAAAATTTATTATATATATATATATATATATATATATATATATATATATATATATATATATATATCACTACATAGTATAAAACAAAGTCGCTTTCTCTGTCCCTATGTCCCTTTGTATGCTTAAATCTTTAAAACTACGCACCGGATTTTGATGCGGTTTTTTTCAATAGATAGAGTGATTCAAGAGGAAGGTTTATATGTATAATAACATCCATTAAATAGTGGAGAAATACTGTTATTTTTGAGGTTTACATTGCAAACGCAGGCTGAACCCTACGAGATTTATCAAAATAATGTACTAATTATTTGTACACATTGAAAAGGTCTACAGAAAACTCCGCGATGGTATATGTCTATCTCTCATGGATATCCCACAATAACATTTTTTTGTCATTTACTTTTTACGACAAATAATGGCAAATTTTGAAGCGATTTTAACCAATACAGCATTAATCCTTATCCAATTAAATAGCTTAAATACATTGTTGATTTAATATAGATCTATATGGTCCTTTACAGCACAAGATTTAAATGAATATTTTCGAAGATATTACAGATTTAAAATTGCGGGAAGTAGCGCTTGCGGCGGTACTGGCCGACCGGGGCGGCGGCAGCGTGCCTATAAATAGCGCGTCGGAGGCCGATGTAATAATTGTTGTAAAAATAAAATAAATAGTCATAGTTTTTCTGTAGTGTATTTAGTATCAGCATTGCACCCGTGCGAAGCCGGGGCGGGTCGCTAGTATATATATATATATATATATATATATATATATATATATATATATATATATATATATATATATAATGTATATATGATCCCTTCAAGCAGAGAAAAGGAAGGAATATACAGGGCACGGAATATTGCGGCCAAAATACGTGACTTTCAAAAAGTTTTACTTTTGGGGTATATGGGGATCTAATATACTTACTTTTGGAAATTATTTTCATATTATACAGGGTATCCCAAAAGCTATGAAAGCATCAAAGTTGTGTTTTTTTAAAAATGGAACCCCCTGTATACTATTGCATTTTTGGATTCTCCGATCAAAATAAGTGCCCATTTTAATAAGGTTTATAGTACCTACACCTTATTAACCTATGTTATACAGGATGTCCAAAAATTAAAACTAATCAAATAAAAACTTTAAGTGGCTTAAACTTGTTTAATTTAAATAGAATACTATACTTTTTACCTTACCAGAAAAAGTGCCGTTGAAAAACCTATCTAATGGTATAAGGGTGTTCTATATATATCTTCGCGTTTTCACAGAATACGCCAATTAATCGTATTCTGCACCATTTTGTGTTTATTGAATAGATGTTCTAATGCATCTAGTTGCCTATGGCATTTAGAAACGTCGGATAATTCGTTTAATTTGTCAGTTTAGCCTGCAAAGCCTGTTGTTATAATGGCGGTAATATTTTTTGCAACTGTGAAACTTCATTTATTGAATTGAATAATTTGAATATTCTTGTGTTATTTTAGCTTCACGGAAATGATTTTGATAACTGAATTGAATTCTGTTTGTGGGTGTTAGATAAAGTGGCAGAAAGTGAACACTTTTTTGATAACGTGTTGTTTAGTGATGAATGTACGTTTCATAACAATGGTTTTCTGAATAGACACAACTTCCATTACTATTCTGATTTAAATCCGCATGAATACAGAGTTATGGAAAACCAGAATAGGTGGTCGGTTCATGAGTGGGATGGAATACTGGGTCCATACTTCTTAATTGGACCCTACCTTGTTAAAGGACCTTTAAATAATTTGATGTTTCGCGATTTTCTTTGACATTAACTGCCAGTGTTATTAGAAGATGTCCTTTTAAGTATTAGGACAACTGCGTGGCTTTAACTAGATGGAGCTCCGCCTCATTATCATCGTGAGGTTCGGCAATTTTTAAATGTCATTATTCGAAACAGGTGGATTGGGAGAACCGGATTTCAAAATTGGCCCCCGAGATTTCCGGATTTAACTCCAGCAGATTTCTTTTTATTGGGATACATAAAAGGAATTGTCTACAATGCGCCTCCTAACAACACCACAAGATATAAAAATACGCCTAAGAGACGCTTTTCAAACTGTAACCCCGGAAATGTTGTCCAGAGTTAGCAGTTAGCATTCTATTTTGGATATAAATATCTAACTCGTTATTTCTTGTGAATAGAAAAAAACAGCAATTATACGAATTCTTTTTACATTTTGTTAAACGATATATTAAATTTTAGTGAGTTTATTTGATCATTTTTTTGTTTCTTAACAGTGGGAAAATCGTTCAATATTTTAACGGTATTTGCATATACCACATGTTAAGACTTCCCTCAGCCCTTATCTCTTCGGTTTTAATTACATAACCAGGACGGATTTATTTATAAATCTTAAAGAGGGTCTTTTTTAGTTTATGTTCTCATAAATTGTCTAGGTTTATATATTTTTAAGAAAACATTCAAACAACTCAAAAGTAATAAAGTTGAGATTATGCTTACGTACAATAATTGATTTATTTTTCTTTTAGTCTTTCTTGGGTGGTAATAAAAAAATATATATATGCTACCCGTTCCCACGGATAAAATCTATCCACAGAGTGCTTATTTAATTACTCATTTTAGTAGAATATACTTCAGGTTAAACAGTAGTGTTTCTTCTATTACATAATGTCACGCATGTGTACCTTTTTAAAGGACCTTTAAATAATTTGATGTTTCGCGATTTTCTTTGACACTAACTTCCAGTGTTATTAGAAGATGTCCTTTTAAATATTAGGTACAACTACGTGGCTTCAACTAGATGTAGTATAGCCACTTAAAGTTCTTATTTGATTAGTTTTAATTTTTGGACACCCTGAATGATATAGCAAGTTTATTATAATTGGGATATAAAATATGATTTGTTTGTTTAAAGGTCATGGACAATGATGTTTCTTGCGAAGTAGTAGATATCTATTGGACTTCCACTGATTTTATTTTTGTTGAATATCACGACGTTTCGGCTAGTAGTTATCTCTAGCCGTTTTCAAGTGAAACTGAAAAAAGTTTCACTTGAAAACGGCTAAAGATAACTACTAGCCGAAACGTCGTGATATTCAACAAAAATAAAGACAGTGGAAGTCCAGTAGATATCTATTACTTCGCAAAACATGATTTATTGTTATACTTCGCTGTCAGTTTCAAGTACATAACTGAAATACTTCTTAAGTGTTTGAAACATGAAAATTAGGTTAGATTTTGTCAAAATTCAAATTATTTAAAAACTCTTAAGATTTAGGTACTATCAACGTTAATAAAATAGGCATTTATTTTGATCGGAGAATCCAAAAATGCAATAATATACAGGGAGTTCCATTTAAAAAAAAAACACAACTTTGATACTTTTAGAGCTTTCGGGACACCCTGTATAATATGAATATAATTTTAGAAGTAACTATATTAGAGCCCCATATATCCCAAAAGTAAAACTTTTTGAAAATCACGTATTTTGGACGCAGTATTCCGTGCCGT
This sequence comes from Diaprepes abbreviatus, assembly GCA_034092305.1. Lineage (NCBI taxonomy): Eukaryota > Metazoa > Arthropoda > Insecta > Coleoptera > Curculionidae > Diaprepes > Diaprepes abbreviatus. Next base: position 4,939,343 of record JASJET010000039.1, read on the forward strand.
ATAGGGTGAATAACCCTGTATATAAACAGTTTGTTTCCTGCAAATACAAGTCTGGTCCTCTCAGAGTTGTATTTTCAGGAAACTGTTTGCATATATTCTTTCCTTTTCTCTGCTTGAAAGGATAATACATATAAACAACTCTCCTGAAATTTGTTATCTAATGTAATTAATATATTTCTGCGGCCTAAAATATGTCTTCTTCTTCTTCTTCTACTTGTATGAGATCTGTTGATCTGTTAATTCCGGTCGTGCCTCCCTATCATTTCCTGTGATGTGGACTGCCAGCTATCTCTCCATCTTTTCGGTGGTCTTCCTGGTGGTCGGTTTCCTGCTGGTTTTCCCTCTAGTACTATGCGGGGTAGTCTGTGTTCGGACATCCTTTTTACGTGGTGATACCATTCCCGTCTTCTTTGTCTTCCCCATCTTACTATATCCTGTATCTCGCATTGTTCTCTGACGTCTATATTTCTTACACGATCTCTTCTGGTTTTACCGACTATCATCCTCATTACCCTCATTTCAGCCACCCGTAGTATACTTTTCGTTTTACTAGTGTCTTCTCTCGTTTCTATTCCATATGTCATTATGGGTCTTATGCATGTTTTATAGATCTTAATTTTGCTGTCCATTCGCATATATTGATTCTTCCATACAAATTCTCTTAGACATCCTGTGGTTGCTGCGGCTTTGTTGACTTGGCATTTTACGTCCTTTATAGGTTCATGACTGCTGGATATATTTACGCCAAGGTATTTGAACTGCATCACTTGCTCTATGGGTCTGTCCTGGATTACTAGTTTGCATCTAATGGGTTCCTTACTGATGGTCATACTTTTCGTTTTTTCGATGGAGATATTCATATTAAGTCGTTGTCCCACTTGGTATAATTTAAAGAGCTGTCTCTGCAGATCGTCGTCGGTTTCTGCGAGGATTGCGGTATCATCGGCATAGCCCACCAAGCTGATACGTGTGTTATTTATTCTGTACCCGATGTTTAATGTTGCCACTTCTTCTATGATTTTATCCATAATGAGGTTAAACAGGAAGGGGCTGAGACTCCCTGTCTGATTCCTCCGGGCGTCGGTATGCTACCTGAGGTGTGTTGTTCTGTTTTAATTTGTGTTGTATTGGCAGTGTTCAGATTGCAAATTGTCTTTACTATATTGGCGGGTATTTGTTTATCAATAAGCATTCGAATGACGTCGCCTAGTTGGACTTTGTCGAATGCTTTAGTGAGGTCGACGAAACAGACGAATGCTGGTGTGTTATATTCTATGGCCTTTTCTTTAATTTGTTTCATGATAAATATTGCGTCCGTAGTCGATCTGCCTTTTCTGAACCCTTGTTGCTCTTCCCTATTAACTATTAGCTTTTCTAGCTTCTCTTTTATTATTCCTGTGAACAGTTTCATAGTTGTGCACAGTAAAGTTATTCCTCTGTAATTTTCGGGCAATGTCTTTTGTCCCTTTTTTAATATAGGAATTGTTATGCTCGTGTGCCAGTCGTTTGGAATTTTCGCTGTACTCAGGATTTTGTTAAATAAAGTGGTAAGTTTTGTTACAAGTTCCGGGCCACCATATTTTAATAGTTCGTTAGGTATTCCATCTGTCCCAGGTGCTTTTCTGTTCTTTAGCTTTCCTAGTCTTTCTCTTGATTCCGTCTCTGAGACGGTTGCGTTTGATGCTGTCCGGTATTCTATTTCTTGTATTTCTTCAGCGTTATATAGTGTACCAAAGTATTCTTCCCAAGTTTCTATTGCGACTCCTTTACTTTGAACATACTCATTCACCGGCTTCTTTCTGTTCTTTAACATTTTCCACACCTTTCTTTGGGCGCCATGTATATCATGATCCATATCGCTTGTGAATTTATTCCAATGCTCCCTTTTGATGGCCTTAATACGTGAATTGACTCGGTTTCTAGTTTCTATATATTCTGCGTGTTTTTGTTGGTTTGGTGTGCTTTTGTATGTTAAGTAGCTTCTTCTTTTTAATTCTGCGAGGTCCTTTACTTCCTGGCAAAACCATGGTTTGGTGTTGTTTGTTGAATTTATGTTTATTTTTCTCTTTCCAATGGATTCTTCAGCCGCTTGATGTATGGTATTTTTAATTTTTGTCCAGCAGGTCTCCACGTCATATGCGTTACAGTCGAACTCCTTCAGTTTGCCTGTTAGTCTGTTTTCATACAGTTTTCGTGTGCTAAAATATGTAAACGCTAGAATGGGAATGATGCATTAAATGAAAAATAAAATACCTATATTGAATTTACATAACTATTTTCATGCTCCACTAATATAATTATAATAACCTATAAGTATAAATTATGTGGAACAAAAATATATCAACAAATGTAAATTTAAATTACAGGAAAATGATATCAAATAGGAGGCGTAACCAATACAATGCATTTTATATAATTCAACAGTTTATATGAGCTTTTCTGGTTGGTTGAGCTAACTTTACATAACTCGTCGTGTTACCACACTTATTTCAGTCGGTAGTAATACGATAATACCAAGATAATACTAAATAAAACCCGGTTTCCTTTTGGATATAAACTTGGCTTATCTAACTTAGCGGAAAGAGAAAGCATTATAGTTTGAGTAAGTGGAACAAAGACACGAAGCTGAAAATAACGCAGGTCGACTAGGATATCATTCAATAGAATCATGACTAACATTTCTTTCTTCCTTGTTTGTAGAGTATCTTAAAATTGATCTGAATTGTTTTGAAAGGTGCAACTCGTAGGTAACTTAATATGGATTTAATGTTTTAGATTTCTATATTGATATTAATTATTAATTGCATGTTGCTTAGATATGGCAAAATGAGGACAGGAGACCATTTTTACTAATGGTATGCCTAGAGCTAGTTTCGTTTTTTATACGAATATATTTCTCTCTAATAGTAATCTAAATACAATTTTAGTTATTTATCTTGCACTAAAATAAAAGTATAAAATATTCAGAAAATGCAGTGATTGTGACAGTAGTTGATCTTCTTCTTCTTCGTCCAGCCCTTTGCGTCCACTGCTAGACACAGGTCCCCTCATTCTTGTCCATTGTGCTCTATCTTGAGCGATTTGCACCTAATTTGTTGCAATTCTCTTGAGATCGTCAGTCCAACGAGTAGGGGGTCTTCCTCTACTTCTTTTGTCTATTCTCGGCCTCCACTCGAGTAGTCTCTTCATCCACCTTCCATCACTGATTCGGGCGACATGTCCTGCCCAGTTCCATTTGAGTGTGGCAATTCGGGAATTTACGTCGGTAACTCCTATCTTTCGTTTCAGGTCTTCATTTCTAAACTTGGTCATGCAGCGATATACCTAGCGTTGACCTTTCCATCTTTCTCTGAGCTATTTGCAGCGTTTTAAAAGTTGCTGTTGTCAATGTCAAAGTTTTGGCACCGTAAATCATAACCGGTAACACATATTAGTCAAATGTTTTACGTTTTAAAGAAATTGGTTTATCGCTTTAAAGATGTCTTTAAGTTTTCCATAGGCTGCCCATGCGAGATTTACTTTTCTCCGTAGCTCGCATGTTTCATTATTTCTTATGATCTTTATTTCGTGTCCAAGGTATATGTATTTTTCCACAAGCTCCACTTCGTTGTCTCCAATATTGATATTTCCACTAGGTACCAGATTGGTCATAAATTTTGTTTCTGATATATTTATTTTAAGATCCACATTGGCGCATACTTGCTGAAGTTCATGTAACATTGTACATATCTCCTTGAGATTATCGGAAAACAAAACTGTCTTCCGCGAACCTCAAATTTGTTAATCTTTGGCCGTCTACATTCAGGCCTCTTTTTTCCCAGTTAAGTTTTTTACAGGCGTATTCTAGTATTGCAGTAAACAGTTTAGGCGATAAGGTATCACCCTGTCGGACTCCTCTGCCAATTGAGATATGATCCGTGTTTCTGTGTAGTTTCACCGACATAGTTGCATTCCTGTATATATTGTAAATTAACTTTGTGTATCGATAGTCAATGCGGCATGCTTGTAATGCTTCCATAATTTTGTCAAGCTCTACCGTATCAAAGGCCTTATGGAAATCCACAAAAGCCAGAATTCAATATTTTTTTCTATTACGGTTTTGATGCTCTGTAGGTGATCATATATTCCACACCCAGTACGAAACCCCTCTTGCTCTAGTTGTTGGTAGAAATCAAGTTTTTTCTCAAGTCGATTCGTTACTATTCTTGTTAGGAGTTTATATAGGTGACTAAGAAGGCTTATTGGTCTGTAGTTTTCCAAATCATGGGGATCTCCTTTTCTGTAAATCAAAATTACCTCAGCATTGTGGCACTTGTCGGCTATTGTACTGTCCAAAAGGCACATATTAAAAAGGTCTTTTATTTTCTTAAGTAGACAAACACCTCCGATTTTGATTGCATCAGTAACTACACCATCTTCGCCTGGAGATTTGTTATTCTTAGTTTTTCTTAGGGCTAGTTTTATTTCGTCTATTGTGATTTTCGGCATTTGTTCTGATCCTTGGTTGACAATGCCATTTTTCCCTGTCAATATTTCTGGTACTCGATCTTTGCTATTCTCCTTGTTTTGGCTTCTGTATAGTAATTTATAAAATCTTCGACTACTTTAAGAATCTCCTCTCTGTCTGTTGAAAACTGACCATTCTTATGATGACTTTGATTATTTATCTTGTTCCCGTTCTTAGTTTTTTTCTCAATACTTTCATACTTTTATTGTTCTCAATGGTATGTTCGATCTGTTCTTGATTGTATTTTCGAGTGTCCTGTTTAACAGCTTTGGATATTTCTTTATTCATTTTTTGTAGTTCGACAGCTTTAGTGTCCGTTTCGCTTCTAATTCCTCTTCTTTTCTGCATTAGTTGTCTGGTATTTTGACTGAGCTTCTCTTCTTTTTGGATCTTAGGACAAAATTTGTTCTGACTTTCTAGTAAGTCAGTTGTTAATTTATTATCTAGGTCGTTAGTGTCAGTTTTTGCTTCAGGGCTACTAATTAGGTCGGCAATACACTGCTGAAAACCGTCTACATCTGATGGTTTCATCCATGGTCTCCCTTTGTTCTGCTTCTTGATTATCCTATGCCTCTCTTGTTTTAAACATATTTCTATTTTACCTCGTACCATTCTATGATCCCTATTGTTAGCAAACCTGTTTAATACCGTAATGTCTTTAACTATGTGGTTCTTGTTGGTGATAATGAAATCTATTTCGTTCCTTGTTCTTCCATCGGGACTTTGCCATGTCCGTCTTCTATGTGGTTTCTTTTGGAAGAAATTGTTTATGTGGTATAGTTCATGTTGCAGCAGTATTTCATCTCATTCATTTCTGCTGTCCGAGCCAAAGTTTCCCAGTGGCGTTTCTGTAGGGTTAGATTTCATTCCTATTTTGGCGTTAAAATCACCACATAAAATGTGTTTTTATACAGAATTATTGGCCGTTCTGTCTACAATCATTCTGCTCTCCCACATTAGTAGCTATTCTAAATACCCATAAGTCGTTTCTCTTCGTTTTTTGTAGATTTAGTACCAAATAACTACAGGTTATTTAGGGCTTCCCACAATCAAAACTCAGGACTCATGCAAGGTTATTAACTAGCTGGTCAGATGACGTCTCTTAATTTGAAGTTTTCAGGACAGCGAGTTTAGTCGCGTGAAAGTTTTTAATTAAATTAAATAAACCGAGTTTCTCAAAACACTTAAGTCTATTAACAAAAATAAATCGGCAACGGAATTATTTACAATGAGAAACTTAAAATTTGTAATAAATAACAATATTAAGATACTAAAATAATTGCTCCCGTTGGCCGTCCTATTAAAATAGTAACAATCCCAATTTAGAAGATAGAACGTATATTATTATTATGATTTACAAGCCAAACGGCTTCGCACTCCCTCCAAGGACTATTCACTCCTACCAGGCATACAAAGACACCAAAATATGAAGCTCTGTGGGAACCCTTTCCATGTTATCGGGTCCTAGGTGGCGTTGTCTGCTGTAACTTTCAGACGGTTCTCGCGGTTGTAAGGAGAACTGCTTTCTGCATAGGTTTATACAGATGCTCACTAAAGCCCAGTCCCTTGATATTCTGCAGGAGGTTCTTTGGTATTACTCCAGTTGTTGACAGTATTATGGGAATTGTTTGGACGCTGTTCATTGCCCATTGTCTTCGGATTTGGGCCTCCAGATCTCTGTATTTCGCGATTTTCTCGTTGTATTTTGGCCTTTATTTGGTATTTATTATTATTAAATAAACAAGGTTTATGTTCCTAATTAAAAATTTTAATAATAGACACAAATGTGACTTTATTAACAATTTTTCTTACTAGCGTCCAATTCCCTATGCTCCCCTAAAGCTTTTTTACATTAACTTTTTCGTTTGTTACATTTTGTCCCATAAAATGAACTAACTGTAATTTATTGTTTACTTTTTAAAACCCTTTTTTTGAGGTGAGTTGAATCTTTAAATATATATATATATATATATATATATATATATATATATATATATATATAAATATGTAGATAAATTTTTGTCCGTGTAATTTAAAATAAAATAGGATAAAATATTGGCGAAGCGGACGTGAAAATTTGTCAATCTACATGATTCTCGTATTAAAAAGTGCGGAGCACTCCAAAGTATGGAATAACTCCGGGTCCGACAGATGGCGACAGCGCTGTTTCGTCCTAATATGGGACTCGTCAGGCCACCGCAGTCGGTACAAACCATCATCTCGCCTTTGCATCATATAAGCCATACTTATAATCAAGATACGGCAAATAAGACGACAAAGGTGACATCTCGATGGTCCACTTGATAATACAAGAACCATACAGATTAACAAAGTTTGTAAGAGAACCGTCATATGGTGGCGCGACGGTGAATTAAAACAGAAATATGTAAAATCGAGTACACGAAACGCGCTGCCCAAAAGATAGGGGTCGCATTTTTCGGTACTGGCAAGCAAGCATACCGCTATTTAAGCAGCCAAAGCCACGTGCCGCACCAAACGATCCCACCATGAGAGCATCGTTTAGCGTGTTTCAAAGCCAAACAAGTAAATAAATATGTAGATAAGTTTTTGTCCGTGTAATTTAAAATAAAATAGGATAAAATATTGGCGAAGCGGACGTGAAAATTTGTCAATCTACATGATTCTCGTATTAAAAAGTGCGGAGCACTCCGAAGTATGGAATAACTCCGGGTCCGACAGATGGCGACAGCGCTGTTTCGTCCTAATATGGGACTCGTCAGGCCACCACAGATGATGGTTTGTACCGACTGCGGTGGCCTGACGAGTCCCATATTAGGACGAAACAGCGCTGTCGCCATCTGTCGGACCCGGAGTTATTCCATACTTTGGAGTGCTCCGCACTTTTTAATACGAGAATCATGTAGATTGACAAATTTTCACGTCCGCTTCGCCAATATTTTATCCTATTTTATTTTATATATATATATATATATATATATATATATATATATATATATATATATATATATATATATATATATATATATACTCGGCTAGTCTCCCACTGTTATACTGTGTTAAAACAAATTGAAAGTACCGATGTAAATATCAACGTAATGTGTATTCAATAAATTTACATCGTGTCCAATAATTCACTAATTACTGCCAAATATTACTTTTGGTTATCTAAAATACCGATTAATCGGCCTCAATTATTTAACCACAAACAAGTTTGCAACATACGCCCACTTAAATCAAGACCTAAAAGCTTGTGCCCGATATCTAAAAAAAATTGTTTTCTTTTGCAGGACTTAATTAAGGAAATAATTTCAAAATGCCTCGACGGCATCGCCACGAAGACATCTATTGGAACGCTGCAGATTCCGACAGGTTGGTTTAAATTATTTAAAAATATTACCTTATGTAAGAACCAGTCGTAAACTAGATTAATTACCGACTAGTTACTTAAACATTTTTTTTATATTCACGGTTTCATCCATCAATAGATTACAAAACAATCCTGAGTGAGAATTTATTGCATCAATAAATATATAATTCTAATTTACGAAATAAAATTGTTTATTTCAATGATATTTTAATAACTATTTGTTTTGTGTTTAAAAAAGCATTGAAAGTTAACATATGTACAGGGTGAGTCAACGATTGGATGAAGTAAGTTTGTGCCTTTTCGGTGAAATTTACAAAAAAACTATATTTATTGTTTGATACAGTTTATTTTTACGCAGATTTTAAAAATATTTAGGACTCTACAGGGTGAGCCAAAAAACTAGGACAGCATAAAGTTGTATTTTTTTAAATAGAACACCCTATATACGAATCGTATTTTCGATTTAGCTTATAATTTTAAATCTTTTTTACTAAGGGTTTACTATAACAAAACTTTATAGTTTCTGAGATAATTAAGTTTAAAGAAAAAAAGTCACATTTTCAAGCATCAATTCAATCCTAAATAACGTTTTCAATTTTGTGACAAATATATTCAAATTTGGAATTTAGCAAGGCCAAGGACAAGTTAACATAATTTTTACCTAATATTTGCAATAAAAGCTACAGGGTGTTGAACACATCGGCTCAAATTTGAACAAGTTTAAATGAATAAATATTTTTTTTTTAAATGGTACACCCTGTATATTTTCATGTTATTTAATAGAGTAATAAAAACCCTAAAAGTTTTGTTCAATATATCCTATACCTATTTATAATAGTTTTTGAGATATTTCAGTTTTTCTTATTTTCCATACTTTTTTACAGAAATAGTCTTCATTATCATAGTAGCCATGTAAAATAATAAAAAGAAACTACAGAAACAAACAGAATGTGGTTAAATATGATGAAATACGTTATTCGTTATATTACAACGGCTATAGTTTAATTAAACATAATGTGAAAAAATTAACACAACAATAACGACAAGGCAAATACATATTTACTTTTATACTAAATTGAAACAAAAAAATTACCTATTAAATACTGAGATTAATTATTTCTTTTTAATAAGTGTTCGAATAAACGACCCTCTTGTGCAATGCACAAATTTGGTCTTTTTTGCAGATTTTCTCGGACCCTGGACAAAATTAGTGGCGTTATTGTTCTACAGGTATCCCTAATCCTGTTTCGCATATCTTCCACTGTTGTTGGTGGATTAACATACACCTTATTTTTAATATAACCCCATAGGAAGAAATCTAATGGGGTGATGTCGCAAGACCTTGGTGGCCACTCAATGAAACCCCCACGTCCAATCCATTTTTGCGGATATCGTTGGTCCAAAAACGCACGAATTTCACGATGGTAATGCGGAGGCGCACCATCGTGCTGGAACCACATACTGTCGAGCTCATCCTTATCCAGACCTTGAAGCAGTTGGGGTGGTTCTTCTTGTAGAAAGTTCAGGTAACTATGGCCATTTAGTGGTTCATTAAAAAAGTGGGGTCCAATAATTCGATTATGATGAATACCACACCAAACATTTAATGACCAATGGTTTTGATGTTGCACCTCTCTAATCCAAAATGGGTTTTCTGTGGCATAATAATGCATGTTGCGTCTATTTACGGCACCGTTACTTCTAAACGTAGCTTCATCACTAAACATTACCTTGCATAATAAATTTGGATTTAATTGAATCTCCGCATTTATTGTATGACAAAAGTTTACACGACTTTCAAAATCCTGTCCATGCAATTCTTGGTGTAATTCCATGTGATATGGATGATACCTATATTTCTTGGTAGTACGATTAGCGGTGGATTGTGATGTTTCACATAATGCTGCTAACTGATGGCTACCAATATAAGGATTTTCCTGAACATTTAACAATACTTGTAGTTTTTTTTCTTCATTAGTTACTGGTTTGTTGACCACTTTACGTTTTGGATAATCAACAGTACCAGAAGAATCAAATCTTTACATTAAGTTTTGAAAAGTATGGGTATTAGGCTGGCGTCGATCAGGATAGTTCATTTTGTAAATTCTTTGAGCAAGAAGGCAATTTTTTTGAGCCTCTCCTATTGTATAAATCATATCTATTAACTCATTCTTTGGAAAATTCATTTTACAATATAAGATGAATGCAAAAAAACCAAACTACACTACATAAAAACCAAAAAAAGCGATTGCGGTTATAAATTTGACACACAGAAAAATGTTCTTTTACATTGTTTTTGCCATGGCTACTATGATTTTTGTAAAAAAGTATGGAAAATAAGAAAAACTGAAATATCTCAAAAACTATTATAAATAGGTATAGGATATATTGAACAAAACTTTTAGGGTTTTTATTACTCTATTAAATAACATAAAAATATACAGGGTGTACCATTTAAAAAAAAAGATATTTATTCATTTAAACTTGTTCAAATTTGATCCGATGTGTTCAACACCCTGTAGCTTTTATTGCAAATATTAGGTAAAAATTATGTTAACTTGTCTTTTGCCTTGCTAAATTCCAAATTTGAATATATTTGTCACAAAATTGAAAACGTTATTTAGGATTGAATTGATGCTTGAAAACGTGACTTTTTTTCTTTAAACTTAATTATCTCAGAAACTATAAAGTTTTGTTATAGTAAACCCTTAATAAAAAAGATTTAAAATTATAAGCTAAATCGAAAATACGATTCGTATATAGGGTGTTCTATTTAAAAAATACAACTTTATGCTGTCCTAGTTTTTTGGCTCACCCTGTAGAGTCCTAAATATTTTTAAAATCTGCGTAAAAATAAACTGTATCAAACAATAAATATAGTTTCTTTGTTAATTTCACCGAAAAGGCACAAACTTACTTCATCCAATCATTGACTCACCCTGTATACAGTAAAAAATTATCTTTTTCTTTACTACAAACATATGTAGATTTCACCGATTTCGTAAAGATGTCTGTTATACTGTATCTTCTAGATTGGTGATGGATGTATCGTAATATCAGAAACTAAAACAGATAGAAAACCAGCTGAATGGAGAAAGTTTCAGACAATTTTTGACTGTTTGGGATATTGCAACGAACTTTATAGCAGTGTTAGTTTGTATTTCTAGTTTGTGCGATTTTAGGTTTATTTTCCACGAGTTTATAATTTATTTAATTAATTTTACCTTTTGTTAATTTCCTCAGGATACGTGGATGAAAGAAGGTCTGTAACTTTTTAGTAAAATCTATTTCCTTATTTTGAACATGGAACGCCTATGACAGAAGGTCTAGAAATTGCCAGATTACTCCTTTTTCTTATTTTTGTTACACCATGTAGTATAGAAATACTTCTAGAACATTAGGGAATATTCTGGTATCGACCGAAAGGGTATATAAAGGGCCCAGATCGGTTTTCGTGGACAGTTTAGTTTGAGCGTTCGTCGCTGCAACTTGATTTTGTTTGACAAGTGTCAAAAGTGAAGTCGTCAATAAACAGCCTTTGAAATAATGGAGTGTGTTCAATAATACATTATATATTCAAAAATTGTCCGTCCGGAACAAATTGTTGTCAGAGGTGCGATAAAACCGGAAGGGGTTAATTCAGGTTAGAAAATTAGAAAGCAAAGAAAAAAGTAAATTGAAAATCTATCCCAGTAGAAACTAGAAAACAGAAAACGGAAATGGAGGAGCAACTTCAAACTAGTTTAAATCAGATACTGATGATGATACAGGACATGAAAATAAGCCTAGAAGATATGAGGAAAAGCCAAGAAGATATGATGAAAAATCAAGATGATATGAAACAAGAATTGATGACACTAAAGACAAGTCAAGACGATATGAAACAGGAATTAAAGACAAGCAAGGATGATATGAAACAAGAATTAATGATACTGAAAACAAGCCAAGAAAACATGAGCCAAGAATTGAAAGAGGACATTAAGAAAAATCAAGGAAGCATAAAACAAGAACTAAAAACAAGCCTAGAGGACATGAGACAAGAACTTAAAACAAGTCAAGAAGGTATGAAACAAGAAATGAAAGAAGACATGACGCGCATAGAACAAAAAATGCAACAGAAGATTAGCCAAATTAGAAAATAACTGTAGTTCACCGGAGAAGGCACGTGTTTTTGTTCTAGCACTACAAGGTGAAGCTATGGAGGTTCTACGTAACATTCCTAACGAAAAACAGAATAATTACGAATTTATTGTTACTTTTCTGGAGATGTGTTATGGGGAAGCCTACCTCCAGAAGTTTATAAGGCCCAACTCCAAGGAAGAAGGCAAAAATACAACGAAGTCTGTCGGATATAATGAGTTTATTAAATTTGACTTACCCAACTTATCCGGAAGAAATAAAGCAAGAGTTAGCAATAAGTAGTTTTACCGAAGGTTTACGCGATCCAGAAACAAGTCAAACTCTAAAAATGACCCGATTGAAAAAATTTTTCGAGGCTCTTGCTTATGCCCTGCAATTTAAAACAGCCAAACAGACCTCGAGGAACCAAGGAAGGGTCATAAGAAGAGTTAAAGTTTTTCGAGATTATCGCAATACCAAAGAGGAAATTTTCATGAAGCTAATGAGGGAGTTGCAAGAATTTTTAAACAAACGAAACACACATGATAAGAAAATCACAACCGTTCGTAGCAGAAATAGAATTCGTTGTTGGAAATGTGGTCAAGAGGGACATGCACAAAGCCACTGTACATGCGGTACTGTCCCTCACAGAGATCCGGACAGCTGTTGGCTTCATATTGCTAATATAGGTGATGAAGTTCGAAGGAGAGACTTGGAGGAAGTATTTGCACTTTATGGTGAACTTAAAGAAGATTCCCGAAGATGATTAACTACCACATAGTAACGGCTACCGGCATCAACTGTTTATTAGAATGTTTTTATCCTTCAGGAAACGTGGAAGTTCTTTTCTGTCACTCCCAATTAATTATTTTATTTTAAGAATTTCCGACTTCAATTATTTCCAAATTAGAGATTGTTGATGAAGTCCCGTTCAACCTCCCAACTATGCTAGAAACCATAGCTACCTAACTATTTTTTTCGCTCACCGGGATAGAAGGGGAATGAGTGAAGCTCAGAGTTAACGAAGATTAATTAATTTTTATTTTAACTTACGAAGAAGGAGTTATTAAGAAAGAGGTTATCTATTAACATTCACCCTAATTTTTAGTTAACTTTTATTCACTTTTTACTTTTTCACTTTTCGTAGCTTTTAAGTACTTTTTTCGCCAATCAAATCCGGGTTTGTTTATTTAACTCTCCATTATCCCGTTCGGGTTTATTTAGTCAAGATCGGAATTTCATAACTTTATAGTCAACACTGAGTTGATTATTAGTCGCAATGTCAAATCAGGTTATCACCACTTCGTGATTATTTTTAATTCGGGACTCATTTTTTCTGGGATTTCTAAATCCTTCAGGACTGGCAAAAAATCTTTCGGTTAACTCTGCCGAGTACTAACACTTGACTCGTAGCCTTCCTAAACCGAACATACGATCGCTTTGAATTATTTACCTTTTACATGAATGTAAGAATTCGTACCGCCTACGAACTTCAGCTTCTTATTGTCGGTTTGAATTTCAGGAATCAAGACACGTGCACCATCTTTATTGTCAGAAGATGTTACCTTGCCTCGTGGGAAGATAGTCTCGTGGCTCTTGAGTAGGTTTTCCGAGTAAATCATGAGATATCCTGACTCTTCGGTATATTTAGAGAGATTTAGTGTGAATGTTATATGCAGTATGTGAAGGTAGCGAGATTTTCAAAATATGCACTGTGTGTCTAATTTTAAAATCTCGCTCGTCACGCATGCACTCCACCCGCATTGAAACCTACGAATGCGAACTTCATGCGTCGTGTGGTCGGTGTTTATACGTTTTTTTACTTGTATTCTCCTGTCTCAATTTCAAAAAAATTTTCACAATTACAGTTTTTTCCTGTTTCTCTAACAGATTGCCAAAATTCTGGACATGACAGAAAAATTCTTGTCATCTGGTAACTCCTACCTGAGAGCTATGCTCGATGAGAAAAAGAGCGAGTTGACTCCAAGAAAGCAACCCGTAATGTTCTTAATTTGGCAGCTGACACCTCTGTTTTAAAGTAGTGGTGACCTCGCGCTTTGAAATCGGGGAAGCACCGAATTAAAGTACCTCCGCCGCGCCGTTTGATCTCTGACTTTGCCGCCTCTAAACACGAAGTTTTAGAGTTTTAGCATTGTATCGATATTTGATTTATTTAGGGAGTTTGGGGCAATTTTGGGATTTAATACTTTATCGTAAATAAAGTGTATTTACGACAAGAGATAGAGAGATGGATAAAGAGAGAAATAGGTGTGAAATCAGATTTTATTGTATGAGTTTGCTGCTTTTACAAATTAAATAATATTTTCATAATTAATTGAAAAAAGTTTTACCTTAGATTTTGTTGAAATATTAGAATTTTGCAGATTTTCTTTAAATTCCTCACTTTCAATAAACATATGTTTCACTGAAAAAGTATTGTTATAATTGCATTAAAGAGGGGGGGGGGGGGGTTGTTACCCGATAGTAGACATGAGCGAGAAAATCTAGTGTGCTAAACGAGAATATTGAGATCTAACAAGTCATTATTATTATGCAAAATCTTCCTTAATTTATTATTGTTCTTAAGGATGTCCCAGTCAGATTCAGTAACGTTAGTGATGCAATTATTAACCACTTGAAAGAGGTCCGTTGAATAAACGATCCTTATATCAAGATGGCGAGTGATCCACATAAATTTAACGATATATGCATTTAGTTCATATTTTTAGTAAGTTTGGGTAGAGAGTTGAGAGTCAATGGCAACAACCAATTATCAGAAAAAGACCTACTTATGAATGTTATAGCTTTTCCTGTAGCAAACAAATGATGAAAGCACACTTGCTCAACGATTGAGCTTGAACGATTGAAGGGGTGACCAAAAAGCTGAACCGAAGATGAGTATATATATATATATATATATATATATATATATATATATATATATATATAATCTTGATATTAATTCCGAACGTAATCCTCAAAGATGTTTGTTATAAGTTTGGGGTTGGTGGATTTTTTGTCATATGATAGCAGGGAGAGGTTTATTTGTATAGAGGAAAGGTACCAGGGACGGAGCAAAAAATATATATTTTTTTAAAGTAATAAACCCTATATATTCTTAAATAATAGAGTTATCCACAATATTTTTTATACAATCCTAAAATTATTTTACATTTTTTGCGACGTTGCCAAATTAATAAGGAGAATCTATAAATTTTTGAATAAATAAACATAACATTATAAAATTTGAATCTATCATTAATGAGAACAAAAATACCTGTAACTATTATAAAGTTTAAATAAATTGTCTAGATTCATAAAATAATTAATCTTTTCTACAGGGTGCGTTTTGCAGATATGCAAATTTAACAAAATTCAAAACTGCATTACCACGTTTTTAAAATGGGATACCCCGTATTTATCTCGGTTATTCTATAGATATTTGGAATCCTTTAAATTTTTCTTAAGCCACCCCTATGTCTATCTTGGCTGGTTGTGACAATATTTTGTCTTTTTTTTTTAATCTGTTAAAATACATGTCGTTTTAAAAAATTACCAGCCATATTCACTAAGGATATTTAGAATTTAAACCCGATCGAGTTGCCATGAAATTTAAATCTTATAGTTGGCCAGTTTTGTTTCGCTAATGATACTGTCATAATTTATATTACATATGTGTACAATTAAACACTTATATAGAGATATTAAGGATAAGAACCAAGCGATAAAACTTCTCAATATATAAAAGAAATAGTTGTATCTCGGAAATAAAAAAAGTGTTCCATTTTTACCGGTTTAGTAGTAAAACAAAATGATTTTTTTATTCTTGTATTTTTAAGGTTTAAAACTTGCTTGACATATTGTGGCTCTTCAGTTTAAGTCCTCTGCTGTCAATTTAGGGCGGTTTTAAATTCAAACATGTTGGTGAAATCGGCTATACATGTTTTTACTAAACCGTGACATAGAACAACAAAATTTTATATTTAGGAAAAATAAACTTTTCCATATCACCCTGTATAATGAAAAATAATTTTGGAATATAGACATATTAATTTTATACAACCATTATATAAAATATTTTTTCTTACTTTTATAATAATGAAGTTATTAGACTTTATCACATTACTGGGCTACCCTGTATATATATATATATATATATATATATATATATATATATATATATATATATATATATATATATATATATATATAATCATTTTTTCTTTATTTTGTCTTTTCTTGGGTTTAGGTTCTTTATTTAAAAAAATGCAAAACAATTGACGTTTCGCCCTTTATTTAAGGCATTTTCAAAATTCTTTCCTTCCTAAAAATCTTTTTATACAATTAAAACATTCACATAAGAAACATCTACAATTTTAAAAAACAAACAAGACACTTTTAAATAGTATTTAAATTTTCAAAATTTTTAAAAAATATTTAATTTTACCGGTACACACCTTGACATTTTGTTACTCTATTACTAATGAAATTCAATCTTTACAACGTCTACTGAGGATACATGGAATGCGAGTGTGTTTTATGTTTTGTATATTTTTTATTTCTTCAGAATTCCGACCAAAAATATTGCAAAAAGTAAAAAGACACTGATAAATAACAATTTCAATGAAAAGACTATCCCCAAAATAATTAATAAACGAATATATAAATTTTATAATAACGTAATAACAAGAAACATAGAACATAAACAGCAAAAATATGTAGCATTACCTTACACTAGTGAGCTGTCATAAAAAATAAAATACATTTCAAAAAAGCATGATATTATCGTATGCCACAAGTCACATAATAAATTAAATACACTGTTCACAAATTTACAAAGTCAAACTCCTCTCATGAATAAATCAAATGTAATATATTCGATCCCTTGCACAAATTGTCACAAAAAATATATAGGCATGACGAGCCAATTGCTGAAGAACAGATTAAATGGCCATAAATATACGAAAAACGCCTCAACAACGTTAAACAAACACACGCAGGATGAAAAACATACTTTTGAGTATAACAGTACTATAATAAAAAACAAAGATATGAATTACCAAAAATTACAGATAAAGGAAATTATTGAAATTAAAAAAGATAAAAACACTGTTAACGACAGAACAGATATGGGAAATTTGAGCCAGATTTACACAAGCCTAATTTAAACAAAAATATTAAGTATTCGATCCTGTCAAATAAGAATCAAAAATTGAATATCCTCTTAAACATAAAAGTAAACGTATACCTTATTTTTTTTTGTGCATTGTAAAATATAAAAAATGTACAAAACATAAAACACACTCGCATTCCATGTATCCTCAGTAGACGTTGTAAAGATTGAATTTCATTAGTAATAGAGTAACAAAATGTCAAGGTGTGTACCGGTAAAATTAAATATTTTTTAAAAATTTAAATACTATTTTAAAGTGTCTTGTTTGTTTTTTAAAATTGTAGATATGTTTCTTATGTGAATGTTTTAATTATATAAAAATATTTTTAAGAAGGAAAAAATTTTGAAAGTGCCTTAAATAAAGGGCGAAACGTCAATTGTTTTGTATTTTTTTATATAAAGAACCTAAACCCAAGAAAAAACAAAATAAAGAAAAAATGATATAATCTATGGTTCAAGAATCAGGAAAATATTATATATATATATATATATATATATATATATATATATATATATATATATATATATATAATATATATATAAATGTAAATTTGAACAACTAACAAATTAGTATTTCTTGCAAAAAAAAACTACGATACTATTTTTTCCAGCGATGAATCTATAAGAGAGTATCATCCCCTCCCCAGGCCTCCCAAAGAACCCTACATAGATCCCTGGGATCTAGAAAACTACGCCTACATCAGAGAGCACCTAGAATCTACAGAGCTTTCCTCAAATCCTTCCCTTCCGTTCAGTGGTTCAAGTGGAAGTGGAGGTGAATTTGCTGAAGCTAACTCCAACTCGTTTTTCTATGTTCCCGGAACTAAAAGGTTATCTGACAGACACAACGACATTAGCGGAGACTATGCTGATATTGACGAAGTCAAATATATTTCCAGAAGAGAATTTGGTAGACCGAAAAGTCATTATGATTTAGGTGAGTAATAATGATTATTAAATAAGAAATAGTCTTACATAAATAAATATCCATTTTAATATTTAGCCGCAGGATGTACTGAGACACCGTCTTGCTTTTTAGGTCATTCAATAGGGAAAAAAAGAAAAATACTTTAACAAAAAATATTTCAAAGTTCTTGCCACCAATGGCAAAAATTTTTCTAGGTTTCAGCTACATAATTTGTATTATGTAGGTTACCTTTAATTTTTAAAAAAGGATTATTGATGAATTTCAATGAATAGATTCTCGTAAATTTAAATGCTACATGTACTGTCGTCTTCTCTCCATTTTTGGTAGCAAAACCCCTTTAAATAAAACTGAACGTCATACATATGCTTTGCTAACAGTTATTATTATTGGGTACTAGATCTGCGAATGGGGCCTGCAACGGCAAGTAAAAGGTAACGTTCGATCACGTAGTGCACGTAGTGTGCATTGGGTTCCATAAAAGCGGGTATTGATAGGTTACAATATATTATTATCAATGATTATCGTTATTTACTTCATACTGCGGCACCAAAAGGAGAAATTTAATTTAAATAACAGAGTTATACGCAGAGAAGGAAAAATATATTACTGATATAAGAGTCAGCTTTGACACGATTGATATAATAGTTATTTCATTACTTTAACTAATAATATGTTTATTTATATTTATGTTATTAAATTTCCAAATAGAATAAAATATAGGAACAGCAAGAGATATGGTATATAAAGTCACAAATCGATTAAAGAATGTTTTTTATAGAGGTATAAAACTTTAAGTTGGCAACACTTTTTTAACTGGCGGCCATTTTATCAGCTGTCAAGTGATTTATGTTTAGTTTGGTTTGGCATTTCAACATGAATAGACTGACGTCCGAACAACGCTTCCAAATTGTGCAAATTTATTTGGAAAATCATGGTTCTGTTCGAAATACGTATCGCGTACTACGTCCATTTTACGGTCAACATAATCGTCCATCAGAGCAATTAATTCGATTAACTATGGAACGTTTTCGCACCACGTTTACTCTAAATGATAATACGCATCCACAGAGACGTCGTACAGTGCGTACAGAAGAAGTCATTGCTGCTGTAGTGCGTAGTGTAGAGGAAGACCCGAATCAGTCTATCCGCCATCGTGCACAGGAATTGAATGTGTCCATTCACTTTATGGAAGATTTTTCGGAAAGATCTTGGTTTGCGTGCTTACAAAATCCAACTCGTGCAAGAATTGAAGCCACACGATCACCTAGCAAGGCGTAGATTCGGTGAATGGGCCCAAAACAAGATTGCCGTTGATCCCGATTTTCATAAGCGAATTTTGTTTAGCGATGAAGCTTACTTTTGTTTGAATGGATACATCAGTAAACAAAACTGCCGTATTTGGAGTGATGATAATCCTCAAGTGTATGTTGAGACACCGTTACATCCAGAAAAACTGACTGTTTGGTGTGCTTTATGGGCTGGTGGAATCATTGGTCCGTACTTCTTTAAAAACGATGCTGGTCAGAACGTTACAGTCAATGGTGACGCGTGGCGGTCATATGCCAGAAGTCATATTTAAATTATGCCAGAAGATTATCTTTCGAATAAAGTAAATTTCATTTCAATTTAAAAAATTCATCTTTGTTTGATTCCATTTAAAAGTTCTATACCTCTAAAAAAAACACCCTTTACAATGTAAAAGCCGTTCGTTTGTAAATGCCGATGATAAAACAGCGCTTTTTGCAAGATCTATTTCGTACACACAAAATTTTGATAGGTGTCAGTTTTCACGGCTGAAACTCTACAAGATCTAGAGTCACCAACCTGCGCAGAAAATATGTTTATGCGGATGAAAGTCCATGTGCCATTAAAGTTGCGCACCATCTGCATAACTTTAAAATAAGTGTTTGAGCAGATATTGTTAATCTTCACCTTATTAGTCCTGTTGTAATTCGAGAGACGATAAATGGAAATATTTATCTTAATTTTTTGCAAAACACATTGTCAGTTCTTTTGGAAGATTTACCTATTTTACTTTGGCGAAAATTATGGTATATACATAATAGTGCCCCACCCCATTTTTCCATTGTTGTTCGGTAATACTTACACTACCAATATCCCAACCGATGGATTGGAAGGGACAGTGAGGCAGCAGTAACATGGCTACCAGGTTCTCCAAAATCAAATATGTGTGAATTCTTTTTGGGGGGAATTCTTAAACTGAAAGTATAGAAGACTTTGGTGAGTACACGCGAAGAATTATTGATACGCATTTTAAACGCTGGAAACCTTTTTAATAATCCTGAGATATTAGATAGAGTCCAATATCATTTTTTAGAAGTGTTAATAAGTGTATTCAGTAAAATAGCGACCATTTTGCACATTTGCTCAATTAATGTTTTCTTTTTAGTTAGTTTTTTGTAATCTTTTTAAAATACATACATATATATTTATTTTAAGAATTGTTTTATTATTAGAGCAAATTGGTGTATGCATGCAATTGAAAATATTGTTTTCATGGTAAAATCGCTCATCCAATGAAAATTTTTCAAGAAGTAAAAGAGCTTCCAAATACATGCGGTTATCCAACAGAAATATCTAGGTTGTAGTAATGTTGATGACATAACAAATCAGAAGCGATGTTTACCAGTGACGTCACTTTTATAATACTTACACTATTTTATAGCCGGTCGCTACACCACTAGAAAAATATCAATAGTTTTGTGACAGAATTTGATCATAGACTCCTGTAAACAGGATATCTTGGGTAGCGTTGGCCGTTCCGGCTACAATCATTTTGCTGTCCCATATTAATCTATAGCTATTTTAAAAAACTTATAATTAAATTTACAGTAACAAAGTCGCTCTGGAAGTCTGGACTTCTCTCTTGCAGCTTTAGTTCCAAACAACTATGTTTATTTAAGCTTACAACAACCATAACTCAGAACGTCAGGATTCAAGCAAGGCTGCTAATTAGCTGGTCAGATGACATCTCTTGTTCAAAGCTCTCACAATAGTACGTTCGCGAATTTAGTCGCGTGAAGGTTTTTAATTAAATTAAATAAAACAATTTTCTCAAAACACTTAGTCTAGTAACAAAAATAAATAGAAAAACGAATTATTTACAATGAGAAACTTAAACTAATAACAAATAACAATTACGGAGAAACTAACATAATTGCTCTTATTGGCGGATCTATTAATAAAAATGTAAAACCTAATTTTGAAAAAAACACTTTTAAATAGCTTACTAAAATATTTAACAGGAAAAAATAAGAAAACGCGAAAAAAAGCAGCTATCTATATTACTTATTCAAAGAGTATTATAGTCGCTAAATTCTCGAGTAAAATAACACAAGATATTCCCTTAACTTCCCAAATTAAATGAAAAACAAAACAAAGAAAGCCTTCATTCCCGACGAATATACAGGTCACATAATTTACTACGACACTGGTCTTAAAGACGTCTACTGACTTTAATGAACTCCAGACTATAACTGAAGTTTAGTATTTCTTAAAGAAGCGTTCTCGAACCTTTTTGTTCTGTAATACTACATATTTGACATTTTCACACCAAAGATCCCCACGGCTTTTCAACTCTGCAGACATATATTCAGATATATATTTAGGTAGATCCATGTTCCTGATGAAATCAAACTTTCTTGATCAAATAGTCTTACAGGTTTATTTCTCTTCCCTTTTGGCAGATATTCTTCATTTTTATCTTCTTGGTCCCAACCACTTCCAGGTTCTTCTTCACTGTCTTTCCTCACTTCTCTATCTGTTTCTTCAACACTTGTTGAAGCTTTATTAATTGTAGCGCTGGTATCCATACCTTCAATATTGGATTCTAAATGAGTTTTTGCTGGTACAACAGAAGACACTATCGAATAAGACATTTTTGATTTGGTCTTCGCATTATATTGCAAAAGTAATAGTTCTCTTGTGATTGTGGTTCTGACTGATAGTCGGCGAGATGTATTTTAAAATTTTGTTGTTTTTTTTTCAGTCCATCGCCTGAAATTGTTGTAACAAGAGTAGCAAATGCTGTCCGGAGCACATGTATCATCTTGATTAGATATTACACTTTCATAACATTCACGATATATATTTTTACATGTATCACTCATTTTCCTACGTAATTTGCTTGCTTCATATTTTCCGCAAACGTAACAGAACATGCTTCTGTCTGCCTGGCAGGTGCATTAATTCTTCTTGTAGCTTCATACTCCTTATCAGCCAAGTTATCAACTGATAAGGAGCTGCGGTCTTTTGACGAGGACGCCTGCGGTCCCGCTTGCTCACCCTGACCAACCGCCGATACTGGGCATCCGAATCCCTGCATCGTAACCAATTTTTCCTTTGATGTGCTTGTCATGTTTCTAGAATTCTTCTTGTAGCCCCTTACCCCCCATAAGCCAAGTTGCCAACTTATGAGGAGTTGATATATGCGTCCGTCGCATCCATGTATCATTCCTTTTGTTTATCACGACAGTGATGGTAAAATATGAAGTAAGCAATTTTCCGCATTTTCAGCTATTTTTCGTGATTTGCGGAAAAACTGTGGGTGATGGAATCAAACGGACTCCGTATTCGAATTTAGTGTGTCAAAATACATGGAAATATTATGGTGGGGTACGGAGATCAGACCACTTTTTTTTGTGCGCTAGTAGTTCCATTACAGTTTTTTAAAACTTTGACATCTTCTACCGCCTAAACGGCGCAGTATCGGATATAACTAAGTTGACTTAAATCGACCAATTTTGACGTCAAGTGTCTGCCATGATACTTGTGTACTTACCGGACTCTCTGTATCGATGAAATATTGCTAAGGTTACCCTCCTAACCGCCTGTTGTATTCTAATTGTAACCTTCTATTTAGTAGCCAGAAATTAACAATATATTTATTAAGGGACGTTTACACAAATTTTTATATTGTTTTAAAGAGTCGTTAGTATTTTATGTAAATGCCCTGGTTAATCATTTGAAATTGTATTCCTAATTCGTCTTGCAACCTTCCCCACCGGATAAAATAATTTAGACGATAAAAGATCTTTAATTTTCCCGAAGGCGACCTTCCTTTGTAAGTCGAATTGTTCTTCAAAAAAATTAAAAGCCGCAATTATGTGTTTAGAGATTTACACTCCTATTGTTTTTAAATACTATATCCGTCCTTTTCCAGCTTTAATTAATATTTAAATGAGATTGTGAAATAAAATTGGCACAAGCTGTTTTTGTTTTGTAAACAAACGCGTGAAAATATGCGTGCGGCTAATATAAAAAACATAAAAGAATGACAGTGTGATGTTATTCATCTACCCACATGTTTACGTTAACTTATTGTGTTATTTAATTAAGATTTTCTCTTCACAAGGTCTTTTTTGCAATGAGATGTACAGAAAGGTGTAGCCTTATTTTAAAGAAAAATATATGAAGCGATGCGAGACGAAATAACATTTAAATAAACAACAAATATTATATATATATATATATATATATATATATATATATATATATATATATATATATATATATATATATATATTTATATATATTGGGAATACAGTCTGTTAAAATTTGTAGGCCTTGGTAAGGAGAAACACCCTTTTTTGATTCTGTCAAGCTTTCAAGAATTTATTTATCTCTTCTTCAGGACATCTCTACAATTATTCATTAAACAGTTAGAGTATTAACCTAACTCATAATTATTAAATAACTCATCAATGTGGTTTGAATATGAAACAAGTATACGTTTGAAAAACAGGGGAAAACCCACATTAGCACTTTTTAACTATATTTAGAGGCGTATTTTAATAGAATTGTAAAAATTCGTTGCACTTCTAGAAAATTAAAAAACAGCCAAACATTCTACTTGACTATTCCACCATTTTGTAGTGACACCTGTCATGTGTCAACTAGGAAGTGTCGTGGGTGGTATAAGTAGTGGGGGAAACTACGTATCTGTAAACAGTGGCGTAGTTAAGCATGATATCAGCAAAAATAGAATATAAAATTAAGAAAGTACTTGTTTGATACTTTTTACATAATATAAGAAAATTTTATGGATAAAATTATTCATCTGGAGATGGACTGTCTAGGAGGCTCAGATACGTTTCTTTTTTTAACTTTAAATTATAACGCTAAATGGCAGCCTTTCGATGTCACTCTTTTTAGATTCTGGAAAGAGATCCTGCTTATTACACAAGGGTCTTCCTTGAAATGGTGCGCATTAACCAAGATAATAACACCATAAATTAAAAAAAGTGACACCGAGAATCTGGTGAAAATGGCGATCCAATATGGCGACTAAAGATGAGCAAAAACGCAAACATTGAGCAAAGAATGATTATTAGAAATACAATTTTGAGATCGGTTCCATCGGCTATAGGTTTATTCATCGTTACCGGACATTTGAATCGCTATTCCAAAAAGGTGGTAATAAGGACCAAAAATCGCTGAAATTCACAGAAAATCCATTTGATCGATTGAACAATAACTGAAATTTGCTCAACAGCACTTGTTCGGAGATTCTTGAAATTAGGTTTATATTCAGAAGTTTTGCAAGACTTCAAAAACACCAATGCATCAGGATACAGGGGCGGATCCAGCCTCTATTCTAGTGTAAAAGGCAGGGTCGGGTCTATTTTTCTGAATTCAAAGCCCTTGGGAGGAGAGCAATCGCAAGAAAAAACAAGTTGCCGACTGGGGAGGGGGGGGGGCGGGTGGATGCTCGTAGCATACACATTCCTAATATAAGAGGTAGAATTGGGTCTATTTTCCGGAATTCAAAGCTAACGCAGGAAAAATAAGTTGTCAACGGTGGAGAGTGCCAGCAGCATACATATTTCTAATATAAAATGCAGAATCGGTTCTATTTTCCTGAACTCAAAGCTCTTGAGGGGGGGGGGGGGAATGCTCGCAGCATACACATTCCTAATATAAGAGGTAGAATTGGGTCTATTTTCCGGAATTCAAAGCTAACGCAGGAAAAATAAGTTGTCAACGGTGGGGAGTGCCAGCAGCATACATATTTCTAATATAAAATGCAGAATCGGTTCTATTTTCCTGAACTCAAAGCTCTTGGGAAGGGGAGGGGCGATCGCAAGCAAACACATTCCTATACTCTATTCAAGAACTAGAGGGAGTAATAAAACTGTTACCTCCAGTGCCACAGGTAACTGAGAACTGCCGTAAATTTAACTATATACAGGCAGACGAAAAATCTCGTTGGAAGAAGAGATGTAAATTGCAATAAAAGGAGTTTTATTATGAGAAGCAGATCCCAACCGTCGACAAAATTCGAACTAAAATCAATGAAGATCGGGACTTACCTGAAATTAATAGAACTGAGCTCAGGAAATTGCTCAGAGAACTTAATTTTTGCCAGATAGGAAATCTGTTCGTATAGATCGTCCGGAAAATGTCCGTTGGAGAAGGAAATATCTCTTTCCAGTAAAAGGTAGAGTTGCTAGAAACAAGACAACTTACAAAATTAGCAATTTAACTGAACTTTTGAAAGATTGTTTTGAATAAAGTTGGTGCAGAAAATGGGAGAAAATTCATATCATAAAAAAATAAAAGAAAGTGTGGAAACTTGATCTCACGATCGGTGAGATAGAGGAACCAATGATAATTAATTTGAGCCAAGATAGCTTCACTGACTTTGATTACGAATTAGATCCGTAATGTTTACCAGCGTAAACACAATTTATTATTTAAATTTTCTGTAACATATAAAAATTAATTACATTTGAATCCCCTTTTAGTGTTTAATTGTTCTTATACAGATAATTTAAGAAATAAATAAACTGAAACATCAAATAAAGTACAAATGTTTTTAATTAATAATAAAATGACCGGTAGCCCCAAAAAAAATTTTAATATTATATGGTCGAATTTGTTTTTTTTATATATGTATAACTTCTTGTATTTTTGACAATGGGTATTTTGTAAATATTTAAATTATAACTTAGAATTTTTTGAGAGAAAAAGGCTACGTTTTAGTCTGATGTGCCTAAAACGGTTTCTATGCCAGCATTAAAAATAATAAAAATACAGTTGTGATATGTGTTAAATATGTCAAAATTATCTATATTTGCTAATGTATGTGAATTTTTAAGAAATCATAAGAAAGAAAATAATATTTTAAAAATTTTTTATTTTAAGTTTCTAGCCGAAATAATATTCTATGCCATAAATACTTAGTGATAAAATTAACCTTCTTCCGACGCCTATGACAAGGATTAAAGTCCTTTTTAACTTCACACATCCAAATATCTATTGTTATCCAACCCAAATAGTCCATTATTATAGACCGGTATTTTTGATTATAAAATTTCCCCCCATTCCTATGAAAAATATATGTGTCTAACAGATTTTGCCAAAGACATCGGACTAAAGAACACAGGTAGTTTGTGAAGAAAAAAAAGGATAAAAAATGGTATATTACTCTCTCTAGCTTTTGAATAAACTATAGTATAAGAAGCATAATCGGGTCTATTTTCCTGAATTCAAAGATCTTGGGGGGGGGGGGGGGGCGATCGCAGGCACCAAGATCCTTCACCATGGGTTAGCAGAGAAGTTAGAAGCTTTGGTGTGTAAACTAGAAAATAACAAGATCAAGTTTTACTGGCGTAAAAGCAAATAGTCTTTGGCAAAATATCAAAGGATTGCATCTTACCAAATCTATATGAGACTATTGCAATAACTCGATTCGTCCTGATTAGATAACATCGAAATATTTCCCACAGAGTTCAATCATTTTGCTATTTGAATATATCCGGAATGAGTGGAAGGGATTGGGAACTTACTAAGACGTAAAAAATCATATGAAAGAATGTAAAACATTTGGAATAGGGAATTTTTAGTTGGATGCTGACAAGCAGAAACCAACGAAGTTAAAAATGGACAGAACTTGTCATATTAGGAAGGTTATTTTTTAATAAAACTAATTATATTTTTTAACTACTATTACTTAAATCTTCATTATTAGAACTGATCATTATCTCAGCTTTTATGTCATAAACGTTGAGTAAGCTGGTTAGATAAACAAAATGCAAGAAGAGATAAGAGTAACAATCAAAAATACAACAATTAGACCACTTAAAAAATGTTGGGTTGGTCGCTTCTTTTATAATTGATCAAAACCATGAATTATTCAAAAATTTCATTAGAAGTTTTAGATTGCGGTATAAGATTATTGCTTTTTAAAAATTAATTAAATAAAATGTACCACATCAAATCGAGAATTTTAAGTATACATTTGGGACGCTTCTAAAATACATTAAGAAAGAGCTTTTAGTTCTGTAAAATATCTACGAAATTACATTAGAAGAGAATGCTATTTTCATTATATTTAAGTTTAATAATTTTTATTCAATTTGAGAAATACTGCAATCAAGATTGAATTTGATAAGTTGTTGAAGTTTTGGATTTATTTTTTGTAGATTTATAATTTATTTATGCAACGCCTATGATAGTAATTCTGGAATGAAATTTACCAATAGAAATGAAAAATAATTTCAAAAAAGTATAGTCCCTAACTAACAAACAAATTTGACTTCTATCAACCTCCAGAACAAGCTGGGTTTCGAAGCAACAGAGCAGATACAGAACATCAAATTACTAATTAAAAAATGTACCCAATATAATATTCAAATCCACATAGCATTTGTTGATTATAGCAAGGCTTTTGACTCTGTCGAACTATGGGCCATATTTCAAGCAATGGACAATGCAAGGATTGACTCGAGATACAGAAATCTTCCGAAATATATTTACGATAAGGCCACACTGCAAGTAAAGATAACAGAAGACCTAGAAACACAGAAGATAAATATTGGTTGAGGAGTGCGACAAGGAGATACAATTACCCAAAACTCTTTACTTTAACACTGGAAGATGTCTTTAAACAACTAAACTGGGAAGATAGGAGCATTAGCATCGATGGTAGATATCTTAGCCATTTATGTTTCGCGGATGACGTGGTATTAATAAGTAAAGATTTAGACCAGTTACAGGAAATGCTTTCCGAGTTGAAAAATGCTT
This sequence comes from Diaprepes abbreviatus, assembly GCA_034092305.1. Classification (NCBI taxonomy): domain Eukaryota; kingdom Metazoa; phylum Arthropoda; class Insecta; order Coleoptera; family Curculionidae; genus Diaprepes; species Diaprepes abbreviatus. The sequence goes on from JASJET010000039.1 coordinate 4,967,466, forward strand.
CGGAGAAAGTTGGATTAAACATGAACTTAGCAAAAACCAAAATAATGTCTCTGGTAGATACGTTACTTTATGTAGGAAACAACGAAATACAAAGAGTCGAGGAATATGTGTATTTAGGCCATCTAATTAGACTTGGAAAAAAAAACAAGAAGCGAAAATAAACAGAAGCATTAGAATGTCATGAGCAGCCGTCGGAAGATTGGGATACGCTCTTAAAGACCCTGATATTCCCTTTAATTTGAAGAGAAGAGTATTTGACTCGTGCGTTCTCCCAGTAATGACCTATGGAATGGAGACAACCACATTAACATTTAAAGCAGCCAATAAACTGCGTATTACACAGCGAGCAATTGAAAGAAGCATGCTAAGAATATCACTACGTAAACGAATAAGGGACGAAGAAGTAAGAAGACGTATGAAAGTAGAGGATGTGATAAAACGCATTGCTACTTTAAATGGACCTGGGTGGGACACGTCGCTTCTTCTTCAAGTGCCTTCTCCATTGCGGAGGTTGGCAATCATAATAGCTATTTTAATTTTTGAGGCAGCTGCTCTAAATAGTTGTTTTGAACTGCATCCAAACCATTCTCTTAGGTTTTTTAGCCATGAAATTCGTCGTCGTCCCACGCCTCTTCTGACACTTATTTTGCCTTGGATTATGAGCCGTAAGATGTTGTACTTTTCTCCTCGCATAATGTGTCCGAAATATTGCAGTTTTCTCTGCTTTACTGTTATCTCGACTTCCTTTTCTTTCCCCATTCTTCTCAACACTTCGGCGTTCGTAACTCGATCCACCCACGAAATCCTCTGAATTCTTCTACAGGTCCACATTTCAAAAGAGTTAAGTCTTCTCATTGCCTCTCGATTCAGTGTTCATGCTTCCATTCCATAATATAGAACACTGTATAGGTAACATTTAGTCAGTCGTATTTTCAGGGCTAACGTTAGATCTTTGCTGCAGATAACCTTTTTCATTCTAATAAAGTTGGCACGTGCTTTCTCGATTCTGATTTTTATTTCGACGTCGCTAGGCAAGACTATATAAGGTTGACAAAAATATATTGCAATGGTCGTCAAAAAGAAGTATTGGAAGACCCCCAAAAAGATGGATTGCAGAAGATAGGTTGGAATGGAAGCGACCAGAGGAGGCCTATATTCAGGAGTGGACCAAGTTGGGCTGTTAAAGAGAGAGAGAGAGAGAGAGAGAGAGAGAGAGAGAGAGAGAGAGAGAGAGATTATAGTTCCTTAGCTGCCTAAAAATGATAGGTAGATACCTAGTAATAAATTATGGCCGCAGCAGGAACTAAAATATTCCCAGTATAGGAAGGCGTAGGGGCATAAAATAAGGATCATTTTCATCTCATGTGATGTCATGTCATTTTAAACAGAAGATATTTTATAATAATAAATCGGATAATTTGTTGCTGAGATATTGCTATATGTTTGTTTGTCCTCAAACGTGAAATGTTGATTGCTATAACCTTTTTTCGGGTGAACATTTTGAGCTCTACAAAAGCTCAATCTCTTCGTGAAGGCGTAGATTTTCATATCTTGTTAGGGGCAAATGAAAAAAAAATAATTTTCAACCCCTTAAATATCGCATTTAAAAAGTTTTTTTTTATTAAGAAATAGAGCCTCCCCATTACATGTTAGACATGGTTTTTCAACGATAACTTCCTTAATTTTAAAGTTATCCAATCGATTCAAAAACTATTTTGTAGGGCTACAAGATCTTGTAAATTGCCATGAACCCTTAATTTTTGAAAAAATGTTAAAAGGTTCAGAAAAGGTGGTTCTCATACTCAAATATGAACATGAAACATTAAACTCTCAATTAATTTTCATACTACAGAAATAAAAAAACAAAATATTCGTTGAAACAAAACTGAATTTTTGTACGTATCTTATTTAGTTTCGATTTATTTTGGAAAAAAAAATTTTTAAGAAAATGAAAAAATTATTTTTAATGTAAATCGATTTTTTTTTCTAAACACTTTAAACTGGTCAAACTTTTAGAATGTATTATGGGTTCCGTTAAATTTCAACATTTGCGGAAACGCCATTGGTTAAAAACTAATTTTTTTTTCTCCAGAAAAGTGAGTCAACAGTTTTACTTTTATTTTAACTCCGTTAGTTTTTGAGCTAACGACTTTACCAAAAACTCATTTTGAAGGTATTTTGATGTACTTTAAAATGGTCTACTTTAATTTTTCGCGAGCGAAATATCATCTTCAACGAGTTATAACTCGGTTACTATTATTTCTATAGAAATGAAAGAAAAACCAATCTTCTTATCTTTTTATAGGCTTCATGTTTTGCACTTACATTTCTTAGATAAAATGTAAGGTTTTCGAGTAATTTCTTCAAAATCATGCATTCTTTTTATGAAAAATGGACATTTTCAATCACGAATAACTCAAAAAATATTGACTTTTCGAAAAAACTTTATAGAACATTTTTTTCTGAAAATTTGTTGCTCTATCGATTCCTGTGATTATTTTTAATGTTTTTTTCACCCCCCAGCAGGAGTGACATCCACCCCTAAGATGAAAGCACACCTCGGCATAATATAACTTTTATTCCTTGGGTCATCCCCTAGCTACTGTAGAAATTCCCCCTAAATCGGCGTTATCTGAAAGAATTTGGACTTCAAAACCATTAAAAGCTGGACTATAAGATGAATCGAAAATATAATAGTGCAGGAGGAAATCCCGTTTTCTTTCTGCACTGCAGTACGGAAACCACTGTCGCTACTACAGCTATGTTTTCCGCTCTTCAGTGCTACACTACATCGAAGCTATTTCATCCACGCCATAGTCTGATTTTGATGAAGTCGCTGCTCTTCACCAAATAAGGTTGTATAAGTAGTTTTTATCATGGATAACTTTTCTAATTTTCTCTGTGGATCAGCTGATTAAGAAGAGATAATATTGAATTTTAAAAATCGTCGAAACAGAATCATCGTCATCATCATCATCATCATCATCATCGTGTAGCCGTTATTGTGCACTGCTGAACATAGGACTCCTTTAACTTCCTCCATGTCTCTCGGTTCTGGGCCGTCATTACCCAGTTCCCAGCAATTCTCTTTATATCATCGCTCCAGCGTGTTGGTGGTCTTCCTCTATTACGTTTGTCTTCTCGTAGCCGCCATTCCGATATTCTTTTAATCTACCTGTCATTTGATGTTCTCGCCATATGACCTGCCCATCTCCATTTCTTTCTAGTTATATGTTCAACTATGTCTTTTACTTTGGTTCTTTGTCTGATGTCATTATTGGGTATTCTGTCTCTTTTAGTGATTCCAAGCATAGCTCTCTCCATGGCTCTTTGGCCTACTCTTAGATTTTCTGATGACTTTTTTGTTAATGTCAGAGTTTCTGCTCCATATGTTATTACTGGTAACACGCATTGTTCATATACTTTTCTCTTCAGACATATGGGTATATCACTTTTAAATACCTCTCGTAATTTGCCAAAAGCAGCCCAACCCAAACCTATTCTACGCAGTATCTCGTGTATTTGATTGTTTTTTCCAATTTATATTTCGTACCCGAGGTATTTGTACATATGCATCTCTTTTATCTCGGAGTTGCCTATTCTGATGTTGCGTGCAAGTACTAGATCTGTCATTATTTGAGTTTTACTTGCATTGATTCGGAGACCGACTTTTAATGAGGCCTGAACTATTTCCTCAAGCATCGTCGATGTTATCTATGATAAGAACGATGCCATCTGCGAATCTAAGATGTGTCAGCCTTTCGCCATCGATATTGATGCCTCTGTTCTCCTAGAGCAGTGATTACATTGCGTATTCGAGGACGGCACTGAAAAGTTTAGGCGAAATGGTGTCCCCTTGCCGAACTTCTCTGTCCACTTTAATTTTACCTGTTGTTTCATAAAGTTTAACAGTTGTGGTGCCATTACTGTATGTGTATTCTATAAGCCTTGTATATCTATAATCTATTGTACACTGTTCCAGTGCTGCTATTATTGATGTTAGTTCTATCATGTCGAACGCTTTATGAAAATCTATAAATACCAAGGCTAAGGGTCTATTGTATTCCACAGACTTTTCTATCAGGACTTTAATTGCTTGAAGATGGTCGTTTGTTCCGTAACCTTTCCTAAAGCCGGCCTGTTCTCTTGATTGATAAAAGGCTAATTTACCTTCCAGACGTTTGGCAATGATTTTCGTAAATAGCTTATACAAGTGACAAAGAAGGCTTATCAGTCTATAGTGCTCAAGTTCTGTGATATCGCCTTTTTTATGTAGAAGTATCATTATGGCGTTGTTCTACTGCGACGGGATTATTCCATATTCAAGGCATAGATTAAATAAATCTTTAATCCATTTTAGTAGCGTTCCTCCTCCAAATTTTACAGCCTCTATCACTATGCCGTAATCACCCGGAGCTTTGTTATTTTTCATTTCCCTCAACGACTTTCTGACCTCCTCTAGAGTTATTTCCGGAATATCCTCTGATCCTTAATTATCTTGTTGCTTAGACAGGCGCGGACCCGGGGGGAGGGGGGCGGAGGGGGGATCGCCCCCCCCCCCAGAGCTTTGAGTTTAGGAAAATGGACCCGATTTTTCCTCTTATACTACAGTTTATTTAATAACTAGAGAGAGTAATAAATCATTTTTTACCCATTTTCTCTTCGCAAACTACTTGTATTCTTTAGTCCGGTATCTTTAGCGAAATCTGTTAGGCACATATATTTTTCACAGGAATGGGTTAGAAATTTTATAATCAAAATTACCGGTATATAATAATGGACTAAAACGTAGCCTTATTCTCACAAAAAATTCGAAGTTATAATTTGAATACTTACAAAATATCCATTGTCGAAAAAAGTTAAACATATATAAAAAATAAATTCGTCCATATAATAATAAAATATTTTTGAGGCTATCGGTCATTTTATTATTAATTAAAAACATTTTTAGGGTATTTGACGTTTCGTTTTGTTTATTTCTTAAACCATCTGCAGAATTACAATTAACCCTAAAAAGGGATTCAAAAGTAATTACTATTTTTTATGTTGTAATTAATATTAGACCTACATATTTTTATTTCCATTGTACTGATATCTTAATTTAATTTACTTTATTATATGGAAATACGATAGCCTCAAAAAAATAAGATAAACATGTTAATTCTACACGCTTAAAAAAAGACACAAATACAATAATAAAATAATAAAAAACTTACAGTAATTAGAATTAAATATATATAAAATTAAAGAGTGGGACACACTAAAATAAAAATATATAAAAAAACATATAAACAACATTAAACAATAAAATACAACAAAAACAAAAATTTAAATAATAAATTGTGTTTACATTAGTAAACATTACATATCTAGTTCCTAATCACAGTCAGTGAAACTATCTTGGCTCAAATTAATTATAATTGGTCCCTCTATCTCACCGATCATGAGATCGAGTTCTCACATTTTGTTTTATTCTTTTATTATATGGATTTTTCCCAATTTTCCGCAGTAACTTTATTCAAAAAAATCTTTCAAAAGTTTAGTTAAATTACTAATTTTGTTAATTGTGTTATTTCTAGCAACTCTACCTTTTACTTCTCCAACGGACAGTTTCCGAACGATCTATAGGAACAGATTTTCTATCTGGTTTTTCCCAGCATCAATTAAGTTCTCTGAGCAATTTCCAAAGATCAGTTCTTTTAATTTCAGGTAAATCGCGATCTTCATTGATTTTAGTTAGAATTTTGTAGATGATTGGGATCTGCTTCTCATAATAAAATGTATTTACAACCCCTTTAATTGCAGTTTTCATTTCTTCTTCCTTCATCTGTCTGTGATCGAATGTGGCTTGGGAGTACTAACAATTCCAGTCGTTTTTTCTCCTTCAGTATTCGGTACATAGTAGATTTTCAAATTCCTGTCATTTTGGAACACATCTCAACAGAGCTTTTAACATTATTATCTAGATATTGATATCTTAAGGCATCATAAACATTCATCGTAATAAGGTTTTCGTTGAGGAAAAATGTCCTGGTTTAACGATTTTGGAATAAATATAAAGGTGAAAGCCATATCTTTTGGGTATCTCACTGATCTCAAATAATATACAAAAACAAGCGCAAGCAAGATAAATCACTAAGAACAAACTGTAAGGTGTACTTTGCTTACTGACAGAAATTAAATTAAACTATCAGAATTTTTATGTTGCCGTAAATTTATAAAATATATTTAAATATAATGAAATATAATTAGATTTACGGCAGTTCTCAGTTACCAGCGGCACTGGAGCAGCTACGTTGGAGGTTTCGGTAATAGTTTTATTACTCTCTCTAGTTCTTGAATAGAGTATAGGAATGTGTATACTTGCTATCGCCCCCCCCCCCGCCCTCCTCTTAAGAGCTTTGAGTTCAGGAAAATAGAGCCCATTTATATTAAGAATGTGTATGCTGCTTGCCCCCGTTGACAACTTGTTTCTCTTTTATACTGTACTTTTGTGATATCACCCCCCCCCCCCAAAGAGAGAGGCTGGATCCGCCCCTGTACAGAGATGTTGTTGATTGTTGCGTATTTGTTGATGATTACTTGTGTATAGTTCAGTGTAGAAGTTTTCTGTTATTCTTAGCAGTTTTTCTCTATTTGTTGTTGCTACTCCTTGGTTGTCTTTCAGTTTAAAAATCTCTCTTATAGTTTTCTCCTCAGCACCTTCATAATTTTGTTCTCTTCTATAGTTTGCCTTATTCTTTCTGTATTGAATTTTTTTTACATCTTTCCTGATTTCTTTAGATATTCTTTTGTTCAACTGTCTCAGGTCTTCAAAGTTACTGTTATTTTTTTTAACATTTTTCTTCGTAAAAATATCATATTTTTTGTATTTTGGGTGAGCTTCGGTTGTTTTTCGTTATTTTGTTTGCAGTGCTGCTTTTCCACTTGCTTAATGGCTATTTATAGTTTCAATATCAGGTTGGTTGCCCAACGTCATCTCTTCTAAAGCTACTGTAACGGAATCTGCGAATTGGAAGTCGTTGTTAGGATGGATCTATTTAGTATTTTTGTTTCGTCGGACCATCTTTGATCATTCTTTTTTCAAATTTATACTAACTGTTGCACTAACCACTCGAAACAGAATATACCAGAACAAATCAAGCATCTTAAAAGTATATTTAAAACACCTAAAATTTACGAATCTTATTTCAAGAATTTTTATTAGGAAACCTTTATTATGCCGATGTTTAATTATTGGATAATTCTTTTTACATAATTGCTCCACGGTGTAAAATTGTGTGTAAGACAAAAGACTATCTAACGTCTTATTGCCAAGCTCACTTGATTTGAACAGAAAAGCAGAACTAATGTATTATTGTTTCATTCATCTTTTGTTTGTTTTCATTTAATTGTGTCAATTATTTTAACGTTTATTTTGAAGCGGTTTGATAATTCGTTGCGGTTGCGGTCTATAATAAAAACGTTTATGGTTGGCTTTGGTCACTATTGCGTAATTTGAGGTGGCATCTTGATTCGTTTGTAAATTAACTTATTACAAAATTGTCTTTTTGCATACCGGGGAAAAGAGAAATAGATTATAGAAATAATTACAGGTTGATCAAAAAATTTGACTTGTACCAGTCTACAAAACAGGCATGCTTCAAAAGAAACTGTATTACGATAGATAACATACAGATACGATGAAATAATATAGAATACAAGTGAATATAATATGAATTTAAGACTCATTATCAGGAACAGCCTTTGACACAGCTATACTAGATCTCTTATTTATTGAAGTATGTCGGATTTCGAACTATATGGTCAACCTGACCTTGTGGGGACTTCCATGTGTATAGTCTTCTCGGGGGTAGCGGGAACCAGGTGTTTGTAATTTCAAATTGTTCCTCCTTACAAAACTGAATTAGTCTGTCACCCCTGTTATTCCACTCTTACAAGCTAAATGAACCGACTATTTCATCCACTGAGAATTCCTTTGCCCGTCTTGGCATTAAAGTCACCCTGTACAATATTCAAATCATGAGGATTGGTGTATTTCAGCAATTCTCTCTTCTTCTTCTTCGGGTGCCATGTGCTATGCCATACGTCGACGATCATTTGTCCATCTCATGGTCACATTATAACTAGAGTGCCCTCCTTAGCCTGTCTAAATGTGATTCCGGTGTCTGCTATACCGCACCAGTTTCTTATATTACTTACTTACTTACTCCGTGGCGTTACAACCCCGTGTGGGTTTTAGCCGACTTGACAATATGCCTCCATTCGTTTCAGTCCTTTGCTAGCTCCATCCAGTTCTCTACATCCATAGCTCTAAAGTCTCCTGCTATATTATCTTTATTTCTTCCCACACCAGTCTCACTATTCTTTCGTTAGAATGTCTTATGAGGTGGCCTGTCCACCGGAGTCTTCTAGACTTTATTTCTTTAACTATGTTGGCGTCTGCGTATAACTCTTCTAACTCTTTGTTTGTTCTTATTCTATATTGTCCCGTTGCCCCATCCAGTAACGGGCCAAAGATTTTCCTTAGGATTTTTCTCTCCCAAACTCGCAGTCGCTCTTCGTTTGCCTTTGTTATTGTCCAAGTTTCGCTGCCGTACATCACTGCTGGTCTTATAACTGGTGTTATAAGACCAGTTATAAGTTTCTTATATTGCGGAGCCAAAAGTATTATTTTCTACCTGGCCTCCTCCTGGCCCTAGATATGACACTTTTCGTTGTTTTACAGTGTCCATTAGTTGCCTTTCTACGCCAGCTCCTCGTAGAATTTCATTATTAGTTATGTGAGCAGTCCAGGGGATACGCAGTAGTCGGCGGAGTGTCCACAATTCAAAAGCTTCGATCCGATTCAGCGTCCCAGCCATAAGTGACCAAATTTCAGCACCATATAGTACAATAGGCCATACATAACAGGGAACCACACGTATTTGGGTGTATAGTGGCATATTTCTGTTAAGGAGAAGATTCTTAAGTTTAAAGAAAGTTGTTTTTGCACGGCCACTTCTTCCCTGCACTTCTTCGTCACATTCCCACTTTTCATTCAGAGTAGAGCCAAAATACGTGAACCGTGCGACACGTTCAATATTTTCCCCGTTGATGTTAAGAGGAGTGATGTACTGATGCCTACTAATCGCCATCATTTTTGTTTTGGCAGTATTAATATGCAGTCCGAACTGTTCACCGCACTTGTTGAGTTTTTTTTTTTTAATTTTGACTGGAGATCTTCAAAGTTGTTAGCCATGACTACAGTATCATCGGCATAGCGAATATTGTTTATTGGGATGCCATTGACCTTGATACCTCGCGTTTCATTTTCTAATGCTAACTGAAATATTTTCTTAAAGTAAATGTTAAACAGAACAGGCGACAGTACACATCCCTGCCGGACTCCCTTCAGTATATTAAAGGTCTCTGACAGATTGTCATCAATACGGATCTCAACTAACTGTTGCCAATAAAGTTCTCTTATTATTCTAATATCTTTATCATCCATACCGATCTCCTGTAATCTTTCCAACAGAGCCTCGTGCTTTACGTTGTCAAAAGCTTTCTGATAGTCAATAAAGCAGATGAAAACATCTTGCCTTTGGTCATAGCACTTTTGCACAAGTAATTTCATTGAGAAGAGAGTTTCTCTAGTGCCAAGTCCCTTGATAAAGCCAAACTGTGTGTCGCCACTCATATCCTCACACTTTCTGTATATTCTTGAATGAATTACTATAAGGAACGTTTTAAGAGCGTGGCTCATCAAGGTTATGAGTCTGTAATCTTCGCAGTTCTTGAGGTTTGTTTTCTTTGGGATAGCAATAAACGTAGACTTTAACCAATCCACTGGGATTCGCCCAGAGTCATATATCACGTTAAAGAGATATGTAAGTTGTTTAATATCGACTTGCTTTAAAACTTCTGCATATATATCGTGGTGCCCTGCACTTCATACAGTTCATTCCGTAGCTGACTTCAGATTCAAGAATTTTTGGACCACTCATGTTTCCAGTGTCATTCGTCGGGGCATCTGTTCGTTGAACAAAGTCTTCACATAATTCTTCCAAGTTTTCTCTAATTCGTCGATATCCAATATCGATCTTCCTTGTCTATTTATTATTGATGGCAATGCTGTTGTTCTATTTGTTCCAGTTACTTCCTTGACTTTTCAATGGAAATTAAAGGAGTCATGCAGCTGATGAAATCTTTCAGCCTCGTCACATTCTTCTTGATTCCATTTCTCCTTAACTTCCCTTATTCTTCTTTTGATGCTGCAATTCAGTTTCTGATATTTATCACGCTGGTTTTTAACAAGCCGACGTTCAGCCATCAAGTTCAGTATTTCGTCTGTCTTCCATGGTTTGATTTTTTCTTGCTTCGGCCGATCAAGAACAGTTTCAGTAGCTGATTGGATGTTTGTTTTTAGCTTAATCCAGATCTTATCAGTTGCAGCTTTTTGACTAGGGTTATTTTCTTGGAAAAACTTGTCCAGTGTAGTGTTGATGCTCTTCTGCACTGCGGGTTATTTTAATGCCTGAATATCATATTTTCGGGATCTACATCGTTTTGATAGTAGTTTACATCGAAAACAGAAGTTCACAACAAGAGGGTTATGATCTGAGCTGATGTATGCTCTTGGGGAGATGGCAACACGTATAATACTATTCTAATATCTTTTGTTGATTAGTAGTTCTTTAATATAACTATAAAATTTTTCTATTTCATCATTCTAATATCTTTTGTTGATCAGTAGTTCTTTAATATCACTATAAAATTTTTCTATTTCATCATCTGGTTTATCAGAGGAAAGAGCATATATTTGGACTATGTTTATGTTCATTGGTTTCGTTCGAATCTTTAGCAACAGTGCCCTATCCGAGTATGGTACGAACTCTGTGACACTTACTAATTTCCTTATTAACAATAACTCCAACTCCGTGTCTGTGGTGTTCGCTTGGTTACCTGAGTAATAAAATGTCACATTGTCGGTGTTACACTGACCTGACCCTGACCATCGGGTTTCACAAACTCCCAGTATTGCTACATTTAGAAGACACATTTCTTTAATGGCATTGGCCAGTTTTTCAGCCTTAGATAAATTCCGGAGATTCGACGTTCCAATTTTTAGTTCATTTTTGACTTCGGGGATTCTTAGAACCCTCTTTTTGCTAGAGACTGAGGGCCGTTTATTTTTATCTGTTACGATGTGGTTTTCCGTTTCCCGTTGTCTTCTGAAGGGTTTATTTTTTCCTACCGCCCCTTACATGAAGTCGGAAGTTGTTTGAAGCCGTTTGTAATTTGAAGTATAGTCGCTTTTTTGCTATACTCCCATACCTGGGAGGCATTCCCCAATCCGCCACCTGGGGAGGCGCCCGATGTGGGACTAGCAACCCCACACTGGAAGGTGATACTTATATTCGATAATTTTGTGCACGAATGTACTTTTATTTGTTTATTCACGCCTCCAATGACGGGGATAATTAACAGATGATCACCCCATATTTGGGCTCACAGCTTAGTATTTCAATGACATCGGAAACACGTATTTATGATATATTATTTGCCTACGCTGAATTTATTGTTAGCGTTTTTACTTTATATCAATTTTCATAATAAATATTTTCATGATTAATGACTTGCCCACTTTCTATAAAATTGATAGTTAAATTACCCATAAAATCCAACTATATACGAACAAATATTACAAGGAAATAAAAAAATTTTTAACCACAGCCGATATTGACCTAAGCAATAATTGAATAAAAAACAATAAAAATATAATGCAGTCATTACATTATTAATTCAAGTTTTTCACTTGATATGTAATGTGTAATAAATTTAAAAAATTATCGGCTTGCAATATAGATAGAAAGTGTATAATTATTTATGTTATAAAATGGCGCGTTTCTAAAATAATAATATTTTACCATCCTGGGAAATTTTATTATATGTGTATGCATTAACCTGGTAAGACGACCGTGGGGAAAAATAAAATATATTCATGTGTATGGGAAATATATTGACAGGATATTATTTTACTTATAAAGGATGTTTTTTATAGAGGTATAGAACTTTAAGTTGGCAACACTTTTTTAACTGGCGGCCATTTTGTCAGCTGTCAAGTGATTTATGTTTGGTTTGGCATTTCAACATGAATAGACTGACGCCTGAACAACGCTTCCAAATTGTGCAAATTTATTTTGAAAATCATGGTTCTGTTCGAAATACGTATCGCGCACTACGTCCATTTTACGGTCAACATAATCGTCCATCAGAGCAATTAATTCGATTAACTATGGAACGTTTTCGCACCACGTTTACTCTAAATGATAATACGCATCCACAGAGACGTCGTACAATGCGTACAGAAGAAGTCATTGCTGCTGTAGAGCGTAGCGTAGAGGAAGACCCGAATCAGTCTATCCGCCATCGTGCACAGGAATTGGATATGTGTCCATTCACTTTATGGAAGATTTTGCGGAAAGATCACCTAGCAAGGCGTAGATTCGGTGAATGGGCCCAAAACAAGATTGCCGTTGATCCCGATTTTCATAAGCGAATTTTGTTTAGCGATGAAGCTCACTTTTGTTTGAATGAATACGTCAATAAACAAAACTGCCGTATTTGGAGTGATGATAATCCTCAAGTGTATGTTGAGACACCGTTACATCCAGAAAAACTGACTGTTTGGTGTGCTTTATGGGCTGGTGGAATCATTGGTCCGTACTTCTTTAAAAACGATGCTGGTCAGAATGTTACAGTCAATGGTGACCGCTATAGAGCCATGATTACTGACTTTTTCGTTCATCAATTGAACAACCATGATATGCAGGAGCTGTGGTTTCAACAAGACGGCGAAACATGTCACACAGCTCGTGCCACAATTGATTTATTGAAGGAAACGTTTGGTAACCGCATAGCTTCACGTTTCGGACCAGTGAATTGACCTCCAAGATCGTGCGACTTAACGCCGCTAGACTATTTTCTGTGGGGATATGTGAAGTCGCTAGTCTACGCCGATAAGCCCGAAACGATTGATCACTTGGAGGACAACATTCGCCGCGTTATTGCCGATATACGGCCACAAATGTTGGAAAAAGTCATCGAAAATTGGACCTCCAGATTAGACTACGTCCGAGCCAGCCGTGGCGGTCATATGCCAGAAGTATTTAAATTATAATGCCAGAAGGTTATCTTTCGAATAAAGTAAATTTCATGTCAATTTAAAAAATTCATCTTTGTTTTATTCCATTTAAAAGTTCTATACCTCTATTAAAAAAAAACCCTTTACAAACTGAAAAACTGACCCAAAATTTTACAGCGGTGTTTCATTCCATGATGCCAGCGGTTGGACTCATCAGTGGGTCCAATGGCATCTTTCCCTCCATACACCCTGTGATGAGTACTTATGAATATTTGATTCTCGTATTTAAAGTTATTTTCGGGTGGAACGTGACGGTAGGATATTACTTAAAATTTGTATTTCAGATTTTTATAAACTTATGCCGTATTATTACTACAATATATATATATATATATATATATATATATATATATATATATATATATATATATTAGATAGATAAATGAATGGATAAAAATTATATAAAGTAGAAGCATTTAGGTCAGCAACTAATGACATACGTCATTCTAGAAGAACTTAAGCCTCTGAAACATACCAAATAATATTTAAACATGGCATTATCAAGCTAGCAAATAAGTTTTTTTTGTTTGAATATTTTCAAAAATATTTCACCCAGAGGATTTGATTTTCTCATTCAGAATCGTGATGCATCAGCGTAAATAAAGTTACAGAACTTTAATCCTATGGAAAACTGAGTCAACATTAAACATTAACACAATCAAACGTAGTCGGAAAATAATTTCGCTCTTATCACTATCACTACATAGTATAAAACAAAGTCGCTTTCTCTGTCCCTATGTCCCTTTGTATGCTTAAATCTTTAAAACTACGCACCGGATTTTGATGCGGTTTTTTTCAATAGATAGAGTGATTCAAGAGGAAGGTTTATATGTATAATAACATCCATTAAATAGTGGAGAAATACTGTTATTTTTGAGGTTTCTAATGTGATGTCGTTAATTATCATATTTTTTTCCGCTTACATTGCAAACGCAGGCTGAACCCTACGAGATTTATCAAAATAATGTACTAATTATTTGTACACATTGAAAAGGTCTACAGAAAACTCCGCGATGGTATATGTCTATCTCTCATGGATATCCCACAATAACATTTTTTTGTCATTTACTTTTTACGACAAATAATGGCAAATTTTCAAGCGATTTTAACCAATACAGCATTAATCCTTATCCAATTAAATAGCTTAAATACATTGTTGATTTAATATAGATCTATATGGTCCTTTACAGCACAAGATTTAAATGAATATTTTCGAAGATATTACAGATTTAAAATTGCGGGAAGTAGCGCTTGCGGCGGTACTGGCCGACCGGGGCGGCGGCAGCGTGCCTATAAATAGCGCGTCGGAGGCCGATGTAATAATTGTTGTAAAAATAAAATAAATAGTCACAGTTTTTCTGTAGTGTATTTAGTATCAGCATTGCACCCGTGCGAAGCCGGGGCGGGTCGCTAGTTAATAATAAAAGAACATTTAAAAAACAATATTAGATCTCGTCATGGGCAATCTGTTATTTTACAGTTAGTTTTTTGCCATATTAGTTAATTTAAATTGGAAACTGTCGCTACATTCCTACATTCACTTTTTTTTAGCAGATGTAATGATTAAAAACGAATTACCAACATAAAAAATGAATTAGGAGCGGAAATAAGAGCATAGTCACGAGTACCGTTTATTGAAATAAAATTAATACTTAAGAATCATCAAGGTAATCCCAAATAACAAATTGTTTAATTTGTTAATTGTGTTTTGACATGCACATTTGTCTTCTTGGTAAATTATCCGTAACGTCCTTCGACGTTAAAGATGTGCTAATTAGCGACATTAGTATTAAAATGACATCGTTAAATATTACATAAACGTTGACCTAGAATATTTTGGTTTTAAAAAGGTAAAGTATGCAGAAAAACAGCTTTTGAGTTTTCAATTCATACCCCTAATGCTGAAAAAGGCAAAAAAAACGTACTCTTCTTGGAGAATTGAAACTTAATTTAGAAGGAAGGGCTTATTTCATAGTTTTACTAAGCACTAAAGTAGCTTAAAAGTTGAAAATCCTGGTTCTTGGGTTTAGACAGTGTCAAATTAGAATTATTATACGACGTTTCGCCTACGATTGCACGTGGCATCTTCAGGGATCTTTACTTAACGAGATTAGAAAACTGTGTTTTATAACAAAGTATTAAAAAAATAACCTAATTTTAAAAATCAGCACTAAAATATAAAAACATAAATTTAAAACGGCTTTATATTTCTTTAAGTTATTGATTTGATTTTTAACCGACTTCTAAAAGAAGAAGGTTCTCAATTCGTCGACTATGCATTTTTTTTTATTTATGTACACCGATTACTCTGGAACGGCGGCACCGATTTGAATGAAATTTTTTACGTTATGTTCAGGAAGTTGCTGCGGTGGTCCCATATTTTTTTAGACGAAATTGGGACAATAAAATCCAAGATGACGCTGATAATATGGCGGCTAAAAAAATTAATTTTTTCCGGTTTTCTCCAAAATTCGTATTGGGGAATTTTTGGGGTCGTACACAACGAATTTGAAATTATTTTTAAAAAATCAATATGGCGGACAAAAAAATTTAATTTTGTTCGATTTTCTCCAAAATTGGTGTGGGGAGTTTTCGGGGTGGCACCTAATGAATCCAATATATTTTTTAAAAGTTCAATATGGCCGACAAAAAAATTAGTTTTGTCCGATTTTCTCCAAAATTGGTACGGGGGAGTTTTCGAGGTCGCACCTAACGAATCTAAAATTATTTTTACAAAATTCAATATGGTAGATCCAATATGGCGGACGGAAAAATCAATTTTAAATTTCCGGATTTCATCCAAGATTGGTACTAGGGGGTTTTGAAGGATTTAGATTAGATTAAGACCTTAAAATTATTTTTTGGAAATTCAATATGGCGGATCCAATAGGGTGGGTTGAAAATTTTACCTTATTCGCATTAGGGGGTTTTCGGGGTAGTGTATTACGAATATGAAGTTAATTTTTTACAACTATAAAGTTAATAAGATACAATATGAGGGACTGAAAATTTTACATTTCCTGATTTCATCTAAAATTGATACTGCGGAATTCTTGGGGCGTATACAAATTCAATATGCAGTATAAAACATATCGGGTTAAGAAATTTACGTCTCAAATTCTTTAAATATCGATATTGGAAGGTTTTGGAGCCTATATTATCAATCTAAAATTAATTTGAAATTTAAGATAGTGGATTTACTTTGACAAACTAAATATTTATGTGGCACAATTTCACTGGTGTTTGGAGATCTCTAATAATTAAGGATTTTTTAGTGGTTCATTTTAGGGTGATTTACAACTTTGGATAAAATAGATACTTCTTGCCACCTTGGAGTCACTGAGAGGTACACTAATCTCGATTAGTACTTGGTTGAAATAATTTATGGATATCATAATGAATTCAAAACTAAAAATCGAAAAATAAAATTTTTATAAAAAAATTGAACCGACTTCTAAAATTGCGCTAAAATGTGAATAATAACTATAAATTTTTATATGAAATTGAAATTTGTGAAGTCGGCGCCAAACTAATACCTGACAAAATATGATTTGCATAAACAGATTAAAAATACTTTATTTGTAATTGCTTTCTTACCATATTTGTATATATTAGCATTTATTTCATTTAGAATAATTTGGTGCCGACTTCAAAAATTTCAATTTCATATAAAAATTTATAGTTATTTTCCACCTTTTAGTGCACTTTTAGAAATCGGTTTAATCTTTATATAAAATTTTTATTATTTAGCACTTTTTAATGTCAGTGCCGCCATATTTATAGCAGTTATTATAAATTTTGAGCGTGTTGGTAATTTTCTATACCATTATTATAGTTTCATATCACACAGTCGAAATAGTCCAAGTGACTAAACAGTCTAAGGTTTTAATTTGTGCTTTCTCTGAATTGTTTTCCTTCCGTTCTTTACTTTTTTTTAGATTAACTGATGTTCTTTATATTGAAACACTGCACTTATACTCAATCTTATACTTTATTTAAACTTATACAATTTGTCTTTAAATTTTGACACTTTCTATCTCCTATCCCTAAAATTTTTGTCAAATCAGCCCTTCATTGATTAGTGGGATAATTGCTGAGGAATATCATGGTCTTTGTCTTAGACGTGCCACAATAATCTAACCACCTTTTTTGACTTTGACTCTTGAAAGAGGTTTCAGGTTGACAATGTTAATACAGATTACTCCAAAGCCTTTGACTCAGTTAGTGATCTTCTGTTTAGGCAAATTGAATTGTAAAAGTATTGCTAGAAAGCTTTTTAATGTGTAAAAGTGCATCATTTTCTCTGAAATGCATTTATAGTACTTTTTGAAGAGTACCAATTCTCTCAGATATGATAATGGGAATTTTTTACAGTCAGATTATCTATTTTTGCTAATTACCTTCAATTATATGGTGTTAAGAGCAATCTAGACTCATTAATGCTTCACTGTGACTGGGAGAATTTTACAGAATGATCAAAAAATAATGCAGTAATTTTAAACAACTCAAAATAGAATAAATTGTTTTTTCGTTTTACATTCTTCAACATAACTATTAACATACAATTACTGAAATAATGCAAGTAAAATATGGCATAAAAACATTATAATAAACACATTAAAAAAATATTTTTTTAGAATACGCAACAGACAGGACAAAAGACACATTACTAAGTTAAACTTACTTATCTACACATAACACCTCAAAAATATCAAAATTGTAATATTCCCTTATTCATTGAATATTTATTTATGTTAGACTTGAATCCATTTATCGTTGGGTCTCTTAATCGTAGCTAATAATTTATTGTAAAAGTGCTTACACACACATTTAGATTCAGTATTTCTTGCTGTTGTTAATTTTTCTGTCATGTAGTCTGAGTGAAAAATAGCATTTTTGATCTTTTCACAGTCGAGATTAAGATAATGACAGCAAATCTTCAATACTCCTGTGCTCCCACACATTGCTACTATCAGAGTTTCATATTTCTCCGAGAGTAAGTGTTATCAGCATACAGGGTAATTCTTGATCAGAGAAGAGCAGAAGTCGTCACATCGTCAACGTAGTTCAAAAACAATAGTGGATTTAACCTCAGGAAAAACTGAGAACATGTTCGGTCATTTCCTTCAAGAAGGGAGACCCTAACTCACTGGGCAACTACAGACCGATTTCTTTGTTACCCATCATCTCAAAGATATTTGAAAAATGTATATCCAATAAAATAAACGATTATTTTGAAGGAAACAACCTCTTTATTCCCTGTCAGTTTGGTTTCAGGAGTGACAGTAAGACCACAATGGCGATTCTGGACCTTGTTTCCTACATCTCAGATTCCTTTAATAAAATGGAGTATACGGGTGCCTTATTTTGTGATTTAAGTAAGGCATTTTACTGTGTTACGCATCAAATACTTCTTCAAAAACTCAAAAAATACAATTTTTCTAAGGCAAGTGTTTCTCTCTTGGAATCATATCTGAAGAATAGGATGCAGATTGTTAGGGTTGTCGGGGTGTCGTCTGGACAGGGTGAGGTGTTCCACAGGGCTCTGTCCTGGGACCTATCTTGTTTTTAATCTATATCAATGACTTACCTCTTGTTGAACCAACAGCAAAGTTCACCTTGTTTGCGGACGACAACACGGTTGCTGTGTCGACAAATTTGCTAAAAAGTACTTTGTCAGAGGTCAACAGGGAGCAGAGAAATATTGAGGAGTGGTTTTGTGCAAACAGACTAGTTCTCAATAAAAGCAAAACCAATAAAATGGTGTTCTCACTCAGAAATATAGAGGAGGTAAATGAGAAACCAAATGTCAAGTTTTTGGGGGTGCAGATGGATGAGGGGCTTCGTTGTCACAGCCATATCCAGGAAGTAGCTAAAAAGCTTATTACTGCTTTATATGCTCTTCGTTCTTTAGCAGAAAGTGCCTCAAGGTCTGTATTAAGAACAGCATACTTTCGACTTTTTCATCTAGTCGTGTCCTATTCTATATTGACTTGGGGGCATGCACCCCAGGTATCTCGAGTATTTAAAATACAGAGAAGGGCTATCAGGGATTTGCCGGGTCTTAACTATAGGGAGGCCTTCAGGGCTCTTGGTATACTAACTATCCTTCTTTGTATATACTTGAGAATCTGCTTTATAGTCATAAGAATAGGCATGTTTATGGAACTCATGCAGAGGTGCATGACTATAACACTAGATTTAAGGATAGATTAGCGTGTACCAACGTGTGGAGAGGTGTCGGAGTGGCCCGGGATATTGGGGTATCAAACTTTTTAATAAAATTTCCCTAGAATTACTAGATCTACCCTATTTAAATTTTAAATATAAAATAAAACAAATTCCTATCCAAAATGCCTTTTATTCCACTGAGGAATTTATAAATTATAACTTTTAAATAATATGTTAATTAATGTAGTGTTGTTTCTGTACTTTTCATTTAAATGTTTATATTGTTTAAGCCAGCATATCTGTTGCTACTTTGTCTTGGTAACCTATATGTGTCTTGTATTTTTTACTTGTACACATTTTAATTTTTATACACACGCTAGTTTTATTAGTACTGAAGCTATTTGATTGTATACTGTTATTATTAATTGACTTGTGTAAGTACCTTTTGTGCATTAACATTAATAAATTATCTTATCTTATCTTTTCAAAGTTCAAAAATATATCATCACAGACGAAGGAAATATCTAAAAGATAATTAAAGGATCATCGTGAAAAGTGTTACCTATGATTTTAACTTCCAAGAAAAACATACAAACACATGATATTAGTCTTCTCACGTTTTATTATTTTTAAATCCTCTTTTTAAGAACTTACATGGGTTTTTTTAATTTAATTAGAAATATGTTTACGTATTGATTGAACAATAGTATTTTATTATAAAAAGTTAATCCCGGTACCACTTAACATACCTACCTAATTGTATTTTCGTAATAAAAACAAACTTGTGTCAGTCATTATTCATATTAACTATATCGCATATTCTTTCTTAATAAAATATTTATTTATTATGTAAACTTTACTAATTTTTTTAGATAACAAAAGACAGTGGCGCACCAAAATATGCATTTGATTGTTGCTCATCAGATGGGATATACCTCCAAAAATAAAACTGTTTTTAAAATTTCAATTTAAACGTATAAAATTAAAATAAATATGTTGTTTTGTAATATGGCTGCCAAATGGAATCTTCTGTTTTATTAGAAATCTTATTGCTTACATTTTAAAAAATACTAACGTGGTGGCCCTAAGGCCTTACAAATTCGTTTTCATGGGTTCTGGGGGAATTTTTTGTTAAATATTTCAGGAAAGTGTACACTGATGTAACAGTGAAGTTTCCGATGGCTGTCTCAGCTGATATAAATGTCTCCAACATTCTATATTTATTAGAAGTATTAAGTTTTAAATTTTCTTTTTTTTTTAAAAAGTAATCTGTTCCTGTTAGTACAGCGTAACAGGTATTTAAAGAAATAAAACATCAAAAATGATGTCCTCAGGGATTTCTGCCAGATTATTTAGATATTCGTCATATTTTTGTAATATTTTCGACTAATCACTTTCTTTTTAATGATGACACACTTTGTAAACTTTGAGAACAACGAAAAATTTGACATGCCCTTTTGTTATATTCAGTGTAACAAAAATGCAAATGAAGAGCTATAAGTGTACTTCAGCTGGTTTGAGTACGTACATATACCGTTTAAAATGTCAAACTTTCATGTCATGGTTATGTAAAATAGCACCTGGCACCACTAATGTTGCTAGGTCCTCAAATATAAACTGTTTCCCTCGTATAAATTTTGATGATAGATATCAAGTAATCAGGTTTGAAAATGTTAGTGAGAAAACGCCTGATAATGCTGATAGAAGACAAAGCCAAATCAAGCTATAATTAAACTATAAAAATGCAGCGGTAATAGTGCAACCACGGATTTCTGAAAATAAATGGATGACAGGTGGTAATGGAGCTGTCAAACGAAAAATGTCCGGAGTATGCTCTGCGCCATTTTGGGTAAAAGTGACGTTTTGGCACGTCAAATTAACCGTCAAAAGTCAAAAAATAGTGTCATTGTTATTATTGTGAAATAATCTTTGTTTTTCCTTGGATTAAATTTATTTTAAATAACTTAATAACCAAGTAATATGCACCAAGCCATCAGTCAAATATTTAGGTGTAAATATAGACCACAAAATTATCTTCAATTAGCACTTTGGAACTGTTAAACAAAAAATGTATACAAAGGGCCAAATACCTTAAGAGTCTAATATACAAAGAAAAAGACATATCAAGAAAAACAACTCATATATACAAAGCAATGTACTGACTTTAATAGAAATACATACATCCTATATACAGTAATTGCAGGAAGCCAGCACTCATAAAACTTGAAATGGTAGAAACCACTGCTCTATGTAGTATTACTAAAATCCATCGTCCTAGCTGTCCACCAATCAATTGTTGTATGAATTCACTAAACATCTAGCCGATTATTGCAAGACTTCCTGTCCTGAAAAGTAAGTTTGAAAGAAAACCTGAAACTTGACCGGTGATAGAGGAACTGTGTACGATCAGGGGCCGGAACCATAGGCCAACCCGAAGACCCTCATTAATGATACTATTCAACCTTTAATATACTTTTTTTATTAGTTTGTGAAGATTTGTAGGGGCTTAAAGACCAAACGTGCTATAAATAAGCCTTTTTATTCTGAAGGACCTCGTTTGTTGGCTTGTAGGGTTCAAATATACATGTCCTAATAAATTATAATCAATAATATTTATTTAGTTGTAGTGTAGTATAGTGTTTAACACAGTCTAAGGAAGTAAAATGTTGCATTTAACATTATTTGAATATAAAATTGAATGTTATTTATTTAAATAAAAGTTTTAAATATATTACAAATTGTTACTTCTCAAATTTTTTATAAGTTGTGTTGATGAAAACAATTATGTTACACTTAACTGTTTCAAAGTAAGATACTCGACCGTTTGGGGATATAGGGACACAAGTGTTTAATGTTAAATCCATAATTAGAACTAGTAGAGAAACAATTTTTAAACAGCACGCTTATACTATTGAGATATGAACATAATTTAATGTAATAATTTTGTATGTCTATAATCTCAAATTTACTTGAAATTTGCGAAACATTCAACTTTCTAAGGAAATTTTAATTAGAAAATACTGAAAATAACGGGGTACTACCTAATTAACATTTCAACTGATTTTTCAAAAAATAAATCGTTTTGAAGAAACGGCTCGTCAACATATTGCTTTTTTTAAGGACTAGTTATTTTTAACAACCAAAAATATAATAAAAATTTTTAATCTATTTTTACGACCGACCAATAGTATGACAGACGTCCACACAACAATCAATTGACACAAATTGGATAAGTTGGGTAAGGTTATAACGTAATACTGTCATTTTATCTCTTTCTACCATTCGTTTCGTTCAACTACTTATGTCGATGAAATTTCGGAAAGGTATACAAATTGCTTCAAACTTGTCAGTGGGAGGTAAACAATTACATTTAGTCGTTATAATTTTTCAGTGGGGACAGCGTATTCACTGTTATTATAACTTCACCTTACCCAAAATGGCGCATAGCATGGTCCGGACATTTTCTGTTTATTTGACCATCAGTACATATACTTTATAAGTGCGTGAGTGCAACACACTTTTTTTTTATCTTTATTACTTTTCCTTATTGGGAATGTTCATATTATTTTTAACATTTTTAGATTTGTACCACTTTGCAACATCTAATATTAAATTTTTTTTCTAGATGAAGAAGAGAACCCTTACGAAATAGGTCTTAAAGAAAGTTCAGTATTTGGAATATATGATCAAAGAGGACGTTTTAGGAGAGTATCTGTGCCAGTGGACACTGCCTATAAAACACGGTTGGATAGAAGTTTGAGTTCATCATATGGAGATTATACAGAGTAAAATTTCATTTAATTTACTTTATCTTTTTATCATTTCATTTTGATTTCATCTTGGACAATTATTTACAAATTCTGTATTTATGTGGGGTGTTATAATAACATAACTGTAGATAATCAAGCTCGCAAATTATGACTTACCTTACTTTTGTAAATTCTCAAATTATAATAAAAATACATTTAAAATGAATGAACTTCTCAAACTATACTGCAGTCACTAATCATTGGTGGTACATTCACGCTTAATTATCAAAAATTACAAATATTTATAAAAATTCTATGTACAGGGTGTCGATGGTTTTACATGTTGTCTCCGTTATTAGTAAAAATAGAAGGACATGGGTTTTACAGCACTATGCTAACCAAGATACGAGATGTGCCTCCAGATGCATAATTTTCAAAAAAATCGCTCTGTATCTCCAAAAGTTTATATGAACTTGCACGGGTTTTTTTCATAACCGAGAGATTTCCCGCATTTTTCTGAACATCCTATATATGATTATTTCTGTGACAGCTTGAATCTGTTTTTCTAAATATTTCCCTTTCACTTAAATTGATAAAAATAAATAAGAATAAGCAGATTCCCTAATTTTTTAAATTAATTTTTAGTATTAAACAAATTAACCATAATACAGGGTGTCTCAAAAGAAAGTACACATTTGTTTTGCTTATTGCGTGAACGCAACTATTCCGAGCGGCGCGGGGGGTATGTCAATCGGTAGCCTGGCTCTTGGGAATTTAGTCGCTATGGAGCGTTTCTCGGGAGCGGACCGTGCTTTGTGCGTACGTGAGTTTTACAAAAACGGTAATTCGGCGACTGTAGCGCGTAGAAAATTCTGCAATTTTCGACATATTCGTCACTTAAATGATGCGCCAAGCTCTCGGTTTATTGGAAAATGGATCCAGAAGTTTGAAGAGACCGGTTCAACACTAGATAAACCAAAATCCGGGCGTCCGAGGTCTTCGAGAACGGTCGAAAACGTAGAGAGTGTTACTCAGTCTGTTCGTGACGACCCAAACGTTTCGATTCGTAAGCGTGCTGTTGCTTTAAATGTACATAGGTCATCATTATTCCGCATTTTACACAAAGATTTAAAGCTGAACCCCTATAAAATTCAGTTGGTGCAAGAATTGAAGCCTCAGGATGCTGGTCAGAGGCTCGACTTCGTAAACCAGATGACTGAACGCTTTTCAACGTTTACCAACATCTTCTTTTCGGATGAAGCCCATTTTCATCTTAATGGTCATGTAAACAAGCAAAATTGCCGCTATTGGAGTGCAAACAATCCAAAACACAAACATCAGAAACCTCTACATTCGCCGAAAGTGATTGTATGGACTGCGATGTCGGCGCGAGGAATTATCGGCCGTACTTTTTTGAAGATGAAAGGGAACGCACAGTAACAGTGACTTCAGAGCGGTATGTGGAGATGTTAGACGACTTCTTCGTGCCTGAACTGCAAAATTTTCCTGGCTATAACCAAAGAACATGGTTCCAGCAAGACGGAGCAACTTCACACACGTCCAACATGTCTCTGCCACGAGTGTGTGAAATTTTTCCTGGCAAATTGATCTCAAAGAAAGGTGACATAAGTTGGCCTCCACGCAGTCCTGATTTATCACCTATGGACTTTTTCCTATGGGGTTATGTCAAATCAAAAGTTTACGCCAACAAACCGACTTCCCTGGCACAATTAAAAGAAAATATCCGCAACAAAATGGCAGACATCACGGAGAATACCTGCCGAGCCGTCATGGGCAATTTTAGTGCTCGATTAAATGAATGTCGTGAGCGCAACGGATTACATTTGGACGATATCATTTTTAAAAAATAAATTCCCAAACAATATATTTTAATATGTAATAAACATTTTTTCAATAAAGTCCTGACTTTTTTTTAAATCGATTTTTTAAATGTGAACTTTCTTTTGAGACACCCTGTACTTGGTATATTTTATTTCTAATCTAATAAAAATACATTTTTCAGTTACGATCCGTACAGCACAAGAAACGAAATTTACAGTAAACTTGATGAGATTCCTCGTTCTCCTGATACAACCATGCCAATATACGATGACGTCAGGCGACTAAGAAGAAAACCACAAAATTTTGGTCTTACAAATTACGGTCACTTGAAAATTGATTATTCGATTAGCTGGAATAATTTAAATAAATATATTAAGTATAATAACTGATTGCACAAATTGTTAATTTTTTTGAAATTATATAGTTGCAATACTTTAACGTGTAGAATTTTTTCTTCTTGTAACAAGAAGAGCAAGTGAAGATAATTTTTTTTTCTTTTTGCACCAAAGGGTTTTCATGCGTTTAATTGTTTAGCAAACGTATTTATCAAGAGCTGTCAAAGAAATTAGAAACCAATTTTACCATATTATATTCATTCTTCTAGACATTTTATGAGTGCCAAAATTGACTAGTTTTTAAGATATTCGGATTCGACAGGCTGGAATATATTTGTCCTAATTTCTATCGTCTATACAAAATAATCAAGTTCCGCTGTAATCGGAACTAAACAAGGGACTGGGAGATGGAAGTAAACTGAAATTTTTTTTGAAACAAGAGGTCATCAAATATCTAACTTTAAAATGAAATATTATATTACTTTTTTGGGTTTCGGTCATATTATTACTTTATAAGAAATTAACACATGTTTTTTTCTGACGTTTCGGTTTATTTTATTGATTAAACCATCTTCAGAGAATTACTGTAAATATGAAAAGGAATATGTAAATTGTTGTTATATAAACTGAAATTTTAATTTCTTACCTAATGTTAACAGGTGGTTCACTTGATTAACTTACATTTAACAATTTTATTATTTTAATACAAATATAATCAAAAACTTCTTATTTTAATATAAATATAGAAAACTGATATTTTTTTTTAATGCATTTTTTACACATCTGGTTTATTTTGCTTTTGACAGAGTACTACTAAAGAGTTTGAAAGTTTCTGGACCATCTGCAATTTTATTGCCCTATTAGATTGGTATACACATTACTCAGGTCATTTGTGTCCGTTCTGAAACTCATTGCACAGGGTGTTCCTTTGATATGGATCATTTCTTTAGTTGTTCTTTTTTTGTAAATAATTTCTGTGTCTAAAATCTACACATTGTTAAAATCGATGTTGTGTATGTTATCTATTGCATGTTTGGCTAAGATGGTTTTATTAGACACAGAAATTAATTACAAAAATAAGAACAATTAAAGAAATGATCCATATCAGAAGAACACCCTGTACAATGAATTTCGGAACGGACACAAATGACCTGAGTAATGTGTATACCAATCTAATAGGGCAATAAAATTGCAGATGGTCCAGAAACTTTCAAACTCTTTAGTAGTACTCTGTCAAAAGCAAAACAAACCAGATGTGTAAAAAATGCATTAAAAAAATATCAGTTTTCTATATTTATATTAAAAAAAGAAGTTTTTGATTATATTTGTATTAAAATAATAAAATTATTAAATGTAAGTTAATCATTAACATTAGGTAAGAAATTAAAATTTCAGTTTATATAACAACAATTTACATATTCCTTTTCATATTTACAGTAATTCTCTGAAGATGGTTTAATCAATAAAATAAACCGAAACGTCAGAAAAAATATGTGTTAATTTCTTATAAAGTAATAGTATGACCGAAACACAAAAAAGTAAAATCTAATTAATAACTACACGGTCAACAAATAGAAACAAAAAAAAATCACAATGTACGAAGCAAATCAAAGAAATATTGCTTCGAAAAAATCCATAAAAATATATAACTCTTTCGAGAACTGTCCTGACTAGTTTTTTAAGGAATGTTGTTGGCATCTTAAAAACATTGGGAGGATAATACGTAATGACTCCAGTCAGAAGGAAGATACATACATAGATATCATATACTTTTCCTTTTAGATTAATGGGTATAGCGATGTTTTTGAAAATATGTTTTAATCTACTAAAAGTCGAACTTGTCTAATAAGTTCCACATACTGCGTTTCGTCACCCCTTTTAATAATATGACCGAGATAAACATACCACTTTAACATTTTTGATGTGATTTCCTATAGCTGTCTTCATGACCTATAATTTTGGTTTTGCTATAGTTTATCTATAGTTCTACCTCTATGGATTCATGGTTTAATTCTTGTAATAATATGTTAAGTTTATTGATGATATTTGCAATCGGAACTGTGTCATCCGCAAATCTCAGATGATTGAGATAGAAGTCGTCAATGTTACTCCCTTTTTCACTCCATTCTAATTTTCTAAAGAGGTCTTCGAGGGCTCAAGCAAATAATTTTGCTACATGCCTCGTTGTAGTTGGATTTTTATAAATGTTTCTATATATGTAGATTCAACTCTTGCATTCTCTAAATAACAAAAGACTACCCATATGTCAACGAAATCAAATGCCTTTTGAAAGTCTGTAAAGGTTAAGTGTACGTACGTTATATTCAGATACATTTTTCTATTTTCATATGATATCTAAGTGGTCGGTGATGTTTAACTTTGTTTTTTAAATCAGAATGGGTAGGTAAAAGTGTAACTTTGATATTAAGCGGTTTGTGAGTCTACAGGTTGCATATATTACTTCGAAGGTATACCATTTCTCTGAATTTTACAAGCTGTCAAAGTGAATAAAATGTAATTCAAATGTCGATATCTCAAAAAGTATTAAATTAAAATATGTAGCGTTTGTTCCAAATATGTCTAGAATTTTGAGTATAATTGACAAGTTATGCAATTTAATATATATATATATATATATATATATATATATATATATATATATATATATATATAAATAAATAAATTCATTTCATTATATTTTTAAGTTCTTGTGCTTCATCTATTCAAAAATATGTTTTTTAAATCCTGGATCTGTTACACGAAAAACATGTTGTCCATATGAAACATGATGTTATAAAAAATATTTATTGGACCTTGTAACAAAAAGTTTTAAATTATATGTATATTATTAATCTTTTAAGAGATATTTAAGTAAATTAAATATATGGAGATTTATTATAGTAAGACTGTATGAACATGGGGTCTAAGTTAAGTTCTTGTACTTCATCTATTCAAAAATATGTTTTTTTAAATCCTGGATCTGTTACACGAAAAACATGTTGTCCATATGAAACATGATGTTATAAAAAATATTTATTGGACCTTGTAACAAAAAGTTTTAAATTATATCTATATTATTAATCTTTGAAGAGATATTTAAGTAAATTAAATATATGGAGATTTATTATAGTAAGACTGTATGAACATGGGGTCTATTTCAATTGCATCGATATTATTTAGAAGTTAACTACTTATATCATAAAACTTATTTCAAATTGGCTTGTTTAAGAGGTATAAAATTACATTTTAAAGAAATAAATACCAACAAGGGTATATATTATGTTATGGCTTAATAGTTTTCTGACGTTAATTAAAAATATACCAAATAATGGTCAAGGATACAGTTGTAGAACTTCTTTTGGCTTTTTGATTTTTATTTAAAAAAAATAAACAAGAATTAACTTAACATTAAAAGTGAAAATTTAAAAGAACACTACATAAGCGAATAACAAACTTTTCTAAATTAATGAAATTAAATAAAATTAGAACTATATTTTCGGGCATTTTTTTTAAATATATAGTCTCTAATTTCATTAAATTTCATTACTTTAGATGATTTATTTTATATAATTTTCTGGCTAAGTTATATTGTTCAAATTTTTTTTTTGACAATAGCATCGATAAGACATGAAACCATCATTTAAATTTTTTAAAATAAAGTCAAAAATATACCAAAAAAAGTCATCATCATTTTTTATATCATGTAATATTGGCGAAAACTCCATAAAACTTATTTACACGTGTATTTAAGAAATAGTATTATGTTTATAATTATATGTTATTAAGTGTGTATTTATATTAAAATAAAGACAATGAAGCTAAAAAGGTTCCTTTTTATTTTCTTTGATCTCTCTCTCAAAAAAAAAAGAATGTAGTAAACCAGGAGCATCCTAGATGTCACTACAACGTGAGGGCTGTCCCCCCCCCCCTTCCCTTACTTAAACTAGAGAATATTCAAGGAACTGTGAAGATTCGTCATTTTGGTAAGACAAATGACGTAAAATTGACATCGATCATGTGATATAGAGAGTTCGAAATTTCCTTTAATTTAATCCTTTAGGGCTATTTATTTAATATGTTTAAAGCCTTCGAGCATACACTACTGGCAGTAGCATGCAATGCTCCACACGCGTTGCCCGGCAGAAAGATTGTGAATACCGAGTCATGCTATTTTTCTTGCGAACCGCGATTGGCAGGCGCGTGCTTAGATGAGGGTGAGGAACAAAATTAATGGCTCGGAGCGAGAGAGATAGCATGGCCCCGTATTGTCCTTCCCTCTCTCTTTGCCGTGAAACGCGCGCAAAGCATTACATGCAGGTTCAGTAATAAATACTCAAAGGTTTAAGTGGAATAATTTTATATAAAATGGCAAAGACAATTTAAAGTCCGGTCCTGATGTTCATACCAACTTAAAGGTCTGTTACCAATGTCATATTCAGTATTTTGACTCCAACAACCTCCATTCTTTACTATAATTCCGTTAGGAGAACAATCATAAACTAGTCAGTTCCAATCAGATTAAAACAGTTGGCAAGTTATCACCTGACTGTAAATGTAAGTTCTAGTTGGCGCTGACTGATTTGCGACTTCTCTACGAAGAAACCGTATATCATGCTTTACTGTCACGTGATTCTGTCAAGTAAGATAAATTAAAAATAGAAGAACTATATAAAATTAGGATCCGCTTAGGTGTTCTACAGCAGTTACAGCTTAGGGAACACATTGTTTGTTTCGCTGCTGTATCACCAGCTTCATTTATTTCTTAAATGGTACCATTACAGGAAAACTCAAATAGTACAGAAAACAATATAAATAATAACTTCTTGAAACTTAACGAGGTGCAGTTAAAATCCATCATCGTAGATTTTCAAACGAGTTGTAACAGTGAATATTACGATGTTGGCATTATTCCTATCCGTTGTTGGACTGGGCTCGTAAATGACTTTGATATATACAAATCAACAATTTGGAGAAAAGAACGCAGATGAAATGGATTTTCTATACAGTTTAACTATTGATTCAATAATTTTATAATATTTAATTATAGATTATCATTATTATAATCAATTATAAACAAGGCGTCATTCCTTGTTGAGAGCCCTCATAATTAATCAAATACCACAGTCGTAGTAAACTTTCTGATTGATTAGTGTTCAAATCCAGCAAAAAAAAACAAGTACGAAAAATAACACCCGATATATTACAGAATTCCAGTGAGAGTTCACGCATGGTCGACATCATAGCTCCCAGCAAGCAATCTGGCAGCAAAACAAGCGTCGTGTGAGCTAGGCTTTAGAAATAATTGTTAGGGTCATTGTTCAAAGCAAAGCTGAAAAGCTAGAAAGTAACACTTCTAAACTTCACTCAAGAGAGAAGGATGATAGAAGGAAGTATGGTCCTTTTTCGGTAACAATATAGATTAGTCGAAATGTAATTACTAGTGGGAAAGTATGCAAAAATATTGTTTTTTGTCATATAGGAAGCTACAAAGTTTAAACTGGCCAGAAGAACAATACAATTATTTCACCGAAACGTGGTTGTTGATAAAAAAAAATGCACTTTTTCATTTGTACTAAAAAATATATTTTTATAAACTCAAAATCTTTAGATAATCACAATAAAAGTCATTAAAATAGATTAACAAGATATTTTAAGTTGTGACGCAGCCCTCCAAGAAAACAATATTGTCACCTTTTTATGAAAGACAATACATGTGTACAAACAAATATACAGGATGTTCTAAAAAATAGTGACTGGTTTATTTGATGAGCAATAAAAAGTTTTCACTGCAACTCTGAAAGTTAGTTTAAAAAAATTACGTAATGACATTTTACACAGTTTTTGGTTCCCCGTATAGGTGGACTCTTCCTCTACTTTGTCATCGATTATAGAAAAAATTTATTAATTCGACAAAATATATTCCTGCGCAATCAAGTTACATAACTACGCGTTCCGTAAAGTTGGGTTCTGTTGGAAACATTAAATTTGCATATTCCGGTAAAAAATGTTTAAACTAATTAAACAATAAAAACAACCAAAGAACATAACATTTTTAATAACTATTTTTCCAACGTTAAAACTTAAATCGTTTTCTCTAATTTAATCGACTTTGTATGGATCAGCTTTTCAGAGGTAGCAATAGTGGTATCAGTTACAGACTCTGTATCCGAGGTCTCCCAGATAAGAAGGACCAGTATAGTAACCTCACTAACAGTAAGATATATGGATTTGGTTAAATGAGGAAAAAACTGTATAATTTACGAACTAACGGTATACTGATCTAAAATTTTTGAAATTAATTTTAATGTTTGAGTTATTTTTTTAAAAAAAAAACCAGAAATGTTGAATTTTGAGCAAAACCGATAAAAATCTTTTACAGCAACTTTTAATAAACTTATTGGACGTTTCGTCTTTTCGCGATTATCATCAACTTAATTTTTTTAAATACGATCCCTGTTCTCCTAAAGTCGAAGTTTAAAAGCTCTTATTATTAATGCAAGATGTATCACACATTATGATTTAATTACATTCTGAATATTTATAATTACTAAAAAATTTTAAAAGTACGGACCTGTCTCCTAAAGCATATTATTTTATTTTTTTAATTAAAAAAAAAACACGTCATACTAGATTTCCAATATCAATAAGTTTCTATTAAAAATATTTGTATTCCAATATCCAGAATTACTTTAACTCTCAAAAGCATTGATTGTTTCTTATTATTATTATTAACATATTCCTGTATTTTTTATTTATCTGTTCTTAGTTGGTAACAGTTATTGATTGATAATTGAAATAATTTGAATTTCAATGTTTTATTAATATTAGAGTATTTAACTTACTATATGAGCTTATTTTTCTAAAATTAATAAAAATTACAGGTTCGTACATTAAAAAAATCTTAATAATGGAAAAATGTTCAAAATATAATTATTAAACCATAATATGTAACATAACATTAAATTCGGAGTAAGAAAGAGTTTTTAAAATTTAATATTCAAAAATTAGGACCGTATTTAAAAAATCACATAGATGATGGTTGTTCAAAGATCAAAGGACAAATAAATAAATCGGTAACATCATCTTTGAGCTTATTAAAAATTGTTGTAAAAAAGTCTTATCGCTTGTGCTCTAACTTTAATAATAAAATCTGAAATTTTTTTTTTAAATAATTAAAACACTAAAAGTCATATCAAAAATTGCTGACCAGTATAACGTTGATTCCTAAATTATGAAATGTTTCCCCATTTTAACTAAATCTTTATCTCTTACTGTTACTGAGATTCACATACTGGCTCTCTTTATCTTGAACGCCCTGTATATACATACGACCAACATTACTGCCTAAAAAATCTGTAAATATTTTAGAATAACTACAGTAAAATCACGGAGTAAATAAAATGATTCTGATTCCATATGTGCATTCTATATAAATTGGCTATTTCGTTACGCGACACAAATAACCAAAGTTTTTTTTTTAAAGCATAGGATGTACAAGTTTTAAAGACACAAAAAAAGGTCATCTATGTATGTATATATAAATCCCTACGGTTCAAAAAAAAATTACAACCATGCCGCCCTGCCTTGTATACCTGAAAGTATTTCATTTATAATAATACAAAATGAAATATATAAATATTTTATACAGAAATATAAAAGAAGTCTTAAAAAATTTACCATCAAAGTCGGATTTTCATAAAAAGTTTGATATTTTAAATCAAAAATCCTATTTAATCTACAGTAGTTAAAAAAAAGTTTCTTTTGATAACTTTGTAGATGGCACTAGCACCGTTTTACCTTTAACAGGTCAATGTAAGGCATATAAAAATAGTGTTTTCTTGTAACTTATGTTACCTCATCAGAGAGCATGCAGATCTACGTAAAAATATAGAAAAACCTAAAATGTATACACATAGATAACGTCAACAGAAATAAAATACTGTTAAATGTTAACAGTAAAAACAACTGTAAAACTATCTGTATACAGGGTGTTTCAGAAAGTTAATACAAAAAAAAATATTGGCAAATTCTACAGCCAAAAATAAGCAAAAAGTACATATGAATATTGGTTCGGAAAGGCTACATATGTAAGATACGGGATGTTAAAATATTTCAAAATATAAATTGTGTTTAAAGTAAGTCCTAAACAGTTGTATGTTTTCTTAAAAATTTCTATATGGGTACCGCAATTTCGCACGAATTCACATCCAATGTAACCATAGTTTAAAATGCCAATGATCAGAAATCCATCAGAGTATTTTTCCATTTATCTCAAAAACTATCAATTGAATTAAAAATTGTCAGAGATCTTTTTTTAGAAATAAAGCGAGGATTTACAAAAAATAACCAAATTTAAAAAATCGGTGGGATATGACTTTTTTTTATAAAAAGTATTACTCACAAATTCGTCTGTGCGTTACCGGCCTACCTAGAAAGACAATATTATGGTTTAAAATTATAACATCTTCTAAACTTCGTAAAAAGATCTACAAACGCTAGGGAGTCATTTGAAAAACAATTTTTGTTTAGATAATTTTTAACACCCTGTAACAAAGCATTTGTGGACCCCCCAACAAAAACTTTTTACAACTTTCTAAACCACCATGTATACAGCCTCTTTCGAGTAAAGTCGGCATTATTGCTAATTTATTTATTTTTGTTCAAATTCGATGAAAGAATCATACCTGTGTATTTTTTTCCGTTGCATGCAAGTTTGTAATCAGAAAAACAATTAAATATCGCGTTTTGAAGAAATTAGACATAACGTATTTTTAGTGAAACACCATGTATAGTATTTGCGGAAGAGAAACCAAAACAAAAGTTATTATTATGTTTTAAGCGTGGCTGTCAATCCATGGATAACTAGATGAAAAACAAAATTTAAAATATTAATTTCGTTTAAAATTTACTTCGGTAGCTTTTCGGCAAATAATTTACAGGATGTGTCATTTAAAAAAAGTACATTGCACTGAATATCCTTAAAAAGCGATATTCTATTGTTGTAAAAGTATGTAAGTTAGCAATAGTGCCGAACAAGCTACATATAACTATATATATACTTTAAAAATATTAAAAAATAACAAAACATATTTTAAAAATAACATATAAGCATTTTGAACTTAAAACTAACTTAACAAGGCACTAGAATCTTCTACAAAATTTTTATGAGCAAGGACACTTTTGGAAAGAATGTCTTCAAATCTGAAAGAAAATTATAAAAAAAATGTTACATAAAATGATAATAAAATAATATATTTTTTTTTATTTGTTCGAACTCAGTGTATTTGAACTTAAATCATTCTGTACTAAGTTGAAGAAAGTATATGGATATACAAAATTGACATACACTGTCACAACAAAATATGTATTTTGACTTTTTTAAATTAATTTCAAAGCTATTTTCACCTAAAGGAAGCACTATATTTGGAAACTTACATATCAAATTTAGGGCACATGGTCTAATGGTTTAATTTTTGACACTTTTGCAGGATATTTCAACTCTTATTGCTACTTTTTTGTTTAAAAAAAAATTGCGACGAACAAAATTTTCCTAACTCTTTCTGTTTTTAAGACACAGGACAAAATTGAAAATTTTCCATGTACAATCTCCCTTGTATCTTAGCTAATATGTAAGATAATGAAAAAGGAAAACTGACTTGTTATAGAATTATTTATATAAAATCCATTGGCGTTTTCTAAAGGCATCAGATTTTAAGTTATAGATCAAACTTATGTTTTTTATATGTATGTTATTTCACAGCTCGATTTCAATTTTTTGAAGCTTTTCAAAAATATATAACACTAGTTTACAGTACATCTGTTGCCGAAGAAATTTTAGCTGTTGTTGACTACATACAAAAAGCTAATTTCAAATATATGAGTAAAATTTTTTTATCAGCTCTAGTTTCTGAGTTTCAGCTATGTAGGTATAAAACAGAAAAAACATGTATATTTACTAACAATAAATTTACTGAAAATCAAGTTAATCATTGAGTTCTAAAAAACTTCGTTTTGAAGCTCTTCTCTGATGTGTAGACTTAGGAAAATGACGTGTCAGAGACCAACAATAGTCAGACATCAAATTCATATCCCAGAAACCCTGATAGCGCTCTTCCATGACGCGTAAGTCCTGATGCATACGCTCTCTCTGCTTTTCGCTCATATCTCCTCAATTTTCCGGAAACCTGTCTAGGTGACTATGAAGGAAGTGGAGTTTTATGCTCATATTGCACCCCAAATTTTTTAATTGTAACAGAAGGTCTTCTACAAGTTCAATATAATTTTCCGATTTTTTATTTCCGAGAAAATTCTGCATCACAGAGACGAAAGCTGTCCAAGCCCTTAGTTCTAACTCAATCATAGAATTTCTAAATTGAGTATCTTACGTAAGTTGTCTAATTTAGGGGCCATTAAATATACCGGCTTTAATCTTTTCCATAGTGAGCTAAGGAAATGTTTGGCAAATGTAAAAAAAGCAGTCCCCGTCTTTAACTAATGATTTAACAAACTGTTTCATGATGCCTAGTTTTATATGTAATGGTGGAAGGATAATTTTGTCACGAGCTACTAGTGAATTCTGGACTATATTTTGCTTTCCAGGCTTCATATTTTTGCTCAAGGGCCAGTTTCTTCTTACCCAATGTTCTTGTATAGCTCTACTGTCCCAAAGACATATAGTATTTTATTTAAGACTAGCGAGATGTTACAATATTCTTCCTTTAACTTTATACTGTGGGCAATAGGTACTCCAGCGTATTTACTTCCATTATGTAATAGAATACATTTTGGGCTACGTTTTGAGCTGTCAATGAATAAACGCCAGTCGTTTGGTTCGTACTGTTTCAAGCCCATTTTTATCAACAAGTTTTTAATGTCTGAACAAAAGGTAATACCGTTTTCTTCGGAAAAATAACGCCGTAATTCTTTATCTCTTTGACGCTAAAAAGTTATTTTAGTATTTGAGGAAATTAAATTTTTTTCTTTCAGTCTTGATGCCAACAATTCTGAAGCTTGTTTAGAAAGATTTAAATCTCTTACAAGATCATCTAACTCATTTTGGGAAAAGCATTTTGGCTCATTTGATATACCTTCAAAATCAGCATCATTTTGTGATGAGCTTGGTCCTTCCTTGTCTTGTTCTAAGGGTTCAGATATATTTTTAGGCACTGATAAGTCAGGTGAATGGTGCACTGGACGCTGAACACAACTAATACTTGGGTACTGCCATTTAGCTCGATTTTTAGTGTTTAGACCGTTTACGTTCACGATACAAAAGTAACAGTCTTTTGAGATGATTTTGTGGTTCTCGCCAAATAGTCGGTGTTCTAAATTTAAAGGCACTTCTTTTACCACTTTTCCATGATCTTAAATATTCCACACACGATTTACAAATACAATTAAGAGCCCAAGACTTTTCATTTTTATCTAAGAGCATCCGAAAATACTCAAAATAGGTATTTTTCACCAACTCTGATATAACTTTTCTACAATTGTTAAACACATATTCTCCGCATATATAGCAAAAATGATTTGGATTGTTTAAACAACGTCTCCTTGAACTACTCATGACGCAAAAACTTCAGATACTAATCTTAACACAGTAAAATACGCATGTTATCGATAAATAAAGACGCATAAATGATAAAAATCAAAAAAAGGAACTCGAGCTGCACAAAAATTTTTGAGGTTAGATTTGACAAAAACAGGTCATAAGTGAATATTATTAACCATAAAATTTACGGCAACAGACAAAATGTCAAATTTTGTAAACTAGTGTAATAATTGATGTTTCTTGATTTTTTTTTGAAAACTCAGAAAAAAATTCCCAGTAGACTATGAATATTGAATACATAGCGAGACCTTTTTTGGAAACTAACAACGGGCCCGTTAGTTAACTCTCCCAGATCGCCTGATCTATCTGGTCTGGATTTCTTCTTATTGGGCTTTTTATAAAGTATGACCTAAAGGACTCGATATCCTTCAGAGGAAAAAATTTGCAATGCAACAAATTTAGCTTTTTAGTTTTTACAAAACAAACCTGTTATTATTTTAAATGCCTTGAGAAAAAATGCAGAAACGTGCCAATTCTGTATGAGGAAAAATGGCAACCGTTTTCGGCAGGATTTAAAAAAACAAAATGTTTCATCTAGTTTCCGTTTGGTTAATTTATCTGCTTCTTTACATAATACAGTTAGACATTGCATTTTGGGAATGTATAAAGTTTAGTATAATCACCTATTACTTAATTACTTACTCATTAAATGATCTATAAGTAATTAAAGTGGATTAGGGAACAATGTAAGTTTCATTCTTTGAAAAATCCACAGCGCCCAAGTCAGACAGCTCTTATAGTCGTGGCAGTTACATAAGGGCGGGGTTTTTATGATTCACTTCCTATAAAATGCAAAAACAGCACTTCCTGAAGTTGCTCTTACCGAAAGTTTAAATTTAAAGTGCCATCTATAGTTTAAAACTGATAAAATGGTAACTTTGCGAAGACCTAGTCTCTACAGATAAACTGTCGAGACTATCCAAATAAAACTTAAGATACTTTAAATAAATTATGAAAATATTAGCTGTAGTTAAAAATAACATGGTTTATCAACGAAAATGACAATTTTCTTTACGAGTCTATGTTTCTTTTTGTTATAAATTCAAACAATGCAGCTGTTTATCGGGCTGGCAATAGATGCTCTCGGAAATACTTGAAAAGACCAACAAACGTATTTATTGTCGGATATGTATCTAGTATCTGTGTTGAGGACGGAAAGCTTCAGGATCATGGAATAAACCTCGCATAAAAATAAGGAACAAAAAACTGTAATAAAGCTTCAAAACTATAATGAAAAATATAAAATAGAGGTACCTGATTTTGGTGTAGATTGATCAATCAAAACACACAGATGACCACTGATTTTACTTTTTAACAATTCAATACTTTTCTCGCACGACCAATTAGAGAAGAAATGACAGAATTCACCAAATGTTATTTGGTTTTACTTTTATTTACCTTACATATTAATTAAACTACCAGGGGGGCGGCTCGTAAATGGAAAATCTTCAATTTCGCCCTGTATCTTAAAAACTGAGAGAGCTAGGAAAATTTTGTTTGTTCCACCGTATGGTAAACAAAAAAGTAACCAGATTGACGAAAATAATATACCTTGCAAAATTGGATACCTTGTACATTTGTAGATAAATGTCTGCGAGAAACTTTTTTTGCAACAAAATTATGTTGCTGTAGAAGAATACAGAAACAAAAACTTTACAAACTAAATGTCCAGTTTTAAAATATGCTCAGGTTCCCAAGTTCTGTTTATGTAATAGAACAAATTAAAATAATTAAAAATATATTACTTACTGGCACCGTAGCAACTTATTCTCTTCGATAATATTCATACAGTCATCTTGATTAAAACTCAGAGCAGATTCTGAAAGAGTAAACAATAATAAACAGGTAATATAGCGGGTGATTCATAATTCATTAATCAGTTCACCATTCTGTTACGTTTCAAGATATCAACTTAAAATTGTGACTAGCCTTATAGTCATAAGTAACGCTCATTTTGACATATGGAACATTCGAGTATTATTTCCAGTTTCACTAGAAATATTACTAATTCTGACATTTTTAACACGACCCTGAAATTGTATATTGGTATTTGTTTTTAAATAGCTACAGAACACTTCCCAATTT
Organism: Diaprepes abbreviatus; assembly: GCA_034092305.1. Classification (NCBI taxonomy): domain Eukaryota; kingdom Metazoa; phylum Arthropoda; class Insecta; order Coleoptera; family Curculionidae; genus Diaprepes; species Diaprepes abbreviatus. The sequence continues at coordinate 5,006,448 of JASJET010000039.1, forward strand.
CTAAAATATATATACAGGGTGTTCAAAAAGTGTGACTCCTCACCCCGCTAACTTCATAAGTATTAACTTTAGGAAAACTGATAAAAACAAAAGTTATACGAAATCGAACGGAAATTCTAAAAATTACATTGAACTTCAAGATAATTTGAAGATCATATTCAGAATTTCAAATAGGGAACCCTACTTTTAATCCTGTAATGAAAATTTTACAGTCAAGTATGACCTTGGCTATGAAGTCAAGGTCAGGGCAAGGTCAAATATTTCTTTAGGAAAAAATGATCAATACAAAAGTTGAAGGGTATTTAAAAATTATCTTAACCTTAAAGAGTATATTCACAAGACCGGAAATCCTGCCAGTTAAGGTAAGACCAGGATACAGTCAGTTAACGCAAGACCAAGATCCAGTCAGTTGACTATTTGATCTTGTCCTGACCATCAAGTTTTACCTTGATGTTATGGCCAAGACCATATCCAATTGTAAAATTTTTTGCTCTTTTCATTTCCGGCATCATCCCATTCCATTTGAAATTCTGAAGATGACCTTCACATGACCTTAAATGTCAATATCAATGTTATTTTTAGCAGGGTCGGGGGAGGTCCTCCAAGTTTTTTGAACACACTATTTGAAGGATATATCCAGGCAGTGACCTTAACTTTGACAATTACCTTTTCAAGTTCCAGTTATTCTTTTAAAATGAGATCCTTAATTTTTTGTAAAAATGGAAAGTAAGGAAAATTATATATAAAAGTAATTTTTGATCATTTTATCTTCCAAAAAAAATGAAAACTTTTTATATTAATGTACCTCTTCTTATGTTTTTGAGAACCTCTGAGACAATTTTTTCATATCGTTCCTCCATAACGACAAAATCGTTTAGCAATTCCTCAATCTTATTGATGAAATCATCTACCCAAGAATTAAGTTGTTCAGCCGACTTTAATAAGTAACAAAAATCTCTGAAACAAAGAAAATAAAAGAAATTTTACAACAACTTAAAACCGATTGACATGACATCATGCATGCCTAATTCTAACCTTCAAAAAATCATTTTTGGTCGCATTTTCTTAAGTTACAATATACCGACAATGTAATGTGGAAATTTCAAGTGGATTCAATAAAAATTGATGAAATTATAAGCCTCCGAATCGTACACTCCGTACTGAAATGCTTGGAGTTAACTGGAATTTTCAGACAGAACAAAAGGAGTCGCTTATACCACCTACGAGGTGTGGCTACAAAGTAACGATACTATTGTTGTAAAACATTTTATTTTAAATTTATATATATATATATATATATATATATATATATATATATATATATCATCATCATCATCATTTTCAGCTATTATCTACCATTTCTAAATTATGGTGCAGCCTCCCTTATTAAGTTGTTATTATGATGTTCCTTTATAGTTATTTATTATTATTATTTTTCTTGTTTTGTTGTTATTACTATTACGTGTTCTTATAATCATTACTCATTTGTGCCCAACTCTTTCTATCGATGGTTAATCGGGACCAAGTTGTTCCTGCCACTTTCCTGATGTCATAGTCCCATCTAATGTTCGGGCGTCTCTGTGGCCTCTTCGCGTTTCTGGGATACCACATAGTTGTTCTTGTGGTCCATCTGTTGTCAGTTCTTCTTGCTACATGACCTGCCCATTGCCATTTAAGGGATTTTATTCTATGGACGACATCTGTCACCTGGGTCATTCGTCGTATCCAATCTATTCGTTTGCGATCCCTTTTTGTTATCCCTAGCATACATCTTTCCATGGATCTTTGAGCTACTTGGAGTTTCGTAATTATTTCGCTCTTCAATGTCCAAGTTTCTCAACCATATGTCATGATCGGTAATATGCATTGATCAAACGCTCTTTTCTTAAGGTAAAGTGGCATTCTGGATTTGAAGATGATGGAGTTTCGTCCGAATGCTGACCACGCCAGTTTGATTCTTCTGTTAATTTCTGGAAGTAGTGAACCCGACTTGTGTATAAGTTGACCCAGGTATACATATTCATCTACTACTTCCAGCGTGGCTTCGTTTATCCTTATTTCAATGTCTCTTATTAGATCGTTGCACATTACTTTTGTTTTTGCTAGGTTCATCTTTAAGCCAACTCTGTTACTGGCAATGTTCAGATCATTAATTTGTTCCTGCAGTTCTTCAGGATTTTTAGCAATCAGAACGATGTCATCAGCGAATTTTAAATGGTTTAGATATTCCCCGTCTATATACATAGACCTTTATTTTCCCAGTCTATTTTGCGGAAGATACTTTCTAGAGTTGCTGTAAATAGCTTGGGGGATATTGCGTTACCTTGTCGGACTCCTTTCTGAGTTGGAAATTCTGGGGTATCTTTGTATACATTTACTCTAGCTGTGGCCTCTCTATATATGTTGGCTAGCATTTCTACGTAAGGCTTATCCACTCCCTGGTCGACTAGAGCTTCTGTAACTGCTCTTGGGTATATTGAGTCGAATGCCTTTTCAAAGTCTACGAAAGCTAATGTCAGTGGCAGATCATATTCTTTTGTTCGACAAATAATTTCTCGTAGTGTTTGAATATGATTCATTGTGCTGAAGCCACTTCTAAAGCCTGCTTGTTCTCGAGGTTGAGCAGCATCAAGTGTGTTCTGTATTCTGTTGTTAATTATTTTTGTGAATATTTTGTATATTACTGGTAGCAAGCTAATTGGTCTGTAATTTTTAAGGTCCTCTTTGCTACCTTTCTTGTGGATTAGGATTATATTAGCGCTATTCCACTGTCTCGGAATGCGTCTTGCTTTTAGGCAGTTTGTGTATATGTTGGCTAAGATTTTCCAAGTTGAGTTTCCGGCGTATTTTATGAGTTCAGATGTGACACCGTCATTCCCAGCTGCCTTGCCGTTCTTCATGCTCCTAAGAGCTGCTTCTACTTCCTCCACAAGAACTTCTGGAACATCTTCTTGTGCTGTAGTTGTCTCTTCCTCTACATCCTGATGTGCCGGTATTTTGTATAAGTCCTCATAGAATATATATATATATATATATATATATATATATATATATATATATATATATATATATAATTTTGGAAGGAGTTTATCGGGTTGCGGTCTGTAGGATAAGAATAATTAACTCATTTTTCTTTTAATACTCAATATTTCGACATTTATTTTATGCCTTCTTCAGGAGTAAAAACTAAAAATCAAACACACAACAGGTAGTTCACAAACAGTTAAACAAAACTAATATGTAATTAAAATACTTACAAATTAGAGTTTCCTTCTAAGAAATCAACCCTAAACACACTCAACATCGTACGAAGTGTAAAACATCAATAAAACATTTAGGTTTGTATATTTATACAGTGATACATCATTATTATTAACGAGACGAAAAAGGGTTCTTTCTGATAACAAAAAATTTTTCTTTTAAGGTAGTATATACAGTTTAGATTAAATTTAAAATATTACAGTAGATGTTGCTAAGTTGGTTAGTATCAGATTTATAGTTTATGGTGTTTTTTGTTTTTTTTAATATGATACATTTCCAGGAATAGACGACTTTTATCATTGTTTTGATGTTCTAAAATTTTTATGTTGTTATAATCAAAGTGATGACCTGTATTCAAATAGTGTCCAACTACAGCACACGTGTTTTTTCCCAATCGGCAATCGCTTTTGTGTTGGGTAACCCGCTGTTTGAGCCACTGTCCAGTTTGACCCACGTAACAACCCTGTCTTTAACTTTAGAGAATAAGTTACCGGTTTTTATTATGTTGTATTAGCGATGAAACTTTTATAAAGGATAATTTGAGAAAGCTTTTTAACATCTTCTTAAATAATGGTTATCCCAGACACATCCTCAACAAACTCATATACAACTCCAATATATACCAGGGCCCAATTGAAGATTCGCCAATACAATATAAATATAAAAAGTTACCATACTTTGACAAACTTACACAATCCATTACGTCACTGTTTAAAAGTTTTCCTGAGATTAGAATAGCTAATTACAACATAATAAAAACCGGTAACTTATTCTCTAAAGTTAAAGACAGAACACCGCTGTTAATGAACAATAATGTAATTTATAAGATGTCATGTTTGAGTTGCCAGGGTTGTTACGTGGGTCAAACTGGACAGTGGCTCAAACAGCGGGTTACCCAACACAAAAGCGATTGCCGATTGGGAAAAAACACGTGTGCTGTAGTTGGACACTATTTGAATACAGGCCGTCACTTTGATTATAACAACACAAAAATTTTAGAACATCAAAACAATTATAAAAGTCGTCTATTCCTGGAAATGTATCATATTAAAAAAACAAAAAACACCATAAACTATAAATCTGATACTAACCAACTTAGCAACATCTACTGTAATATTTTAAATTTAATCTAAACTGTATATACTACCTTAAAAGAAAAATTTTTTGTTATCAGAAAGAACCCTTTTTCGTCTCGTTAATAATAATGATGTATCACTGTATAAATATACAAACCTAAATCTTTTATTGATGTTTTACACTTCGTACGATGTTGAGTGTGTTTAGGGTTGATTTCTTAGAAGGAAACTCTAATTTGTAAGTATTTTAATTACATATTAGTGTTGTTTAACTGTTTGTGAACTACCTGTTGTGTGTTTGATTTTTAGTTTTTACTCCTGAAGAAGGCATAAAATAAATGCCGAAATATTGAGTATTAAAAGAAAAATAGTTAATTATTCTTATCCTACAGACCGCAACCCGATAAACTCCTTCCAAAATTATTAAGGTACGGTCGATAACAAAAAAGAAAAACTATATATATATATATATATATATATATATATATATATATATATATATATATATATATATTTAGTTATCAGCAACTTCAATATACACACCTCCTATATGCGGATTTTCCATTGTTCGAAATAGTGCTGAAAGCTCCTTTATAACGCGTGTGGCTTTTTTTTCATAGCTTCAACGGACTGAAATCTTGTTCCTTTTAATAATATATGTCTTTAGGGAACAGATACAAGTCACATGATGCAAGGACAGGCAAACAAGGCGGATAATCCAACACTAGGATATTGTACTTGACTAGAAATGTCTTGACAGACAATGCAGAATGAGTCGGCGCGTTAAGATAAGATAATTTATTCTTCTTATCAATACCACAAAGTGTAATGTACATAAGTCAAAGAAAAATTAAAATTACAAAATTTTATAGTGAAAAATACACATTAAAAGCTTCATGTCACATATTATTAAAATTAAAATTTAAGTATCCCTTTAAAGAGTAAAAACTATTTTTGATTAATATGGCCTTAAGACACTTCTTGAAACTTACATAAGGAAGATCTCTTATTCTTTCCGGTAATACGTTGAAAAATTTTATTGACCGGTATCCCAGTAAATGGGTTCAACATTGCCACAATACTTAGGTCGTTAGTTGTGGGAACAGACATAGGAGCCGTCGCATTTGAAAGAGAAGGCTTCACGCTACACAGCTATTGGTCGTTCGAATTTAGTGCATGCATAGTTCTTCTGTAGAAGCATCAGTCTAGTTATTTGATAGCCACACCTCGTATATGGATGAAATTACTGTACAATTTTTATATACATAATCTATTAAATAATACAATTGTATTTTCATAGAAATCAAAAAATTATCCCACAGAATCAACTTATTTTCAGAATTAAGACCAGTTATGTGATAGATAAATCGCTTTTTTTTTATCTATATTTGGAAAAGTGTTGATAAATAATCCACCAGTTATACGCTGTACCTTTCTGATTTCATTATTTTAACAATAATAACTGTTGGTCGGCATATTTACTGGGGAATAAAACACGATTAGATATGACTTTTTGCAATCTGTATTCAAAAACATCATTAGCCATCATGTAACCCAGACTGACTCTTCTCTTAAAAATTTTAAAATAAGTTATTAGTTTTAGGTCTTAACGTGTTGACGATTCCTATACAAATTGTAATTTTGTCAAAAAAAGGAAAATAAAGGTATTATCAGATTTACAAGCCAAACAGCTTTGGATTTAAGGAAATGTAAATTTTATTTAATTGATCTAATTATAAAGGAGTATGAAGATAACTGTACCTAAATCTCCTATAATATTTTTTCTTTCATATTTATAAACTTATTAATTTTAGATTTAAAACTCTCTAAAATAAGAAAGGATTAAGAATTTTTGAACAGGGTGGTTAATTTAAAATATTTTTTCAATCTATTATGACTAATCAAAACTTTTGTATTGAGTTGTTATGTTTGTTCGTTATTCTTATAAATAAAACATTTTTTTCGAAATTGTTCAATTCTTTATTCCAATAAGATAAGAATAAATGGATAAATTAAATACAAACAATAATAATTTTAAAATAATAAAAATTAAATAATAATACATTTTAAAATAAATATTCTAGGATTATAATTTCTTCATTTTCACATGTATAAAGTGGTTTGCAACACATAAATATTAAATAATATATTCTAAACTAAATATTCTAGGACTACAGTTTCTTCATTTTCACATTTAATTACGCATAGTTCATTGCGACAGATTGGACATGTTTTATTAATTAACATCCACATTCCTAAACAAGGGATGCAAAATCTGTGATTACAAGGTTCTGGTGACATCATTTTATTAGATAATATATCTTCAAGACATATAGGACATTCTTAGGTTTTATTTTCAATTATTTCGTTAACAACTTTTTTTTTTACCCTTCACGACTTCCTACCGTTTTTATATATTGGTTTTTTACCAGACATTATATTGGCACCACTGGAACATTTGTGTCCCAATCTAAATCAATATTTTTAACACTACTATTGCAAATTAAACAAACTTTGGGGGTAATAATTTGATACAACTGTCTTGAACATATATCGCAATGTAAATCATCACTTAAGCGTTTTAATTTTCTCTTATTATGAGTATTTACATGTCTATGAGCCCCTGCCCTTTGATAAAATTGTATAATTTGATAGCATGCGTGACAAAGAGTTTTTTCTTGATTTTCCGTCACTACAAATACAACGATATAACTCTGAGTAATACAGAACACAACTTCTTTGGTGATGATTTACATATATCGCAATGTAAATCATCACTTAAGCGTTTTAATTTTCTCTTATTATGAGTATTTACATGTCTATGAGCCCCTGCCCTTTGATAAAATTGTATAATTTGATAGCATGCGTGACAAAGAGTTTTTTCTTGATTTTCCGTCACTACAAATACAACGATATAACTCTGAGTAATACAGAACACAACTTCTTTGGGATCAGTGTACTTATGTTTCACTAAACAAAATTTAGCACTAGCACTTTCTTCTTCATTATCTTCTTCAATATCGGAGTCACCAGATTCAGCTTCAATTTGTTCGAAATTATTTATATCGTAGTCCAAACAATTTCTGAAGTTCTTCTGAAATTTTTTTTCGTTAAGATATGTATTGTAATCCAATACTCCTATTAATTCATTTAGATCTGGATCTTCTTCTTCAATATTATTATCCATAAATTTTTGAATAATTTTTTTTAATATTTACTTTGTAATATTTACTATTAAATATAAAATTATTTAATTATTATTTACTTATTTTTTGTTGGTATTTAATTTATCATCTTTTGTTGCTCCACGTATCTATTTTATAAATTTACTGAAGTGAAAATTCATTGGTGGTAGGACTTTATATCGACTTCATGGTCAAATAAGGTTATCCACCTCAAGGGCAAACATAAGGTTAGATCTCCTACTATGATCGGATTCGATGAAAGGTTAACCATGTTGTTAACTTTATTAAACTCAAGGTGATGTATACGAGGCTTTTTGAAAAGTATAATGAGAGAACAAAAGAGGAGGAGGATGAAAAGTGTTGATGATACGAGGTTTTTTAATAAGTATAATGAGAGATTTGAAAAGTATAATGAGAGAAGAAAAGAGGAGGAGGATGAAAAGTGTTGATGATTTACTTTTCTTACTTCTCCTCCTCCTCCTCTTTCCTTCTCTCATATATCCACTACTCACTCCCTCCTGGGAATATTGACTCATACCAGGTACACAAAGATCCCAAAGTATGAAGCTCTGTGGGAACCCTTTCCATGTTATCGGGTCCTAGGTGACGTGGTCTGTTGTATTTCCGATGAACTTTCGGACGGTTCGCGCGGTTGCAAGGACAACTGCTTTCTGCATCGTCTTATACAGATGCTCACTAAGGCCCAGTCCCTTGATGTTCTGCAGGAGGTTCTTTGGTATCACTCCAGTTGTTGACAGTATTATGGGAATCGTTTGGACGCTGTTCATTGCCCACTGTCTTCGGATTTGCACCTCCAGATCTCTGTATTTGGCGATCTTCTCGTTGTATTTTCACCTTAGGTTGTTGTTGTTCGGTACAGCAATGTCGATTAGTGTAGTTCGCCTAGAAATTTTATCTATTAATATAATGTCTGGTCTATTATGAGCTACTGTTTGATCCGTCAGAACCGTTCGGTCCCAATATAACTTGAACTGGTTGTTCTCAAGAATAGGCTCCGGATTGTACTTGTAATAAGGCACTTTTCCTACCTGTAATAGGTTTAACTTTTCTGCTAACTCTTGGTGGAGTATCTTAGCGGCTGAGTCGTGTCTTTCCTTATACCTCCGATGTTCGACAGCCATATCTGCATTGGTCATTTTCTATTGAGGGATCTCTAATGATGAACTTCCGATAGTTCTTCGTCGAAATAACCTGGTCTTGGATAGCTAACAAGAAGCCCTCCGTTTCCGGAAACATCTGTCCTGAAATCAACCAGTAGTTCGACGCCGAGTTGTCGACATTGTCCTGATTGACCTCATTTGGATGCCGTCCATGAAGTGGCTTCCGTAGCCAGGTTTGTAACTTTTCTTGGTCTGTTTGGTGGTGAGAAGCAATATCTTGTTCCTTCAGCTGTAGCGGCGTTGAATCGTCTGCCTCGCATATTGCTCGATGTAGTGTGGAAGAGTCCGCTAACCTGTGGAAATATGAACGTAAGTTTATTATTTGTTGATCGAGCTGCTTACCAATATCCACTATTCCTCCTTGGTGTCTTGGAAGCATTGTACATAGCACTCCGTGGGTGATGTTTTTGTGCTTTTGTTAGGAGTGTCCTTATTTTTCTTTGCAGGTTTTGGATGTCTGTCCTGCTCCACTTTACAATTCCAAAAGAGTAGCTGAGCGCAGAGCAAGCATACGTGTTGAGCGCCTTATTATTATTATTATTAAATGTAAAGATGTAAGCAGTAATTACAGCTCGAAGGATGGAATACCCGTTACCAACTGTATTTTTATTTTAATTCCAAAAACTAGTATTTGTCTCATCCCAATAACATTTAACTTTAAAGTGAATATTATCAATTTTTGTAACATTTAGCATTTTCTTATTAAATTGAGACCTATCCGAGTAATAGTCGTCAGGTACTGCTGGTGAATGATTTTGTATCTTCTGAGGTCCCTCCGGGATCTCACATCGGTCCATTATGGTTCAATTTATTCATTAATGATGTATCCATCTGCTTTAGGTCAAGCAAGTTCTTACTCTTTGCGGATGACCTGAAGGTGTATGAAAGCGACTGCTTGGAGCTTCAGGGGGACCTTGATAAATTTGTTTCCTGATGCGCAGTGAATGGGATGAGTTTGAATATTCTTAAGTGTAAATTCATTAAGTTTTCTAAATTGCGTTATCCACTGGACTTTTACTATTTCTCACATCGCTGACATTGTTAGTAAGTCTCTCAGGATGTTAGGTTTTATTAATAATAATATAATAATATCCTTTATTTGCCAACAAAATTATGATCACATAACAAAGCAACGTCAGAGAGAGAAATGTTTAACATTAAGAATTGTAAATATATCGATCTAACTACAATTAATATAAAAACTAATCGACATTTGAATAGGAACTTTACACAAAGGAAATCAAAAGGAGAAAAAGACAGATACAAGATAATTTAAAAAGTAGTAATAAGAGAGTCAGTTTAAACTGAACAAAGTTTAACAGTTTGCAAAATAAGATATTCCAATTTAAAAGGAATAAAATTTTTACACACAAAACAAATACATGAGAAAAAAAAGCCACCAAACAAAAAATATTAAGTTAAAAATATTGACATTACAAAAACTATTCATTAAAATTGAAAGAGTAAAAGCACCTATCAGATAGCCATTCATTTACGCGTCTCTTAAAGCAATTAATCGACTCGGTAAGCCAGATTTCTCTTGGTAACATCCTTACGGCTTTAATCGCCATATAGTATGGTCCTCTCTCATAGAAGGTGGAGTTATGTAAAGGTACCCTCAGGTCATTCGCCCCTCTGGTAGTCATAACCATGTTTCCCCCATAAAGCTGTCTATTTAGCGGAAATAATTCTGTATTCCTTCTGACAAGCATGACTAAAGATCTAAAGTATAATGAGGGAACAGTAAGCAACTTAAATTGAGTAAAAAAATGGTCGACATGAAGCTCTTGGATGTAGGTGGAAGATGCATCTTATTATGCGTTTTTGAATTTTAAATATATTAATAGCCTTTCTTGATGATCCCCAAAAGGAAATACCATAAGAGACAAGAGAATGTATTTGCCCAAGGTAGAAAAGCCTAACAGTCTCTGCAGTGAGGACGTCACGAAGCCTTCGGACTACACCACACAAACTGCTAAGCCTAGCCCCAAGAGCTGAGATATGATGTTCCCAGTTTAAAGAGGGGTCCAAATGAACACCCAAGAACTTAACCTGTTCCAAAGTAGGTATAGATCTACCCCCAAGCCGCACAAGCAGTGATTCAGACTTTGTTGCATGCTTTGAAAAAAGAATGAGGCCGGTTTTATCTGCGTTTAGAGTGAGGCCGTTATCAGAACACCACTGCTGCATTTTCAATGCAGAGTTTGTGCACTTTCGAGACAGTCCCGCCATAGAAGTGTCCGCCAGAATCACTGATGTGTCATCAGCAAACTGGCAAACGCTATCCGCGGCCAATCCATCCCCTAGATTGTTTACATATATTAAGAATAATATGGGTCCCAGAATGGAGCCCTGAGGTACCCCCTGCAACAATTTAGTTCTATCTGAAAAGTAATGATGATTATTTTTAGCAAAGCAGACTGTTTGCTGCCTATCCGATAAGTAGAACTGCAGCAAACCGGCAGCAACACCTCTGACCCCATATGCACCAAGCTTTGTCAAAAGCAAGCTATGATCCACGGTGTCAAAGGCCTTAGACAAATCAAAATATAGGCCTGCCACTTTATCATTTGTGTCAAGTCTTTCATTTATATAGGAAATTGTGTTGAATATCGCCATTTCAATAGATTTGTTAGGTCTAAAGCCGAACTGATTTTTACTCAGGATGTTGAGTCTGTTTAGATGTTCAAATATTCTAGTATATATAACTTTTTCAAAGACCTTTGACACTGCTGGAAGCAGGGAGATTGGTCTGTAATTTTTGATGCACTGGCGATCCCCTTTTTTAAATATAGGAATCACTTTGGCTATCTTGAGATTAGTGGGAAAGATCTGTGTGGCAAAACTTTCATTAACAATATTTGCTAAACGTGATGCTAAGGAGCTTCCCACGGTAAAGTCCTTTAAAATACTCTATTGCTTGTTGGTTCAAACACACCTTGAGCATCTTTCTTGTGTTTGGAACCCCTCACTATGAATCACATGTGTACCGGCTCGAACTGTTAGAGAGAAGATATATTAACTTGCGATTCAACGAGGGTGCTGATCTTGATTATGCTGCTTTGTGCTCTTGCTAATAGAAGAAAGGGTAGAGACTTACATTTTCTCTTTAAAATTATAAACAGTATCACCGATTACCCGTGCCTACCGTCGACTGTTGGTCTGACGGTCCCTTCATACTTCCCATATATTTCACCGACCTTTTCACACAACAAATTATGCAAGCCATTCTTTTATATGAAGGGTGGCTGGATATGCTAATGGGCTGGACGACTTGAATTTCTTTGATATGTAGGCTGTTGGAATTGATTGTCAATTAATGTTTTGTGTTTTTGCTGTTACAGACTGACAGGTGTACAGGGTGAGTCAACGATTGGATGAAGTAAGTTTGTGCTTTTTCGGTAAAATTTACAAAGAAACTATATTTATTGTTTGATACAGTTTATTTTTACGCAGATTTTAAAAATAGTTAGGACTCTACAGGGTGAGCCAAAAAACTAGGACAGCATAAAGTTGTATTTTTTAAATAGAACACCCTATATACGAATCGTATTTTCGATTTAGCTTATGATTTTAAATCTTTTTTATTAAGGGTTTACTATAACAAAACTTTATACGTTTCTGAGATAATTAAGTTTAAAGAAAAAAAGTCACATTTTCAAGCATCAATTCAATCCTAAATAACGTTTTCAATTTTGTGACAAATATATTCAAATTTGGAATTTAGCAAAGCCAAGGACAAGTTAACATAATTTTTACCTAATATTTGCAATAAAAGCTACAGGGTGTTGAACACATCGGCTCAAATTTGAACAAGTTTAAATGGATAAATATCTTTTTTTTTAAATGGTACACCCTGTATATTTTCATGTTATTTAATAGAGTAATAAAAACCCTAAAAGTTTTGTTCAATATATCCTATACCTATTTATAATAGTTTTTGAGATATTTCAGTTTTTCTTATTTTCCATACTTGTTTACAGAAATAGTCTTCATTATCATAGTAGCCATGTAAAATAATAAAAAGAAACTACAGAAACAAACAGAATGTGGTTAAATATGATGAAATACATTATTCGTTATATTACAACGGCAATAGTTTAATTAAACATAATGTGAAAAAATTAACACAACAATAACGACAAGGCAAATACATATTTACTTTTATACTAAATTGAAACAAAAAAATTACCTATTAAATACTGGGATTAATTATTTCTTTTTAACAAGTGTTTGAATAAACGACCCTCTTGTGCAATGCACAAATTTAGTCTTTTTTGCAGATTTTCTCGGACCCTGGACAAAATTAGTGGCGTTATTGTTCTACAGGTATCCCTAATCCTGTTTCGCATATCTTCCACTGTTGTTGGTGGATTAACATACACCTTATTTTTAATATAACCCCATAGGAAGAAATCTAATGGGGTGATGTCGCAAGATCTTGGTGGCCACTCAATGAAACCCCCACGTCCAATCCATTTTTGCGGATATCGTTGGTCCAAAAACGCACGAACTTCACGATGGTAATGCGGAGGCGCACCATCGTGCTGGAACCACATACTGTCGAGCTCATCCCTATCGAGACCTTGAAGCAGTTGGGGTAGTTCTTCTTGTAGAAAGTTCAGGTAACTATGGCCATTTAGTGGTTCATTGAAAAAGTGGGGTCCAATAATTCGATTATGATGAATACCACACCAAACATTTAATGACCAGTGGTTTTGATGTTGCACCTCTCTAATCCAAAATGGGTTTTCTGTCGCATAATAATGCATGTTGCGTCTATTTACGGCACCGTTACTTCTAAAAGTAGCTTCATCACTAAACATTAGTTTGCATAATAAATTTGGATTTAATTGAATCTCCGCATTTATTGTACGACAAAAGTTTACACGACTTTCAAAATCCTGTCCATGCAATTCTTGGTGTAATTCCATGTGATATGGATGATACCTATATTTCTTGGTAGTACGATTAGCGCTGGATTGTGATGTTTCACATAATGCTGCTAACTGACGGCTACCAATATAAGGATTTTCCTGAACATTTAACAATACTTGTAGTTCTTTTTCTTCATTAGTTACTGGTTTGTTGACCACTTTACGTTTTGGATAATCAACAGTACCAGAAGAATCAAATCTTTGCATTAAGTTTTGAAAAGTATGGGTATTAGGCTGGCGTCGATCAGGATACTTCATTTTGTAAATTCTTTGAGCAAGAAGGCAATTTTTTTGAGCCTCTCCTATTGTATAAATCATATCTATTAACTCATTCTTTGGAGAATTCATTTTACAATATAAGATGAATGCAACAAAAACCAAACTACACTACATAAAAACCACAAGAAGCGATTGCGGTTATAAATTTGACACACAGAAAAATGTTCTTTTACATTGTTTTTGCCATGGCTACTATGATAATGAAGACTATTTCTGTAAAAAAGTATGGAAAATAAGAAAAATTGAAATATCTCAAAAACTATTATAAATAGGTATAGGATATATTGAACAAAACTTTTAGGGTTTTTATTACTCTATTAAATAACATGAAAATATACAGAGTGTACCATTTAAAAAAAAAAAGATATTTATTCATTTAAACTTGTTCAAATCTGAGCCGATGTGTTCATCACCCTGTAGCTTTTATTGCAAATATTAGGTAAAAATTATGTTAACTTGTCCTTGGCCTTACTAAATTCCAAATTTGAATATATTTGTCACAAAATTGAAAACGTTATTTAGGATTGAATTGATGCTTGAAAATGTGACTTTTTTTCTTTAAACTTAATTATCTCAGAAACTATAAAGTTTTGTTATAGTAAACCCTTAATAAAAAAGATTTAAAATTATAAGCTAAATCGAAAATACGATTCGTATATAGGGTGTTCTATTTAAAAAAATACAACTTTATGCTGTTCTAGTTTTTTGGCTCACCCTATAGAGTCCTAAATATTTTTAAAATCTGCGTAAAAATAAACTGTATCAAACAATAAATATAGTTTCTTTGTAAATTTCACCGAAAACGCACAAACTTACTTCATCCAATCGTTGACTCACCCTGTACACTATATTTATCCATTAGAAAAAATTCTTGTACATTCCTAAGAGTATATACCACAAAGTAAAAAACATCCAATGTTTTAGAGTGCCGTAAACGAGCTCTTTTTTAAACTGTAATTAAACAGGGCGCCTCAATAACCTTATAAAATTTAAAACACTTACTTGGAATAATTTTTGAGATCCTTACTTTTCAGGAAAAGGTTACACTTTAACTTTGAAGCTTCAGAAATAACGTCTCTAATTTTCTTTAAAATCACCTCATGAGTTTCACCATTTTGTTTCTCCAGAAATCCTTTACCATTTATTTTGTCGAACCTAAAAGTAGAACATCTTTAGCTATACAAACTTTTCTAGTTCTTTACATCTTACGAAAAGTATCGAACGAAAAGTTGGTTTTATACTTCATGCTTTGACCGTAGGCTAGGCTTTCTTTATCCATCTAACTTACATTTTATTTAACTTTTACAATAAATTGATAGTGATTCAGGTTTATACATAAAGTAACTTTTTTAAAGGATACATCTGGAAAAATATTATTTAAGACTTGTATAGTCTACATGCAATAATAGCAAGCGGGTTTTAGAGCCAGCATATCACGCATCGGCATAGTTCAGCTCAATGAAAAGGAAATAGCAATAATACTTAGTATTCCTAGACCTCACTAAAGCTCACGACACCATCCCAATAAATCGAAATAAACTCTAGCAAAGCCATTAATGTAGTAAAATAACTTTATAATCAGTCACATTTCAGAATTAAAATAAGAAATACAATATCCGATTATTTCATGACGGCAAAGTGTTTTAAACAAAGTTGTTGCTTATTTCTCACCCTATTTAAAATGCATATATATATATATATATATATATATAAAGTAGATAAGTTTTTGTCCGTGTAATTTAAAATAAAACAGAATAAAATATTGGCGAAGCGGACGTGAAAATTTGTCAATCTACATACATGATTCTCGTGTTAAAAAGTGCGGAGCACTCCAAAATATGGAAAAACTCTAGGTCCGACCGATGGCGACAGCGCTGTTTCGTCCAAATATGGACTCGTCAGGCCACCGCATTCGGTACAAACCATCATCTCGCCTTTGCATCCTATAAAGCTGTGTTTAAAATCAAAAAACAGCAAACAAGACGACAAAGGCGACATCTCGATGGTCCACTTGATAATACAAGAACCACACAGATTAACAAAGTTTGTAAAAGAACCGCCATATGGTGGCGCGACGGTGAATTAAAACAGAAATATGTAAAATCGAGTACACGAAACGCGCTGCCCAAAGGATAGGGGTCTCATTTTTCGGTACTGGCAAGCAAGCCTACCGCTCATTTTAGCAGCCAAAGTCACGTGTCGTACCAAAACCTTATCCTTTGGGCAGCGCGTTTCGTGTACTCGATTTTACATATTTCTGTTTTAATTCACCGTCGCGCCACCATATGACGGTTCTTTTACAAACTTTGTTAATCTGTGTGGTTCTTGTATTATCAAGTGGACCATCGAGATGTCGCCTTTGTCGTCTTGTTTGCTGTTTTTTGATTTTAAATTCAGCTTTATAGGATGCAAAGGCGAGATGATGGTTTGTACCGAATGCGGTGGCCTGACGAGTCCCATATTAGGACGAAACAGCGCTGTCGCCATCTGTCAGACCCGGAGTTTTTCCATATTTTGGAGTGCTCCGCACTTTTTAACACGAGAATCATGTAGATGACGCTTCGCCAATATTTTATTCTATTTTATATATATATATATATATATATATATATATATATATATATATATATATATATATATATATATATATATATATATATATATATATATATATGAGGTCTGTTTAAAAAGTATCGCGAATTATGAATTTCCGCGGGTTACGTATATTCGATTTTCGATTTTTTTGTGGCGTTATGTTGATACTCATGTCCCTCACTTATGCCGACAAGTTCGGCCATTTTGAATGTTCAGTTAATTTTTGACAGCTGTTTTGCTTGGACGTGTTTTGGCTCGTCTTCGATTTTTGCCTATTCCAAAAAATGGATCAAAGAATCTGTATCAAATTTTATGTGAAAAACAAAGTAAAGTGCGCGGACGCATTCCAAATGTTGACTGTGGCATATGATGAAACTACCTTGGACCAAAGCAACGTTTATCGGTGGTATAAAATGTTCGCAGAGGGTCGAGAAGATGTGAAAAAAGCGCGTCAAGTTCGGTAGAATGTGAAGGTTTTGCTTACAGTTTTCTTCGATTGCAGCGGCGTGGTGCATCATGAGTTCTTGCCAGAGGGTAGAACGGTCAATAAGGAATATTACCTGCAAGTTATGCGCAATTTGCGCGAAGCAATCCGCCAGAAACGCCTGGATTTGTGGAAGAACAAAAATTGGCTTTTGCACCATAATAACGCCCCTGCTTACACATCGTTGCTTGTGCGCGAATTTTTGGCCAAAAAACAACACACTAATGATGCCGCAGCCACCGTATTCTCCAGACTTGGCCCCCTGTGACTTTTTCTTGTTCCCGAAACTGAGGAGGCCCATGAAAGGACGACGCTACGCTACGATTGAGGAGATAAAAACGGCATCGAAGGAGGAGCTGGACAAGATCACAAAGAATGATTTTTTGAAATGCTTCGAGGATTTGAAAAAACGTTGGCACAAGTGCATAATATCTAATGGGGATTACTTGGAAGGGGACAAAATAGATATTCATGAATAGATAAGTAAATTTTGAAAAAACACAAAATTCGCGATACGTTTTGAACAGACCTCGTATATAAACGGTCACCGATACAAGAAGAACACCACAGCGCTAACTAAACACCAAAGTGAAAAAACACATACTTTCAATTTTAAGGACACGAAGATTCTTAAAATCGAATCAAATCAACAAAAAAGTGAGTTTCTGGAAATGATTTTTATTAAGAACAACCCTCACGCAGTGAATGACAAAACGGACATAAAAAACCTAAGTAAAATATATTTTAACATTTTAAAATTAAAAAAATCGTTTTTACACGCCCCTCGTAAAATAATAAAGAACTATAAAAAATGTAAATACACACACACAAACACCGTCAAAAATAGTTTTATACATACTGAGAGCAGTTGTTCCTAATCTTAATAAAATAATGTATATTAAACTGTTGTACTTTGAATATTTTTATTTTTATACAATTTTTAAAAATGTAACGACTTTTGTGAGGAACTTTTAATAATTTGTGTATTTAAGTTTTTAAAAATTGATATTGTTGGGTAAGTTCCACAGTACTTCAATTTTCATGTAAAACAATTGCCGACTGTTTCAAAAATTGCTTGTAGAAAATACTAATGAAGACCAATAATAAGGTCGAAACGTTTGTTAAAAAAAGCAATAAAACATCTATGAGGAAATAAATTAATTTTTATTCAACTGATCGAACCGAAAGCCCAAGAAAAGAGAAAGAAGTATATATATATATATATATATATATATATATATATATATATATATATATATATATATATATGCATCATATGGGATTTTTTTTTATTAATACCTTTATTTGAAATTTGACTTTGGCATCAATTTCTGCTTCGATCGAGATGAAAAGTAACCAAAAAAAATAGTAGTCACGTTATTCAGCATTATCTGGCAAATTTAATTCAATTCAAAAGTGGGTTTATATCTTAAAATATCGAAAAAAGTTCTTCCAAATGCAATTTTTAGTCCATATTTTTTAATCGATACTGTATCGAAATAGAAATGACAAGCTCAAGGTTATTAAATTAAAGAAAATAATATAGTGTATGTTAACAAAAAGTTGTTTTCATTTTCTGAAATTGAAGCAATGCAAACAAAAACAGATTGCATAGAAAAAAATTTTGAGTACAGTTACCAAAATATTAATAAATAATAAAGCATACATTGTTATATGCATTTATAGATCTCCATGCGGAGATTTTGATATATTTTTTTTAAAGTTAAATGAATTATTATGGTCAATTTATAGTTCAAAAAAGTTATATATAGTATGTGGTGATTTTAATGTGGATTTTTATGTGAATGATACTAATTCCTTTTCTTTGTCACAACTTATGCTGAGTTTTGGGCTGGTACCACATGTCCATGGGATAACTAGACCCAGCTCGGGCACTCAACTCGACAATATTTTTAGCAACACTGATCTGGAGCAAGAGGGTGATATCTATGTTGCTCACTTCTCTGATCATAATGGACAGACTCTATCATTTTCGTATGAAAAACCTATTTTCCCCAATAAATTTTTCAAAAAATGTTTTTTTACACCGAATAATATAGATAATTTCATAGGTTCTTTAAGTGAGGAGAACTGGAATGATGTTCTGACTTCGGGAGACCCAAATGAGAAATATCAAATATTTTATAATGTACTATACTACTATTTCGATAAATCATTTCCTTTGTGCAGCTCAAGGCAAAAAAATATAGAGAAATCTTACATAAATACTGAAATAAAAAACTATGCCAAGTATATAAAGGATCTTTATGTGTGGTCACTAATTACCAACGATGAAAAGGTGTACAGACAGTACAAGATAGATAGACAAGAGTACCGGAAATATCTTAAAGAATTTAGAATGGCCGTGAATGAATATAAAATTTTAAACTCTAGTAATAAAACTAAAACTGCCTGGAGTATTTTTGCCCAAGAAACCAATCGAATACGGACTTATCAAGAAATTAGAGTGCTTCACAAGCACAGTATCGTTGTTGACCCACAGATGATTGCTGATTTATTCGAGGATAGGTTCGATATCCCTGCTGTCATCCCTATAGGTAGGGAGACCCTCGCCGATTCAGTTGCTCCAACTATTTTCTTGAATCCTGTGCATAGCCCGGAGATCTTTAGGGTAATTATGAATCTGCCTAATAAGTTTTCGGTGGGGCTCGATGAAATACCCACAAAGGTTCTCAAACACTCAGCCCACCTTGTTGCTGAACCTATTGTGAACATTATAAATGTATGTTTTCAAACAGGTGTTTTTCCTGACGCACTTAAGGCAGCAACATAATACCCATTCATAAAAAGAGAGACAAGCTAAACATGCCAAATTACAGACCTGTGTCTCTTCTATCCTCCTTATCAAAAGTCTTTGAAAGAGTAATATATACTCGTGTCATCACTTTTTTACATAGTTTTAACATTCTAGCAGACCACCAGTATGGCTTCAGACCTAATAGATCTACCCAACTTGCCGTATTTAGAGCAATTTCCTATATCATAGATAATGTTGATACTAACAGGAAGGTTGTGAGGCTTTTTTTTGATCTGTCAAAGGCCTTTGACACAATAAATCATAGACTCTTGATTCGTAAACTCTCATACTATGGTATAAGAGGACTATGTGCTTCTTTGTTGGAGTCCTTGGAGGGAAGAAGGCAGGTAGTGTGCATCACAAAGGACCATAATAAATATTTTTCTAAACCAGTTTATATGACCCAGGGTGTTCCGCAGGGTTCGATTCTTGGTCCTGTTTTGTTTCTGCTGTATGTGAATACTCTCTCGGATGGAATGCCTGGTGGCCTGCTTTGACAGTATGCCGACGATTCCTCGTTTGTTCTCGCGGGGGCGGGTTTTCCGGATCTGTCTTAGGGATGCTCGCGTGCGGCGGGGGCAATGCGGGATTGGTGTGCTGGGATGGGATTGGTGTTGAATTGTGAGAAGACTGGTCTGGTGTCGTTCCAAAAGAATCGTCAGTGTTCAGAGTCTGTCTATGTGCACTTGCAAGGAAGGACGATTCCGGTGGCTGAGAGTATTGGATTTCTGGGTGTTACCTTGGATGCTACCCTTAGATGGGAGCAGCATGTTGCGACTCTACAGCCGAGACTTAAAAGATTTTGTGCTCTGGTACGTCGATTGAGGCGATCACTGGCTTTGCAATCGCTGCGACAGTTTTATTTTGCAGAGGTGCAGTCATTGATATCTTATAGTGTGATGTTCTGGGGATCATCTTCGACTGCTCAACAAATTTTTATTACACAAAAAAGAATTATCCGAGTTATGCTGGGGTTGCACCCTGGAAAATCATGTAAACCTCATTTTAAGTCTCTGAATATCATGACTGTACCATCATTATATTGTCTGTCCCTGGTGATGTTTGTCAAAAAGCATCATGACCTCTTTGCTGTTAACAGTGATCACTATAGCACTGAAATGTCAACTGTCACAAGAGGCAGAGGAGATCTAAGGGTGCCAGCCCATAGTTCGGCATATTTTGAAAAAGGGCCCTATTACATGGCTGTCAGAGCCTATGGCCTGTTACCACAAAAAAATAAGGTCTATTGAAAATAGTTTAGGCCTCAAGCCAGCCACAACTCAGTTCTTACAGAATAAATGTTTTTATGATTTTAAATTTAGATTTTAGGAAACCTATTTACTATTTTAGTAACTGTTGTATATTTCTATTTATTTGTTCTCAGGCAACTTCGTGGGTCTCTTCACTGTGACACCCTTCTCTCTGTTTATTATTCCTTGTTGCATTCTCATATTTCGTACGGTGTTCACCTTTGGGGTTGCTGCGTTGGCGCGATTCAAATCTTTAGAATGCAGAAGAAGGCAATTCGACTTGTCTCTGGTATCGGCTATAGGGACCACTGTAGGCCACACTTTATAAAATTGCGGGTACTAACGTTGCCTAGTTTATTTATCTTATACCAACTACTGGAGATTCATAATAACCGTGGAAAATTCCACCAAAATTCCCACTTTCACTCTTATAGCACTAGATCAGCTAATTTAATTAGGCCTTCGAGGTATAGATTGGAGAGATCTAAGAAAAATACACTGAATGTGTCATTGTACAACACGTTGCCTGAAACATTTAAAAATTTAAATTTTATGAGATTTAAAATTAAATTAAAGGAATTTTTGTTAGAGCATGCATTCTATTCGGTGGATGAGTACATGGAGACTTCTTCTAGAGCTTATTGTTAGGACTTTTTTAATGTAATTTACAGATAGTTTTAACCTTATTTTTATTTTATTTTGTGACATATTACAATTGTATTTTTCTGTACAAAATGTAATGAAATAAATTTATCTATCTATCTATCTATCTATCTATCTATCTATATATATATATATATTAGCATAGATTTGTTTCGCTTTTGTGACGTTGCTTTGTCAAATTTGATTTGATTTAGTTGGCAATAAAGGAATTTATTATTATTATAAAAAAACTTTTTGAAAATGCCTCAAACAAAAGGCGAAAAGTCAAAACACGTTTTTTTTTAACATCCACGTATGAACCTGACCCCAAGAATACAAAAAAACATATTGATAGACATATATATATATATATATATATATATATATATATATATATATATATATATATATATATATATATATATGGATATCTCCATTGCAAAGTCTGGAGGACAATGCAGACATTTCATTTAACATTTCTCAGCCATTTAAATGGTTTTTACTAAACGAGCCAAGTTTTATTACATCTAATAAATTTATTCTTCAATACTTACTGGCCTGTTAAATCGCACTTCGCAAAAATATTTTTAATCTCATTTTTTGCATCGATGATTGCCATTCTCTTCCTTTCCAAAACCTTCGACTGTTGTCTAAAGTCTCTTAAGTTCGCTTCTCGTCTCTCCACGTTAGAAAGCAATCTCTCAAAGTATTTTATACATTCAGTCATCTCTTTATTGGCACTCAAGTCAACGTTATTATTATCACAATCAATACCACGACTCTTCTTCTTTTCTAAAAACCTTTGGATGTTTTTTAATAATACTCCTAATTTGTTCAACGCCGAGTTGTATTTATTCTTTATTTCTTCACAGAGGTCTTCAACGTGTTTAATCAAAGAAAAATAAGCTGTTTTGAAAGAATTTACAGCCTGAAGCTCGGAATATACATAGAATAATGCTTGTCTATACAATTGCCTTGCAAAGTTCATCTGGAAGTTACCACTGAACAACTCTTTAAGTAAATTTGGTACCTTTGTTAAAAACTTGTCACTAATCACAGAGTCTCTTTTATAGACGTAAATCATGGTATCATCATTACGAAGTAGCGATTCAACTAATGTTTGGTCATTGTTACAGAACCATATATCCTGTTTTTCTTCTGGTTCGCCGGTTTTGTCGCTTTGGAAAAGAAGGAGAAAATCGTTTTTATTTACTTTGATATCTCTTGAAATCCAGTCTTTTAACGTGCCAAGTAGAGTGCCATCATTTATTTCGTAAGAGTAAAACTCTAGTTTGTAAACGGAAAATACCTAAAATACGATGCTTAATGATAAAACAATATATCAACATTTTTACGAAAAACCATAATACATATTAAATAAAAATCGGAGAGAAAGCAATTTTACAGTAAGACTGTTATGTGGTTCTTTTCTGACCTATATGCACGAACTTGAGATATAAAACTGGACTGCTCGTGTTCCATATCTCCCTTATAAAAAAAATTACCCCACCGTGCTCCGTGCCATTTGGTGCAAATAATTGCTTTGGCAACAATGAATTCCCTAAGTTTTTATGATATTGGTGAAAATGTATTTTGACATTGACTGAATACTTTTCATTTTAACAAAAATTTATTTTTGATTTTGCTGTTTTATGGATTTTTTCACATTTTATGTAACGTTTTACTGAAAATTTCAAACAGGAATGTGAACTTTAAGATTTTTTTTTTTGTATTTTAAAAAATGTGATTCTTCATCGTAAAACGTGCAAATACCTCATCTGGTAAATTGGAATTTATTTATTTGGTAAGTTATAAAGCATTCAATAATAATTATATAAAATTTTACCTTAGAATCAAATTGTAAATCTAAGGGTAACAAGTTTAATCTTATGGATATGATATATGATAATCATTAAATGCTATCAATATTTTAGTTTTCTGAGAGAAAAGAATCTTCAAATTCAAGAGCTGAAGCAAATTGGTCATGATCATAATTCTTTTATACATTAGATAAGTAACTCTGTTCAGAGCATTTTTCTGGAAATTGTTTTATACAATAAGATGTGCAAAAAGTTTGTGTTGTGCTTCTTACAAATAAACTGCCTGAAAAAAACTACGATGTAAACATCTTGAAGCAACTAAACTTGGACTTAATAACATACACTGGCTCTACAAAAAAAGTCCTGAATTAGGTGTGCATTAACCAACAACAATATCGTTTTACCATAAAGTTAATGTTCCACTGACATATAAAGCTGAATATCGAAACTGGTATGGTATTAAAATTTTAAATGATTATACGTTTAAAAACCAATATGCCATATTAAAATAGAAATAAATGATTGCATATAATATGAAATTTTTCAATATTGTTAAGGATGTTTGGAAATTACATAAATTTTACTTTTATGTATTTATTTTGTCTAAAAATAAAGTAATAACATTTTGTTTGAATATGTTATTAATTAATAAAACAAAAATTCTTGATTTTAGCTCAGATAGGAAATTTGTGTCATGAAAACCCTTTGTCAAAGTAGTGAGAAGCTGCAATTGATTACCATTTCAAAAATTCAACTCTAGAAAAGGCCAATTCCAGATCCTTAAATAGTTAAGTAAATTGAAAGTTTGACCTAGTGTAAAAATTAAAAGTTGCTAGTAAATCTTTATGTATATATTTAGATTAAAAATGATTGTATTAATGTAAGAATTGTCTTGTATTTACAAGCTTCTTTATATTTAAAGTGTCTTAATAAATATTGTTTTGTTTACAATTAAATATAAACTGCTTTAACACTATCCCCTTTAGAGTTTAATTTTTTTTATATAAAAAGGGTTTAGTACATAATGTTACTTTACTTCATTTAAATTAAAGCTCCGTTTTTATGAAGGAAATGTCAACATTATTATGAATGTTGTTAACCCTATATAAATACCTAACATATCAGTTCCCTAAAAGCATCGAGAAGAAAATAATTTTAACAAAGACCTAATCGAAGCTATTTTTAAATGATGAAACTACCTTACTTTGCAATAGATTATGTGGACATTTCGATACCTTACATTAAACAATATACTATATTAATTCATGATATAAAATTTTTAAAAATAAATGGCTTAATACTGGTTTTCGTTAACTTCTTATACTCTACTTCCGAATAAGGATGTTTCTAAAACAGATATTTCAAAAAAAAATTAGTCTCGATTTGTTTTTGGTGCATATTTCACATTTTAGCTGTTTTACTAAATAACAGTTTTATCGTAAAAAATAAAATATGTAAACAGTCATAGAAAAAGCATTTTCATTTATTTATAACAACTGACATTTCATGCTTGTTATCTAAAAATAATAAAATTGTTACATATTTACGCTGTTCCAAAGAAGATAAAAAAATTTGCTTTATTGGAGTTGCTTTAAACAGAAAAATTATAATTTTGAGAAAACTAAAAGTAGAAATTCAAGTTAAATATTGTTTTACAGAAACAATTATCCTGGGTTGCGATTCTATAAGAGTAAAGGGAAAGACGATGTCATAATAAGGATTTTCTATCTTTGTTCAGTCTGTATTAACACATAAGTATATCACTGTCCTAAAAGAGATAAGGAGAGAGAATGTCAAAAAAATATGCTTACAGAATCGGAGCTCTGGTCTTTTTTATTTAATATACTCGATTAACCTGTCAAGTAAAACAAGGAAGAGCGATTTATTGTTTTAGATATAGTACAGAAAGAGATAGTTATTGTCTAAACCTGTTAGTTAGAATAATAGAATTGACATTCATTCACGCCAATGTAAGAAACTATTAGGGAATTCAATGTTGCCATACAAATCATTGCACCAATGGCGACCAATAAGGGGGGGGGTCAAAAATTATTTTCATGAGCAGTCCAGTTTTATATCTCACGTTCGTGCCTATATGTCACATTAGTCTGATTATTGTATTACATCTCCTAAGCAATTTTTTTTCTAACACTGCATAAATAAATAAAAAGATGTATTTAGGTTTAAGGGATTTTGTCAAAGCATTTGATATTGTGCGAGATGAACACCTGCTAGATACCCTCTAAAAAGCTGACATTAATCTTGTAGCAATCTTTACTGGAAACAGTATTAAAATTATGAAAGGTGTGATAGAGGGTTGTATTTTATATCATCTGTTTAAAATGTACTAGGAGACGTTGGTATCAAATTGAACGAAAAGTTAAATAACAACATAAGAGTTGCAGATAATATAGTCTTGCTTGCCAGTATTATAAATAAATCTTATACCTACAGTACAAAGAGCTAGAAAAGAGTTTAGACTTAAAAATTTTCAAAAATTGCCACCTCTGTATAGTCTCAAGAGTTAGGACTTTGATAAATAAGGTGTCCAGACCGAAAATATATTAACAAGTCTAATACAAAATTATTTTCCGAATTCGTATTATTAAACACTAACAACTTGCAGAAGTCACCCATAAAAAGCTGGAATGTAAACGTGTGATTTTTTGGTACTCTAAATCTTTGTTTCATCCAATACAAATTATCCAAGCTTGGAATCAGGGATAATGCACTTGCGATCATGTCATTTCTAACGGAAAGAAAGCTTGCTTGCCAGTATTATAAATAAATCTTATACCTACAGTACAAAGAGCTAGAAAAGAGTTTAGACTTAAAAAATTTTCAAAAATTGCCACCTCTGTATAGTCTCAAGAGTTAGGACTTTGATAAATAAGGTGTCCAGACCGAAAATATATTAACAAGTCTAATACAAAATTATTTTCCGAATTCGTATTATTAAACACTAACAACTTGCAGAAGTCACCCATAAAAAGCTGGAATGTAAACGTGTGATTTTTTGGTACTCTAAATCTTTGTTTCATCCAATACAAATTATCCAAGCTTGGAATCAGGGATAATGCACTTGCGATCATGTCATTTCTAACGGAAAGAAAGCTGTTAGTAAAAGTTAACAACTGTAACGCAGGAGAATATGATATTGAATTGAAACATCACAGGGTTTAGCACTAACTGCACTAATTCATATGGTTTATGAATACTGTTGTGGTAAGGACATCCCACCGTTGTTCTCCGACAAATTTGGCTTAAGTAGGAATTCCAAGTTGTGGGAAGCATGACAAGGATGTCTGAGAAAGGCATCGGTGGATCCCACTGAAGAGTCCATCACCGATTCCGGGACGAGACATCCTAACATTTTGACGGTGACGGAAATAGTTCGTTAGTTATATGCCCTTAATATCAGGGGCATTACTACGAAATGACACCCGAGCAGGGACGGCAGAAGACAAGGGTTTAAACCGCCGTTGGCTTTGATTAAACCCAGTGTTGCCAACCGTACCATAACAGTACGGTAATTTCACCAATTTGAGTTTCATTAATAAAGAAGCTTCTTTAAGCAAATCGATATACTTGGTCAATTCTCTTTTATTACGATATTATTGGAAAAATGTTTCGTTTATTTTTTTTTGTAATAAGTGATGTCATCTATTCCCATATTAAAAAATATTATTAATGTTAAAGTTGGACCACCTTATTCACTTAAATGATCTAACTTTAAAACCAATGTAAGCTGACAGTAGAGGGTTTAAATTGACAAGTATAACGATAAGTCAAGCAAGTTTAGAACTTTAAAAATGCAAGGTTAAAAAAATAATTTTACTAAATGGGTAAAAATAGAATATTGTGTTTATTTTCTGAAGACAAGTATTCTTCTCACTAGTACTTTTTTTAATCTTCCTGTCAAAGGGTTTATTTGTTGATACATTCTATGTAATACACATTATAACAGTATCACAAACAAAACGAAACTCGCCAATTAGAAGATCTAATTTCCATGGCAATTAAATCAGGTCTAAGTCTTAAACCTTCTTATTAAAACTGGTTGAAATATTTTCACTTTATTACGATCTCTAAATAATATAATTATTACTGTACTATTTTAAGCAAAAAATTGTTTTAAGATTTTTAGAAAAAGAAACCAAATTTCGAGCGATGGGTTTAAAAGAAAGATGCAAGGATAGAACACAATAAATTTTCCATCTTTTTTTTTTAATTCAATCAATTACAAGGCTGGTACGGTAATGTATGGTAATTTATATGAGCTAGGTACGGTATTCATAAATCAAAAGGTTGGCAACTTTGATTAAGCCTGACCCGATACTTGGAGGACCACCTAGGATGTCCATTCCACATTTCTCATATCAGGCCTGTGCTTTTACAGCTTGGCCTTTCTACAATAGTCAAAGTCGGACAAGCAAATGCTTTAGGGGGGGCATGTTGTGGTAAGAACACCCCACCGTTTTTCTCCAACAAATTTAGCTGAAGTAGGAATCTCTATTGTGAAACCAACATCATACCATCATTTGCCGACAAAACTTGACTAAATAGGAGTCTAGGTTTTGTGGAAAGCATGACAAAAGGATGTCTGGGAAAGGTATCGGTGGATCCCACTAATGAGTCCACCACCGATATCGGAACGAAACATCCAGTCATTCATTTTACGGTGGTCGAAAATTAGATTGCCAGTCATATGTCCTTACCATCAGGGGCATGACTATTTACGATATTCTAAGTTGTGGAAAGCATTGGTCGATCCCATTGATGAGTCCACCACCAATGCCGGGACGAAATAGTTCGTTAATTATATGCCTTTAATATCAGGGGCATTATGACAATACTTGGGTATTTTTTTTTGATCCGAAATTGATTAGGGAACAGCAAATTGATAGGTGCTCAAAACTAAATAAAGCATAAAATGACATCTTGACGCTTAAGCAAGCCGTGCTACTTCAAACTCTTCTCTTCATATATGTACTTGCGTACTATCATTTTTCTTGCATATTAGCCAGTATATCAAGTCTTTATTTTGCACAAGCAGATAATTCGATTGATCTTCAATATGAAACCACTCGACGCATGTAGACCGATTTGTAAAAATGAGAAAATTGTTATGTTGTACTTCATTTCCATCCTAAAATGTGCTATGTATATATACCAACATATAGACCACTTTATGTAAAATTCAAAAATGCACGTATATTCTACTAGTAACGGAAGTGACTTCGCGATTCCAAAACACACAACAGCATTATACGAGAAGTCCTATTACGCCTGCGTTAGGGTCTACCATAGATTACCAAATAGCATTGAGCAGCCTAAGTTGGTAATCATTTTCAAGGAAAAATCAAAATTCTTGTTTAATCATGCTTGCTACTCGTTCAAGGATTTTATGGAATTTACACCACAGGTTACAGTGAAGGAGGTCTAGTTATAATTGTTGTGGTTGCAGTAAAATTTTGTTTTGTACCACTTCCATTTTATTTCCCAATGTTAGTCTCAATTTTAATCCTTGTAAATCTAAATGACCCCAACAATTATAGAACAATAACACTACTAAACAGTACAAGCAAATTACTAACAAAAATCATGATTTCAAAACTAACGAGTAAAATTGCAATAAGTGAAGAACAACACGGGTTTAGACAGAACAGATCGACAGCTGATGCGATATTCATTATCCGACAGACTATTGAAAAATCGATAGAATACAATAAACCTCTTTTCATCTGCCTAGTGGATCTTAAAAAAGCGTTTGATAGAGTTCGACTTAAAGACGTCTTGCAAATACTTCACGAAAATGGCGTTAACCACAACTATATTACGGTAATTGAAGAGCTAAATAAAAACAATAAGACACAACAAGGAGTAACAGAGGAAATACCTATCATGACGGGAATACGACAAGGCGACAGTATGAGTCCATTTCTCTTTAATTTAATTATGGACAAGATAATTCAAAATGTAAAAGAAGTCAATGGAGGATACAAAATGGGACGAAAATCTTTAAAAATCTCATGTTTTGCCGACGACACCTTACTGTTAGCAGAAAATGAAGACGATCTGCAATGACTATTATACCGATTCCAGACCACATCAAAAAATTTAAATATGGAAATATTTATAGAAAAGACCGAAACGATGGTAATTTTAAAAGATCCTGTCAGATGCAAATTGGTGGTGAAGAACCATTCTATCAGACAAAGCATGTCTTGCAGATACTTAGGAGTTGATATATCAAGCAAAAAAAATCTATACCAGGAAGTCCGAGCACAGGCTAATAAGGCCTCAAGGATATCAGGATGCCTGAGGGACATAATCTGGAAAAATAAGTATATGTCCACAGAGAGCAAAGTACGCATCTACAGAGCTGTGATAAGACCAGTACTAACTTATGCATAGAAAATTCGAGCCGAAACATCTAAAACAAAAAGTATACTACGAACGGTTGAAATGAAAACGTTAAGAACAATCAAAGGAGTAACCCTAAGAGATCAAATAAGAAGTTTCGAAATAAGGGAAGAGCTCAAGGTGCCTGATGTGGTACGGTTCATAAGGTCAAGGCGCAGATATTGGAGGGACCATGTAGACAGAATGGGCGAAGATCGATGGGCAAAATGGGCTAAGAACGAGATACTAAACACAAGAATACCCACTGGTCGACTTCCAAAATGATGGCACGAACGTTGGACATCAACACCACAGGAGGCTTAATATAGCAGAAAAACAAGACGTCGTCTTAAATAAAAGAGGAAGAAGAAGAGTAAATCTAAATGCTGTGATTCTGTTTTACTTTATCTTATTATATAGTTCAGTTTTAATTTACTTTAGACCTAAGTAATGTAGCGTGAATGATTTATATACATCAAGAAATAAACTGAATTGAATTTCATCGTTAGATTTCAATATAAGTGAAACTATGTAATATTAAATTTTTGTATGATATACTTACAAATGTTGACACGTAAATAAATAAATAAATAAAAAATAGATAACTGCTTGTCATTTATAAGTTTATTTTCAAGAATAAAAATTATAGTTTCGCACAAAAAAATTTGAAAAAATTTATTATCTCTTTTAGTAATGTGAAACTTATTCTTCAGATTAAGTTCTTTATACAGTAGATTATAGATATTTTAATATTATTTGAAATCAACTTACCCTCACTATTTTCTTATCCAAAATATACCTTAAATGATCAAAAGCGGTAATGCCATTAGAGAAAGTTCTATTCGCCGAATCAAACTGTAATACCTTTTTTAGCCAGGTCTCAATATTTTGCTTGAAACAACTGGTCACAAAATGTTCCTTTCTCAGCTCTGTTGTATTGGTAACAGCGCCTGAATATGATAGGTATATGCATATATCTTCAAAACCTTTATCTTTGATTTTATCATATCTAAAAAGTAAAACTTAGATTCACTTACTATTTAATCATCAACTTTTAACGTGTTATTAAAGTCGGTTGGTCAATCCACCACGGAGAATAGTGAAGTCGGTTTTCTATTAACAAATACTAATTACAGTAAAGCGTCTAAGTACACCCCAATGAATATAGGTTACAAAACTTTGCGCACGTGCAGTATTTTATTTGACGGCTAATCTCCTAAGAGTGTAACGTCAACCGTTCTGTTTGTTGAATCAACATTTTGAAAGTGATATTCTTTCGTGTCCGTGTGTTTGCTTAATTTTGTTGATTTTCGGTAAACTGTACTGTGTTAACATTGATAACTTCTTTGGTACGAGTAGTACTCGAGCAGCTGTTTTTTTTTGTGCTAAATTTGTAAGGTTTGTAGTAAAAAATGGCAATTGGGGAGAATATACGATGAATTTTTCTAAATATTCCAACCTAAGGGCTCAATGGAAAAGGAAACATCCCGGTTGGTATTTTCTGTTTTATTCTTAAAAATATAGTATACAGTGCTATAAAATGATTCTGTTATTTCTTTTAGAAAAATTGGCCTCTAAAGTCAAACATCAATATGGAACTCATATCCAATGAATATAGTGCTATTTTCGTGAATTGGATATTTTCTAGAGGATTTGGAAGAATTAGCACAAGTGAAGCATATTGTTTTTGAATATTTTTCAATGGAGTTACTGCTACAGAGTAAGAAGTGGCCTGAGCACTAATATGCATGCAGAAAGAATGGACAGAACACTAAAGAATCTACATTTAGATGGCAAATTTATTAGAAGTCTCGATGAAGTCATCAGTAATGTAAAAAATACTATTTATTTTTCTTCATATTATAGAATGTACTGTGTTGATCATCATTAATTTTTGGTAGTTTTATTTCTGCAGATGCCACTCGTTTGTGGTAAAGTTCTGCACCCAACTGAGTATTTTAAGGCATAGATATATATAAACTCAATGGAAATTTGGGTTAAATGTTGTGTTGAAAGCTGATATAATGGAGTGAAAGGCAGAAGTGGTTAAAAAAATGAAGAATCGCAAAATATGATAAAAAGAATATAGAGGTACCTGTATAAATATTTTAGACAATTTTATTAAGTTTGAAAAACAACACTGTAATATAGTTAAGTGCCCTTAATAACCTGGATAAAATAACTATTGTTAGAATTCTTAGCAAAAATTTGAAGTTTTCTTACTTTCAAAAAATGAATACAATTAGGAACTTTGTAATAATATTTATGCAGTTTTCACGCTTCGCAAACGTAACATTTCTTTAACTAGATATTCTAAAATGTTACTATCACCTTTTATTACAATGTCTAATTAAATCAATCTTTTTGATCATTCTATTAATGGTGAAAGTGCATCATGTTTAGTTTGAAGGGTAAAAAGATATTACTCATACCGTAGTGGAAAAATGTATGGACACTTTTAATTATGTTCATATTAACTAATACTGAATTTATCAAGAGCTTTTTACATTTCACTAAAATGCAGATATACATAATTATCGCGTTTAACAATTTAAAAAGAAATGTTTATATTTTTTTTGCGATAAGGAATTTGTGGTTGGAAATAAGTATAGAAACTATTTATATTTTGGTTTTAAAGTATTCAGTTTCAATTCTATAGTGCAAATGTGTAAAAATATTAATTTATCATGCCAAACCACCGTTATTCTTCGTGTGATTTTAAACAAAAAATTGTGGATTTATTTGAAATGGGGAGAAAAAAGTCCTTAGTTGCAAAATCTTTAAATATTTCTAAAAGTGCCGTAACGTCGATAATATAAAAATATGATAGTCGTGGTGATGTAAGAAATGCGCCTAAGTCGTAAAACAATTTTTCAAATCGATAAAACTATTTTAAGGATCTCAAAACTTGACCACAGAAAAACATCCAGACAAATAAAAAAACGAAATCTCGGAGCAGTTTGGTGTTAAAGTGACAAGTAGAACGGTACGCAATCGTCTACTTGATGGAGATCTTTATGAAAGAGTTGCTGTTAAAAAGCCGCTTCTATCAAAGAAGAGTAGGAAGGCCCGAAAGGAGTTTGCTAGAGCTCATCTTTCTTGGTCTACAGAAAAACGGAATATGGTGCTTTGGAGTGACGAAAGCAAATTTTCACTATTTGGATCTGATGGCAGGAAGTATATCAGAAGACCGATTGGCCTAAGATTCAAGGCAAAGTATCAAATTCCTACTGTGAAACATGGAGGAGGAAACATAATGGTCTGGGGATTTTTTTCTCGATCTGGAATTGGGTTCATCATTTAAGTGCAGGGTAAAATGGACCGATTTCAATATAAAGAATTAGAAAATACAATGCTTCCATTTGCAGAAGAAGAGATGTCATTACGGTGGATATTTCAACAGGATAATGATCCGAAGCATTCGTCTAAAATAGTAAAACAATGGTTTGGCGAGAAAAATATAACTGTACTTGAGTGGCCATCCCAATCCCCAGACTTAAATCCAATTGAACATCTTTAGGACGTCTTAAATCGCCGTATTCGAATGCATTCCGATATCAAAAATCAACACCTGTTTAATATCATTAAATCAGAGTGGGCGCAAATTCCTCCAGCAACTTTCCAAA
Source organism: Diaprepes abbreviatus (assembly GCA_034092305.1). Lineage (NCBI taxonomy): Eukaryota > Metazoa > Arthropoda > Insecta > Coleoptera > Curculionidae > Diaprepes > Diaprepes abbreviatus. Next base: position 5,040,007 of record JASJET010000039.1, read on the forward strand.
AATTAGTTGTCTCGATGCCTAGAAGATGCCAGGCAGTCTTAGATGCTAAAGGATTTTCTACAAAATACTAAAAAACTGTTAGTCGTATGTTTACAACAATGTTTTTTGATGAAATTTTAAAATTCCATACTTATTTCCAACTGTCATTTGAAGAAAATAATTTTCTTTAAAAACTAACCAAATATTGCTTTACATTACACATTATAATTATGCCTATGCTGCAATAATTTGCAGAAATAAATACAACTCGTGATTTTTCCATCACATTTACGTCAGCTCATGGCAAAGCGTTATTATATTAGCGAAAAATCAAAAAAAAGTTTTTGTCTAAGAAAATTAAAATAAATGTCCGAAGCAAAATTTAGAACAGTAAGGTAGCGTCTGTTTCTATCTGCTCTGTTATTTATTTATTTTTTTCAATTATTGGTTGGACGTAATAATTCAATTTGAAGTGTTTTTTTCATTGTGGTATTTTTTTCTTGTTAAAGAACTCGAATATTAACAAAATATCCACATAGAAGAACCTAAAAATTTTGTATCTGCTGTGTCACCAAATCTACATCTTCCCAAATAGACAAACACTTGAAGTACAGCACGAAAGTTTAGGCACAAATTCGATATAAGAAGTGGAATGAAATAGAAAAAATAGTTAGCATTACCAAAATCATCATCGGAGGCCATCAGAAGCAATCAAGTAAATTACAATCTCTTAGCTGCACAGTTGATGCAAAATCCTGATAAATATATATATATATATATATATATATATATATATATATATATATATATATATATATAAGAAAAGTTCCAGAATTAATGGGCCTGGCAAAGAAAACACAAAATATTTGGCAAAAACTTTATTAATTTCTCAACATAGTCTCCTTTTAGCCCAATATACTTTTCCCAACGATGTTTAATAGCTTCAATACCTTGTTTATAGTAAGAATCAAGCTCTTCAAGTTTGGAAAGAGAAAATAGTCCAAGGGTGCTAAATCTGGCGAATAAGGTGCATGAGGAAGTAACTGGTACTTTAAATCATTGATTTTGGCCACAGCAATAACGGATGTGTGAACAAGCGCATTGTCGCCTTTTTTAAAGCCGATTCTCCCCTTTCAGTCCACTGTTTTGACTGTTTCTTGTCTGGACCCATGTTTTATCCATATTTATGAATCGACGCAAAAACTCGGCTTTGTTGCGACGAAACATGGCCAAACACTCGATTGAAACATCCCCACGACCCTGTTTTTGTACGATTGTAAGCAAACACGGCACCCATCTTGCACTTTTAGTCGACGGTCATCCAATACCAGTTTGTGGATTTTTTCACCATTTCTGGAATAGTCACCTCATGTGGTCGACCACTGCGATGTTCATCTTCGGACGACCTCGTTTAAACTTTGCCAACCAATACTTCACAGTTGAAAACGAAGATGCAGACTTCCCTAAAGTAAAATGTAGATCGGCTTTGATACTGGTTGCACCAAGTCCTTTCAAATGAAGAAATTATATGACTAATGCTTACAAATCCACCGAGAGAGTTCACTATTAACGGCTGTCAAACACGTAATAAACAACGTAGCGTCTTCAAACTTGATCTTTTTAAGGTTGGTACTATCTAACATAGTTTTTATATTTTAACAACTACCGCCAGGCCGGTTAATTCTAGGACTGCCCTCGTATTTTTTTCAATTGTTTTTTTGATAGATTGAAAAATAGTTTAAATAAATACTGAATATAAAAGTATATTATTTGTATTGATGTTATAATGTATAAGTATTAAATTTACTAGAATGTTTTAAGCACCCAATAGTCTAGGTATAAATATCATAAAACAAAGCTGTGGCAATACACATTTTTCCTTACACTTAATAATAAGTTAATAAACTAAATAACAGTTTGCCTCTCTATATCTCTCTTTATCTTTTCAATTAAAACAGAAAATATGGTCTATTGTTTACACCTTCTGTTTAAGAAGCAATTTCCAAAGAATGACAACTAAATTACTATAGATTAAAAAAATATCTTACCAAGAAAAAAACAGGAACTTGAGAACCAAATAAGCTATTTTTATTAATTTATATTAAAAAAAAAATTATACAAATAGATGACAGCTAATTTTGCAGAGAATACTAAAGTCAGCATTCTGAACCCGTATTGTTTAACAAGCATTCATAAAATGATCATTTAAATTACTTAAGAAGTCATAAAATAAAATATGTTATGGATCGTCGTGGTACTAAATGTATTGAATGATTGACTACATTGAAAAAAAAAAGTTATATTTCTTTTGACCGAGAACTTTTTGAACAACCCTCATATGTTTATATAACACTTCTAGTAACATACTTATGAATGCCTAGAGGACAAATTCATTAAAAACTAAAGAAAAGCAATCCAGTTTGATTTTTCTCCGATAAAATATGTTTACTATTTTTTTTTAACTCAGCAATGTGAAATTTTAAAAAATGTACGACACTGTTGATTCTGAAATTTAAATTTTAACATATTTGAAAAAGTCTTTTTCTCAAAAATATATTAGATTTTCTTAATTTCGTTATAATGAATTGTCAGTAATTATCAGCATTACATTGCGATATATCGAAAATTGTTTATCATTGTTAATTTAATTTAAAAATTGCAATCTTTAAACTGCTTATAATATTTTCCAAGTGCATTCTGATTAAAAAATATTGTAAAAAAGTAACACCTGCTTGATTGTTATTTATTTGCTCACCTTTCAAAGGGATTTAACTCGGGCAAAAATGGTAGTACACCACAAATAATCTCAAAAATCATTATGCCAAAAGACCAATAATCTACGGTATTTGTATAATCTCCATTATAAAAAATTTCTGGAGCTAAGTAATGTAGAGTCCCTACAAAACTTAGAGTGCTATCTTGTAATTCTTTGGCATAACCCAGATCTAAAAATATAAATGATTTAAGGATAGCACAAAAAATATTGTAATTATTCGTAATAGTTATTTTGAGTCACACTGTAAAATTTTTTTGTGGTCCTCCTGCGCAGTTAATTTTTTTTTTTACTCTAATCCATATTAGCAATATTTTTGAACTCCACATTCAAATTTTACCTTCCAGTAAAATCACATACACCACATAATGTGCCAAAAAAACCTCTATGTTATACAACCTCAAAAGACAAGATATGTAAAGAATTCAGTACTTCCACTATTCTAAATAATTATCAAATTACATTTTTCTCATGGAAACTTTAACTGAAATTAATTTTTTTTCCTACCTATAATTTTATACATAGTTTCTCCCTTACGACCATCACAATGCTGTAGAACAATATTATCAGGTTTTATATCACGATGAGTTATATTCTTGCTATGCAAATAACTCAAACCATTAGAAATATCTTCCAAAATGTACCTTATATCATGTTCTAGTAACCCACATAGTTTTATGGGTTCATTGGTTAGGTATCTCCTTAAGTTACCTGTAAATATTTTTAGTCTGAGTCTCACAATTTATCTGAATTTTAAAAAATACCATATTAGTCTTAATTTTGACAAACATGAAATAATTATTAATAATTAATGTAAGAAAACAGTAACTTTTATTAATTAATTAAATTAATAACTAAAGCTAAGGATACCTTTTTTGCAATATTCCATTGACAACAGAGGTAATTTGGTCGGGTTATACTTATTAATCATTTCTTCCAATACAGGATCTAGTTTCTTGTAACCTATAACATTTGGATTGCTTGTGGACTTCATGAAATCTACCTCCATGTGCCATCTTTCTTTCTGCTTGGCAGAAAGAGCATCTTCTCTTTGAAACTTACATTTTTTTATTGCTATAAAATTATACAAAATTGTTTATAGTTATCCTAAATATAACAATTACAGACTATTTAATTGCAAAAACATAAATCCGATTAAAATTTAGGACACCACTTTCTTAACAAGTTCCAAATATTTCATAATTTCTTTACATAATTCCATGTGTGCATTGTATTACTTTGTAATATGTATGCATTGTTAATAAAGACGTTTATCATTATTATTATTATTAAATACTGTACGCGTGATCATGAAACTAAAATGTGTATGAAAAAAATAATAAAAGTGTACAATGTAAACAACCTATTAGGAATGTCATAGGAAGTGAAGTATGCAGCACCTGATTCAGAATGTCATTCCACTAAATATCACTTGGATTTAATAAGGAGTAAAACTGATTGTGGAATAGGCCGATAGTTATGATATATCAGGATCAAGTTCCTAAGACTACAATCAGATAATAATCAAGAAACTGTCTGTTTAACATGTTAATATAAGAAGTATACTGGAAAACATTGATCATTTGATTCTCTTATTGCAGGGTTTTGATTTGAATTTTAATGATGTTATAGTTTTAAGTGAAACATTTAAGGTCTCTTCACCAGAACAATATCTAACAATTATCAATTACTTTATAATGATGCAGATTTTTAATAGGAATGATGGTGTTATGACTTTTATAAAGAATAATTTAGGTACTGACTTTTGTGCTGCTAAGTTACCAGTTTCTTTGACCACACTGAGTACAGCAGTATTTATTGTAAATAATATAAAAGTGGATATAACAGTAGCTTATAAACATATCTCAAAAACATAACTAATCATTGTAACAATGACATTGAAATATTTTTGGATGATACTACAATATATATCTACTTAATAATGAGGATGATGATGTGCATAATTATGTAGCAATGATAGTAAATAGTAAAATAAAGGGTAATGATTTGGATTTAGAATCTTGTATATTCTCATATGATTGATTATGCCCCCATTATGTTTAACATAGCCTCAAAAAATAACTATCTTGATAATCGTACAAAACATACCTCGTATGTAGAAACTAAAATTTAATACCTTAAGGTTGAATGCAATTGTTCAGTTTGCAAAAAAAATAAAGCTACATAATAAGAAAAAATTAATTACAAATGGAATTAAGCACAGGGGCAGAAAGAAAAGAAAATTGTTGCAATAATACAATCCTGACCTGGAAAAAACGACAAACAATACCGTAATTATCTAAATGAATTAATTGATAAGCAAAAACATAACTATTACAAAAGACAAATAATTAAAGATGGCCCCTATGAAATTTTTTTTGATGGAATCTTCTGCGTTAATAAAACACATACCCAAATAATCGGACCTCTCTTATACATCATTAATAGAAATTTTGCAACTGGAATTGTGCATTCATACTTTAAAACATCTATTTTTACACTAATCCATAAGAATAGCGCAAAGACAAATACAAGAAATTATAACCCTATATCCCTTAAACCATTTTTCTAAGGTGTTTGAGTGTGTGTTAAGGAGAGGTTGGTGATATTTTAAAAAAATAATATTCTTTTTGTAAACTAACATGGTTTTGTGGAAGATTTCAGTACTGAAGAGGCCATGTATCAGCTAACAAGTGAAATTGGTAATCACCTAAATACCGATAAAGAAGCTTATTCCAAAGTTACCTTTCTAATAGACGTCAGCAAATAAAAATTAATAATGTTCTAATTACTGAGCAAATTGTAAAAATAGGAGTGCCACAGGGTACAGTTCTGGGCCCTATATATGTTTTTTACATATATAAACAGCTTGCTGAATATAGACATAGAACGGTTTAATATTCTGTATCGCTTTGATTTTTAATGATGATTATTGAGAAGGGGTAAGAGACAAAATGTAAAGTAAGTTAAGTATGACCAAATTTGTGGCTGGATATTTTGAAATTTTACAAAAACCAATTACATGGCATTCTCTCTAACCCTGGCTAACAGACCTGCTTTTACATATTTCAAGACTGACAAACATCCAATAAGGGAGGTCATCCAGGTAAAGTAGCTCAATGTGATAATTGACCAGTTTCTAAAATGGCACCCATATGTTGAATATGTTTCAAATAAAATCTGCACCTTAAATTTTATCTACTTTGACAAGTTTTCACTCTAAATATGCTTATAATTGTCATAAAAGTTTTGTTGGTGAATCTTTAATAACATTTGGTATTTTGGTCTGAGGTGGATCTTACAAGATTGCCTTTACACACAGAAATATGTACTGTATCCAACAAGACATCTATTCAATCAAAACACATGTAATATAAGAACAGTATATGTGGTAACTGTGGCATCATTCATGGATAAGGAAAGACATCTTGTAAATATTGTTAAACATAGGTATTACACCTGTGCTGTAATGAGCGGTGATATAGTTATTTCAATAAATTATAATAATATCAATTTTTTGGTACCAAAATTGTATAATATGATTCCTAGAGAGTTGGAATATATAAAAAATCTTAATAAAATGAAAAGTGAGTGCAAAAGATATATCATGCAAAATGTTTTAGTTGTACTTTGTGCAGTTGGGGCAGTATTGTGAAACTGTAAAACTATGATGTTATGATAAATATACATGTGTAACTGTAGTTAATATGGGTACACGTAAGCGGCTTTGCTACTTGTATCTAATGCAAATTTTGTATTTGTATTTAAAAATTGTATCATATTTTAAAAATTGCATCACTTACCAACAAAATCATTTTTTTTACGATTACACCATAACATAACAGTTCCAAATGCTCCAGATCCCAAAACAGATAATTGTTGCCAATCACCTATTTCCAGCGGTTGATCCATGGTTACATTTGTTTTACCTAAATATATAAATTCTAAGTAAATAAATGCTCCTCCATTAAACACAGATATGAATATAATTGTAAGGCAAATAAGTTAGCAGGTAGAATTATTCGCTAACCTTAATGAGGTTAATTCTTACAAGTACGGTCATGAAATTTGATATCATTATACGGCGAAATTTTAGTCAACAAATTGTATTATTTACAGGAAGGAATTTCATTGTTGCAAAGATCTAGTGAATATTTGTACAAGACGTACAAAACACAGGTTGTCCCGTTGGTTTTTGTTAATGTGTTATAAAATAATATTTATACTAAATTGTTTATTTCAATTTAAAAAATAAAATTATTAACTCCAATATGGGATAGTCCTGAAAATAACCTTAAAACTAACCAAAAAGAGCGCCAAGACCACCTTATAGTTCACTTAGGTGTGTCCCCCAGTATATTTAAAGAAAATAAACACTTACCTCCCAGACTAAACAATGAATTATATGATATCTTAAATAAAAAATAAATAAATAAGCCGATGAAACCGGAAATCAGCCAGGGATAGGATGTTAACATTGAAACTGCATAGATTTAAAAATAAAAGTTTAAAAAAAGAAACTAGGAATGGGTCAAAATTGTACTTTAAATAATTGGGAACGTTAGCTAACGCTTATAGATTGTTATTTAAAGCTGATAATCTGTTATCAACAGAATATTAAAATATAACCAGCAGGTATCAATAAAAAAATGTAATATGCAATATTTTGATAATACTATTATTTGGATGCATTAAATACTTACCTGAAATAAAATTAAAGCATTGATTATCGATAAATTAACTTACCGCCAAAATCTAATCGAAAGAGTTTTCATGAAATATAACAATTTTTTTTAGTTAAATTTTCTTCAACTGCTAAATTTCCATAAAAATGTAAACTTGAAAATTTGCAGAATCTTTTGTAGGAATTCTTGGAAGAACATTTTGGGTTGCATAACTTTGGCTATCATATGATCTTAATAGTTACGTTTACATAGTAAGCGTATGTGGATAAATGAATCAATAATAATAGCTTTGATTCGGCAGAACAATTAGAAACTAGTCAGCGCCAATGAAATGGTCTAAAAACAGTTGGCAAACTGTCACCTGACTGTTTTTGTAAATTTTGATTAACGCTTACTGGTTTGGAATTTCTCAAAGAACAGGCCCAATAACAATTAGGTAACAAACTTAAGATCATATTTTTATAGGTTAGCATAGTCTTCTGTGCTACATCGGGCAATCAAAGACTGACGATTTAACACCGCGGCCGTTGAGGAATCAGGAACTGACTTCTCATCACTAACCACGCCAAGGGAAGCTTCAAGCGTGGCTACAGATGCCCCAAATGAGGTCCACCAAGAAAATGTTGACAAATTAACGTTGTGCTACTGGCTGACGTCAGAGCAAATGTTTCTTGAAACCGAAGGCTTCTTACTAGCTATTCAAGATCAGGTCATTCAGACACCTGAATTGACATTATAATAGGAGTAATTTTATGATCGTTTATAACATCTGGACGGGTTTGCCGACTTAGCCTAGTTTATCTACTTTTCTTTTTCGGCTCGATGTTTAGTATGTGTATTTTAACAAAATAGTCAATCTATGTTAGTTCAGATTTTGTTATTTTTAATTTGTTATTAAAATTTTTGTACATTTTTATGTAATTATATTAATCTTCTTTTTTTCCTTTAATCTCCTATTTCAAATATATTCTTTCTGATAAAATAAAAAAAAAGTGAAATTCGCGTGTCTACATAGTGATTGATATAGTCCCACTCAAGTTTATTTATTATAGAATTTAAAAATTCATATGATTTCAGATATATATATACTGCATAATAATATATAAATAGTTTTGAATTCTAAAATACTATTCCAAGGGAAATGTACTCATTTGTCCTACTTCATTTATTTTCTTTTCTAGAGGGCGCTGGCGCGCTCCACCCGCGAAATCGATTTTCTGCTGAGCCAAAAATATGTCCGAAATAGGCCCTTTGTTACATTTTCCGTGAAAAAAATCTCTACTTTTTCAGTTAAAACTGTGGATTGCTTATCCCAAATGTGATATTCTAAACGTTTCTTTGTTCGCTTTTATTTAAGTCGTTAGTTAGCCTCAAAGAGTAAATTTAAATTACCGTTCGACGGTTTTATTGGATTTTTTGGTCCTCTGGGAAGACCTTCATCTTGTTATATCGGTCATCTCAAAATTGATTTGAATGTTTAATTTATTCTGTTGCAATTTATTAAAAATATGGAAACAACGACTTTCGTAGAAGATTGGTTATGTTATGACACTATTTTAGGAGAAGGAGCATATGGAGAGTAAGTTTTTAAATATAAATTTTAATATTGATATTTAAAAGCCATGTTTGCCCTAAATTCGAAGTGAAGGGCCGAGTTGTTAGAGTTTCACATTATAGGTATAAATTTACCTGTGGAATTGTAGGGATATTAAGGTGGAATGTCTTATTGCCTAATCCAATGCAATGGTCTGATTTGGGCTTATGCTTATTAACGATTGCACCGTGATTAAAATGAATATTCAAATTGTGAACAGATCATTTCCTCTCATTATGTATCCAAATTATTGATCTTTTAAAAATTAATATTTCATACGTAATGCTGAGCTACCAAGAACTAAAAATGTGTTAATATTTTATGTAAAAACACCTCATACTAAAATTGAGCCCTTTTAAGAGCTACACATATCAGGTTTTAGCCCATCAAATATTTATAAAATTAATTTTTTTCGTAAATAGAAAATTTAGTATTTTAGTGCGTTATACCATTCAACAGAGTCTTTAATTTTTTTCTATTATTGAAATACTTTTGAAAGGTAAAGGTAATTAAATAAAAAGAAAATCTTTTAAATTTTCTTTCTTTATATTTTGAATAGGTTCAATTTTGAACAAAGCCAAAAAGTTTCATCACAGGAAATTTCAGTGCTGTGCAAATAAATAGTCATTTAAGGTTTGGAAAAAATGTTAATTTTTCACATTTTTTTAGATTTTTCTTGAAAATTCTTTTGTATACCCCTATTTTAAAGTATTAGAATTTGGTTGTGGCCTTGGTTTTCCACAGTTTTCATTATTTTCTCAGAAAATGTGGAAAATTACAGTTATCACTTCAAGGACATTATTGCTTCTTAAAAAACATCAAACATTCATTCTTCTTGATAGATAATACCAGTTAAAGTACATTATATATTTGATGTTTGTGTATCTAAAACTAAGAAAAAAAGGCAGTTTCCTGTTTGTTTTAATAGTACTATTATAAAAAATTTAAAACAGGAAGATAAGTTTAGAATAAAATTTAAACAAACAGGACATCTTCAAATGAGTGTACTAATCTTAGAGCACATAATTAAAATAGCATGTCATAATTACATACAAAAAATACAACAAGAAAGAGGTATCAATGGCAAGGCATTTTGGTCTTATATAAATATTAAAAAAGGGGTGGTGCATAACTTAATAAAATAATCTACAATAATAGTGAATATTCAAATGGAGAAAAAATTTGTAACACTTTCATCCAATATTTTAATAGCGTATATGAGTGACAGTGATGATGTACCTAGAATTAGTGACATTATGTATGTTGATCAAGTAGCACTTCATTTAATAATGGATGAAAATATTTTAGAGACTATCAAAAAACTAAAAGTTGGTAAGGCTGTGTGTGGGTCCAGACGTATTGATATATTTAAATATCCCTTTGGCATACTTTTTAATGTAAGTCTCAAAATAGGTATATTTCCTTTACAATGGAAAAAGGTCAAAATTGGTCAGGTTTTTAAAAAGGGGGATAAAACTGATGTCACAAATGATTGCTCCATTGCAGTTTTGTCTTTTCTTGCAAAAATTTTTAACGACATAATATATAAAAATATTAATTAATCTATTCAAAATCTTGTAAGAAAACACAATATCATAATTTTCCCTGCGTTTTTCTTTGCTATTTAAATATAACTCTAATTCTAAGCTTTTGTCTCTTGTTTAATAAATACAGAAATATTTATTGAAAAACTATAAGGATCGCCAAGCAACGTTATTATACTGAAAGAATTGACAATTCTGGTAAGAAATATAAAGAGACTTGGAACATAGTGAACGAACAAGATACACCAAAATTCCACCGAAGAAATTAATAAATTCTTTGGTTCCTTTGATCTTTCAAATCAGATAATGCGTAAGTCTGATTATAGAATTTATTTAAGCCGACTTAGGGTCTAGGATTAATTTTTTCTACATCCAAGAGACACTAATGAACTTCAAGAGACTATTACTCAATTAAAAAATAAGCATTCATCTGGATGGGATGAAGTGGGTGTGCAGACATTCCTTAACCTTCCTAAGAATATAATTGGATGTTTTGTCTGATGTCATTAATATGTCATTTACTAGTAGTATCTTCCCCTTGTGTCTAAAAAGGGCAAATGTCATACCCATTTTCAAGGATGGGGATAGAAACTATCCCATCTAATTTTCACTCTATTGCTCTTTTACGTATCTTATCCAAGATTATTGAAAGGTTGGTTAAGTCTCGAGGGATATTTTCGTTTTTGGAATCATTATATTTTACGCTTAATGAAAAGGAGTTTTTTGCAATTTATCAAAAGTATTCAATTGTGTGAACCATGCAGTGCTGCTTGATAAATTGGAAGCTTATGGCTTCAGGGGTTGGACGCATCTTATTTAGAGGGCAGAACACAGACTTACTTTTGGCAGTTGCACTTCTGATTGTTTGAGTATTACATTGGGTGTACCTCAGGGCTCTGTCTTAGGCCCAATTCTATTTCTCTTATGCATAAACGACCCTGCTAATTTGGACATTGGAGGCAAATTTACTTTATTTGCTGATGATGCGACTATTTTATGGCATGGTAGAAATTCTGAAGAGTTAAGCCTGACTGTAATGAAAGATTTACAGAGGATTAAAATTTGGTGTGACCCAAATGAATTGAGTCTTTATGTGAATAAAACGTGTTAAGCAGTTTAAATGCATGAACAATATTTTTGTTGAAAATATTTTTTTAAAATACTTGAAGTAAATAGGTTTCTTGGTCTTTATTTGGATAGTAGGTTAAGGTTTGACAGTCACATAAGGGTACTAAATTCAAGGTTGAGTACTATGCTTTAAGGGTTACAAGCAACCAATTTGGAGCAACGGTGGCAAAAAATGCTTATTTTGTTTTCATCGAATCTCATTTGAAGTATGGTCTTTACTTTCGGGGTGTTTATTTTAGGTATTTGTTCAATAGTGTGTTTCTTCTACAGAAGCGAGCACTGAGATATATGTCTTGAGCAAAGCTTAGTGACTCCTGTCAGCTCTTGTTTGTGAGGTATAGAATTTTGACACTGTCTTGTCTTTTTATTCTGGAATCTGCATGTTTAATGCATAAAAAATTTAAAGCTATCATTCATTGCCCATCTGTACGAAATACTTGCTTAACTTTCAATATTCCTCTGTCCATTTCATGCACCAGTCAGATGAGGAGCTCTGTGATTTACAATTGCAGGACAATCTTTAATCACCTTCCTTTGCCCGTCAGGCAGGTATGTAATGGGGGCTCATTCAAGAAACTGGTGAAGTCTTTGCTTTTGAAGGGTCCATTATACACTGTGGAAGAGTTTTTTGATAAAAACTTTAGTTGAAAATAAACATAGGATGTTATTATTAATTTGCTTCTTAATATTTTTTTACTTTTGGTTTTTTCCTTTATTTATTTTGATAAATTTTGTAATATATATATTTTTTTGCAATTTACACATGTTATGTTTTAAATTTATTTTTGGGTTTTGTTTGAATTTTTTTTGTTTATTTGTCAAGATTTATTTTTAAATAAGTTTTTTTTCTTAGCTTTGTCAGCGAGAGAACAATTCTTTAGACAATAAAGCTGTGTTTGATTTGATTTGTAAGTTATGTTTTCCTGCGGTATATGCTTTTTAAAGGCTTATGTTTACATTTTTCAACATTCAAAATCAGGTTGTTTACGTTGCATTATCTAGAAAACATATCATTAACACTTTCTCTTTTTAAAAAATTTTAAGTCACCTTCATGTAATACACAATTAGAATATATATATATATATATATATATATATATATATATATATATATATATATATATATATATATATATATATATATAGTGTATGACAAAACAAATGCACGAACTTCTACTCGCTAATATATGGCTAAATAACATAGTCAAATGCACTTAAATTTAAATTCTTTTTACTTATTTATGATCGCGATGGACTCTTCTGCTAAAAAAAAGACACAAACAAAACTAATTTTTTTTGTATCAGAAAAAAATTAGTTTTGTTTACAACATGACTTTTTGTTTATGACAAAACATATGCACAAAATAACAGGAATTTACGTTCTTTATGAATTATAAAAAATTATCAACAAGTACCGTTTCTCTCTTTTGAACATTGTAAGAATGTTTATAGAAAACTTCCACGTGTTTGTAGTCGTTCCTGATTTTTCAAAGTCATTGGTCATATGGTACAAGTTGGTAATGAAAAAAATGGCTAACAGTAAGTACTCAGTGCAAGTAAAGAAAAAAATAATTAAATATTATAATAGTGGTGAATCAGTGACATCAATTGCAAAGAAATTTGGAATTCATCATAGCGTAATTTCGCGAATTATAAGCCGCTTTCGTTCTTCAGGCTCGTCGACTACTATCTGCAAAGAAGGTCGTCCACGGAAAACCAGTAAACGGGACGACCAGACAATAATTAGATTAATAAAAAAAGATTCGTTCATATCAGCAAGGTCAATTGCAAATCGATTACCACTATATATTTCTGAAAGATCCATCCAAAGACGAGCTGTTGAAGGTGGATTGAAATCATACTGAAGTGCCAAAAAACCATTTATTTCCGCCAAAAATAGACTAGCTAGAATTCAATTTGCAATGGAACACACAGAGTTAAATACGGAGGAGGAAATGTTTTGGTCTGGGGATGCTTTTCTGGACATGGAATTGCACCAATTGACAAAATTAATGGTATAATGGATCGTTTTATGTATAAGGATATCCTAAATAATGTTATGTTGCCACACGCAGAGGAAGAAATGCGCCTTAGTGGAGGTATCAACAGGGTAACGACCCAAAACACACTACTAAATGTGTGAAAGAGTGGTTCGTAAACAACAAGATTGACGTTTTGAAATGGCCAGCGCAATCGCCTGATCTCAATCAAATAGAAAATCTATGGGATATTGTAGATCGCAAAATAAATCGCGATAATTGCAAAAATGCGGATGACCTTTTCCGGCAAGCGGATTCCATTCCATGCAAAGGTTTTAAAAAATAAGGGCTACGCAACTAAATATTAGATAAGTTTTTATTTAAATGGAATAACCTAAAAATGTGCTATTGTTTTGTTGCATAAAGAAAGTATTGTTAATTATAAAGTATGGTTTTTGTTGGTTTTCATAACAAATGTTGGAAATTTGTGTTTTGTTGCAGTAAATTTAGTTAGCTAATTCTTTAAATAGTAAAACAATTTGAAAAGCAATGTATTTTTGTATTGTTATTAAAGCATATTTTAATATCCACAAGTTCGTGCATATGTTTTGTCGCTCACTGTATATATATATATATATATATATATATATATATATATATATATATATATATATATATATATATATATATATATATATATATATGGTGGTGCAAGATGTGCTCCCTGTGATACACCAGACTTAACAGTTATTGGCTTTGAAAAATAATTATTTATTTTAACTATCTGATTCTGGAGATACATGATTAAACATCATTTTTATAGATTTAATTTAATCTAAAAAAATTACCAAGAATCCTTTTATTGTCTATTAATTGTCACAGAAAATTTTTTTATCTATTTTAATTATTTTTTAAAACTGTTTAATCCTTATTTAAAATTAATTAACTTACCAACAACACTTCTTTTCAGAGTAAGACTTTTGGTTCATAAACGCACTGACGAAAGAATAGCTTGTAAAATAATAGACCACTCAAAATACAAGGATGCGAAAACCAATATAGCTCGGGAAGTAATGATACATAGTATGCTCAGTCATGAAAATATCATTAAGTTTTTTGGTCGGAGACAAGAGCCTAAAAGGGAGTATATATTTTTGGAGTATGCTGCAGGTGGAGAACTTTTCCAAATGATTGGTGAGATGCAGAAATCTATCGTCAATTCATTAAATTAATTTTTTTAATTTTAACTTTCAGAACCTGACATTGGCATGCCCTCTCGTAATGCACAAAACTTTATGAAACATTTGCTCAGTGGAGTAAACTATCTTCATAAAAAAGGAATTGTTCATAGAGATATAAAACCTGAAAATTTGTTGATAGATGGAAAAGGGGTACTTAAAATTAGCGATTTTGGAATGGCTACAATCTTTAGGCTAAAAGGAAAGGAAAGGAGATTAGATAAAAAGTGTGCAACTTATCTAAAATAACAATAGAAATTTTTTTTTGATAAAACTATTCTTGTTCCACATTATTTAGTGGATTAAGTACAATAAGTTATAATTAAAATTTATATTTTTATTTTAGATGTGGAACTAAACCTTATTTAGCACCAGAAGTATTAAAGAGACCATATTTAGCTAGACCCTCTGACATATGGAGTTGTGGTATAGTTTTTGTAGCTATGTTGACTGGAGGTTAGTACATATTTCCTGTTATAATAAAAACTGCATATCTATTTGATAAAACCTTATTGTTATATTAAATTAAAATTTTTAGTTTCTCATTTGCATTTACTATTACTTCTGCACGAAAATTGAAATATAATATAACAGATCTAACCCTCATATCTTGGTCTTCGAGAATCCATCCATTGCCAATAATTTTCAGTTAAATTTAGTATGGTATGTCTTTCACACTGATTTGATTTATTATTTATAGAACTTCCATGGGCAGATACAACTGATGAAAATGAAGAGTTCTTAAAATGGCGACAGGATGATTATATAGCTGAAACTCCATGGTCGAAACTTGGCAACACTGCTTTAAGTTTGGCAAGACAGATTTTGAATGAAAACTGTGACAAAAGACTGACACTTGAACAGATTTTAAAACATCCATGGATGAAGTTTGACTTCGGAGATGGTAAGTTTTGATATTCCAACTTTATTGCTTCCTGTATATTGTGTTATATCTTGAAAATAGTTATTATATATTATTTTATGCAGCTAAATATAAAAAATTACGAATAATAGCAATGCTGTTTTGTTGCTGGTGCCTATGTAAATGAAGAGGATTTTCAATGTTTTTGCTTTGGTATTTATAGCTGTATGGTTGTTTTGAATTCCATAAAGCTAAATTACCAAAGCATGACTGTTGAATTGGTCTGCGGTTTGTGGTGCAGAGTGAATATATTAAGATTAGGTATTTTTGAAAAATTTTCCAAACTCTAAATAATCCATCATGTATCGTAGTTGACACTTTTTTTTATAATCGGATTAATTTTATTTGCCACGATAACACATGTTAGGTCGCCTTCAGAATGAAGGCTTAAGGAGGTTCAGTCGTTGCCCTTGTTAAGTAAAAAATATTAATTTAAGTTCTAATATGTAAATTTTTGATAATTCAATTTTCAAAAATGTAAAAATTTATACAGAGTCTTGCATTAAACAATAATTTGTCAAATAGATTAGATTAAAAAAATTGAGAATTGGCTTTTTGAAACATACTTATTTCTTTTTGCAGTAAAATATTTAGCTTACTGTGGTGTTTACTGAGGTGTCAATAAACAACATGACTTAAAATTTAAGATAATAATTATAATGCCTTTTTATTAGCATCAAAAATATAAACTGAACAAATACATTAATGGACAGCGAGATCTAGCATAGCTTACTCATCTAACCGTCTGTTTTCTTAAATTAAATCTAAGATAAACTAAAAGTAAATATAATCTAAGATACAAAATTATTTGAGAAAAAATAAAAATGTAAATTCTAAAACATTCATGTTCACACTTTTGGGCTTTTACGTGCAAGTGATCAAGAAGATCACCGCACCCGCCCACGCGAACTAATAATAAATAATTTAACAACTCTTTTGAAGCTAGCGACATTCTTAAGGGCTACGACATCCCTAGGAAGTGAGTTATAAATTTTCACTGCATTATATCTGAAATATCTCTGAAAAAAGGCAGTTGTTTGTTTCGGGACAATGAACCTGGAACTATAACGTGTTTGTCTCCTATGAATATTACTGCCACAAATTAATTTATTAGATAAGAAGGTGCTTCTGTCAACACAATTCTATGAACAAGGGTTGCTAAATGTATAAAGAATCTTTCCTCTAGATTAAACCATCGGGATACTGGAAATAAAGGTGTCACATGATCGAACTTTCTCATACTGTAGCAAAACCCAAGGCAGACATTCTGAAGTTCCTGGAGACTATTCCTCTCACATAATGTAAATGCTGGCCAATATACGTCACAGTATGACACCAAAGACAATATCAAAGAGTCACAGAGTCTCAAATTTATATCAGTTGTTAAGACATCTTTATGCATATAAAGAATTTTTAGCTTATAGTAACACCTTTGCAATAAATTCGAGGTATGTGCTTCAAAGCGAAGTTGTGCGTTAAACATTACCCCCAGGGTCTTGGCAGAGTCCGACGGCGTCAACATTGTTTTATCAATTTTGATTTTAAAAATTACCCTTTACAATTTGTTGGCTGTGCGAACCAAAAAGAAGTTTCGACTTCTTACCATTCAGACACAGTTCATGACCCCTGGACATCTTCAAAATGATCTGTAAATCATCATTAATCTGCTCCGCAGTCTGTGCCATACCGACTAAATTAAACGAGCAGTATACTTGCAAGTCATCAGCGTATTGGTGAGAATGACAAGTTTTTATAAATTTACAGAAATCAGCTGTATACAGCGAAAATTACAGCTGCCCAAGAATGCTGCCCTGTGTTACACCCCTATTGAAAGTCACAAATTCAAACCTCTCATTGCCAATGCACACTCTTTGCTTTCTATCTCCAAGATAATTTCTAAACCACTCCATTACACTCCTCCCCAAGCCAAAGTATCTCAGTTTTGCAAAAAACATCGTATGATCCAAAGTGTCGAAGGCCCTACTAAAATCCAGTAATATAAGAGATGTTGTCAAACTGCTATCACTTGCACCAAACACATCATCGCTCACTTTCAGAAGTGCAGTAGTTGTACTATGTGAAGGGCGAAATCCCGACTGTGTAGATGGCAAAATGCCTCTCGAATTCACAGATTTGCTTATCTGATTAACCTGTATGAAAATGGAGTCGAAACCTTTGGCAACGTTGCATGAGTGCGCACTTCAGATCTTGAATATATTCTATATGAAAACTCTGACACATTGATATTTTTTATTCTGATTTTAAATGAATATAAGTACCTAATTGAAATAATACAAATTAATATTGTATTGTATTGATATTGGTAAGGGTCTTGTTAGAACTAGCCTGCTGATGGTATTCCATGATTACTCTATAAAATTCATCAGTTGCTTTGTTTGCATCTGTCGTACTTAGCACTGCATGTCGGTCCTCAGTTTCTGTCAACTTGCTAAATACACATATGTTTAGTAGAGGGCACCTTCCCTTCAATTCTTAAGAAAGCTATAGTATGTCCGATATTTAAAAAGGGTGACATAAACTTGCATTGCTTCCTGCTGTCTCAAAAATTATGGAAAACAGCATGGCACTACAAATAGTTGAATTCTTGGAAGGGAATAATTGTTTTACTGAATGTCACTTTGGTTTCCGAAAGGACAAGAACACTGTGCTGTGTATATTGGATCTTGTATCCTACATACTGGAATCATTCCACTGAATTCAATGTAGCTCAGTCCTTCTCTGCGATCTTAGTCAAGCTTTTGACTTTATTGAGCATTAACCTTATTAGATCTTATCTAAAAGGTAGAGTCCAAATCGTGCGAGTTGGCGGGGTGTCCTCGGTGGAAAGTGTTTTAAATATAGAAGTTCTTCAGGGCTCAGTGTTGAGATCAATATTGTTTCTGGTGTATATAAATGATTTACCCAGGATGGATTCTGGGACGAAATAAACACTTGTTGTCGATGACACCACAATATCCTGTACGGCTGGTACTGCGGGGGAGATGCTTGAGGGTACTGTGGAGGCACAACAGAGAGCAGAAGAGTGGTTTTGCAGCAAACAGGCTTATCCTCAATAATAACAACCAATATGAATGAGGGAGTTGATGAGAAAGATATTAGGTTTTTGGGAGTGAACTTAGACCCAAAACTACTTTGGAAAACTCACATCGAGCTGTTATACAAAAAATTATATAAGTATCTTTTCCTTCTGCGAAATCTGTCTAAAAGTGTGTCTCGGGAGGCAGTGAGGACTGCGAATTTCTCTCTATTCCACTCTTACTTGTCATATTCTATGTTGGCATGTGGACACGTAGCAGACGCCAAGCGAGTCTTTGCCCTTCAGCGTAAGGTAGTAAGAGTTTTAACAGTTCTTGAGTTTAGAGATGACTGTCGTGAGGCATTTAAAAATCTTTGAATCTTAAGAGTTCCAACACAGTATATTTTTGAAAACCCCCGTTATTTAAAAAAATATATTATGACCTGGGTTCACTGTTATTTTTAATGTTTATAAATGATTTACCTAATAGTGTTAAACATTCTGATGGTCCCTTATTTGCGGATGACTTTAAAATATTTAAGAAGGTAACAAACAGTAATGATTGCAGTGCACTGCAAGCAGACTTAAATTCAGTAACAGAATGGCTTTGATTAAATAAAATGTTTTTAAATACTAATAAATGCTTCTTTATGTGTTATACAAATAAAATAAATCCTATTAATTTTAATTACTTTATTGATGGAGCAAAACTACAAAAAAAACACTGAATGTAGGGATTGCGGGGTGCACTTTCAGTCTAATTTGAAATTTAATACCCACTACCGCAATATTATTAATAAGGCTTTAAAAGTGCTTGGTTTTGTGATTAGAAATACAAGTCAGTTTAATAACCATAATATAATAATAAAATTGTATAATGCACTTGTTCCTCCTCATCTAGAATATGCATCTAATATATGGTCTCCTAGTGCAAATGGGCATTGTGATGCTATTGAGTGTGCTCAAAAAAAGGTTTTTGAGATATTTATATGTTAGGAAAAATAACTTATATCCATATCTGATCTCTTGTAGGAGTATGTTAGAAAGCTTTAAATTTGAAACTCTTCAGAAAAGAAGGCAAATTCAATCTGTGATATTTGTTTATTGTATTATCAATAATATAAAATTTAACAATTGTTCTTTGATTAATTATATAGCTCTTCATGTACCAAAGATAGGATTAAGGATACAAAAGGAAAAATTCTTTCATGTCTCCATTGGTAGTCGTTCTCCAATGAATTTAATGTTAACTGAGTGCAACATACTATATAAGAATAATGATATTGACTTTTTTAATTGTACCAAGAAATTGCTATTGCAACTTATGCAGTGACCTTTAGGTTTATTCAGGTTCTTGTGTGTGCTGTCTTTGTTCTGTGTTAGTTAAGTCTGTAAAATTCCTCTTACTTATAATTACCTTGTAGCATGTTATGTTTAGGTGTTTGTAAGAGTATCAATAAATAAATAAATAAATATAAAACTCACCATGACATTCACACATAAGAAACTAGACACCAACGAAACATTGTTCCTGCCTACTAGAGATTAAAAAGGTGCCAAACTGGAGCATGATATTGGGTAATAAAATGCTTCAATATAATACCGGAATAAATTAAATATATGGATGAACGTGACTTCGAAAAAACCTTAAAGAGTATTTTAGTTCAAAATGCGTTTTATAGTAGAGAAGAATTTTTGAATTACTACTTTGTCTAAACTACTTTCAATCCATGATGCCTTGTGCCATGTATGTATATTTTTTTAATGTTTTTCTTTTGTAACCTGCATATTGTATGATTTCTTTTTTTAATCTGTAAACTGTACTTATATTTTTAATCTATCTTAAAATGTATATCTTTGTTTTTAACTTTTCTTTTCATATAGATTTCTATTATACTTGCTTTATGCTACCTTTGACGTATAATACACTTGTCGTGACTAACATGAAAAGTTGAGAATTATCTAGAAATATGACCCATTGATATAATATTCCTTTCGGCACATTATTATAAAGACGAATCATCACATCGAAATATTATTTTGTAATACAAAGGTGTATTAAAAAGTTATTTTAGTCGTGTGTTACAATATCAATATTGACAATGAAGTTTGCAATTTAATAATTTTTTTTATAATATTCTATTTCAATGATAAATACCTTTAAAACTATCTATTTTTAAATTATATTATTTTTTATTTAACTTATCAAGTATTCGGAGTTCTACACTTCATTTTACTTACGTGCAGAGAATGGACCTCCTGAACGTTACCTAGTAAAATTTATATTTCTTTCTATCTGTGTTGATAATGAAACTTTGGATTTTTGAGTTTTCATAACGTGCGTTTCGGTGTCTTTTACACTCCCCTCTAAAGATTTTTCTTTTATAGATGTCGGTAGTGACCAAGTTGATGGTCAATCCATTAACCCAGCTAAACGCTGGAACTCCATGGTCGAAGCTGAAACCAAACATAACCGAGAGATGCCTCAAGTCACCTTGTCTCAACCAGCGATGGCACTACGACCAACCACGATCGACCAGCTAATCAATGACATCAAGACTACCAAGAATAGAGACTCGATCTGCTTCTCACAACCAACGAGAAACGACGATGTTATTTTACAGTTTACCCAAAGCCCCATTACCAAAGAGAACTTCCACAATTTGGTTAAGAGGATGACGAGGTTCTATGTGGATTGTAAATTGGAGAGGGCGCTGGAGTGTCTTGGGTCAGTGTTGGATTGTTTGCATTACGGGTGGACGATAGATGCTGCGGGAACGGTAAGTTAAAACTGTCAGCTTTTTATGAGCAAGAAAGATATGAAGTTAACGTTTTTTTAGGTTACTGTTTCAACCGTTGATGCTCAAAAGAATCAACTAGTGTTCAAAGCGAATCTCTTAGAAATGGATGGGAAAATTCTAATGGATTTCCGTCTGTCTAAAGGCTGTGGTTTAGAATTTAAGAAAAAGTTTCTTAAACTTAAGAGTTCCTTATCAAATATTATTGAAAAGACTACCATAGGTGTGAAAGGATCACAATCAAGCAGTTGTTAGTGTAGGAAATTGTTATAAATTAAGAGAGCGTCAAATGTGACAATAATTTTCCAGTATTTTGTTAAGTGTTAAAACAGTTTTTAATGAATATATTTATATATCAAGGTGTTGATTAATTTGGATAATCCATAAAAAAAGATCTGTTTTTTAGGTACAACTTTGTTAAATTGTCTTAAAATAAATTGTTAATTTGTTTTATTGTACTTTTATTTAATCCAAATCTCGTTATTTATTTATTACGAAGTAGTGATGTTTAATCAAAATAAGTGAAGCAAAATATGTTTACTATTGATTGGCTAACCAGATGTTTTGATTAAGATGAGATGAGTTAGAATGGCGTTGTAGCAAGTAACACAAAACTTCATGTT
The DNA here is from genome assembly GCA_034092305.1 of Diaprepes abbreviatus. Lineage (NCBI taxonomy): Eukaryota > Metazoa > Arthropoda > Insecta > Coleoptera > Curculionidae > Diaprepes > Diaprepes abbreviatus. Next base: position 5,062,307 of record JASJET010000039.1, read on the forward strand.
TTATTGCATACATTTGTTACATTTTCTATAAATTCATGTTTATAATTTAACATAAAACGTCTGTTTCTAACGTAGAGTTCCAATTACGTTCACGTAATCAGCGTTTCTTACTGAAATTTTCCAGGGATATAATATTTAACTAAGTTCTTTTTTTATGACCTGAATTGAATATATTCATTGGAAAATATATTTCATGTTAGAATAGTGATGGGCAGTTATTAAGAAATAATCAGCTTGAGGTAATGGATCAAAATTTTGAAAAATAAGTTTTGGTTATTGAAAATAAAACATTTTTCTATTCGGCATGTGGACACACCGAATTTTTCGGGAATTTTTTGCATATCTCCGATTTTTGGGTCATAACACGAATTCGAAGTTTTTTTGGTGCTCTCGCATGGTTTTTCCAAAAAAAAAATAATAAATTTTACAGACACATAACTCTTATTTTCCGATTTCTACCTTTAAATTTTGCCACTTCTAGTAAAATTTACAAACACAACACAATATTTAATAATTTTGTTAAACAATTTACATATATCACCGCGGAAAAGTGTGAATTTTTCATAAGAACTGGCAGCTTGTCGTTTAGTCTTATTTTTAGGCGTGTCAACGGTTTAGACCGAACAACTTCATTCAACATGCGATGTTACAACATTGACGTGGATTTTCATTGGCATGGAAAACTTTATTGTTAAATTGCAATTAATTATCGTCATTCGAGTATTATAGCATAAACTGTTAAAAGTTCGGCAAGCTACGTTGGTCCAAAAACCAAAATGAAACCTAAACCATAGAAGAGATATACTTCATTGATGGTTCGCACAAATATTACCAATGACAACTTTATTTCGTATAAGTTCCCTTCTTGAACGCAACTTTATAGCCTCTAACGGAGATGTTTGATATTCTGATTTTGCTTAACTGGCGTTAAATAATTGGTTGTGTGTGTGAAACTGGGAAATTGCAACAGATTAAGTTGGGAAAGAAAAAATTGACAGTGTATTGCTGGACCGCCATTCGGTCTCTCTCTCCTTCAACCATGTAAGTATAGTCACAATACTAAATAAATTTAGAAAAAACACATGCCATTAGTGACAAGCCTAAGTAGTTCTGATTTATACAACTTTTAACAATAGGTATGACGTTGGCAAAAACTTCAGGACCGGATTTAAAATTATCTTCACCATTTTTGCCTTTTTGAGATGTTTTATTGTTGAAAATTATAATGCGAAGTTTACCATTAATTTTAACAAAAAGAAAGATTTACAAAGTTATTTTTTGGTAAATATTGTTAGATATAAAAAAAACACAAGAAATTAGGCAACCAGAAATTTCTATAAGCCTATCGACTTTATTCTTCGATGGGTATACAGATGAGTATGTTATACTTGTTTAGTTATTGCACTTAGAAAAGGACAACATTTAATCGATTGACTGATCTGTGAATAAAAGCACATTCGTCAGAACTTTCCTAAATATAAATAAAAAAATTATCACCTGTTTCACCGATTACACAACGGGTCCTAATTCTGATAATATATTAATTCTACGGGGAAATTTGTTTAAGAAAAAAAAATAAACATAATTTATCTATTTACATTAACAAGCCAATTTTTTTTATAATGAAATATATTAGAAAACAAGTACTCGGTATAAAAAAATAGCAGTGAGGTAGAACAACTCTTGAGACTTTGAGTTTTTGTCCAAATAATCATGTCTCAATTATAAGGACAATTTTTTCTTGCGTCAGTTTGTGCACAAAATGATCCAAATACTCTGAAAAAAAAAAATATTTATTAATGTTTAATTTAAATTAATTAAAAATATCTTCATCGTCATAAATTTGACAAAACCATTATTGAAGAAGTTCGGGGTGAGTGATTGACGTTATGTTAATAATTTCGATTAACTGAAATGTAGAAAAACAACGTTTATTTTAAATTAATTTAAAAACTCCTAATTCGAGGTCATTGAATCGTAATTATGACCTTGGTTTTGCATAATTGTTCCTTAGTTTTCCCAAAAACGCGAAAAAATGTGGGAAACCAGGGATAGAATCGTGTTCTACGACATCGAAATATGGAATGGAATTTACTAAAAAAAACGTCATTTTCCGAGATTTCACTTCACTCGAAATAATTACCTTGTTTTTTGAGGTTTCGAAACCGAAATATTTTTTAAATTATACTTTCAATATAAAATTATATTAGAACTTTGTATTAAATAAGCACAACTGCGCATCTATGTGTAATGGTGTAGGTATTTTGGGAAACCATGTTTCGAACCCTGAGGAATTATTTATTCCTAACGTCATAAATGCGACGAACGTAGGAAAATTTCAAAAATTTTGGCATCGTTAAGGCAAAAATGCATAAAAGGAAACATATTCTCAATGATGAATTCTGGGATATTTTTCGGCATATGCTAAGACAAGCGGCCCTACAAACATAGAATTCTGTTGAAACATAACTTCCTCCCTTATTTAACATCTTTACGGCGCTATTTTAAAATTATTTTTAAGCCGTAGCAGACGCTACCGTCAGGACTTGGATACAATAAACTGAAAAACAGTTAGATCTAAATTTATTATTGTCTCAAATGCATTAACAAAAATTGGAGAAATACGAGTGCTTTCGAAGAACCCGATGAAATGATATTCCGAGCGCACCTAATCCAACTTCTTTAACTTATTTGTCAAAGTTATAACCTTAAAAAATTTGATTTTCATATTGAATTAGAATCATAGATGTCTTAAAATAAAATGGATGACAGATTGTAATGGAGCTGTCAAACGAAAAATGTTCGGAGTATGCTCCGCGCCATTTTGGGAAAAGTGACGTTTTGGCACGTCAAATTAACCGTCAAATGTCAAAAAAATAGTATCATAGTTATTATTGTGAAGTTACTACTGATTGTCATTAAAATCTTTGTTTTTTCCCTGGATTAAATTTATTTTACATAACTTAACAACCAAGTAATATGCACCAAGCCATTGGTTAAATATTTAGGTGTAAATATAGACAACAAAATTATCTTATTTTGGCCCTTTAGAACTGTTAAACAAAAATGTATACAAAGGGTCAAATACCTTAGGAGTCTAATATACAAAGAAAAAGGCATATCAAGAAAAACAACTCATATATACAAAGCAATGTACTGACTTTAATAGGAATACATGCCCCCTATTTACAGTAATTGCAGAAAGCCAGCACTGATAAACTTTGAAACGGTAGAAACCGCAGTTCTATGTAGTATGACTAAAATCCATCGTCCTAGCTATCCATCAATCAGTTATTGTATGAATTCACTAAACATCCAGCCTCTTATTGCAAGATTTCCTGTTCTGACAACTAAGTTTAAAAGAAAACCTGAAACTTGACTGGTGATAGAGGAACTGTGTACGACCAGGGACGGAAAACATAGGCCAGCCAGAAGACCTCCATTAATGATACTGGCAGATCTCACATTCAACCTTTAATATCCCTTTTTTATTATTTTGTAAAGATTTGTAGGGGCTTGAAGATCAAATGTAATATAAATAAGATTTTTATTCTGAAGGACTTCGTTGGTTGGCCTGTAGGATTCTTTATATGTCCTAATAAATTAAAATCATAATAATATTTATTTAATTGTAGTGTAGTATAGTGGTTAACACAGCGTAAGGAAGTAAAATGTTGCATTTAACATTATTTGAATATAAAATTTAATGTTAGTTATTTAAATAAAAGTTTCAAATATCTTACAAATTGTTATTTCTCAAATTTTTTATAAGTTGTGTTGATGAAAACAATTATGTTACACGTAACTGTTTAAAAGTAAGATACTCGGCTGTTTTTGGACATATGGACACAAGTGTTTATGTTAAATCCATAATTAGAATTAGCCGTATGAAAACAATTTTTAAACAGCACGCTCAAACTATTGAGATATGAAGAGAATTTAGTGTAATAATTTTGTATGTCTATAATCTCAAATTTATTTGAAATTTGCGAGGCATTCAACTTTCTAAAGATATTTTAATTAGAAATTAAAATACTGAAAATAACGGGGTACTACCTAATTAACATTTCAACTGTTTTTTCAAAAAATAAAATGTTTTGAAGAAACGGTTTGTCAACATATTGCTCTTTTTAATGACTAGTTATTTTTAACAACCAAAAATATAATAATTTATGTTTACGACCGACCAATAGTATCAGAGGCATCCACAGATTATAATCAATTGACACGAATTGGATTAGTTGGGTTAGGTTATAACGTAATACTGTCATTTTATCTCTTTCTAGTATTCGTTTCGTTCAACTACTTATGTCGATGAAATTTCGGAAAGGTATGCAAATTGCTTCAAACCTTGTCAGTTGGAGGTAAACGATTACGTTTAGTCGGTATAATTTTTCAGTGGCGACAGCGTATTCACTGTTGTTATAACTTTACTTTCCCCAAAATGGCGCTTAGCATGGTCCGGACATTTCCTGTTTATTAGATGATCGGTACCGTTACTTTAATCTGTGAGTGATTAGAATGTAAAAAAAACCTGATCTCTGTTTAACGTCAAATACATTTTAAAATATTGCTTCATTTTCATAACAATCGCTCGAAAATTGTCTAAACACAACAAAATTTTTCATATTGGAGACGTAACATTTTAAAACGTATTCATTACTCAAGACAAAAAATCTTACCCAAAAGGAGTATCATGTCCCATTGGAATTGATTTTCCTGGAAGAAACCCCCAGTTATTGCTTCTTTTTGGACAATTTGGCGTACATGGTCTGGCGATAATTGAATCTGGATATTTGACTGTTTTTGCGAAAAAACATGCAGATTGGAAATGACTACATCTGGCGATAGCTAAAATTCATTAATAAAAAGATCCAACACGTGAATATCAAAAAGTTCTATAGTTTTTAAGATGCTTTTCCTTCACTCACCTATTGGGTTGCCTTTACATGCAGGTTGTCTCATTCCACCATTAACACAAAAGTCAACGTGACCGTTTTGGTTTACTTCTCCTAAAAATCCGGCATTAGTGTGAATTATTTGCACTTGGTGAGCGTCATCTTTTGTCAGTCTAAAGTACCTTTGGGCGTATCTGTCAATCAGTGGTCTAGCTGGATCTAAACCTAAAATTTTTTTGACAATTTTATTCGTTATGTTTTCTAGTCCGGCGGCCCATTAGGTTTTCGTAGTTGGTGAAGAGACATAGGTCCACCCAAGATTTTTATATGTATTTTGACTGCCCGATTAAGAACATCGAGGGTGGATTCCCAAAAAACAGTCAGGTAATTTTTTATAAACAAAAAAGTTTTTTTAACTATATTCATCGGTCGGTTCTAAACAAAAAGTTTTCTGTGATTTTCTGTCCGACACATACGAGAGTGGTCCGATAAGTACTTAGCCTCACCGCCCGATGGCGCTACTATCGCAAGAGAAATTTACTATCGTGTAGTACATTCTCGTAGACGGCTACTGTCAAAATTTCAGCCGAATCGGACTCGCAGTTTTGTTTTGACCACGTGTGGAAGCGGGCGTGTCCGCGTAATTTAGAAAAATGGAAAAAGAGCAATATCGATCGGCGATTCGATTCTTGTTTTTGGAAGGGAAATGGCGCATCGAAATCAAAGAGCGCTTGGATGCGGTGTACGGTGACTCTTCTCCTTCGATGGCGACCGTCAAAAATTGGTTTAACGAGTTTTGACGTGGTCGCACGTCGGTTTTTGACGAGCTACACCCGGGTGCCCCGAAAACGGCTACCACGGAGGATAACGTGACAAAAATCCACGATCTCGTATTGGAAGACCGCCGATTGAAGGTGGGCGAGATAGCTGAGACAGTAGGCATCTCAAAAGACCGCGTGGGTTATATCCTGCATGAAATTTTGGGTATGAGAAAGCTGTCGACGCGATGGGTGCCACGTTTGCTCACTCCGGATAACAAGCGCAACCGTGAGACCACTTCAGAGCAGTGTTTGACGCTATTTAAGCGCAATCCGAAGGAGTTTCTGCGTCGTTTCGTGACCTTTGACGAAACATGGATCCACTGGTACACACTAGAGACCAAGGAACAGTCGAAACAGTGGACTTCACCCGGCGAACGTGCTCCGAAGAAGGCGAAGACTGTCCTATCGGCCGAGAAGGTGATGTCCACCGTCTTCTGGGATTTACAGGGTGTGATCTACATCGACTACCTGGAGAATGGCAAAACGATCACAGGGCTCTACTATGCCGAATTATTGGGCCGATTCGACGCCGAATTGCAGAAAAAGCGGCCCCATTTGGCGAAGAAAAAAATGCTTTTCTACCATGACAACGCACCAGCTCACACCTCCGCCGTCGCCGTGGCCAAATTGGTCGACATTGGGCTACGAACTGCTGCCCCATCCACCGTATTCTCCAGATTTGGCCCCGTGAGACTTCTTTTTGTTTCCAAACTTGAAAAAGTCACTCGCCGGATAGAAATTTGAGTCGAATAAGGAGGTTATCGCCGCCACGGCGGCCTACTTTGCAGACCTCCAGAAAACGTATTTTTCAGACGGGTTAAAGAAGTTGGAGCATCACTGGGTCAAGTGTATCGAGCTAAAAGGGGACTATGTTGGGAAATAAATCGCCACTTTTCCAAAATTTTCGTTTTTCTCATGTAGCTTAATTACTTATTGGACCGCCCTCGTAGTTTTTGAGTTAAAAGGCTTTAAACGTTTGAAAAATGACATTTTTTGCCACTTTTCTACATGAATGACTTTTGATAAAATAAATATTTTCAAATTCTGCAAGCTGGGATGAATCGTAATGTGAAAATGTTCGCGCAGCCGTCAAGGAAGCATCACTTGAAAATGCCAGCTGAGATGTTAGCGAAACGTCGTGAAGATTTTTCTACTGACGAACGGATTGAAAACTGAGAAAACACCAGTGCACATTCCACCACCCGTGAATAACCCTGTATATATATGCAGGGTTATTCACCCTATACGGCATGGAATATGGGGGCTAAAATAGGTGAATTTCAAAAAGTTTTACTTTTGGGATCTATGGGGGTCTAATATAGTTAATTTTGAAATTATCTTCATATTATACAGCTCTGAAAGTATCAAAGTTGTGTTTTTTTAAATGGAACCCCCTGTATATTATTGCATTTTTGGATTATCCGATCAAAATAAGTGCCTATGTTAATAAGATTTATAGCTTCGATCATACCATATAGATTTAAACAACAATAGATTTGTTTGAAGGCTGTTTATGATCGGTGGGGAAGAGGCTTTTTTGATGTTTGACAGACATAAACATGTTTACTTATCTTTTTTATCAGTTTAATTGTTTGTCTTGACCCTTTTCAGTGTTTTTAAGGGTTAAAAATTACTATAAATGCGAAGATTCCAACTAATATTAACAAAAATAGGATTTACAAACTTATTTTTATTGGTAAATATGGTTAGATATTGTTTACATATTGAAAATAACAATAACAATAATTTAGGCAACCATAAATTCATTTCTAGAATTGACGTACTGATTATCATATGATGTTTTTTTAAATAATGCAGTTAGAAAAGGATAGCATAAAATCGGTATGTGTGTACTAAGAGATAAAGTATCTACTGTTTATCAACACTTTTTCAAATATAAATAAAAATATTATTACGTTATTCAGCGTTCAAACAACCGGGCCCTGGTTCTGACGTTATGCTTATGCTATAGAGGTATGTTTGAAGGTTTTTAGTACCTAAAACTTTTGAAATCCGTCTCTCCCAATCCACCTATTTTGAAAGTTGACCTTTAAAAATTGGCGAACCTCGCGATGATAATGAGGGGGAGCTCCATCCAGTTGAAGCAACAAAGTTGTTCTAATATTTAAAAGGACATATTCTAATAACACTGTGTTGTAATATAGTAGGTCTTGTCTAATACATGTTACATAGTAGGCCTCTTGTTGTACAAAATATAGGCAACTTAATATACAGTAGACATAATGTCGGCCTCTCTCTATAATGGTCTTTTGTCTTGACCAGTCGTTTAAATTACGTTTAGTCTTTTTAGTAATAATCTACTTTATTAAAGATAGTAATTTATAAAAGTCAGTGTCTTATTTAACCTAAGCATACAAGGGTTAACGTAACATGGTGTCAGGTTGTAAAAATTCAATATAAAAAAGTCATAACCTAGAAAAGTGCCGGTAAGAAGTCGTCAAGTTGTAAAAACTTAAAATAAGAAAAGGGAGAAACAAAAGTCAATAGCCGGGTTAAACAAAGTCAGTCTAGAAGAAAAGGAAAAGTCTTCATAAAATTGTCTAAATAAGTCTACGTCGTCTTGTCAAAATGCAAAATACTACAACCACAAATTTAACTAACGTCACGTCAACGGTTTCCGTAGGAAAACCTCCTCAAAGGTTTAATGGTAATAATATACCTCCATTGTCATTAGAAGGGAACTTGTCAAGTAATTGGTTGAGTTGGCTACAGCATTTTAAAATTTATATGAGAGCAAGTGGATTAGAAAATGAAGAAGATGGTCGTAAAGTTGCAATTTTTCTTCATTATATTGGCCCAGAAGCACTTTGCATCTTCAATTCTTTTAATATGGATATGGATGGTTGCAAATATAAAGATCTAATGGATAAATTTGATGCCCATTGTAAGCCAAAGTCCAATTTAACAGTCGAACGTCATAATTTCTTAACGAGATGTCAAAAACCATGTGAGTCGATCGATGAGTTTGTCACTGCTTTGAAAAATTTAAGTTTATCATGTGAACTAGAAAACTTAAGAGAAAGTCTTGTCAGAGATATGTTTATAGTAGGACTTAATATAAACAATCAGTCTATTAAAGAAAAGCTTCTACAAGAAGATAGTCTAGATTTGGAAAAAGCCATAAAGATTGCCAAGAGTATTGAAATTACACAAATTCAAGCTCAGCAACTGCAGAAAAATTCAGAGGTAATGGTCTATAAAGTCAATAAACAAAATGGTCATAAGTCAGATGGTGATGTCCAGTCTTCGAAGCCTCGTTTTAAGAATTATAGTCATGATAAAAGAAGTCAAAGAGGTAATGGTGATGACCAGGTGAGTCAGATCTGTACAAAATGTGGACAGTCGCATAGATTTAAGTGTCCAGCCCAAGATGTTAAATGTAATAATTGTAAAAAGAAAGGACATTTTGCAAAATGTTGTTTTAAAAGAAAGATAAATAATGTCAATTTAAATTCTGAGTCTGAAAAAATTATATCTAATAGTAGTGAACATGACATGTTTGTTGTGAGGGCTATTAATGATAATACAAATGTAAATAAAACATGGTCTTTAGATATAAAAATTAATAATAGGATTTTAAATTGTAATATTGATACGGGGGCAGAAGCAAATGTAATGTCTTTTAAAAATTTTAAAAAGTTACATGTCAAAGCTAAAATCATTACTAGTCATGTAAAACTAACGTCATTTTCAGCCGAAAGTATACCAATCTTAGGTAAAGCTATAATTGACTGTCTTATTAATGAAAAATTAGTAACAATTGAATTTGTCATAGCTGAGATTGAGTGTCAAACAATAATTGGTCTTCCTACTTGTCAAAAATTGGGTCTTGTTAAAAGAATATTTTCGGTAAGTCATAAAAGTATACTTGATGAATATACTGATGTTTTTAATGGTTTAGGATGTCTTCCAAATAAATGTCATATATCTGTTAATCATGATATAAGTCCAGTCATAGAACCTCTACTGCCACATCAGCCACCAATGTTGCCTTGGCAAAAGCTAGGTATAGATTTCTTTTATTTTAATAAAGTTATTTACTTGCTAGTGGTTGATTATTTTTCAAATTATTTTGAGGTAATGTCAGTCAAGTCTACTAATGCTAGTGAGGTTATTATAAGTTTAAAGTCTATTTTCGCCCGACACGGCATACCTTCTAGTATTATTTCTGATAATGGTCCACCATTTAATTCAAAAGAATTTCATGATTTTGTTCGTTCATGGGATATAAGTCATCATACGTCGAGTCCTAATTATCCTCAAAGTAATGGTTTGGTAGAAAGAACAGTAGCCACTGTTAAAAATATTTTTAAAAAATGTCGTGATACCAAATCAGATCCCTATATTGCATTATTACATTATAGAAATACGCCACAGGCTAGTGGATATTCTCCAGCTGAACTTTTAATGTCGCGATATTTGAGAATGAAATTGCCAGTTAGTGAGAGTATTCTAAAACCAAAAGTCATTGATGAGGTGCAATATAATAAATTCGTTAGGGAGAAAGTGAATAAGATGAAAAATTATTATGATCAGCGTTCAAAACCTCTACCTAACATATGTCTAGGAGATAATGTCTTATATAAAAAAACTCCAGAGTCTCCTTGGGAACCTGCGTCTGTCATACAAGTTGGTCCTTCGCCAAGATCATTTGTAGTTCGTAGTCATGATGGTGTGGATTTACGCCGAAATAGGCGTCATTTAATGAAACCTAACAGTCCTGGTTTTCAAGAAAATCCAGTTGTCAATATAAATAATGAAAATACACCAGAGTCGTCATGTCCAGTAAATTCTAGTTTTGACACTGAATCTCCAGACAGTGAAGCAGTCAGAGTCGAGTCACAAGTGTTTACTCGTAGTGGTAGGCGAGTTATAAAACCACGCAGATTTTCATTTAGTGAAAATGACGATTGTTAATTTTAAAATTGTAAGCATACAATTTCAATAAGAAAGGGGCATGTTGTAATATAGTAGGTCTTGTCTAATACATGTTACATAGTAGGCCTCTTGTTGTACAAAATATAGGCAACTTAATATACAGTAGACATAATGTCGGCCTCTCTCTATAATGGTCTTTTGTCTTGACCAGTCGTTTAAATTACGTTTAGTCTTTTTAGTAATAATCTACTTTATTAAAGATAGTAATTTATAAAAGTCAGTGTCTTATTTAACCTAAGCATACAAGGGTTAACGTAACACACTGGAAGTTGGCGTAAAAGAAAATCGTGAAACATCAAACTATTTAAAGGTCCTTCAAAAAAGTAGGGTCCAATTAAGTATGGACCAGTATTCCTCCCCACACATTAATCGACCACCTATTCTGGTTTCTCATAACTCTCTATTCATGCGGATTTGAATCAGAATAGTATTGGAAGTTGTGTCTATTCACGAAACCATTGTTATAAAAAGTACATTCATCGCTAAACAACACATTATCAAAAAAGTGTTCATTTTCTGCCTCTTTATCTAACATCCACAAGCAAAATTCAGCTTCGTTATCAAAATCATCTCCATGAAGCTCTTGACAAAGCTGGATTTTATAAGGATGAAATCTGTATTTGTTAAGAACCCTTGAACCACTTGCTTGGCTAATGTTAGTGTTTTTGGATATATGATTCTGGCTAATATTGGGATTTTCGATCACTGAACCAAGTACAGTAAAAACAGTTTCTTCATCCTCAGTTACAGGTTTTCTTATAACAGGTTTTTTATAACTGACATTTCCACTTTCCTGAAACTGGTAATAATCTCACAAAAACGGCTGGTTTAGGATGTTTTTTTTTTTCAGGAAACCTTTGAGCGTAGACTCGAGATGCGAACAAACAATTTTGATGACAGTCTCCAAGGATAAAAATCATGTCAATACGCTCTTCCTTTGGATAAATCTTCATTTTGATAAAGCAATAACATAACAATAATCATATAATTCAGTTTAATAAATGAAGTTTCACAGTTACAAAAAATAATACAGCTATTACAGCAACAGGCTTTGCCGACTAAACTGACAGATTAAATGAATTATCTGACGTCTCTAAATGTCATAAGCAACTAGATACATTGGAACATCTATTCAAAAAACGCAAAATGGTGCAGAAAACGAATATTTGGCGTATTCTGTGAAAACGCGAAGACTTAGCTTTAGAACACCCTTATACCATTCGATAACTGAAATACTTCTTAAGTATTTGAAACATAAAAATTAGGTTAGATTTAGCCAAAATTCAGATTATTTAAAAACCTTTAAGGTTTAGGTACTATAAACCTTATTAAAATAGGCAAGAATCCAAGAATATAATAATATACAAGAGGTTTCATTTAAAAAAACACAACTTTGATAATTTCAGAGGTTTTGGGACACCCTGTATAATATGAAAATAATTTTAAAAAATAACTATATTTGGTAGCATATATATTTCATTCATTTCATTCATATCAGCCCGTTTTCATCCACTCGTGAATGTAGGCCTCTTCCATATTTTTCCATTTCTGTCGGTCCGTAGCGATCCCCATCCAGTTTTTTTCGGCAATTTTCTGGATGTCGTCACGCCATCTCTTTTGAGGCCTGCCAACACTTCTCTTGTTCTCTCTTGGCCGCCATGCTGTTATTTTGTATGTCCATCTGTCTATGTCATGTCTTGCGATATGTCTAGCCCATCTCCATTTTAGCTACGCTACTCGTTTGCTCACATCTGTTACTTTCGTTCTTCTTCTGATTTCTTCATTTGGAACTCTATCTCGTAAACTAATTCCCAGCATAGCCCTTTCCATTGCTCGTTGTGTAACCCGAAGCTTATTAATGGCTTTACATGTTAGGGAGGTTGTTTCAATACCATAAGTAAGAACTGGCAGGATGCACGACTCGTAGACTTTTCTTTTCAGACTTATGGGGGTGTTACTGGATTTAAGAATGAATCCGAGTTTGCCAAAAGCTGCCCAGCTGAGACTTATTCTTCTAGGAATTTCAGCCGATTGGTTTTCCTTCCCTTTTTGTATTTTATGACCTAGATATATGTATTCTCTTACGTTTTCTATTATTTTATCTTCAACTTTAATTTGTATTTGTTCTAGACTCATTATTTTTGATTTTGACAAGTTCATTTCGAGTCCTATCCTAGCTGATGCTTGATGAAGTTCTTGTATCATACATTGGAGTTGTTCTGGTGAATCACTGATTATAACAATATCATCAGCAAATCTTAAGTGGTTTAGTCGTGTTCCGTCTATGTTAATTCCCTTGTCATGCCAGTCCAAGCCCCTAAATACATCTTCAAGTGCCAACGTGAACAATTTTGGAGAGATTGTGTCTCCCTGACGTACGCCTCTTTTTATAGGTATCCTCGAGGTTTCTATATCCTCGTCTATTGTAACTTGCATGTAAGCGTTTTCATATATATGCTGAATCAGAGCAGAGTATCTTGAATCAATCCGAGCATTGTCCAGTGCTTTGAGAACTGCCCATGATTCGATAGAATCGAACGCCTTCTGGTAATCAACGAAAGCCAAATGCAGAGGTATATTATATTCCGTGGTTTTTTCGATAAGCGTGTGTACTGTCTGTAGATGGTCTATTGTACTGAAGTTTCTGCGAAATCCGGCTTGTTCTGAAGGTTGGTATGCGTCCAACTTTTGCGTCAGTCTATTAGTTATTATTTTTGTAAGAAGTTTGTACAAGTGGGACAGTAAGCTAATTGGCCGATAATTTTCTATGTTATTTCTATCGCCTTTTTTGTACAATATGATGACTTCTGCGTTTTCCCATGCCTCGTGTATTTTTCCATATATTAAGCACTTTTCAACAAAATTCTCACGCTTTCTCTTAGTTGTTCTCCCCCTATTTTTAACATTTCGGCGATTATACGATCCTCGCCAGAGCTTTTATTATTTTTCATTTGTATAAGCGCTTTCATTAACTCTGCGGTATTTATTTCGGGCATCTCTTCTGAACCGACATTTCTTACTTCCTTTCTATCGTAGTAAGGACCTTGAATTTTTGGACTGTATAACTCTGTATAAAAGTCTTGGACAGCCATCGTGATTTCCTCCCGGGTACTAACTAATTGGCCTTGTTTAGTTTTAAGTCCGGAAATTTTTGTCCGGCCCCTACCCAATTGAGATCTGAGAACCTTCATTGATTTGTTAGCTTCTATCGTGTCTTTAATCACTTTTGTATTATGCTTTCTTATGTCCCTCCTTATGTTTTTGTTAATTTCTTTATTTATGTCCCTATATTATTCACAGTTTCGGTCCACATTTCTTCGTTTTTCTATGAGGTTCTTAGTATACGGGCTGATTTTACTCCTTTTTTTCTTTATTTTTAAATCATATCTCTTTTGTTGCTGCTCGTATGCTATTATTAATGTGTTGTGTTAATTCATTGATGTCCATTTCTTCCTGGTCTTCTTTACTTATAAGTTTATTCTTTGTTACGTGTTCGAATTTTTCCTTGTTTTGTTTTAGTATTTCGTTTGTTGGAATGGGTTTTCTTCTTATCAATTTATTTCTTTCTCATCTGGTGTTAATGGTAATCGCAGCTCTGATCAAGCGGTGACCGCTATTGGTGTCGAATTGGTTAAGGACAGTGATATCTTCGCAAATATATATATATATATATATATATATATATATATATATATATATATATATATATATATATATATGATTTATTTCTTACTGAAATCCCAATTTTTAAAAATCAGTATGTTATTTTATGTTTGTACGAATGAAAGTTACTTACTTACCCACAATTTTATGCTGTTTAATAGACAAATGGTTACTGACCATCCCACAAATATGAGCACCCAAGGAGTGACCAACACAAGTAGTCTTTTTTGCTTTACCTCCATTATTCATGATAAACGAATAGAGTTTCGCGGTGCATTGCGATACCAGTCGTGTATTTGACAAGGCTGAAAGATAGCATGGAAAACGGGTAAGTTGTCCCCAATCGATGGTAAAGATGTTATAATCGGTTCTATATAAATATGCTAAAAAATATTTATTTTTAATTTAAACTGTTAACTAAGATGTGGAAAATGTGGGAAATCTCCCGGATATGAAAAAAATAAGTGAAAGGAATGCTACAAGCTTATATAATTTTTTTTCGTATGGCCTTCTCTTCCAAGATATGGGCTCTCAAATAGCTGTAATGGAATCAAGATTTTTACAAATAATTATTGAACCACCAGGTACATTTCTTTTTTTTTAATATGATACATACCAGGTAAGACCCTCTAAATTACTATTCAAGAAAATGTTGTGAATTATTTACAGCTGCTGGGACGGACTACCTGTGACATTAATGACCCTATTTTCTTACGCCCTGTATGATAAAAACTTTGGACAACGCTTTTTACAAACCTTTAACTACTGACTAAAAACTAAGTACTCTTCATTTTGAGTTGCTCACAACTCTTTGCGCTTTGACCTTTACTCAGCCAAAGACCCTTCTTACTGTAAGGGGTTTAAGGGGGTTTTTCCATAGGCGAAGTTCTACTCTGGGAAAATTAAATCCCATACACTATTTTAATACTTTATTCTAATTGAAAAAAGGAATGGCAAATTAAACTACTTTTTTACACAGATATAGAGAATACAATGAATTTTTGTGCTTATTTTTTGCGTTGCGAATTTGACCGTTCATCAGGTCGAGTTAAGAGAAGCACACTTATTAAAAAGTTTTTTGCTTGGAGAACTAACTTTAAACTACTTTAGCAAAACGAGATCTACCGAACCGCTTTTAACACCATCTCCCTTACTGCACTTCAATCCTCAAATCGCACTATTTCCAAGGGTTAATAATTGCTAGTCTTCCTTTTCGCTAGACATAACAATTTTTATAAACATTTATTTATCAAGATAAGAATATTAAAATAACGTTGTGTTTTCACAACAGTTAGGTAAATACTTTGGAGTGAGAAGAATAGTTAGTACAAAATTTAACTGATTGATTATCAATTTCATGTTAAGGGTTTATGAGAAGAAAAGCGTAATATAAAATGTATGCGAAATGTTATCAAAACTAAGATATTTAGTTTAATTTTAATTAGAAATGAGTATTCCCTCCTCAAACCAGGCTTGGATCCAGGGGGGGAAGCGATCGCGCCCCTCCCCACAAAGAGCTTTTGAGTTCAGGAAAATGGACCCAATTTTGCCTTTTATACTATAGTTTATTCAAGAACTAGAGAGAGTATTAAATCATTTTTTACCCTTTTTTTCTTTGCAAACTACCTGTGTTCTTTAGTTCGGTGTCTTTGGCAAAATCTGTTAGACACATATATTTTTCATAGGAATGGGTTATAAATTTTATAGTCAAAAATACCGATCTATAATAATGGACTATTTGGGTCGAATAACAATAGATATTTGGATGTGTGAAGTGTTAAAAAGGATTTTAATCCTTATCATAGGCGTCGGAAGGAGGTTTATTTTATCACTAAGTATTTATGGCATAGAATATTAATTCGGTAATAAATTTAAAATATAAAGTTTTTATAATATTATTTTATTTCTTATGATTTCTTAATAATTCACATACATTAGAAAATATAGATAATTTTCACATAATTAACACAAATCACAACTGTATTTTTATTATTTTTAATTATGGTATAGAACCCTTTTTAGTCACATACACACTAAAACGTAGCCTTTTTCTCTCCAAAAATTCTAAGTTATAATTTAAATACTTACAAAATATCCATTGTCAAAAATACAAGAAGTTAAACATATATAAAAAAATAAATTCGTCCATATAATATTAAAATTTTTTTGGGGCTATAGGTCATTTTATTATTAATTAAAAACATTTTTAGGATATTTGACGTTTCAGTTTATTTATTTCTTAAACCATCTGCAAAATTACAATTAACACTAACAAGGGATTCAAATGTAATTAATTTTTATATGTTACAGAAAATTTAAATAATAAATTGTGTTTACGCTGTTAAACATTACGTATCTAATTCGTAATCAAAGTCAGTGAAGGTATCTTTGCTCAAATTAATTATAATTGGTTCCTCTATCTCACCGATCATGAGATCGAGTTTCCACACATTCTTTTAATCTTTTATTATATGGATTTCTCTCAATTCTCTGCAGTAACTGTATTCAAAAAAATTTTTTCAAAAGTTCAGTTAAATTACTAATTTTGTACGTTGTTCTCCAACGGACATTTTCCGAACGATCTATAAGAACAGATTTCCTATCTGTTTTTTCCTAGCAAAAATTAAGTTATCTGAACAATTTCCAGAGCTTAGTTCTTTTAATTTCAGGTAAATCCAGATCTTCATTGATTTTAGTTAGAATTTTGTCGACGGATGAAATCTGCTTCTCATAATAAAATGTATGTACAACTCCATTTATTGCAGTTTACATCACTTCTTCCAACAAGGTTTTTCGTCTGCCTGTGATCGAATGTGGCTTGGGAGTATTAAAAATTCCAGTCGTTTTTTTCTCCTTCAGTATTCGGTACAGGGTAGATTTTCCAACTCCTGTCATGTTGAAACACATCTCAACAGAGCTTTTAACATTATTTTCTAGATATTGATATCTTAAGGCATCATAAACATTCATCGTAATAAGTTTTTCGTTGAGGAAAAAATGCCCTGGTTTAACGATTTTGGAATAAATATAGATGTGGAAGCCATATCTTCTGGGTATCTCACTAATCTCAAATAATATATGAAAACAAGCACAAACAAGGACTAAGACTAAGGAAACACTGTAAGGTGTACTTTGCTCACTGATAGAAATTAAATTGAACTATCAGAAATTTTATTATTGCAGTAAATTTATAAAAGCTTATAATATTTAAATAGAATTAAATATAATTAGATTTACGGCAGTTACTTACGGCACTGGAACAGGTACCTTGGAGGTTTCGGTGACAGTTTTATTACTCTTTCTAGTTCTTGAATAGAGTATAGGAATGCTTGCGATCATCCCTCCCCTTCCCAAGAACTTTGAGTTCAGGAAAATAGAACCGATTCTGCCTTTTATATTAGAAATGTGTATGCGACTGGCACTCCCCCTCGTTGACAACTTGTTTTTTCTTGTGATCGCTCCCCTGTCCATGAGCTTCAAATTCAGAAAAATATACCCGACCCTGCCTTTTACACTAGAAATGGGAATGTTGCTGGTGCCCCCCCCCCCTCCAAAGAGAGAGGCTGGATCCGCCCCTGCCTCGAACTATTGCTAGTATCCTTCTCAGCATGCTATTGAATAGAGTTTGACTAGACTTTTAAGAAATTGCGTCTTATACATATTGTGCTGCAAACCGAAACACTTCTACTGTACAGGGTGAGTCAACAATTGGATGAAGTAGGTTTGTGCCTTTTCGGTGAAATTAACAAAGAAACTATATTTATTGTTTGATACAGTTTATTTTTACGCAGATTTTAAAAATATTTAGGACAGGGTGAGCAAAAAAATTAGGATAGCATAAAGTTGTATTTTTTTAAATAGAACACCCTATATACGAATCGTATTTTCGATTTAGCTTATAATTTTAAATCTTTTTTATTAAGGGTTTACTATAACAAAACTTTATAGTTTCTGAGATAATTAAGTTTAAAGAAAAAAAGTCACATTTTCAAGCATCAATTCAATCCTAAATAACGTTTTCAATTTTGTGACAAATATATTCAAATTTGGAATTTAGCAAGGCCAAGGACAAGTTAACATAATTTTTACCTAATATTTGAAATAAAAGCTACAGGGTGTTGAACACATCGGCTTAAATTTGAACAAGTTTAAATGAATAAATATCTTTTTTTTAAATGGTACGCCCTGTATATTTTCATGTTATTTAATAGAGTAATAAAAACCCTAAAAGTTTTGTTCAATATATCCTATACCTATTTATAATAGTTTTTGAGATATTTCAGTTTTTCTTATTTTCCATACTTTTTTACAGAAATAGTCTTCATTATCATACTAGCCATGTAAAATAATAAAAAGAAACTACAGAAACAAACAGAATGTGGTTAAATATGATGAAATACATTATTCGTTATATTACAACGGCAATAGTTTAATTAAACATAATGTGAAAAAATTAACACAACAATAACGACAAGGCAAATACATATTTACTTTTATACTAAATTGATTCAAAAAAATTACCTATTAAATACTGAGATTAATTATTTCTTTTTAATAAGTGTTCGAATAAACGACCCTCTTGTGCAATGCACAAATTTAGTCTTTTCTGCAGATTTTCTCGGACCCTGGACAAAATTAGTGGCGTTATTGTTCTACAGGTATCCCTAATCCTGTTTCGCATATCTTCCACTGTTGTTGGTGGATTAACATACACCTTATTTTTAATATAACCCCATAGGAAGAAATCTAATGGGGTGATGTCGCAAGACCTTGGTGGCCACTCAATGAAACCCCCACGTCCAATCCATTTTTGCGGATATCGTTGGTCCAAAAACGCACGAACTTCACAATGGTAATGCGGAGGCGCACCATCGAGCTCATCCCTATCGAGACCTTGAAGCAGTTGGGGTAGTTCTTGTAGAAAGTTCAGGTAACTATGACCATTTAGTGGTTCATTAAAAAAGTGGGGTCCAAAAATTCGATTATGATGAATACCACACCAAACATTTAATGACCAGTGGTTTTGATGTTGCACCTCTCTAATCCAAAATGGGTTTTCTGTGGCATAATAATGCATGTTGCGTCTATTTACAGCACCGTTATTTCTAAAAGTAGCTTCATTACTAAACATTACCTTGCATAATAAATTTGGATTTAATTGAAGCTCCGCATTTATTGTACGACAAAAGTTTACACGACTTTCAAAATCCTGTCCATGCAATTCTTGGTGTAATTCCATGTGATATGGATGATACCTATATTTCTTGGTAGTACGATTAGCGGTGGATTGTGATGTTTCACATAATGCTGCTAACTGACGGCTACCAATATAAGGATTTTCCTGAACATTTAACAATACTTGTAGTTCTTTTTCTTCATTAGTTACTGGTTTGTTGACCACTTTACGTTTTGGATAATTAACAGTACCAGAAGAATCAAATCATTGCATTAAGTTTTGAAAAGTATGGGTATTAGGCTGGCGTCGATCAGGATACTTCATTTTGTAAATTCTTTGAGCAAGAAGGCAATTTTTTTGAGCCTCTCCTATTGTATAAATTATATCTATTAATTCATTCTTTGGAAAATTCATTTTACAATATAAGATGAATGCAAAAAAAACCAAACTACACTACATAAAAACCAAAAGAAGCGATTGCGGTTATAAATTTGACACACAGAAAAATGTTCTTTTACATTGTTTTTGCCATGGCTACTATGATAATGAAGACTATTTCTGTAAAAAAGTATGGAAAATAAGAAAAACTGAAATATCTCAAAAACTATTATAAATAGGTATAGGATATATTACAAAACTTTTAGGGTTTTTATTACTCTATTAAATAACATGAAAATATACAGGGTGTACCATTAAAAAAAAAAGATATTTATTCATTTAAACTTGTTCAAATTTGAGCCGATGTGTTCAACACCCTGTAGCTTTTATTGCAAATATTAGGTAAAAATTATGTTAACTTGTCCTTGGCCTTGCTAAATTCCAAATTTGAATATATTTGTCACAAAATTGAAAACGTTATTTAGGATTGAATTGATACTTGAAAATGTGACTTTTTTTCTTTAAACTTAATTATCTCAGAAACTATAAAGTTTTGTTATAGTAAACCCTTAATAAAAAAGATTTAAGATTATAACCTAAATTGAAAATACGATTCGTATATAGGGTGTTCTATTTAAAAAAATACAACTTATGCTGTCCTAGTTTTTTGGCTCACCCTGTAGAGTCCTAAATATTTTTAAAATCTGCGTAAAAATAAACTGTATCAAACAATAAATATAGTTTCTTTGTTAATTTCACCGAAAAGGCACAAACCTACTTCATCCAATCGTTGACTCACCCGGTACATACTTGAAACTAAAGTACTTCATCGTTTTGTGACATTTCAGCTGATTTTACATGTGCTTAAGTCTGGGAAATCTAATGGACCTCATCGAGGTCATTAGTCACTATGCCTTCGACGCTCTTTCAGGAAGTATGTGCATGGCTTCCGACTAATACCTACTCAAAGTATTTTGCCATATATTCCAAAATTCACGTTCTGGCTTATCGTTCATCTAGGCTATACGAAAATAGTCGTTACTATTTCAATTGAACCCTTTGTCCTCCCCCCCCCCCCCCCGTATCCGCGCCTGGTTTAATAAGACAATCTACATCAGATGGAGAGCTTTATGAATGCAGAATATTCTATGTGGATGCTGAAGTGCGAATATAAGAATGTCACGGTAGGTTAATATAAACTAGTAAAGAAAAATAAGGTTTCATAACTAGGCCGCGTCGATTTCCCATCTCATGGCAGATTTCAATTAAGTTATCAATAACCTAGATGTGTATGTAACCATAACAAGAGCCCTATAAAGTTGAAGTGAATTCTATATTGTTGTATTTACCGGTATTATATAAATTTTGATATCATGAAACAAAACATAGATAATTAAAAATATTAGAAGATATAAAATAACATTTTTCCATTATAATTATTGTTAGTTAACTACAAACCATTAACGCCTAAAAAAGCCTCGAATTTTTCCGTGTTTAATGGCGGCACTTTACCGTCTTATTTTGTAAATCCGCAACAAATGAAAAGTGGCCGAATATTAAATGCCATATTTTACTGTTTGTCTGAAAGCGTAAATTTTGAAGATTATAGCTTCTAATTAATTTAAGCCATATTTTTTTTTGCTTTAATTTTAAAAATGAAAAATATAACCACAATTTACAAAATGTCATTCAAAAAAAAAATAATAATAATAAAATGAAAGGCATTCATTTGGTTTTGGTTTAAAAAATCTACTTTTAAGTTTAGCTACATATTTTTCGAGTTCTGTTTACATAGGACATTTTACATTTTTAAGTTTACTATTGAAAAATATGGTAAGAATACAGTTTAATGACCTAGGTAATGTTAATCGACTTTTCGGAAAATTTAAGGAAATTCGAGAAATTACGTAATAAAAAAAGATCATCTTACCACTAGTTATCACGCCAATTTAATCCTAAATAGAACGTTTACTTATTGTTTAGTAAGAATATACGTTAGGGAAAAGGTAAGTAAAGTGTTAGCAAAGTATATAAAACGTTCGATAAATAAATATAAAAATCCAACTCCTCAACAAAATCTCATAAATGTACCTCCTGTGGACAATGTTGTCTTACCTTATATACACGGAATCACCGACAAGATTGCCAGATTGCTCCGAAAATCAAACATTCGGACAATTTTCAACCACATGTAAGAAAGTTGGACAACCCTTTAATAACTATGTACTTCTTAACACTTTCGCTTTCAAATACGAATTAAATAACTACTTATATCCTATCCCTATATATATATATATATATATATATATATATATATATATATATATATATATATATATATATGGAATTTAGTAAAATATACGAGAATTCAAGCCTAGAAATTACAAGAAACATGACTACACAATGATGACTTATCAATATAATATTTCTATAAGGACGCATTAAAACTCTCCTAGTTTTTATTAAAATATGTTGCAACCCGTGCAAATCCATAGGACTATTTAATAATTTTTTTTTAATAATTTTAAATCCGCTATTTACACCCTCAAAAACTAACTGGTACCAGACAAGAATAAAATTGAAAAATGTAAAATTTTTAGTTCACCATATTGGATATTTAAAAAATAATTTTAAATTTATAATTTGCACTCTCAAGAATGCCCCTGTGCCAATTCTGAAGAAAAACGAAAGATGTAAAATTTTTATGACGCCATATTGGATCCGCTATATTGAATTTTTCTAAAATAGTTTTAAATTCATAATTAGCACACCCAAAAATATCTCTGTAACGATTTTGGACAAAATCGAGACATGTAAAAGGATAAATTCACCATATTGAATTCTCCATATTTATTGAATCCGCTATATTGAACTTTTTAAAAATAATTTCAGTTTTGTTATGTGCGACTCTGAAAGCTTTTTTATACATAAAGAATTTACTATAATATACGAGAACTCATGTTTAGAAATTACAAGAAACATGACTAAACAATGATGACTCTTCGATATAATATTCCTATAAGGATGCATGAAAATAATATTTCTATAAGGACGCATCGAAACTTTCCCATACAATATGTTGTAACCGATGCAAATCCATTATAATATTTAATCTGGTATATCAATTTTTTTTTTAAATAATCCGCTATTTACAACCTCAAAAACGACCCAGTACCAATCTAAAATAAAATCAGAAAATGCAAAATTTTTAGTCCGCTATATTGGATCTTTTAAAAATAATTTTAAATTCGTAATTTACACTCTTAAGAATGCCTCAATACCAATTTTGGAGAAAATCGAAAGATGTAAAATTTTTAGAAAGCCATATTGAATCAGCCATATTGAACTTTCCCAAAATAATTTTAAATTCGTAATAAGCACATCCAAAAATACCTCTATACCGATTTTGGACACAATCGAGATATGTAAAATGTTTAATCCACCACATTGAATCCGCCATATTTAATTTTCTTTAATTTCAAGTTCTTTATATGCGACCTCGAAAACGCCCCCATACCAATTTTGGAGGAAATCGAACAAAATTAATTTTTTTTATCCGCCATATTGAGTTTTTTAAAAATAATTTCAGTTTCGTTATGTGCGACTATAAAAACTTTCTTATACATATAGAATTTTCTATAATATACGAGAATTCAAGTCTAGAAATTACAAGAAACATGACTAAACAGTGGTGACTCCTCGATATAATATTTCTATAAGGATGCATCAAAATAATATTTCTATAAGGACGCATCGAAACTCTCCTAGATCTTTAATACAATATGTTGCAACCTATGCAAATCCATTGTAATATTTAATCTGGTACATCAATTTCTTTTAATGATTTTAAATCCGTTATTTACACCCTTAAAAATGACCCAGTACCAGTTAAGAATAAAATCAAAAAATGCAAAAACTTTTCTATACCAATTTTCGAGAAAATCGGACAAAATTGATTTTTTTGTTCGCCATATTGAATCCGCTATATTAATTTTTTTAAGAATAATTTCAAATTCCTTATGTTCAACCCCGAAAACTTGCCAATATTAATTTTGAAGAAAATCGATCAAAAACCATTTTTTTTGTCCGCCATATTGGATCCGTAAATTTTTTAAAAATAATTTTAGATTGCGTCCCCGAAAGCTCGCTCATACCAATTTTGGAGACAAAATTAATTTTTTTTTCAGCTTTATTATCACCGCCATTTTGGATTTTACTGCATCAATTTCATCGAAAAAAATATGGGACCACCGCAGCAACTTCCTGAACATAACGTAAAAAATTCCTTCAAATCGATGTCTCCGTTCCGGATTAATCGATGTATATATAAAAAAAGAATATATAGCGGTGGAATTGAGAATCTCCTTCTTTTAGAAGTCGGCGTTTTCTAAAAATTTCCCACGGTATTTTAGGCAGAAATCTACTAAATAACAAAGCCAAATTGCTACAGAACCCTAACATAATGCATGTCTAAAACGTCCTTGCCCACTTTTATATGTTGGCTTATTACAGTAGAAAGTATTTACAATTTATAGAGACTCTTTTAATATCTGTTAGACAAATTTTTTTTTTATTTTGATATGATGTAATATCTGTTTAGTCACTACACTACGAGTAATAAAATAATTGGTAAATGTAACACCCATATTTGTTTTACGGCAATAATAATTTATGATTAAAAATAATAGTAAAAGATTGTTCCGAATTAAAGTCCAATGCTGACAGATCATATCTAATTAAATGGATCGGATACAAAAGTAGAGTAATAGTAAAAGTTACTTTTGTTAAAAAAAGTTTTCATTATTGATTGTAACATAAGCAATTTTATAATACTTATTAAAATTTCTTGCCACCAATGTATTTACATAATAATCTCAGATTGAAGTTGAAAAAACGCAGAAAATATTTAACAATACACTAGTGGGTAAAAGGAGAGCAATACGAGCAAGCAAGATGTGTCAATCTCGATAAAGTTATATACAGTTGTTCCAGTGAAAGAATGGCCATGCGTCGTCAATAATATTCATCTAAACTAAATAAAAATTAAATAGTTAATACAATGTTTATAGTCATATCGCATTAATGAACAAAACTAGATAGCACATTGAAAAAATATTTTAATGAACCTCTATTATATGAAAATATTTTACATCTGGCAACATCGCAACAAATATTTAGCTTTTCAAGTAGTAGAAGTGTCAACGAAGATTACACACGCACACTTATTTTTCTTTTTTGTTTAAAATACAAAGTGTTTTTTATGTGATTGCCAATATTTGTGAAAAAATAATTAAAATATATTTCATACATGCTATGTTAACTAAGAGTACCAATAATAAATACGATATTTTCCAAGAAATAAAAATGACCTTTAAGTGAAAAATATTTTTCCCGTGTTTTCTTGAAACCAAAGAAGAACTTTGCAAAACCAAGACCAGAATCGTACAATTTTGAAATAGATAGGATGTAAAGGAATTTAATAAAATTTTTATAAAAAAAATTGAACCGACTTCTAAAGGTGCACTAAGAAGTGAAAAATAACCATAAATTTTTATATGAAATTGAAATTTTTGAAGTCGGCGCCAAACTAATACCTGACAAAATGTGATTCTCATAAACAGATGAAAAATACTTTATGTGTAATATCTTTCTTACTATAATTTATATATATATATATATATATATATATATATATATATATATATATATATATATATATATATATATATATATATATATATATATATATTAGTAGTTATTTATTTCATTTAAAAATAATTTGGCGCTGACTTCAAAAGTTTCAATTTCATATAAAAATTTCTAGTTATTTTTCACTTTTTAGCGCACTTTTAGAAGTCGGTTCAATTTTTTTTATAAAAATTTTATTTTTGGATATTTAGTTTTGAATTCATTATGATATCTAAAAATTATTTGAACTAGGTACTAATCGAAATTAGTGTACCTCGCAATGACTTCAAGGTGGCAAAAAGTATCGATTTTATCCAAAGTTGTAAATCACCCTAAAATGAACCATTCTTAGAGTTCTCCAAATACCAGTGAAATTGATACAAACAAATATTTAGCCTGTGATAAAATCCACTATCTCAAATTTTAAATTTCAAATTAATTTTAGATTGGTAATGTAGGCTCCTAAACCTTCCAATATCGATATTTAAAGAATTTGAGACGTAAATTTCTTAGCCCGATATATTTTATATTGCATATTGAGGTTGTATTCGCCCTAGAAAACCCGCAATATCAATTTTAGATAAAACTGGAAAATGTAAAATTTTCAGTCCCTCATATTGTATCTTATCAACCAAATAGTTGTAAAAAATTAACTTCATATTCGTAATACACCACCCCCAATTCCCTAATATCAAATCTGAAAAAATGCCAATAAGGTAAAATTTTCAACCCATCATATTGGATCCGCCATATTGAGTTTCAAAAAAATAATTTTAACGTCTTAATCTAACCTAAATCTAAACCCTTTAAAGTCCCTTAGTACCAATTTGAGATGAAATCCAGAAATTTAAAATTTCTGAACGGCCATATTGCATCTGACATATTAGATTTTCTTAAAATAATTTTAGATTCACTATTTACATCCTCAAAAACGATTCAGTTCCACATTTGAACAAAGTCAAAATATGTAAAATTTTTAGTCAGCCATATTGAATCCCGCAAAAATATTATTAAATTTATAATTTACACCCTCAAGAACCCTCTATATCAGTTTTGGAGAAAGTAAAATTTTTAGGACACCATACTGAATCCGCCAGATTAAGTTTTTCAAAAAATATTTTAGTTTCGTAACACTAACAAAAATCCCACAATACTGACTTTAGACAAAATCGAGAGATGTAGAATCTTTAATCCTCCATCTTAGATCCGCCATATTTAATTTTTTTTTAAATAATATCAAATTCGTAATGTGCTATCATATCAATTTTGAAAAAAATCGGACAAAATAAATTTTTTTTCCACCATATTGGATACGCCATATCGAATTTTTTAAAAATAATTTCAGGTTCCTTATGTGAGGCCCTAAAAACTCCCCCATACCAATTTTGGAGAAAATCGGACAAAAATGAATTTTTCGTCCACCATATTGGTCCGCCATATTGAATTTTTTAAAAATTATTTTAGATTCGTCATGTGCGACCCCGAAAACTCGCCCGTACCAATTTTGGAGAAAATCGGACAAAATCAATTTTTTTGTCCGCCATATTGAATTCGCAATATTGAATTTTTTTAAAATGTTTTGAATTCATTATGTGCAACCTAGAAAACTCCCCCATACCAATTTTGGAGAAAATCGGACAAAATTAAATTTTTTTGTCCGCCATATTGGATCCGCCATTTTGAATTAAAAAAAATAATTTCAGATTCTTTGGGTACAACCCCGAAAATTCCTCCATTCCAATTTTGGAGAAAATCGGACAAAATTAATTTTTTTTGGCCGCCATATTGTAAGCACCTTGTTGGATTTTACTGCACCAATTTCATCTAAAAAAATATGGGACCACCGCAGCAACTTCCTGAATATAACGTAAAAAATTTCATTTAAATCGGTGCAGCCGTTCCGGAGTAATCAGTGTACATACATAAAAAAAACATAGTCGACGAATCGAGAACCTCCTTTTAGAAGTCGGTTAAAAAGGCATTTTTCTAGTTTTCACTTAATCTAAATAAATACCTTAAAGGAATTTGAAATTTTTATCATTCACGCATGAATAAATGATTTATTTTTTCATCAAAGAAATGTACAAAATAAGAAATAATGTGTAAATTATTATTTTGCATAAAATAATAAGAGGACCCTGACCTAATGTATATCTACCACGCACTTGGCCGGTTTTCACTGTCATTTTATAGGGAAAGTTTTTTAGTGAGGTGAAAAATGTAATACGACGCAAAGGGAAATTAAAGTTTTTAAATATTTCTGATAGTTACCATCTCTTAAAATTGTCATTGGACTCTTGTCTTCAGTTCCATTAAAACCATGAATAATAATTACGTTTTTCTTGTCGGGATCAAAGCCGGACAACTTCAAAGATAAATTATTTCTTACGTCTATTCTCAGTCTTTTGCTACCCGTTTCACTAAAAATCAATAAAAGTTATCAAGAAAGTTATTTATAGTTTATTCAACAAAAAGCAAAATCGTTTGATTGAAACGGTAAATTAAAAAACGCAATCAAAAATGCCACCTTTCGAGTTAGCCCTTAATTAGTTTTAAATACAAGTCGAAGGGATTGTCTTGGGTAGCGATGTGTAATAAAATTATGTTATTTTCGAACAAAAATTGTGGAGATAATAGATTCGAGAATATTCATTTAATTTAATAATTGTAAATTTATTTATATACTTGGCACTTTTGTTTGAAGGTTGTAGACAATGTTGAAGATTGACTAAAATGTGGTTGTCGGACTTGCATTGTCTTTATTTTTATTTATTTTTATGACGTTTCGATTAGGTTGTATCTCTAATCGTTATCAAGTATAAACTGAATGTTTTGTGTAGACTACGTGCTTATATAGGGACTGTGTCCACTGAAGTGCAAAGTTTCACTTCACTGTACAGGGTGAGTCAACGATTGGATGAAGTAGGTTTGTGCCTTTTCGGTGAAATTAACAAAGAAACTATATTTATTGTTTGATACAGTTTATTTTTACGCAGATTTTAAAAATATTTAGGACTCTACAGGGTGAGCCAAAAAACTAGGACAGCATAAAGTTGTATTTTTTTTAAATAGAACACCCTATATACGAATCGTATTTTCGATTTAGCTTATAATTTTAAATCTTTTTTATTAAGGGTTTACTATAACAAAACTTTATAGTTTCTGAGATAATTAAGTTTAAAGAAAAAAAGTCACATTTTCAAGCATCAATTCAATCCTAAATAACGTTTTCAATTTTGTGACAAATATATTCAAATTTGGAATTTAGCAAGGCCAAGGACAAGTTAACATAATTTTTACCTAATATTTGAAATAAAAGCTACAGGGTGTTGAACACATCGGCTTAAATTTGAACAAGTTTAAATGAATAAATATCTTTTTTTTAAATGGTACGCCCTGTATATTTTCATGTTATTTAATAGAGTAATAAAAACCCTAAAAGTTTTGTTCAATATATCCTATACCTATTTATAATAGTTTTTGAGATATTTCAGTTTTTCTTATTTTCCATACTTTTTTACAGAAATAGTCTTCATTATCATACTAGCCATGTAAAATAATAAAAAGAAACTACAGAAACAAACAGAATGTGGTTAAATATGATGAAATACATTATTCGTTATATTACAACGGCAATAGTTTAATTAAACATAATGTGAAAAAATTAACACAACAATAACGACAAGGCAAATACATATTTACTTTTATACTAAATTGATTCAAAAAAATTACCTATTAAATACTGAGATTAATTATTTCTTTTTAATAAGTGTTCGAATAAACGACCCTCTTGTGCAATGCACAAATTTAGTCTTTTCTGCAGATTTTCTCGGACCCTGGACAAAATTAGTGGCGTTATTGTTCTACAGGTATCCCTAATCCTGTTTCGCATATCTTCCACTGTTGTTGGTGGATTAACATACACCTTATTTTTAATATAACCCCATAGGAAGAAATCTAATGGGGTGATGTCGCAAGACCTTGGTGGCCACTCAATGAAACCCCCACGTCCAATCCATTTTTGCGGATATCGTTGGTCCAAAAACGCACGAACTTCACAATGGTAATGCGGAGGCGCACCATCGAGCTCATCCCTATCGAGACCTTGAAGCAGTTGGGGTAGTTCTTGTAGAAAGTTCAGGTAACTATGACCATTTAGTGGTTCATTAAAAAAGTGGGGTCCAAAAATTCGATTATGATGAATACCACACCAAACATTTAATGACCAGTGGTTTTGATGTTGCACCTCTCTAATCCAAAATGGGTTTTCTGTGGCATAATAATGCATGTTGCGTCTATTTACAGCACCGTTATTTCTAAAAGTAGCTTCATTACTAAACATTACCTTGCATAATAAATTTGGATTTAATTGAAGCTCCGCATTTATTGTACGACAAAAGTTTACACGACTTTCAAAATCCTGTCCATGCAATTCTTGGTGTAATTCCATGTGATATGGATGATACCTATATTTCTTGGTAGTACGATTAGCGGTGGATTGTGATGTTTCACATAATGCTGCTAACTGACGGCTACCAATATAAGGATTTTCCTGAACATTTAACAATACTTGTAGTTCTTTTTCTTCATTAGTTACTGGTTTGTTGACCACTTTACGTTTTGGATAATTAACAGTACCAGAAGAATCAAATCATTGCATTAAGTTTTGAAAAGTATGGGTATTAGGCTGGCGTCGATCAGGATACTTCATTTTGTAAATTCTTTGAGCAAGAAGGCAATTTTTTTGAGCCTCTCCTATTGTATAAATTATATCTATTAATTCATTCTTTGGAAAATTCATTTTACAATATAAGATGAATGCAAAAAAAACCAAACTACACTACATAAAAACCAAAAGAAGCGATTGCGGTTATAAATTTGACACACAGAAAAATGTTCTTTTACATTGTTTTTGCCATGGCTACTATGATAATGAAGACTATTTCTGTAAAAAAGTATGGAAAATAAGAAAAACTGAAATATCTCAAAAACTATTATAAATAGGTATAGGATATATTACAAAACTTTTAGGGTTTTTATTACTCTATTAAATAACATGAAAATATACAGGGTGTACCATTAAAAAAAAAAGATATTTATTCATTTAAACTTGTTCAAATTTGAGCCGATGTGTTCAACACCCTGTAGCTTTTATTGCAAATATTAGGTAAAAATTATGTTAACTTGTCCTTGGCCTTGCTAAATTCCAAATTTGAATATATTTGTCACAAAATTGAAAACGTTATTTAGGATTGAATTGATACTTGAAAATGTGACTTTTTTTCTTTAAACTTAATTATCTCAGAAACTATAAAGTTTTGTTATAGTAAACCCTTAATAAAAAAGATTTAAGATTATAACCTAAATTGAAAATACGATTCGTATATAGGGTGTTCTATTTAAAAAAATACAACTTATGCTGTCCTAGTTTTTTGGCTCACCCTGTAGAGTCCTAAATATTTTTAAAATCTGCGTAAAAATAAACTGTATCAAACAATAAATATAGTTTCTTTGTTAATTTCACCGAAAAGGCACAAACCTACTTCATCCAATCGTTGACTCACCCGGTACATACTTGAAACTAAAGTACTTCATCGTTTTGTGACATTTCAGCTGATTTTACATGTGCTTAAGTCTGGGAAATCTAATGGACCTCATCGAGGTCATTAGTCACTATGCCTTCGACGCTCTTTCAGGAAGTATGTGCATGGCTTCCGACTAATACCTACTCAAAGTATTTTGCCATATATTCCAAAATTCACGTTCTGGCTTATCGTTCATCTAGGCTATACGAAAATAGTCGTTACTATTTCAATTGAACCCTTTGTCCTCCCCCCCCCCCCCCCCGTATCCGCGCCTGGTTTAATAAGACAATCTACATCAGATGGAGAGCTTTATGAATGCAGAATATTCTATGTGGATGCTGAAGTGCGAATATAAGAATGTCACGGTAGGTTAATATAAACTAGTAAAGAAAAATAAGGTTTCATAACTAGGCCGCGTCGATTTCCCATCTCATGGCAGATTTCAATTAAGTTATCAATAACCTAGATGTGTATGTAACCATAACAAGAGCCCTATAAAGTTGAAGTGAATTCTATATTGTTGTATTTACCGGTATTATATAAATTTTGATATCATGAAACAAAACATAGATAATTAAAAATATTAGAAGATATAAAATAACATTTTTCCATTATAATTATTGTTAGTTAACTACAAACCATTAACGCCTAAAAAAGCCTCGAATTTTTCCGTGTTTAATGGCGGCACTTTACCGTCTTATTTTGTAAATCCGCAACAAATGAAAAGTGGCCGAATATTAAATGCCATATTTTACTGTTTGTCTGAAAGCGTAAATTTTGAAGATTATAGCTTCTAATTAATTTAAGCCATATTTTTTTTTGCTTTAATTTTAAAAATGAAAAATATAACCACAATTTACAAAATGTCATTCAAAAAAAAAATAATAATAATAAAATGAAAGGCATTCATTTGGTTTTGGTTTAAAAAATCTACTTTTAAGTTTAGCTACATATTTTTCGAGTTCTGTTTACATAGGACATTTTACATTTTTAAGTTTACTATTGAAAAATATGGTAAGAATACAGTTTAATGACCTAGGTAATGTTAATCGACTTTTCGGAAAATTTAAGGAAATTCGAGAAATTACGTAATAAAAAAAGATCATCTTACCACTAGTTATCACGCCAATTTAATCCTAAATAGAACGTTTACTTATTGTTTAGTAAGAATATACGTTAGGGAAAAGGTAAGTAAAGTGTTAGCAAAGTATATAAAACGTTCGATAAATAAATATAAAAATCCAACTCCTCAACAAAATCTCATAAATGTACCTCCTGTGGACAATGTTGTCTTACCTTATATACACGGAATCACCGACAAGATTGCCAGATTGCTCCGAAAATCAAACATTCGGACAATTTTCAACCACATGTAAGAAAGTTGGACAACCCTTTAATAACTATGTACTTCTTAACACTTTCGCTTTCAAATACGAATTAAATAACTACTTATATCCTATCCCTATATATATATATATATATATATATATATATATATATATATATATATATATATATATATGGAATTTAGTAAAATATACGAGAATTCAAGCCTAGAAATTACAAGAAACATGACTACACAATGATGACTTATCAATATAATATTTCTATAAGGACGCATTAAAACTCTCCTAGTTTTTATTAAAATATGTTGCAACCCGTGCAAATCCATAGGACTATTTAATAATTTTTTTTTAATAATTTTAAATCCGCTATTTACACCCTCAAAAACTAACTGGTACCAGACAAGAATAAAATTGAAAAATGTAAAATTTTTAGTTCACCATATTGGATATTTAAAAAATAATTTTAAATTTATAATTTGCACTCTCAAGAATGCCCCTGTGCCAATTCTGAAGAAAAACGAAAGATGTAAAATTTTTATGACGCCATATTGGATCCGCTATATTGAATTTTTCTAAAATAGTTTTAAATTCATAATTAGCACACCCAAAAATATCTCTGTAACGATTTTGGACAAAATCGAGACATGTAAAAGGATAAATTCACCATATTGAATTCTCCATATTTATTGAATCCGCTATATTGAACTTTTTAAAAATAATTTCAGTTTTGTTATGTGCGACTCTGAAAGCTTTTTTATACATAAAGAATTTACTATAATATACGAGAACTCATGTTTAGAAATTACAAGAAACATGACTAAACAATGATGACTCTTCGATATAATATTCCTATAAGGATGCATGAAAATAATATTTCTATAAGGACGCATCGAAACTTTCCCATACAATATGTTGTAACCGATGCAAATCCATTATAATATTTAATCTGGTATATCAATTTTTTTTTTAAATAATCCGCTATTTACAACCTCAAAAACGACCCAGTACCAATCTAAAATAAAATCAGAAAATGCAAAATTTTTAGTCCGCTATATTGGATCTTTTAAAAATAATTTTAAATTCGTAATTTACACTCTTAAGAATGCCTCAATACCAATTTTGGAGAAAATCGAAAGATGTAAAATTTTTAGAAAGCCATATTGAATCAGCCATATTGAACTTTCCCAAAATAATTTTAAATTCGTAATAAGCACATCCAAAAATACCTCTATACCGATTTTGGACACAATCGAGATATGTAAAATGTTTAATCCACCACATTGAATCCGCCATATTTAATTTTCTTTAATTTCAAGTTCTTTATATGCGACCTCGAAAACGCCCCCATACCAATTTTGGAGGAAATCGAACAAAATTAATTTTTTTTATCCGCCATATTGAGTTTTTTAAAAATAATTTCAGTTTCGTTATGTGCGACTATAAAAACTTTCTTATACATATAGAATTTTCTATAATATACGAGAATTCAAGTCTAGAAATTACAAGAAACATGACTAAACAGTGGTGACTCCTCGATATAATATTTCTATAAGGATGCATCAAAATAATATTTCTATAAGGACGCATCGAAACTCTCCTAGATCTTTAATACAATATGTTGCAACCTATGCAAATCCATTGTAATATTTAATCTGGTACATCAATTTCTTTTAATGATTTTAAATCCGTTATTTACACCCTTAAAAATGACCCAGTACCAGTTAAGAATAAAATCAAAAAATGCAAAAACTTTTCTATACCAATTTTCGAGAAAATCGGACAAAATTGATTTTTTTGTTCGCCATATTGAATCCGCTATATTAATTTTTTTAAGAATAATTTCAAATTCCTTATGTTCAACCCCGAAAACTTGCCAATATTAATTTTGAAGAAAATCGATCAAAAACCATTTTTTTTGTCCGCCATATTGGATCCGTAAATTTTTTAAAAATAATTTTAGATTGCGTCCCCGAAAGCTCGCTCATACCAATTTTGGAGACAAAATTAATTTTTTTTTCAGCTTTATTATCACCGCCATTTTGGATTTTACTGCATCAATTTCATCGAAAAAAATATGGGACCACCGCAGCAACTTCCTGAACATAACGTAAAAAATTCCTTCAAATCGATGTCTCCGTTCCGGATTAATCGATGTATATATAAAAAAAGAATATATAGCGGTGGAATTGAGAATCTCCTTCTTTTAGAAGTCGGCGTTTTCTAAAAATTTCCCACGGTATTTTAGGCAGAAATCTACTAAATAACAAAGCCAAATTGCTACAGAACCCTAACATAATGCATGTCTAAAACGTCCTTGCCCACTTTTATATGTTGGCTTATTACAGTAGAAAGTATTTACAATTTATAGAGACTCTTTTAATATCTGTTAGACAAATTTTTTTTTTATTTTGATATGATGTAATATCTGTTTAGTCACTACACTACGAGTAATAAAATAATTGGTAAATGTAACACCCATATTTGTTTTACGGCAATAATAATTTATGATTAAAAATAATAGTAAAAGATTGTTCCGAATTAAAGTCCAATGCTGACAGATCATATCTAATTAAATGGATCGGATACAAAAGTAGAGTAATAGTAAAAGTTACTTTTGTTAAAAAAAGTTTTCATTATTGATTGTAACATAAGCAATTTTATAATACTTATTAAAATTTCTTGCCACCAATGTATTTACATAATAATCTCAGATTGAAGTTGAAAAAACGCAGAAAATATTTAACAATACACTAGTGGGTAAAAGGAGAGCAATACGAGCAAGCAAGATGTGTCAATCTCGATAAAGTTATATACAGTTGTTCCAGTGAAAGAATGGCCATGCGTCGTCAATAATATTCATCTAAACTAAATAAAAATTAAATAGTTAATACAATGTTTATAGTCATATCGCATTAATGAACAAAACTAGATAGCACATTGAAAAAATATTTTAATGAACCTCTATTATATGAAAATATTTTACATCTGGCAACATCGCAACAAATATTTAGCTTTTCAAGTAGTAGAAGTGTCAACGAAGATTACACACGCACACTTATTTTTCTTTTTTGTTTAAAATACAAAGTGTTTTTTATGTGATTGCCAATATTTGTGAAAAAATAATTAAAATATATTTCATACATGCTATGTTAACTAAGAGTACCAATAATAAATACGATATTTTCCAAGAAATAAAAATGACCTTTAAGTGAAAAATATTTTTCCCGTGTTTTCTTGAAACCAAAGAAGAACTTTGCAAAACCAAGACCAGAATCGTACAATTTTGAAATAGATAGGATGTAAAGGAATTTAATAAAATTTTTATAAAAAAAATTGAACCGACTTCTAAAGGTGCACTAAGAAGTGAAAAATAACCATAAATTTTTATATGAAATTGAAATTTTTGAAGTCGGCGCCAAACTAATACCTGACAAAATGTGATTCTCATAAACAGATGAAAAATACTTTATGTGTAATATCTTTCTTACTATAATTTATATATATATATATATATATATATATATATATATATATATATATATATATATATATATATATATATATATATATATATATATATATATATTAGTAGTTATTTATTTCATTTAAAAATAATTTGGCGCTGACTTCAAAAGTTTCAATTTCATATAAAAATTTCTAGTTATTTTTCACTTTTTAGCGCACTTTTAGAAGTCGGTTCAATTTTTTTTATAAAAATTTTATTTTTGGATATTTAGTTTTGAATTCATTATGATATCTAAAAATTATTTGAACTAGGTACTAATCGAAATTAGTGTACCTCGCAATGACTTCAAGGTGGCAAAAAGTATCGATTTTATCCAAAGTTGTAAATCACCCTAAAATGAACCATTCTTAGAGTTCTCCAAATACCAGTGAAATTGATACAAACAAATATTTAGCCTGTGATAAAATCCACTATCTCAAATTTTAAATTTCAAATTAATTTTAGATTGGTAATGTAGGCTCCTAAACCTTCCAATATCGATATTTAAAGAATTTGAGACGTAAATTTCTTAGCCCGATATATTTTATATTGCATATTGAGGTTGTATTCGCCCTAGAAAACCCGCAATATCAATTTTAGATAAAACTGGAAAATGTAAAATTTTCAGTCCCTCATATTGTATCTTATCAACCAAATAGTTGTAAAAAATTAACTTCATATTCGTAATACACCACCCCCAATTCCCTAATATCAAATCTGAAAAAATGCCAATAAGGTAAAATTTTCAACCCATCATATTGGATCCGCCATATTGAGTTTCAAAAAAATAATTTTAACGTCTTAATCTAACCTAAATCTAAACCCTTTAAAGTCCCTTAGTACCAATTTGAGATGAAATCCAGAAATTTAAAATTTCTGAACGGCCATATTGCATCTGACATATTAGATTTTCTTAAAATAATTTTAGATTCACTATTTACATCCTCAAAAACGATTCAGTTCCACATTTGAACAAAGTCAAAATATGTAAAATTTTTAGTCAGCCATATTGAATCCCGCAAAAATATTATTAAATTTATAATTTACACCCTCAAGAACCCTCTATATCAGTTTTGGAGAAAGTAAAATTTTTAGGACACCATACTGAATCCGCCAGATTAAGTTTTTCAAAAAATATTTTAGTTTCGTAACACTAACAAAAATCCCACAATACTGACTTTAGACAAAATCGAGAGATGTAGAATCTTTAATCCTCCATCTTAGATCCGCCATATTTAATTTTTTTTTAAATAATATCAAATTCGTAATGTGCTATCATATCAATTTTGAAAAAAATCGGACAAAATAAATTTTTTTTCCACCATATTGGATACGCCATATCGAATTTTTTAAAAATAATTTCAGGTTCCTTATGTGAGGCCCTAAAAACTCCCCCATACCAATTTTGGAGAAAATCGGACAAAAATGAATTTTTCGTCCACCATATTGGTCCGCCATATTGAATTTTTTAAAAATTATTTTAGATTCGTCATGTGCGACCCCGAAAACTCGCCCGTACCAATTTTGGAGAAAATCGGACAAAATCAATTTTTTTGTCCGCCATATTGAATTCGCAATATTGAATTTTTTTAAAATGTTTTGAATTCATTATGTGCAACCTAGAAAACTCCCCCATACCAATTTTGGAGAAAATCGGACAAAATTAAATTTTTTTGTCCGCCATATTGGATCCGCCATTTTGAATTAAAAAAAATAATTTCAGATTCTTTGGGTACAACCCCGAAAATTCCTCCATTCCAATTTTGGAGAAAATCGGACAAAATTAATTTTTTTTGGCCGCCATATTGTAAGCACCTTGTTGGATTTTACTGCACCAATTTCATCTAAAAAAATATGGGACCACCGCAGCAACTTCCTGAATATAACGTAAAAAATTTCATTTAAATCGGTGCAGCCGTTCCGGAGTAATCAGTGTACATACATAAAAAAAACATAGTCGACGAATCGAGAACCTCCTTTTAGAAGTCGGTTAAAAAGGCATTTTTCTAGTTTTCACTTAATCTAAATAAATACCTTAAAGGAATTTGAAATTTTTATCATTCACGCATGAATAAATGATTTATTTTTTCATCAAAGAAATGTACAAAATAAGAAATAATGTGTAAATTATTATTTTGCATAAAATAATAAGAGGACCCTGACCTAATGTATATCTACCACGCACTTGGCCGGTTTTCACTGTCATTTTATAGGGAAAGTTTTTTAGTGAGGTGAAAAATGTAATACGACGCAAAGGGAAATTAAAGTTTTTAAATATTTCTGATAGTTACCATCTCTTAAAATTGTCATTGGACTCTTGTCTTCAGTTCCATTAAAACCATGAATAATAATTACGTTTTTCTTGTCGGGATCAAAGCCGGACAACTTCAAAGATAAATTATTTCTTACGTCTATTCTCAGTCTTTTGCTACCCGTTTCACTAAAAATCAATAAAAGTTATCAAGAAAGTTATTTATAGTTTATTCAACAAAAAGCAAAATCGTTTGATTGAAACGGTAAATTAAAAAACGCAATCAAAAATGCCACCTTTCGAGTTAGCCCTTAATTAGTTTTAAATACAAGTCGAAGGGATTGTCTTGGGTAGCGATGTGTAATAAAATTATGTTATTTTCGAACAAAAATTGTGGAGATAATAGATTCGAGAATATTCATTTAATTTAATAATTGTAAATTTATTTATATACTTGGCACTTTTGTTTGAAGGTTGTAGACAATGTTGAAGATTGACTAAAATGTGGTTGTCGGACTTGCATTGTCTTTATTTTTATTTATTTTTATGACGTTTCGATTAGGTTGTATCTCTAATCGTTATCAAGTATAAACTGAATGTTTTGTGTAGACTACGTGCTTATATAGGGACTGTGTCCACTGAAGTGCAAAGTTTCACTTCACTGTACAGGGTGAGTCAACGATTGGATGAAGTAGGTTTGTGCCTTTTCGGTGAAATTAACAAAGAAACTATATTTATTGTTTGATACAGTTTATTTTTACGCAGATTTTAAAAATATTTAGGACTCTACAGGGTGAGCCAAAAAACTAGGACAGCATAAAGTTGTATTTTTTTTAAATAGAACACCCTATATACGAATCGTATTTTCGATTTAGCTTATAATTTTAAATCTTTTTTATTAAGGGTTTACTATAACAAAACTTTATAATTTCTGAAATAATTAAGTTTAAAGAAAAAAAGTTACATTTTCAAATATCAATTCAATCCTAAATAACGTTTTCAATTTTGTGACAAATATATTCAAATTTGGAATTTAGCAAGGCCAAGGACAAGTTAACATAATTTTTACCTAATATTTGCAATAAAAGCTACAGGGTGTTGAACACATCGGCTCAAATTTGAACAAGTTTAAATGAATAAATATCTTTTTTTTTTAAATGGTACACCCTGTATATTTTCATGTTATTTAATAGAGTAATAAAAACCCTAAAAGTTTTGTTGAATATATCCTATACCTATTTATAATAGTTTTTGAGATATTTCAGTTTTTCTTATTTTCCATACTTTTTTACAGAAATAGTCTTCATTATCATAGTAGCCATGTAAAATAATAAAAAGAAACTACAGAAACAAACAGAATGTGGTTAAATATGATGAAATACATTATTCGTTATATTACAACGGCAATAGTTTAATTAAACATAATGTGAAAAAATTAACACAACAATAACGACAAGGCAAATACATATTTACTTTTATACTAAATTGAAACAAAAAAATTACCTATTAAATACTGAGATTAATTATTTCTTTTTAATAAGTGTTCGAATAAACGACCCTCTTATGCATTGCACAAATTTAGTCTTTTTTGCAGATTTTCTCGGACCCTGGACAAAATTAGTGGCGTTATTGTTCTACAGGTATCCCTAATCCTGTTTCGCATATCTTCCACTGTTGTTGGTGGAATAACATACACCTTATTTTTAATATAACCCCATAGGAAGAAATCTAATGGGGTGATGTCGCAAGACCTTGATGGCCACTCAATGAAACCCCCAGGTCCAATCCATTTTTGCGGATATCGTTGGTCCAAAAACGCACGAACTTCACGATGGTAATGCGGAGGCGCACCATCGTGCTGGAACCACATATTGTCGAGCTCATCCCTATCGAGACCTTGAAGCAGTTGGGGTAGTTCTTCTTGTAGAAAGTTCAGGTAACTATGGCCATTTAGTGGTTCATTAAAAAAGTGGGGTCCAATAATTCGATTATGATGAATACCACACCAAACATTTAATGACCAGTGGTTTTGATGTTGCACCTCTCTAATCCAAAATGGGTTTTCTGTGGCATAATAATGCATGTTGCGTCTATTTACGGCACCGTTACTTCTAAAAGTAGCCTCATCACTAAACATTACCTTGCATAATAAATTTGGATTTAATTGAATCTCCGCATTTATTGTACGACAAAAGTTTACACGACTTTCAAAATCCTGTCCATGCAATTCTTGGTGTAATTCCATGTGATATGGATGATACCTATATTTCTTGGTAGTACGATTAGCGGTGGATTGTAATGTTTCACATAATGCTGCTAACTGACGGCTACCAATATAAGGATTTTCCTGAACAGTTAACAATACTTGTAGTTCTTTTTCTTCATTAGTTACTGGTTTGTTGACCACTTTACGTTTTGGATAATCAACAGTACCAGAAGAATCAAATCTTTGCATTAAGTTTTGAAAAGTATGGGTATTAGGCTGGCGTCGATCAGGATACTTCATTTTGTAAATTCTTTGAGCAAGAAGGCAATTTTTTTGAGCCTTTCCTATTGTATAAATCATATCTATTAACTCATTCTTTGAAAAATTCATTTTACAATATAAGATGAATCCAAAAAAAAACCAAACTACACTACATAAAAACCAAAATAAGCGATTGCGGTTATAAATTTGACACACAGAAAAATGTTCTTTTACATTGTTTTTGCCATGGCTACTATGATAATGAAGACTATTTCTGTAAAAAAGTATGGAAAAATAAGAAAAACTGAAATATCTCAAAAACTATAATAAATAGGTATAGGATATATTGAACAAAACTTTTAGGGTCTTTACTACTCTATTAAATAACATGAAAATATACAGGGTGTACCATTTAAAAAAAAAGATATTTATTCATTTAAACTTGTTCAAATTTGAGCCGATGTGTTCAACACCCTGTAGCTTTTATTGCAAATATTAGGTAAAAATTATGTTAACTTGTCCTTGGCCTTGCTAAATTCCAAATTTGAATATATTTGTCACAAAATTGAGAACGTTATTTAGGATTGAATTGATGCTTGAAAATGTGACTTTTTTTCTTTAAACTTAATTATCTCAGAAACTATAAAGTTTTATTATAGTAAACCCTTAATAAAAAAGATTTAAAATTATAAGCTAAATCGAAAAAACGATTCGTATATAGGGTGTTCTATTTAAAAAAATACAACTTTATGCTGTCCTAGTTTTTTGGCTCACCCTGTAGAGTCCTAAATATTTTTAAAATCTGCGTAAAAATAAACTGTATCAAACAATAAATATAGTTTCTTTGTTAATTTCACCGAAAAGGCACAAACCTACTTCATCCAGTCGTTGACTCATCCTGTACACACCTCAATGATTTGATGTTACTAAGTAGTGGTTGCCAAATATTATGTATCTGAACACTCGGTCTACTGACGATTCCACTATTGTTTTTAATGTAAGCTGCTTCTATAAGTTTTCTTTTTTTTATGTTGGGTTTCATATATATTGCCGCAGCCTCAGACCATTTTATATGGTGTTGTTTATCCCAGGAGTGTTCTACAATACCTGATCTCGACGTTTCCCCTTTTTGTTTATGAGTTTTATGTTCCTTAATGCTAACTTCTAATGGTCATTTGGTTTCTCCAATATACATTTCACCATATTCACATGGAACTTTGTAAACACATTCCTTCTTATCGATACTTTTTGGTTTTGTTTTTGTTAAATGAGCTCTAAGTGTATTTCCTGATTTAAAGGCTGTTTCGTCTTATTTTCTCCGAAGTTCCCTTAATGTACGGAATTTTGAAGAAGGAATGCGTTTCTTGCTGTCCATTGTTCGTTGTTCTAAAGTTATTTATAACATCGTCAATTAGTTTCAAAGTTTCAAGTTTCAAAACCGAAAGTCTGGTTGAGATATATCGATGGTACCTTCATCGTATGGAAGGGCAATGATCAAGAACTAAATGATTTCTTGAAACATCTAAATAACATTCGACCTACAATTAAGTTTACCATGGAAAAAGAGGTAAATGATCAATTGCTTTTCCTAGATGTAATGGTGAATCGCTCAAACGAAACTATTAAAACTTCAGTATACAGAAAGCCAACACATACTGGACAATATCTTAATCATAGTTCCAATCATTCTGTTGTAACAAAACAGAGAATTATTCGCAACCTCTCTAATCGCGCTATATCTATATGTAATAATGCTGATTCATTGGAAAAAGAGGTAGCAAATATTAAATCCGATTTACAACAGAATGGTTATCTTTTGAAACTAATTGACGATGTTATAAATAACTTTAGGTAAACGAACACTGGACAGCAAGAACACATTCCTTTTTCACAATTCCGTGCATTAAGGGAACTTCGGAGAAAACAAGACGAATTACCAGTAGTTATAATATAAAAACAGTCTTTAAATCAGAAAATACACTTAGAGCTCATTTAACAAAAACAAAACCAAAAAGTACCGATAAGAAAGAATGTGTTTACAAACTTCCATGTGAATGTGGTGAAATGTATATTGGAGAGACCAAACGACCACTGGAAGTTAGAATTAAGGAACATAAAACTCATACACAAAAAGGGGAAACATCGAGATCAGGTATTGCAGAACACTCCTGGGATAAACAATACCATATAATATGGTCTGAGACTGCGAAAATATATATGGAACCCAATATGAAAAAAAGAAAATTTATAGAAGCAGCCTACATTAATACCTAATCGAAACGTCGTAAAAATAAATCAAAATAAAGACAATGCAAGTCCGACAACCACATTTTAGTCAATCATTTTTTTTTGAAGTCGGCGCCAAACTGGAAAAACAAAAGAGAGATCTATGATCAATACGCAATTTGTTTCATTGCAAAATTTCAATTAAGACTTAAGACATATTGGAAAATCCATTTTCGGGGGTGTAATTTGGGGGCAGATTTCATCCCCTTAAACTGTTTTTCATCAGATTAAAAAAACGCGTCGCTTATTTCAGCGTGACCTACAACATATCAAAAAATTATTGAAATCGGAGGCGTCGAAATATCTATACAATCACTCAAAATCTACAGCTTCTATGCGGAAGTAAAGAAAATGTTAAATACTTTTTTTCTCAAATAGTTTTACATATTTATAAATACTTACGGTGTATATAAATAATACTTAATATCATTATCTGGACAAGAGTATGATTTTTTCAGCGTACATGTCCAATATTTTAAGTCAAAGAACATCCCGAATTGTCCGTACACTGAAAAAAAAATGTACATTTAATCAGCAATTATTGGCAGAACTTTTTATGGATGTTTTAAGTAAGCATTCTGTTCTTAAACAATTTGTATATTGGCACAAAAGCGTAGATGGTATTCTAATTTGTTTCACTGGAACAGTCACACAACTAAAAAACCATCATCCAAATATAAGGTTTACCATGGAAAAAGAAATTTTCTTTATTATATATATATATATATATATATATATATATATATATATATATATATATATATATATATATATATATATATATATATATATATATATATATATATATACAGGGTGATTCAAAAATCGATCACGAAACTTAAGGGGGTGATTCTACTTGACAAAATAAGGGTAGAGCTTCATATAATTTTTTTTCAAAATGTCATTCGTTTTCGAGTTACAAGCCGTCCAAGTTCAAGTTTTTATTTTTTGTTTTTTGAATTACTCGCTTACAGGAAAACCGATTTGACTAATATTTGAAAGATAGGCTAAGTCTTCTGCGCTTCATCATTTTAGTAATAATTCACATTGATTGTTTGCCGCTAGAGGGCACTTTACCTACATTG
Source organism: Diaprepes abbreviatus (assembly GCA_034092305.1). Classification (NCBI taxonomy): domain Eukaryota; kingdom Metazoa; phylum Arthropoda; class Insecta; order Coleoptera; family Curculionidae; genus Diaprepes; species Diaprepes abbreviatus. The sequence continues at coordinate 5,106,415 of JASJET010000039.1, forward strand.
AAAATTGTTTTTTTGTCATAATTTTTTAGTGTTGACAGCTACAGTAGTTTTTGGCATAATTTCTGAAAGACTGATGCCAGGCCTTTAAAAAAGGTGCTCTTTATTTACATCGCTAAACCCAACGGTTTAGACGTAAATCACCCTTAAAAATTAAGTGGTAAATTTACTTTTCTCATTTCATTACCACCAGCTACCAGGTAAATAGCTATCAAAGTATACTAGAGCTGTCAGTTTAACATCAAATAAATTCGCTTTTTAAACTATTTAATTTATAATCTTAAAATAACTAATAATGGCTAATCAGTAAATATTCATATTATGGATTATTGCGATATACATTTAATTGATAAAAATTAATGAAAAGGATTGAAAAATGGATATCACAATATTCGATATTTGAATATTGGTGATTAGCCATTATTAGTTATTTTAAGATTATAAATTAAATAGTTTAAAAAGCGAATTTATTTTATGTTAAACTGACAGCTCTAGTATACTTTGATAGCTATTTACCTGGTAGCTGGTGGTAATGAAATGAGAAAAGTAAATTTATCACTTAATTTTTAAGGGTGATTTACGTCTAAACCGTTGGGTTTAGCGATGTAAATAAAGAGCACCTTTTTTAAAGGCCTGGCATCAGTCTTTCAAAAAGTATGCCAAAAACTACTGTAGCTGTCAACACTAAAAAATTATGACAAAAAAACAATTTTCAATGTAGGTAAAGTGCCCTCTAGCGGCAAACAATCAATGTGAATTGTTACTAAAATGATGAAGCGCAGAAGACTTAGCCTATCTTTCAAATATTAGTCAAATCGGTTTTCCTGTAAGCGAGTAATTCAAAAAACAAAAAATAAAAACTTGAACTTGGACGGCTTGTAACTCGAAAACGAATGACATTTTGAAAAAAAATTATATGAAGCTCTACCCTTATTTTGTCAAGTAGAATCACCCCCTTAAGTTTCGTGATCGATTTTTGAATCACCCTGTATATATTGTCGTAGAAAGACGTGTCTCACCGCCTTTCTCCGAGGACATTTCACTACAAATATTACTTCCAATAATATATTAGTACGGCAAGCGAGCGTCTAGGAAAGATCCTAGCGGAGCCACTGACGAGTCCAACCGCTGGCATCGTGGACGAAACACCGCTGTAAAATTTTAGGTCGATTTCTCAGATTGTATATCGTGGTTACGAATTCAACAACGAATACAACATGGCATCCTTGGACATGGGATCTTTGCGGGGTTTTTCAGACAATACAATATCTCTGAATTCTTCAGGGGAGAGACTCAACAAGGTTCAGAGATTAATCTTACAAATTAATAACGAATTAACAGTTTTCATACAAGGAAAAATCTAACTTTGAATTCTTCAGGGGAGGGACCCAAAAAGGTTCAAAGAGATAGATATTTTATACATTATACCATGACTCAGGATTCTCAGAGGAGGGACCCAACAGATTCCTGACATGGAATTTACCCCCCGTATTGAGTCTGCATACATAGCGACTGGATCCCCGTAATTAGGCCGAAATTTGCAGCGCGTCGTTGAGTTCTTGGGCACCCAGCTTTCCATCTTGATTCGTGAATAAGACACAGACCACGGAACAATATGGAAAGTGGTTGCTTGAAGTGGGGCGTGTCGTAGTACTACGGATAAAATTAAAATCACGATGTCTGCTCGATAAAGAGAAATGCCACAAATAATCAATATCCTACCGACACGTTCCGCCTGAAAATAAGTACAAATATTAGTTCCAACTATGTGTAAGTACGTCAACACACGGTGACTGGGAAAGATGCTAGCGGACCCACTGACGAATCCAACCGCTGGCATCGTGGACGAAACACCGCTGTAAAATTTTAGGTCGATTTCTCAGATTGTATACCGTGGTTACGAATACAACTATATATATATATATATATATATATATATATATATATATATATATATATATATATATATATGATATAAATATTACACAATTTTTCAGGGTTTTATAAATCTTCCCGCATAGATACCGTTATATATATTTTAATAATTTATGCCATCCAGTTCAACAAAAACGGATGAATTAAAATATTATTAAACAATTACCGATAAATAATGATAATCACCATTCTAAAATAATAGAGGAAAAATTGTATAAAAAAACCCAATGATATATTGTACCGGACATTAAAATAGGGGCATTATAATAATAAATTTATATATATATATATATATATATATATATATATACAGGGTGTCCAAGATAAGGATCCTAAGCATGGGGATCTCAGTACCTGTTGGAGTTACAGCTTAGGTTAAATTAGAAAAAAGTTGCGTACTTTGAAGCGTATTTACATGCCGTTGAGAAACTTTAAAAATTTTCATGGCCAGCTGAGATATTGGGGAAAAACGAAAATTTGACGAAATAGATTTTATTTTTTTGTGACTTTATTTTAAAAGATATTAAAAAACTAATAAAACTTTTTCATTGGCACTTTTTAGATAATACGTGATGGCGTGTTTAAATTTTACATCCGACGTTTTGTTTTCGAGAAACCATCATCAACTTTATTTTTTTATATGACCCAAAAAAAAAGTATATCCTGTATCTGATTCCATTTTTTATTACAAATTCAACGATGTATCACATGTCATATTTTTTTTGTTAGACAAAAAAAAATGCGATTTTTCTATTTTTTTAAACATATTTTTAAGTAGGCTTTGCAAACAAATAATGCTTTGACACTTTGACGTAAATACCTGTTATTCTGTCACATATGACTTAATTTAATGTTTATGGTAAGATAAAATAATAATTGTTAAGTTGATTTAGAGTTATTAAGTTGTTTGTAGAGTTCTTGTCGTTGTTGTTACTGTTGTTATTGTTTATTGTTGAATAATTATTATTGTGTTATTATCGTCGAATATGCCGGGTGGCCATTATAGTCATGAAGAAAAGTTTGACATGCTGACCTGCTACATTTTGTGCCAGAAGAATACTATAAATACTGCAGCAATGTATCTAAATAAATTTCCAGATAGAAAGCAACCATGTAAGTCCATTTTCTTACAGTTGGCGCGAAATTTAAAACAATATGGATCATTTAAAAAGCCGAAAAAAGGATTCTTCCGAAGAAACCCAAAATAACGTATTACAAGCAGTTGTTGAGAACCCTGACATCTCTTGCAGGCAAATTGAAAAAAATATAGGAGTAGCCAAATCCACTGCTCAATTTATTTTGCGTAAAAATAGATATCACCCCTATAAATTTAGGATTTGCCAAGCACTTAAACCAAGGGATCTTGAACGACGCCGGCATTTCTGTGAGTGGTATACACGCGCATGTGAAGATGATATCAATTTCCCTGCAAAAATAATATGGTCTGACGAAAGTCTAGTTACTAATAATGGTGTCTTTAACCGCCGGAATACTCATTACTGGGCGCAACAGAATCCGCGTGTTCAAAAAATTTCAAGACATCAGGAGCGTTTTGGGTTTAATATGTGGTGTGGAATTTTCGGTACCAAAATACTAGGTCCATTTATCTACCATAGTTCGTTAACTGGAGAACGATACCTTCAATTATTACAAAATAATTTAGAAGACTGCTTGGAGGATTTACCTCTGGCACAGGTTAATACCTGTTGGTTTCAACAAGACGGTGCTCCTGCACATAATTCTAGGCAGGTTCGCGAGTATCTTACGCAGCGATTTCCTGGAAAGTGGATTGGAACCTCCAGTGAAGTGCCTTGGCCAGCGCGATCTCCGGACTTAACCCCTATGGACTTCTTTCTTTGGGGGTTTCTTAAAAGCCAAATATACCATCATTCTTTTGAGACTGAGCAGCAGTTACGAGAATGTGTAACTAATGCATTCAACAGTATTACACCTGACATGTTGCGTGATGTTTTAAATTCTACCATAAGAAGATCATATTTATGTCTGGAAAATAACGGAAATCTGTTTGAACACCTGCTTTAAATTGAATAAAAAAAATTGTTAATTTATTTGTTGTTTTAGTTATTTTTAAATAATTTATCATTCTTTGTATATCATTAAAATAATGATTATCTTATGGTTAAATTTATGGTAGATTAAATTTTCTTGTTTCTAAGTAGTACTATGCTCCATTCAGCTTCATTGCTCTGTAAATAGATATTAACTAATATGTGAGATCAATAACTCATAACAGGTATTTACGTCAAAGTGTCAAAGCATTATTTGTTTGCAAAGCCTACTTAAAAATATGTTTAAAAAAATAGAAAAATCGCATTTATTCTTTTATCTAACAAAAAAAATGTGACATGTGATACATCGTTGAATTTGTAATAAAAAAGGGAATCAGATACAGGGTATACTTTTTTTTTGGCCCTTATAAAAAAATAAAGTTGATGATGGTTTCTTGAAAACGAAACGTCGGATATAAAATTTAAAAACTCCATCACGTAGTACCTAAAAACTGCTAATGAAAAAGTTTTATTAGTTTTTTAATATCTTTTAAAATAAAGTCACAAAAAAATAAAATCTATTTCATCAAATTTTCGTTTTTCCCCAATATCTCAGCTGGCCATGAAAATTTTTAAAGTTTCTCAACGGCATGTAAATACGCTTCAAAGTACGCAACTTTTTTCTAATTTAACCTAAGCTGTAACTCCAACAGGTACTGAGATCCCCATGCTTAGGATCCTTATCTTGGACACCCTGTATATACAAAGTTATTCACCCTATACGATACGGCACGGAATATTTCTACCAAAATACGTGACTTTCAAAAAGTTTTACTTTGGGGATATATAAGAGTCTAATATAGTTTCTTTTTAAAATTATTTTCATGTTATACAGGATGTCCCAAAAGCTCTGAACGTAAAAAAGTTGTGTTTTTTAAATAGAACCCCTCGTATATTATTGCATTTTTGGGTTCTCCGATCAAAATAAGTGCCTATTTTAATAAAATTTATAGTACCTAAACCTTAAGGGTTTTAAATAATTTTAATTTTGACAAAATCTAACCTAATTTTCATGTTTCAAATACTGAATTTTTTGGATCCAAGAAATACACTTCCATACGTTCTGTGAACCTTCGAAAATTGGACCGAATCTAATCGAAAATAGCTGCTGCAAGCCGCTGTCGGCGGGTTGCCATAGTTCAGGCGCATTATTCATTGGCGTTTCAAGGAAACTTATGCATCACAAATAATATTAATAATATTGATGTTGTTTTATTAATTTATATGATAGTAACAATTTGTTTAGTCATATTTATTATTTATTTGTTTATTAACAAAATTTTAAAAAAAAGTTATAGAGGAAATCATACAAATATTCAATTATATATTACAATATGTAACAATTTTTTTCCTTTATATTATTATTATCTAACAGTTTATTAACAAAACTATGCTCTTTAATTATATAAGTTTGTATTAGGACAAATTAATATCATTGGTTGCTCATTATGTTCGTATTTTTTTGCGCGCTAGAAGCAAATGTATAATAATATAAAGGAATAAAAACAGTATAATATGTAATAGATAATTGAGTATTTGTATGATTTTATCTATAATTTTTTGTAAAAATTTTGTTAATAAACTGTTAGATGATAATAATATGAAAGAGAAAAAAACAGTAGAATATGTAGTATTTTGTTAATTAACAAATTAATAATTAATATGACTAAACAAATTGTTACTATCATATAAATTAATCAAACAACATCAATATTATAAATATTACTTGTGATGCATAAGTTTCCTTGAAGCGCCAATGAATAATGCGCCTGAACTATGGCAACCCGCCGACAGCGGCCTGCAACAGCTATTTTCTATTAGATTCGGCCCAATTTTCGAAGGTTTACAGATCGTATGGAAGTGTATTTTTTGGACTCAAAAAATTCACAGGTAAAGTACAAGTATTAAAAAGCATCTTCTGCAAATTTGAGCCCTTAATATTCATTTGCCACGCCATGATGAATTTTTGAGAAAAAAAAGTTTATTTCATCCAAAATTAAATTTTTTTTTTGAGAACGGAAATGGTACATCTAAAACTAATGTACGCATTAGAAAAATATTATCTTCATCCGGTGAAAAGTTATCGTAATTTTTTTGGTGCAAAAATTGGTTTTTGTAAAATTTTTCGGCCCACGATTGAAAAAAAAATTTTTTTTAATAGATCTTCAAAATATAAAATAATACAAATAGCATTGTATCTTAATTAGGAAAACGGAAAATTGAGGTTGAATTTTCAACTTTGACATCGAATTTCTCGGAAAATAAAAAACTCACAGATTCCGGATTTTACATACTTTTTTAGAATGATAATACTTATATTTGTGTTAAATTTTAAATCGATAATTTGTTAATAAATGTCTTTAAAAAAAAAAAAAAACCAAAACCGTAATGTTGTCTAAAAAAATATATATCTCGATAACTAGTGGCGCCACCGATAACTTATATTATACGATTCGATAGGTTTTTTTAATTCTCGACAACTTCTGTTTGAAACATTTTTCGATACAATTTTTACTTTTAGAGATAAACTCTAAAAACCGAAAATCGTGACCATTTTTGGTCCGTAATTTTTTTTGCACAGGTCTTTCAGAATTACCATCGAGATATGTTTTATTGGATGCCGAAATGAACACATTCCAGCAAAAAAACCAATGTCACATTTTTATTACTGACGAAAGTCTATTTTCCATGAGGTAGAGTGCCAGAGGAAACATATTCAATTATTAAAATGCTGTTACTAATTTGCTCCTTACAAAAAGTTATAGTCAATGACTTCCAAGTAAAATCGAATTAAACAACTTTAACGCCTAATAATATTACCTTGAATAAAACACAAACAAATTGCAACCAAAAAACATACACTAAACCACAATTTCATATTTTCAAAAAATTACAAAAACATTTAACCGCTGAAATAAACCTTAAATTATTCTTGAAGTATCTTTGTTTTTAAAATCAACTCGACTTTTTAATTAAGATGATAGAATGATATGTTAAAAATGTATTTATTTACGAGTTAAAATAAAAAAAAATACTACATGTATATACGTAAAAAAAATAAATACATGCTGAAGGAATGTTTCGAGCGGCATACGCGAAACAAAACTAACGTGGTTTAACTGAAACAAATCTACCGTTGACCTAATCTAGTGACCAAAGTAGTGCAGTAGGAAGCAAGAAACAAGTGAATGTCGGAGAACAAGTGAATTTTCGTTAATATCTACTCATCTATTCTCGGTGCAGATTTTCGGTGTTGCCTTTGTATGCGTTCATTAATGACCCAGATTTTCCGCGAATGATCCAATATACTATTTCTTAAATATTTAATATATTCCGTATTAATAACAATAACTGAAATAAATTTTTTAAGGAATGTGAATTACGGAATTTAAAGTTCTATTGCGGATCTATAACTGTATTAAAAAAATAGCATTTTTCAACCGATTTTAAAAAAAGGGGAAGTTCTCAATTCGACACTTATATGGATAAAAATATTTAATATCTTTTCGTTATTATTATTACTTGAAAATAATTTTGAACTTTTACAATGCTTTTGTATAGTAGCTGAAATATTCACCAATTTGGGGGAAAATCAGACAAAATTAACTTTTTTGGCCACCATATTGTTAGCGCAATCTTGGATTTTACTGTACCAATTTCATCCAAAAATAAATGGGACCACCGCAACAACTTCCTGAACATAACGTAAAAAATTTCATTCAAATCGGTGCCGCCGTTCCGGAATAATCGGTGTTCTTTTAGAAGTCGGAACATAAAATTCGACGGGTCCAAGAGTTTTTCCAAAAAAATATCCATTTACTATAAATTTGTTCCAACCCGCATCAGAAACAGTTTCTGACCGTCAGGATTTGGCGCATTAACTTATTACACAATATATTTAAGTTAATGCGCAGAATCCTGACGGTCAGAAACTGTTTCTGATGCGGGTTGGAACAAGTCTATAGTAAATGGATATTTGTTTGGAAAAACTCTTTGACCCGTCGAATTTTATGTTCCGACTTCTAAAAGAACACCGATTATTCCGGAACGGCGGCACCGATTTGAATGAAATTTTTTACGTTATGTTCAGGAAGTTGTTGCGGTTGTCTGATTTATTTTTGGATGAAATTGGTACAGTAAAATCCAAGATGGCGCTAACAATATGATGGCCAAGAAAAATTAATTTTGTCTGATTTTCTTCCAAATTGGTATGTGGGAATTTTCGGGGTCGTACACAACCAATCTAAAATTATTTTTTAAAAATTCAATATGGCTGATCCAAGATGGTGGACAAAAAATTTAATTTTGTCCGAAAATTAGTGTGGGGGAGTTTTCAGGGTCTCATATATCAAATTTAAAATATTTAAAAAAAATCAATATGGCGGACTAATATGGTGGACAAAAAAAATCAGTTTTGTCCGATTTTCTCGAAAATTGGTACGGGGGAGTTTTCGGGGTCGCACGTAACGAATCTAAAATTATTTTTAAAAAATTCGATATGGCGGACGAAAAAATGAATTTTGTCCGATTTTCTCCAAAACTGATACGGGAAAGTTTTCGGGGTCGCACGTAACGAATCTAAAAATATTTTTAAAAAGCTCAGTATGGCGGATGAAAAAAAATCAGTTTTGTCCGATTTTCTCCAAAATTGGTATGGAGGAGTTTTCAAGCTCGGAAATTATTTTTTAAAAAAATCAAATTGCGTATCCAATATGACGGATACAAAAATTAATTTTTTACGATTTTTTTCAAAATTAATATGGGGAAGTTTTTGGAATCGCACATTACGAGTCTGAAATTATTTAAAAAAAAATTAAATATGGCATATCCAAGATGGCGGATTATAGATTCTACATTTCTCGATTTTGTCTAAAATCAGTACTGGGGAATTTTTGTTAGTGTTAATAATGAATTCAAATTATTTTTTGAAAAACTGAATCTGGCGTCCTGAAAATTTTACATTTTTCGATTTTCTAGAAAACTAATATAGGAGGTCCTTGAGGGTGTAAATTATGAATTGGAAATTATTTTTTCGGGATTCAATGTGGCGAATCCAATATAGCGGACTAAACATTTTTCGATTTTGTTCAAAGGTGGGACTTGATCATTCTTAAGGATGTAAATAGTGAATAAAAAATTATTTTAAGAAAATCTAATATATCAGATCCCATGTGACGGTCTAGAATTTTTAAATTTCCGGATTTCTTTGGTACTAGGAAGCTTTGAATGGTTTAGATTTAGATTGGAATAAGACGTCAAAATTTTTTTTTTTTTTGAAATTCATAATGGCGGATCCAGTATGGTGGGTTAAAAATTTACCTTATTCACATTTTTTTAGATTTGATATTAGGGGGTTTACAACTATTAGGTTGATAAGATACAATATGAGGGACTGAAAATTTTACATTTTCCAATTTTGTCTAAAATTGATGTTGCGGGGTTCTTGCGTCATATACAAACTTAATATGCCGTATAAAATATATCGGGCTAAGATATTTACTTAGGTTCTTTAAATATCGATATTGGAAGGTTTTGGGGCCTATATTACCAATCTAAAATTAATTTGAAATTTAAAATAGTGGATTTACTTTGAGAGACTAAATATTTGTTTGACACAATTTCACTGGTATGTGAAGAATTCTAACAATCAAAAAATTTTTAGTGATTCATTTTAGTGTGATTTACAACTCTCGATAAAATCAGTACTTTTTTACCACCTTGGAGTTATAGCGAGGTACACTAATCTCGATGATTACTTAGTTCAAATAAGTTATGGATGTCATAATGAATTCAAAAATAAAAATCGAAAAATAAAATTTTTATAAAGAAAATTGAACCGACCTCTAAAAGTGCGCTAAAAAGTGAAAAAAAACTATAAATTTTTATATGAAATTGAAATTTTTAGAGTCGGCGCCAAATTATTTCTAAATGAAATAAATAACTACTGATATATACAAATTATGGTAAGAAACCAATTATAAATAAAGGATTTTTAATCTGTTTACGCGAATCACATTTTATTAGGTATTAGTTTGGCGCCGACTTAAAAAATTTCAGTTTCATATAAAAATTTATTGTTATTTTTCACTTTTTACCGCACTTTTAGAAGTCGGTTCAATTTTTTTTATAAAAATTTTATATAGTGTTTTTTACGTAGAGCTCAGTAAAGTTTAGTTTTTGAGATATTATCCAAACTTATGATTTTTTGAATATTTTAGAAATTGATGAAAAATCATTAATTAAATTCACTGAATGCTTTGTGCCATTTAGATGCTTGCATTCTCGATAGAGTAGACTCCCCAAAACACTTTTGCAACATTTTCAACGATTCTGTAGCCGTAATTCCATTGGAAACACAAAATTTCAAGCAAAATAGTTGTTCAATTTTTTTTCCATAGTAAAAATTGCCAGACGAACTTTTCGCGTCGTAAACAAACAACTGCCAAACACACACTAAGTGACATATGGCGCTCAAACTTCACACGAGTGTCAAAAAATTTTATACCAATCCAAGAAAAAAAAATTCCGATTCGGTTTGTGCGCGCGGTTTAAATGGATCAGTCCGTGTCAACTTTGATTATATGATATATATATATATATATATATATATATATATATATATATATATTCTGAAATTTTTTGGTTATGTGGTTTTTAGTTTTTAAAACAATCTAATTAAATTTTAACGTTTCGCCCATTCTCTCGGGCTTTATCAAAAATATATTGTCAGTTCATGGATAAAATCCGTTGTAGCTGTGCAATTGAGTTGAATTTTATACGGCACAGCTACAACGGATTTTAACCATAAACTGATAATATATTTTTAATAAAGTTCAAAAGAATGGGCGAAACGTTAACATTTAATTAGATTGTTTTAAAAACAAAAAACCCCATACCCAAGAAATTTCAGAAAAATAAATATAGATGGTTTAAGAAAACAAAGATATTATATATATATATATATATATATATATATATATATATATATATATTAAAAATAAACAATTTCACGGTCTATGTATTTGGAAAAGCTATTTTATTCTCCTTACGACCGTTAAGAAAGGGGATAGACAATATATTCTCTGCGAATTCCACTCTGGTTCTCTCTCCATACTAGTTTCGACCACCTAATGGTCTCATCAGTGGAGCTATAGGTCATTAATAATAATTCTGTAAATTCTCAACAGACTAAGTGACGTTTCGGCCCTAGTTTTCAGCCTTGATCAAACTAACAAAATGGATATACAAATGCACAAACACTCAAAAATCAAAAATATACCTTGTAATGTTGTTTGTAACTCTATTAGTTATATTGATTAAAAAATAAAACCAACACTCGGATCGTCATGGTTTGCATGCACATATTACATAAAAGTTAAAATCAAAGAATTAAAAAACAACCAATTACAACACCAACAGTACATCCAAAAATTTCGTTATTATTAAAATCATTTTGATTAGCCCAGTCGTCCGGGTTTATCGACGTCAAACAACTGGAATTTTGCATTAAAGTAGTGGTATATATAATCTATTTAAATTATTTATACCTTTTTTATCGTTTAATGCAGATTTCGATCTTTGAATTTCCACCGTTTGGAAAAATTTTCTTTTTTTTTCAAGTTATTCTCTGTTTTTAAAATTTTGGTGTTATCGAAATTACACCGATGGTGTTTTGTTTTTTCATGATTGTTCAATACGGTAATGTTTTTCTTATCATATTTGTGACTTTTTAATCTATTTTCTAAATATTGGCTCGTTTGCCCGATGTATGAAGCATTGCAATCTCCACATGGAATTTCGTACACGACATTGCTTTTTTTTTAACACACACACACAACCTGTTGTCAAAAAACTTTTCCAAACCAAAATCAAAGGCTCAAAAATGAAAAAAAAGCAAAGCAAAAAAGCGAAGTTCAACTTGAAAAATTCGGATGGATTTCGGCTAGTACGCAGACCTAAAGGGCAACGTCTTAACTCTCGCTATACGCAAGGAGGAGGAAATGTTTTGGTCTGGGGATGTTTTTCCGGACATGGAATCGGACCAATTCACAAAATTAATGGTATAATGGGTCGTTTTGTGTATAAGGATATCCTAAATAATGTTATGTTGCCAGACGCAGAGGAAGAAATGCCACTTAAGTGGAGGTATCAACATGATAACGACCCAAAACACACTGCTAAATGTGTGAAAAAGTAGTTCGTAAACAACAAGATTGACGTTTTGAAATGGTCAGCGCAATCGCCTGATCTCAATCCCATAGAAAATCTATGGGATATTGTAGATCGCAAAATAAATCGCAATAATTGCAAAAATGCGGAAGACCTTTTCCGACAAGCGGAAATTGCATGGAATGGAATTTATAGAGTCCATGCCACGCAGATGCGAGGAGGTTTTAAAAAATAAGGGCTACGCAACAAAATATTAGTTACATTTTTATTTAAATGGAATAATCTAAAAACGTGCTATTGTTTTGTCGCATAAAGAAAGTATTGTTAATTATGAAATATGGTTTTTGTTGGTTTTCATAACAAATGTTGGAAATTTTTGTTTTGTTTTAGTAAATTTAGTTTGTTAATTTTGTAAATAAATAAAACAATTTGAAAAGCAATGTGTTTTTGTTTTGTTATTAAGGCGTATTTTAATATCCACAAGTTCGTGCATATGTTTTGTCGCACACTGTATATATATATATATATATATATATATATATATATATATATATATATATATATATATATAAAGAGTTTAGTTAATTTTCAATCTTCTTCTAAAAGTGCCTATCCTCTTTGGATGTTGGCTATCACATTGGTCCATATTACTTTATTCACTGCTGCTCTGAACAGACCTGTTGATGTCATTCCAGTCCATGTTCGTAGGTTGCGCAGCCATGATATTCATCTTCGTCCAGCTGATCTCTGGCCTTCCATCTTCCCCTGCAGGATAGGTTGGAGCAGGCGATATTTCTCATTCCGCATGATATGTCCAAAGTACTCCAATTTTCTGCGTTTGACATTTGTAAGGTATTCCAGTTCTCCACCGATACGTTGTAAAACGTTTTCGTTTGATACGTGGTGTATCCAAGGAACCCTAAGCATGCGGCGGTAGCACCACATCTCAAATGCATCTATACGTTTACATGAAGCATCGGTAAGGGTCCACGCTTCTGCTCCATATAAGAGAGTTGAGAGTACATAGCATTTCAAAATCTTGATCCGCGTATGTATATTGAGGGATAGGTTGCAGAGTATGTTGCGCAGCTTATTAAAAGTACCTCTTGCTTTCTCGATTCGGCGTCTTATTTCTCGAGAGTGGTCCTAGTCCTTATTAAACGTGCAGCCTAGATATGTGATCGTCTCGGCCATTGTGAGAGTTACGTTGTTGGCAGTAAACTGTATATTGCCGACGTCGTTTTTGCTGACAATAATCGTTTGCGTCTTTTGCAGTTTATCTTCATACCATATCTGTTGCAAGCTGTCACTATTCGGTCGATAATTCTTTGAAGTCCCTCTGCAGTATCGGCTATAAGAACGGTATCATCCGCGTATCTTAGGTTGTTTATTACTTCTCCATTTACAATAATTCCATCTTCTATGTTGCCCAGTGCTTCTTTAAAGAGATGTTCTGAGTATACGTTGAATAGAAGTGGCGATAGTATGCGGCCCTGGCGTACTCCCCTCCTTATATTAAATTAATTAATTAATTAAATTAATTTAAATTAATATAAATTTATTTTTTCTTTCAATAACAATCCATGTTTGGTGCAAGGGAGTAGTTTGACTAAAGTAGATATAATCATAATCTTCTTCACCTCTTTTTATAATGTAATGTTGTTTTAACAGAATGAATAAAATTACATAAATAGGCATGTAAAAATTTAATTGTCAATCCGTTGGAAGAAAAAGTTTAAATGTCATTTTTGAAAGTGGCCTATTAATTGTTTAGTTCTATATTTCCAATGAAACCTATTTAAATCCAATAATCAAGTGGATTACATTATTTTTTTTTTTGAAAATTGGAAGCTTATTTTGATTTTTAAAACTAAGTTGGATACGTCCGCATATTGTAATTCCGATATTAATTTCTCTTACTTTAAACTATTCCGAATCATTTTCCGTTGTCCTGAAAGAAATTTCACTCAGCTATTCTCCGAAACAAGATTACAAGTCCAGAATTTTTTTTGCATAACAACGTTTGTGTCAAGAAAAGAGAAAAGAGAGTGAGTATAGCCAGAAGGGAAAAAGGACTAAAATAAGGGCTCACCTCCCGCGTCGGCGGTGGCAGCCCAAGAATCCGCCCCTGGTCGCGAGGGGAGGCAAGGGGCCGCACTCGGCGCAAGGCATCGAGGGCCCGGTCAATACTCTAGTCAACCCGCGCCGGAGAGAAACCAAACTGGCTGAAAAGCCGATTTTATGAGAGATTCCTCCGTTGCATCGTACGGTCGCACGTCGTCTAGAGTGCCGTGAAAACGACATCGAGAATCGAGTGTGCTTTGAAATTTTAAAAACAATCGCTGTATGTGTCAAAATTGACGGTTTTCGCGTGGAAAAAACATGTTTTTTGGCTGAAACTGTGTACGTATTGAGATAAAATGGGTATAGACCTGTGCTAATGGGTATTTAAATAGCCGAATTATGAAGAAAACAGCCGAATTTATCGCTACTGTTTGGATTATTTTTTCTTTCATTTTTGGTAAGTCATATTCAAATCATTTGTTTTGATTTCAATTCTGTAATAAAGTTGCTTAAGATTAAAGTAGTAAAATTTATTTAAAAATAATATAAATCATTGTGTATAACCTCACTTTTCTATCAAATTATCCTCATTAATCTGTTCTGTAACATTTTGTAAATTAAAGAGCTGTTTATATATTTTCTTTGTATTACTGTAGGATTAATTATAAGCGACAGTAAAAGGCAGGTGCGAAATTCAGTAGCAGTATATTTTACATACGAAGAAAGCAGAGCACCGGAGACGAATAAAAAGAAAGAAGCCGAAGAAAGAAGTATAATCTGTAAATACAGTGTCGCACAAAATCTGTTTGAATTTATATGTCCAATCAGGCTACAGAGGAAATTTCTAGAAAGTACTTAAATTGGAATTAATTAATGGAACTTTCATGGCACCACACGATGTATCATTATAATGAACGAGTTCTGTTATATCACCTGTCAAAGTTTATATGACACTAATCTCAGATAATTTATGTCCATGATTGAAAATTGCGATGGGAAAAAATGCGAGCAGTCAGGACCATCCAAACCCTCAAAGATGATATTGATAAATAATCTATTAAATTGAATGTCATATAAAATTTTTTGAAAAAGTAGTTGATCTCCTATGTTCAGAATTTATGTGTTATCATTATCTCTGTTGGTTATTTAAACGTTTAACGTCATGTAGAATCAAATTCTTCATTTACCGATCACTAATTTTTTCGCTATATAGCGTAAAGTTTTCGGATGAGTTGCGCAGTGTTTTTAGTGATCGAATTTCGAAGGTGACCCTTCTTATAAAATGTAATAAATTTAAAATCTGCATTTCAAATTCTCTTATTAAGTTGCATCACTCACATTTAGTGCTATTTTTTTATACAGTCTTAGTAACTTTTGTGCTAGTAGAAAACTTTCCGCTTATATTCGAAAATAATATTAAACATTTTCAATTCTTGAAGATTTTCTTAACTTTGTTTGAAATCCCGAACTTTGGAAACTTCGGAATCTCGAACATACTCGAAGAATTCAATGTTTTTCTAGACATTTTAGTAATCTTGAAAATTTCCTAGATATTCTTGATAGTTTTCGTAACTATTCATCACCACATGACATCAAACTGGAATGTTACATGTTCTTTAGAGGATTTTGATCGATTGGCTCCAACATTTTTAAAAATTATAAGCATCTAATCATAAAATAAGCAATGCATTAGTTGCTTATATATATATATATATATATATATATATATATATATATATATATATATATATATATATATATATATATATATAGTGTGATCAATAAAGTCCGCATCATATGGGATTTTTTTATTAATAGTTTTATTCGAAATTTGACTTTAGCATCTATTTGTGCTTCGATCGAAAATTAGCAGTATCTGTCAAATAAGATAATTTAGATTTTTTGCCCATTTTTTGTAAATTGCACCACTGTTGCAAAATAAGATTCAACGCAATCTACATAAAATTTTGTTTTGACAATGCTTCATCCCAGACATATTTTGTTTAAAGCAGCGCCATATGTGTTTTTCTACAAAATCCAAATGGGCTATTAAAATTTTGCAAAGATTATTTGTTTTTGACCCTGTATAGGGTAACTTCATCAAGTAACAATTTTTGACAACGTAATTTGTGTCTAAAAATAAGTAATGCACATTATTAATGAAGACAAACAAGTACACAGTGTCATCAGTTTATTATCAAATGAAAAGGTGGAATTTTAAATGCGTTTAATTTTTATATTATGATTTTTTTATTAGAAAATTTGAGCCTTTTCAATTAAACTATTTTCTTAATATTAATGTGTATTATTTTTGGATACAAAGTACATTTTCAAAAATAGTTATTTTATGAAGTTACCTTATACAGGGTCAAAAGTGAATAAACTTTGCATCACATGTGACAAAATTTTAATAGCCCTATTTGGATTTTGTGGAAAAACACACATTCAATATGGCGCTACTTTAAACAAAATATATCTGGGATGAAGCATTGTCAAAACTAAGAAGTTTTATGTAGGTTGCGTTGAGTCTTATTTTGCAACAGTGGTGCAATTTACAAAAAATGGGCAAAAAATCTAAATTATCTTATACTGTTCCATATGGGTTAAAAATTGCATTTAAAAAAACTTTTTCTAATAACTTTTCTCGATATTTTGAGGTATAATCGCACTTTTAATTTCTTTTTTTGGAAAAAAATTTAAATTTGACCGGTAATGCTAATCAGGTGACTAACATTTTTTTGATTAGTTTTTATCTCGATTGAAGTAGAAATTGTTGCCAAAGTCAAATTTCGAATAAAACCATTAATAAAAAAATCCTATATGATGCGGACTACAATACAGAAAATGCCGTGTTCTCCTTTCAAGCAAATAAAAGAAAGAATATATACAAACAGTTTACGCAAATACAACTCTGGTCCTCTCTCCAAATGCGTTTCGACCACTTTATAGTCTCTTCAGTGGAGCTGTATCGAACCGAGAGCAACATTCTCTCTCTCTTTCTGTAGCTCTTACAACCCAGGGTGTGTCTTGGCTAACTCAACGATTCATCTCCATTGGACTCTCTCCGTCATTAGCTCCTCTGCATCTATGATGTTTAGGCTTCTAAGATCAGATGCTATGTAGTCGTGGTCTTCCTAATCGTCTTCTACAGGTTGGGACATGCTCCCATACCAATTTGATTACTATTCCATATTCCTACCTTCTGACATGGCTGGCCCATCTCGGTCTTTCTGCTTTAGTTATTTTTACAATGTCCGGTTGGTCATATAGTTCTTCTAGCTTCCTGTTTGTTCTACTACGGTACTGCTGTGTTGTATAATTCCTTATGGATCCGTATATACTCCGTAGGATTTTTCTCTCTGTAATCCTGTTCTCGTTCTGTCTCGTTATAGTCCAGGTTTTACAGGAATAAGTCATAATCGGCTTTACGATGGAGTAATATATTCTTATTTTTGTCATCAGAGATACATTTTTAGATTTTATTATTTTCTGTAATTCAAAACAGCAACGATTGGCACTTATGTTAATTTTCTTAGTCATGTTATTGTGTAATGTAATAGTGACACCAAGATATTTAAATTCATGGATTCTTTCAAAGTTGTATTGGTCCATGGTCACATTTTTCCCGATTCGATCCCTCCGCTCCGTTTTTGATGTGGTCATGTACTTGGTTTAATTTTCATTTATTTTTAAGCCTATATTTTTTGCTGCAGAGGAATCTTTGCAGGAAAAAATTATCTACATAAAATGTGAATTTCGAGACATATCGGTAGGATATCAAAAAACCTGCCGACTTTTCGTTGTCAGACTGAAAAATATCCCCAGTCGAATGACGTTTATACATTCACCGGAGTAGCGTAAGGAATTTCATTTATTATAACTATGTTGGAGAGCGTACTGTAGTAAGAATATTGTGCACATTTTATTAAAAGTACATTAGATATCACAGTATTTTTAAACTGAGATTCAGTGATTAGACCAATTATGATCGCATTAATGTCTTCGCGAGTAGCGTTACTAAATGACAGGTATTTTCCTGATATGTACGGAATTTTGGCTCTCTGTTAGGAAAACAGGAAAAACCTGTAATTATCAGTTTTTTTTTTTAAATTAAAAGAGGGAAACGTAAGTATTAAAAAAATATATAAACACCGACCTCGCGACGCACGAAGTTCGCATTTACAGGCTACCATTAGACGCTCGCGGGATATTCTGAAAATCTCGCTTCCTTCACTTACCATATAACGTTCAGATAGAGTGTTAAGAAATTTATTGAAAAGGGATATTGTCAGGAAATCTCATGTGGTAACCCTATTCGTGAGCTAATAACTAATCAGATTGCAACTTGTTAATGACTCTACGTGTACTTTCGTTCGCGCACACTGTTGAATTTATATTTGAAATAGACAAGTTGTTGTTGGTAACAATATGAGTAAATCTGAAAAAAACTATTTTTTTAACTTGATTTGTGCATTATTTGTTGAGAATATCAAAAAGGCATAAATTTAATGGGTACTGACCAAGGTAAGTATTTAATATGTGTTTTGTCGCTTGGATGTTAAAACCAAAGAAGTTAAAACTACTTTATAACAAACTTTATGCATATAATTCTGTATTTCAAATGTTTATGCTAGTTTCAAATAACTCTAAATAAACATAAATACCATATAAGATGTGATTATTTAATGCGATTGATGCAATTTTTAGATTTGTTCAAGTACCACCAGTGCTATAAAAATATACACATAAGAAAACCTTAGATACTTCAAAAGTTATAAATGAAAATTTGCAAACACAAAATGGTGATCTAAGTAAAGATAATACTGAGGAATGTAAAACAAGTTTAATCAAGAATCAATATCAACGAGGTGTTCTAGTAATTATGTAATAAATACTAACAGATGTAATATTTCGAGAAAATATTGTACAAACGAAATTCTTAAACAGATCAGATGGAATCATGGACACGTCCTGAAAAAGTTTATGCAGTTTTCCGATTATTTTAAGATCACATTTACAACAAAACTGTGTTAATTTTTTCACCAGAAAGTTTATTAACTAACTAACTAACAGTGCGCGTCTTTTGAAGTGGATAATTAATTACAAAGCAAAAACAAAATACCAGCAAGAAAATTCATCAATTTTTTATTATCAACGTAAACATTAATGGGTAGTGCTAATTCATGTTTTAACACAAAAATAATATTTTATTAATAAAGAAGTTATTAATAAAAAAAGCAAGATTTATAAAATAATAACACCAACGAAAAAAACTAAAGAAAACAACAATATTTCTACCGCCAGTTTCAAAGTCAATATTTTGTAGAATCTCTTCTAGCTCTAGGAATTGCCTGTACCCTTTTTGGTCTACTTAAAATTAGTCAGTGAATAAGTTCCTGATCTTAAGCTTGCCATTCTTCTCTAAAGCGTCACACAGCTCATCAAGTGTCAATGGCTGATGATTTCTAGTATGCAGTTGTCTCTGGAGTCGATCCCAAACATGTTCTATTGGGTTACAGTAAGGAGAGCGAGGGGGCCAGTCCAAATTAATAATGTTTTCATGGTGGAGCCGAGCATTGTCATCCACAAAATGAAAATAGGACCAAATTTTTGTGCAAGTGGGACAATAATGGGTTTAATAACTAAATCGTGGTATCTCTGAGAAGTCATATTATATCTATTCAAAATAAGCAGTTAAGTGCGCGATTCCAAAGATATTCCACCCTAAACAGTTACAGAGCCACCTACAAAGACAACTGTTGGAGCCATATTGTGTTCAATATACCTCTCTCTTCGTTCACGTCATGTTAAAATGCTGTTGTCATTCGTAAACAAGCAGATCCGCCATTCCTCTGCAGTCTAGTTACAGTATTCAATGCCCTTGTTCTGCGTGCAACGCGATGTTTCCTGTTTAATCGGGGATGTGGAGCATATATTCTGGCTCTAAGACTATCTTCGCGTAACCTTCTTTTGATGGTTGCCAAACTTACACTTATTCCGGTATTCGTGCCCTGGAGCCTGGAGGCAGAAAACACCCGATTTTTCCGGACAGTAGTAATCTAAAACCCATCCCCTCCTCTGATTGTAGCACGTTGCCGGCCACCGCCATGGCGTATATTGGCACTCCCAGTTTCTTAAAAACGATTCCAAGCCCGACTTTTTATACTTTGCGAAACATTGTACATTTCAGCAACTTCAGACTGTGTACAGTTTCCCTGTTGAAGAAGAGCTATGATAGCGGCAAAATCATTCGAAGACGGTCTTCTCTAAAGCCTTGTATGGTATACCTAGATATTCACGGTGTCACTGTGGCACATGTGGTCACCAATCTTACCCAAATCTAATATGTTAAAAATATAAAATTCACTAGCAGTTTTGATAGCTTGAAAAAAAATGTGGCTGGTTTTTTTTTATCTCTAAGAAGTAAAACAACACCTTTAACAGAATTTTAAATATATTTTGCGGCAATCTAAATATAAAAATTAAAATATTCACTTCAAAGGAAGCGCAGTGTACAGGGTGAGTCAACGATTGGATGAAGTAGGTTTGTGCCTTTTCGGTGAAATTTACAAAGAAACTATATTTATTGTTTGATACAGTTTATTTTTGCGCAGATTTTAAAAATATTTAGGACTCTACAGGGTGAGCCAAAAAACTAGGACAGCATAAAGCTGTATTTTTTTAAATAGAACACCCTATATACGAATCGTATTTTCGATTTAGCTTATAATTTTAAATCTTTTTTATTAAGGGTTTACTATAACAAAACTTTATAGTTTCTGAGACAATTAAGTTTAAAGAAAAAAAAGTCACATTTTCAAGCATCAATTCAATCCTAAATAACGTTTTCAATTTTGTGACAAATATATTCAAATTTGGAATTTAGCAAGGCCAAGGACAAGTTAACATAATTTTTACCTAATATTTGCAATAAAGGCTACAGGGTGTTGAACACATCGGCTCAAATTTGAACAAGTTTAAATGAATAAATATCTTTTTTTTAAATGGTACATCCTGTATATTTTCATGTTATTTAATAGAGTAATAAAAACCCTAAAAGTTTTGTTTAATATATCCTATACCTATTTATAATAGTTTTTGAGATATTTTAGTTTTTCTTATTTTCCATACTTTTTTACAGAAATAGTCTTCATTATCATAGTAGCCATGGCAAAAACAATGTAAAAGAACATTTTTCTGTGTGTCAATCGCTTCTTTTGGTTTTTATGTAGTGTAGTTTGGTTTTTTTTGCATTCATCTTATATTATAAAATGAATTTTCCAAAGAATGAGTTAATAGATATGATTTATACAATAGGAGAGGCAAAAAAAAAATTGCCTTCTTGCTCAAAGAATTTACAAAATGAAGTATCTTGATCGACGCCAGCCTAATACCCATACTTTTCAAAACTTAATGCACAGATTTGATTCTTCTGGTACTGTTGATTATCCAAAACGTAAAGTGGTCAACAAACCAGTAACTAATGAAGAAAAAGAACTACAAGTATTGTTAAATGTTCAGGAAAATCCTTATATTGGTAGCCGTCAGTTAGCAGCATTATGTGAAACATCACAATCCACCGCTAATCGTACTACCAAGAAATATAGGTATCATCCATATCACATGGAATTACACCAAGAATTGCATGGACAGGATTTTGAAAGTCGTGTAAACTATTGTCGTACAATAAATGCGGAGATTCAATTAAATCCAAATTTATTATGCAAGGTAATGTTTAGTGATGAAGTTACTTTTAGAAGTAACGGTGCCGTAAATAGACGCAACATGCATTATTATGCCACAGAAAATCCATTTTGGATTAGAGAGGTGCAACATCAAAATCACTGGTCATTAAATGTTTGGTGTGGTATTCATCATAATCGAATTATTGGACCCCACTTTTTTAATGAACCACTAAATGGCCATAGTTACCTGAACTTTCTACAAGAAGAACTATCCCAACTGCTTCAAGGTCTCGATAGGGATGAGCTCGACAGTATGTGGTTCCAGCACGATGGTGCGCCTCCACATTACCATCGTGAAGTTCGTGCGTTTTTGAACCAACGATATCCGCAAAAATGGATTGGACGTGGGGGTTTCATTGAGTGGCTACCAAGGTCTTGCGACATCACCCCATTAGATTTCTTCCTATGGGGTTATATTAAAAATAAGGTGTATGTTAATCCACCAACCACAGTGGAAGATATGCGAAACAGGATTAGGGATACCTGTAGAACAATAACGCCACTAATTTTGTCCAGGGTCCGAGAAAATCTGCAAAAAAGACTAAATTTGTGCATTGCACAAGAGGGTCGTTTATTCGAACCCTTATTCAAAAGAAATAATTAATCTCAGTATTTAATAGGTAATTTTTTTGTTTCAATTTAGTATAAAAGTAAATATGTATTTGCCTTGTCGTTATTGTTGTGTTAATTTTTTCACATTATGTTTAATTAACCTATTGTCGTTGTAATATAACGAATAATGTATTTCATCATATTTAACCACATTCTGTTTGTTTCTGTAGTTTCTTTTTATTATTTTACATGGCTACTATGATAATGAAGACTATTTCTGTAAAAAAGTATGGAAAGTTAGAAAAACTGAAATATCTCAAAAACTATTATAAATAGGTATAGGATATATTGAACAAAACTTTTAGGGTTTTTATTACGCTATTAAATCACATGAAAATATACAGGGTGTACCATTTAAAAAAAAAGATATTTATTCATTTAAACTTGTTCAATTTTGAGCCGATGTGTTCAACACTCTGTAGCTTTTATTGCAAATATTAGGTAAAAATTATATTAACTTGTCCTTGGCCTTGCTAAATTCCAAATTTGAATATATTTGTCACAAAATTGAAAACGTTATTTAGGATTGAATTGATGCTTGAATATGTGACTTTTTTTCTTTAAACTTAATTATCTCAGAAACTATAAAGTTTTATTATAGTAAACCCTTAATAAAAAAGATTTAAAATTATAAGCTAAATCGAAAATACGATTCGTATATAGGGTGTTCTATTTAAAAAAATACAGCTTTATGCTGTCCTAGTTTTTTGGCTCACCCTGTAGAGTCCTAAATATTTTTAAAATCTGCGTAAAAATAAACTGTATCAAACAATAAATACAGTTTCTTTGTAGATTTCACCGAAGAGGCACAAACTTACTTCATCCAATCGTTGACTCACCCTGTATATCAAAATAATTAAAATTAAAATAGGTATAATAACTTAAGTTCCATATACATCATATATATATATATATATATATATATATATATATATATATATATTAAAATGTTGCAAATATGCAACGATGTGTGAAAGCTATAATGTGTTATGTGCACTAGGTGAGCGCCTGTAAGTAGATTTTCATTTTCCTTCATACCTGGCGGCGGATACGTTACGTTATAACTGGGAAAACGCTATTTCTTTATAGAGTTCAAAAGCAATAAAAACATTATATTTTCTCATTGCGATTAATCCCAGCTTGTACTTCTTGGCTTGAACTATCAATTACTAGTCGCAAAATTGAAAAATTTTTATTTAGGTTTATGACCCTGGCTATTTCTTTTGAATGCGCTACTGATCATATTATAATTACTCGAGATACTGTCACCAAAATGTTTTCTAATATCCCAACTAGTGTTACATTCGTCATACAAATTAATCTTTTCAGCATAATTGTTTTTATTGCTTTCCCAAATTGGATTATCAAAGACCCGTTCTTACCTTTTTTGTTTGATGTACGTTTCAGAGAAAAAAAATGTTCATGTGGTTGTCAGGTTCAACACTCTATTCCGTCGGAAATAATTTTTAATGTTTACAAGGTGCTACGAAAAATTGCTGTTTCTTTCGCTCGAGTAAAAATCCTTATATTTTTATG
The DNA here is from genome assembly GCA_034092305.1 of Diaprepes abbreviatus. Taxonomy (NCBI): domain Eukaryota; kingdom Metazoa; phylum Arthropoda; class Insecta; order Coleoptera; family Curculionidae; genus Diaprepes; species Diaprepes abbreviatus. Next base: position 5,130,542 of record JASJET010000039.1, read on the forward strand.
CTATTTTTTTTTTCAATTTCAATCTAAACTAAGTAAAATTTTTAGCAAATATTAAGTAATCCAGGAGCACAATCGGTTTTCATAGCCGATAAAGATACATTCCTCCACCAGACCTTTCATATTGGACCAGTGCTTGTCTGTTTTTGGGTGGATGTGAAATGGAACATGGAGATTTTTGCATGAGAGCCTTCAAAATAACCTGACGATAAATTTGATATGCGTCACTTCAAAAAATTGGGCAACATTGTTTTTATTAATAAAAATATAAAATTAACGAAAAAAAATACCGTTTTTTTTTTCAAATTTTCTCTCGTGTAATTTTGAAGGTATTCATTTTAGAGGAAAGTTGAAAAGGAAAAAAAGTTTCGTAATTAAATTTGCCATAAGACAGGGTATTACGGTTTTAATTTTCCTATCTAAGTTCCTATCTAAAATAAATAATTTTTACGCTTACCTCCTTCATCATTTATGTGTTTTGTTTTTTTTTTGTTTTGGGAACATAGTTACAAATGAAAGAAAACATTGGCAGTATATCTTGTTTATTAGAATTTGATTCACAATTATGATATTACAATCCATAGTAATTGTTCGATAGTCTTTGTTGTTATTTTGTTGAGTTCCTAAGGCTTCTCTCCTTAGTACCTAAAATATAAAAAGGTATTAGTATTGTAGAGTGGCTCGGTATGGCATATTTAGTCAGAAATTATTAATTTAAATTGTCTTTTACGGTTATTGTTACCTTCATCGAGAGATCTTGAGTGGGCAGATAATCATTTGGCTGCAGGACCAACAGATTTCTGAGTGGAAGCTCTCTGGATACTGTTGGATCTTCTATGTCTTCTAGGCAGTTTAATTTTCCCATTGTATCAGTTATCGTGCGATTATGAGAGATTATATTGAGCTAAAATCGGAAAAACTACCTTAGTGTCAAATGTAAATAAAGTTTAAGGTTAGAATCTACTCGACTTTTCTTGTTCAGTTTCACTTCAACGAAGCCTTTTTACTGATATAAATTTTTGAACATACCACAATTTTCCTGGTTACTTGCTAATAAAATTTCGTGTCATAATTTTAAAATTTCATATTTCTATTTTTTATTGTTTTGAAGCTTGTCAGTTGTCAGTCAATATACAGATCCCTGTATCTTTTCCCGCCGTTTCCGGGGACGTTTTTCTGGGGGACATGAAAAAAATCTTGGAGTGATAAGGACTTTCCTTGCAGAGTTGCACCGGAAAGGTCGCTTGGCAATTTTGCTAGTTTTGAATTGAAAGTTTCGGGTCCCTGACCAAATTTATAGTAACGGTGTTGTAAACAGCTGTATGCTGATTTGGTTTGGTAAATTCGGGGGACAAACCCGACATCAAATTTTGCTATTTTTTCTGTTACACCACGAAAAGGTCACATAACATCACTGGCCTTTTTCTTTTTTTTCCCTTTTTCTTTTTCCTTTCATTGCCCTCATTTGGAATCATCATTGGGGCCTTCTTGCCGACTTCTCGACGGTACCTGCCTTAGCTACTGTACATACCAGACCACTCGGGCATTCGTGCGAATACCTCTACAGTACCTGTCTTGCATGCTACATACCACCACACCGAGTGATCCAGAGCCTCAACTTCCGCACATCAAGAAGCCGCCGTTAATCAGGTTTTATGTGTCTGTGTCGTTTTCAGGGTATCATAGACTTTAATGCCTTCGGCATCACCTGTAAAATTTAAAGCCGTTGTATTTTTCTTTTCATTTTGAATATAAAATTAATGAATAATTAGTGTACTTACCTTGATAAGATCTATTGTGTTTCCTTATATGGTACAATTAATCAAATCTTGCAACCGTATGCAGTTGATATCTTTCACATATGTAAAGGGCACATTTGTTAACTCAGGTAAACAGGCCTATTTACGCGGGTAGAGTGCACTTAATACTATCATTATTGTATGTATATAGTTGCCATTTATATTAAATCGCTTTTATATAGTTAGTAGTATAGCCAAAACACTGATTAAATTAAAATTTCTCATTTTATTAGACTAATTATTTAGTTTTGAATTGTCAAAAACCAGCTGACTGTCCGAAGTTTATTCCTTCAAACAGAGAAGTGCTGGGCCACTCTCGGTGGTTGCATTTACACCATAACACGTAAATATAGATACTTGTTTTTTTAAATTTTTTTGGGTGTTTTTCTTGTAATTGAAGTAGATTTCCTGTTTTTTTTTGTTAGATCGGTCTCTACCTTGACTTTTAGGGCACTAAAACAGGTGGCGCATTTACCTACACCACTCTCCGTTCCCTTGGAAACTAGCCGGAGGAGCCCTAAAAGGTAGCGACCATTACAGAGCCACCTGACAAGTTTAGATAAACATTTCTTTCAATCTTACAATTATTTCTCCTAACGATTTTTTTTTATAACAACTTTGTCGCTGGTGAGACCAAAGACCATTTATAATTTTTTTTTCTTACAAGGGTTGGTCGGAAATACCAAAATATATTTCCCTTATTGCAAAATAGCAGCAATTAAAAAAAAAAGATAAAAAAAGCAGGTTTTTAATCAGTTTTTTTCGACCATTTAAATTTCTCTGAGGACTTTCATAATAGAGCAAAGAAAACTTTATACTCTGATAAAATAACGCTAAAATTCGTTAGGATCGAATCGATAGTTTTTGCACAATAATTTTTCAATCCGGTTTCGTTTACAAAAATTGACCAATTTTCAAGATTGTCTGAGTCCAAAATATCACGTTAACGTATTTAAATTTATTTTCAACATATAGTCGGGAACTCAAGTTTTCCAACGCTTTTTCCAGAATCAAAATCGGATGATTTGGACGCCCTCAGAAATTGTTTAAAGACATTGTTGATATTTTTGCTTATAAACAAATAGATTATCTCGGCGGATTTTGATTGGATTTTTTTTTGGAATACATGGTTTGAAAGTACTTGGAAAGACGCTTCTTTTCGTGAAAAAAAATTTTAAATCCTTCAGTTGGTTTCCGAGATACAAACTGTCAAAGTTGATAGCCTGTTACGGGGAATCTATAAACAATACAGACCTGATTCTTGAACCAAAAACTTTGTCTTGCCTAGTTCTTTTTTGATATAATTATTTAAATGTTTATGTTATCGGAAACTTTAATAAAAAATGGAAAGAATATCTAGATTCAAAATACATATCTGAAAAAAATTTTCATTTTGTAATTATGCATTCATATTGTTATAAACAAATGACGTTATTTATGCATCATACTTACAGCATACTGCACCCTATAGTATTGGACTTTCCAAGCGAATCTTTGTTTATTAATATAATTAAGCATACTATAACAATATATATTGTTTAAACAATTTTGAAAATTAAATATTCTTCTCATTTTTTATTAAAGTTTCCGATAACATAAACATTTAAATATTTGTATCAAAAAAGAATTCAGGAAGACAAAGTTTTTGGTTCAAGAATCAGGTCTGTATTGTTTATAGATTCACCGTAACAAACTGTCAACGTTGACAGTTTGTATCTCGGTAAACAATTGACGAATTTGAAATTTTTTGTTCACCAAAAGAAGCGCCTTTCCAAGTACTTTCAAATCATGTATTACAAAAAAAAATCCAGTGAAAATCCGCCGAGATAATCTATTTGTTTATAAGCAAAAATATCAACAATGTCTTTAAACATTTCCTGAAGGCGTCCAAATCATCTGATTTTGATTCTGGAAAAAGCGTTGGAAAACTTGAGTTCCCTACTATATCTTGAAAATAAATTTAAATACTTTAACGTGATATTTTGGACTCAGACAAACTTGAAAAATTGGCAATTTTTGTAAACGAAATCGGATTGCAAAATTATTGTGTAAAAACTATCGATTCGATCCTAACGAATTTTAGTGACTTATTCTATCATGGCATTATGTTTTCTTTGCTCTAATATGAAGGTCCTCAGAGAAATTTAAATAGTCGTAAAAAATTGATAAAGAAACTGTTTTTTTATCTTCTTTTTTTAATTATTGCTATTTTGCAATAAGAAAACTATATTTTGAGATTTCCGATCAACTCTTTCTTACGGAAAATTTAATTACCAAACTTTTATTCCTCTTTAACTTTCTTCTAAAATAAATACCTTCAAAGTTACACATGAGAAAATTTGAAAAAAAAACGGTTATTTTTCGTTAATTTTATATTTTTATTAATAAAAACAATGTTGCCCAACTTCTTGAAATGACGCATATCAAATTTATCGTTATTCAGGTTATTTTGAAGGATCTCATGCAAAAATCTCCATGTTTCATTTCACATCCACGAAATCCCGATATTTTACAAATAAGCCCTGGTCTATATGTATTTTGATCCCCTGACTACATCGAGGGTGGGTTCTCGAATAACGATCAGGTAATTTGTTATAAACAAAAAAACTGGCAATAATTTAAAAAATTCTTTTTCTTTGCGAAATAAAAAATTTATTTTATAAATAAAAAGTGCCTCTTGTGATTTTTCTGCTTGACACTTTCAACTTGAATAATTTTTGATTAAACAGTGCATCAGCTCCGGGTCCGAAAAATGATGGCAGCGCTGTTTCGTCCTAGTATGATTGAGCTAGAGTAGGATCAAAAACGAACAGTAATATAGTTGGAAGCTATGGTGAAAATACTCTTAACAACAACGGAGAAAGGCTGATCGAGCTTTGCACACAACATAAACTAAAAATTCTGAATGGATTCTTTCAACATAAAGATATCCACAAATATACTTGGCACCAAGAAACTAGACAACTGAAATCGATTATAGATTATATAATTGTTAAACAGGAATCCTTTCTGAAAGTTCAAGACACTAGGGTATACAAAGGAATAGAATGCGGATTCGACCACTTTTTCTTGGGTGCAAAGATACAAATTCCCTTCAAGACAAAAGACAACGAAACATACAATACAAACACCTCAACAATAGAACGAATATCTTACAATGTGGAAGGATTTCATGAACCTAGTACAAAATATCTATTTAAGACTCGATTAGATAACAAACTTCAAACTGAATTGCTGTCAGGGCGAACTGATGAACTGTCTGAACACATCGTATCCTCTCTACACTCCGCAGCACAAGAAGCTCTAGGAATTAAGACGAAAGACATGAACAGACGAAACAACAATGTTACATGGGACAAGATATTGGAAGAACAAAAACAGATAAAACAAAAAGCTTTCAACAAATGGTTAAATTCAAAAGATCCACAAGATAAAAACATATACAAAAATGAACAATCCAAATTTAAAAACATGATTAACAAAAACAAAAGCGACACATGGGACAGGAAATGCACTGAACTAAATACACATGTAGGAGGTACAAGATCATCAGAAGCATAGAAATTAATAAAGACACTAAGGTTAGACACCACAAAGAAGATTGACTTACAACCAATCCCAATCAAAAAGTGGATAACCCATTATCAAACGCAACTTACCGAAGACCGACAAGAGTACCTCGTTGACTCGCCAAGACGGTACAACGTACAAGGCCACTATATAGAGGTAACAAAGGAGATGGTATGTAGGGCTGTGGACTCATTGAAAAATAGGAGAGCAGCTGGACCGCAAGGAATACCTGCTGAACTGTTAAAGAACGGTACTGATAAACTAACGTCCTTTCTTCAAGAACTATTTAACAGACTCCTAAATAATGATGATCCTATCCTAACTATATGGAAAGAAGGCTGGATAACACCAATCCACAAAAAAGGAAGACGCGACGAATGCTCAAACTATAGATGTATAACTGTAACCAGCACAATGAGTAGAGTATACGGAAAACTGCTTAGAAACATCGTAGAAACAGAATATGGCCCCCAAGAAATTGAAGAACAAGCAGGTTTTAGAGTTGGCCGATCGTGCGTAGACCATATATTTAGTTTAACTCAACTTAATGAAAAGAAGGTGGCAAGAAATAGAGGTTCATCTGCTTTTTGTTGACCTCACAAAAGCATATGATTCGGTGCCAATCAAAAAATTATGACACGTGATGGAGAAGTCTCCAATTAACAATACAGCGATCCAAACCATCAAACAGCTATACGACCAAACATTCACCAGAATTAAGATCGGCAGCAACTTATCAGAAAGCTTTCATGTGACCAAAGGCCTTCGCCAGGGATGTTGTCTATCACCAACTCTCTTTAAAATCTACCTCAATGAAGCTTTAAAGAATTGGAGAAGATCATGCAGTAGCATGGGAATAGAATTAAATAATGACACCCATTTATATACGCTTCATTTTGCAGATGACCAAGTGGTAGTGAACCAAGATAAAGAAGACCTCGAATTTATGACGAGGAAACTATTTAAAGAATACGCCGAGTGGGGATTAACGGTCAACTGCAGTAAAACTAAATATATGTGCATCGGTGGAGAAGAAACAGATTTGGAAGTGGATGACAATATCATAGGAAAATCTTGTTCTGATTATACCTACCTTGGAACAAAAATCAATCAAAGTGGACGAACTGAAGAAGAAATAACTAAAGGGAAAAAAGCTATCGGATGCCTAAACTCCTTATTATGATCAACAAACATCTCCAAGGAAAGAAATTTTGTGAAAACAAATTCTGAAGGTTTGCAAATATTCAATAAGGTTTTTCATGAGTGTAATTTCACAATACAAGTTTTAAAGAACGGCAATTTCATATCAATTTCATAAAATACCAGATGTCGTCACACCCTCAACATATTATTACAATAATGATACGATTATTAAAGTTAGCGCCAGGCGCTAGGCGCCGCGCCGCCACACACTGTGTAATGTAATGACTGTAATGACGCCTAGAATCGCTCCAATCTCCCATAAAACTAGGTTTTATAGTATTAAAGTGGATTTTAAAAGGGATTTTCTCTAGATTTCGGTGTAAAATCGGTAAACAAATAATTACGATTGGATACGGATTGAAGCACGTCTTGTAGTGAGTATACGTGTAAGCGTTTAACCGTGACCTTGTCGTCTTAATGCGATTGTTGTGTGATTTAAATTAATAACACTATTTTATGCATTTTATAGTGGTTTATTTATCGTTATGGAGGTTATGTCATGGATTACATGAATAGTAAAGTAGTAAACAACAACTACGATGATAAATAAGCAATTACAGAAAGGTTAAAGGTCACATTTTTATCGGCTTAAAAGGAACCGAGAATCGACTGATTTTTCAAATTTTTGATTGGGATTTATTTTAAAAAATGTATCTCTTGTTAACGTATAAAATTGTCCATTTTACTCCATGGAAATTAGATCAAAAAAGAGCTGTTTTGTTAAGAAAAATGTAACATTGGTTTTTTTGATGGAATGTGTTCATTTCGGCATCCTATAAAACATATCTTGATGGTAACTCTGAAAGACCTGACCAAAAAAATCGCGGATTAAAAATGGTCACGCTTTTTGGTTTTCTGAGTTTATCTCGAAAAGTAAAAGTTGAATCGAAAAATGTTTCAAACAAAAGTTGTAGAGAATTAACCGATTCATATAACATAAGTTATAGGTGGCGCCACTAGTTATCGAAATATTTTTTTTTCGACAAAATTTACGGTTTTGGTTAAAAAAAAAGATATCTATTAACATATTACCACTTTAAAATTTTACATAAATATAGATATATTCATTCTAAAAAAATATGTCAAACCCGGAATCTGTGAGTTTGTTATTTTCCGAGAAATTAGATGTCAAATGTCAAAAACTCAACCTCAATTATCCGCTTTCCTAATTAAGATACAATGCTCAATTTTAATGGAAATTGTTTGTATTGTTTTATATTTTGAAGATTTATTAAAAAAAATTTATTTTCAATCGTGGGCCGAGAAATTTTGCAAAAACCAATTTTTGCACCAAAAAAATTGCGATAACTTTTCACCACATGGAGATAAATTTTTTTTAATGCAAAAATTGGTTTTTGCAAAATTTCTCGGCCCACGATTGAATTTTTTTTTAATAGATCTTCAAAATATAAAACAATACAAACAATTTTCATTAAAATTGAACATTTTATTTTAATTAGGAAAAAGCAAAAATTGAGGTTGAATTTTCAACTTTGATTTGGCATTTCTTGGAAAATAAAAAACTCACAAATTCCGGGTTTGACATATTTTTTTAGAATGATAATCCCTAGATTTATGTTAACTTTTAAATCGATAATTTGTTAATAAATGTCTTTTTTTTCTAACAAAAACCGTAAATTTTGTCGAAAAAAAAATATTTCTCGATAACTAGTGGCGCCACCTATAACTTATATTATATGAATCGATAGGTTTTTTAATTCTCTACAACTATTGTTTGAAACATTTTTCGATACCATTTTTATTTTTCGAGATAAACTCAAACAACCAAAAATCGTGACCATTCTTGGTCCGCCATTTTTTTTGCTCAGGTCTTTCAGAGTTACAATCGAGATATGTTGTATAGGATGCCGAAAAGAATACATTCCAGCAAAAAAACCAATGTTACATTTTTGTTAACAAAACAGCTTTTTTTTATCTAATTTCCATGAAGTATATATTCAATACTGGCAAATAAGCTTCTATCAGCATATTGTAAAATAACCTTTTATATGTTGATGAAACATATTTTCAGTCTGTGCAGGAAACTAAACAAGAGCGTTTCATTTCATCAAATAGCTGAGCCAGATAAATGAAAGGTTTTTGCATAATTGGAAAATTCGGAAAAATTTTTTTTCCGATTAAAGTCCGGTAAAGTACTAACATTTTATTTTCAGCTGTAATTTGGAAAATGCTAATTAAAGGAATAATTTGCTCCTTAGCATAAATTTTAAAGAATTAACGATGAGTTTTTCAATTTAAAAATACACTTGTTGATGCAGTTTTCGAATATTTGTAAATTTTCATAATTTTTTAGAAAACAGATGTGGATGAATTAGTTCCTTTACACGAATGAAAATAATTATTTGGATACAAACAACACCACTCCACTGAACCAGGAGACAACCCGTAATATAACGAAATGAGCATGAATTATTACACCTTAACAATTTATAAACAAATAAGTAAGGGAGTCCTAATAGAATTTTCTGGCAGTAAGAGTCGCTAAACCGCCAAAAACAAGTTCTGACAAACTAAAAAAAAAAGAAAATATGTCTTAATCTTCCGTTTGGCCAATGAAAAAGTGAAAAGTAATAGAAAAGTTAACAAACTTACCCCCTCCGCTACAGAGATACGGTAGAGGTACATGTTTCGTCTCTCACTAGACTCATCAGGATACCGACATAGGTTTGTTAACTTTCTTCTCGGTGTGGTGGTATAGGTAGGCCACCATCTCGGTGGTGGGGAACAGGATGAATTGTGTTTTTTAGCAATTTACTCAAACTGTGCAACCTCTAACATGGAAAGGATATGATGGAGCGAAGTTTGCATTCACTGTTCGCATTTTACTTCATTCACACACGGAGTTGCATATAGTTGTACGTTTGCTGAATGTGATTTCAGTACTACAACAGCATAATGTGGATATAACCACTGCTATTGCATCTCACATATATATATATATATATATATATATATATATATATATATATATATATATATATATATGTTACAAATGATCCATGAGAAAAATATAGGAATCTTGGTCAAAGTGTTTAATACCGTTTACGCGACTGGAGATATACCGGAAGATTGGCTGAAGTCTGTATTCGTCCCAATCCCAAAAAAACAGCGGGCAAAGCGATGCAGTGAGTACAGACTAATAAGTCTAATGAGCCACACTTTGAAGGTCTTTCTCAGATTCATCGACAGCAGGATAAGATCTAAATGCGAAGCAGATTTAGATGAAACCCAATTCGGATTTAGAAACGCCCTAGGTATTAGAGAGGCTTTATTCGCTCTAAATATACTTCTGCTAAAATGCCGAGACCAACACAAGACTGCATTCGTATGTTTTGTCGATTACGAGAAGGCCTTCGACAGAGTACAGTACAGAAAACTCATAGACATTTTAAGTAACGTAGGGGTAGACAGCAGAGACGTAAACATTATTAAAAATCTATATTGGCGGCAGAAAGCAACAGTAAGGCTAAATGGAAAACTCACAGAAAAAAGCAAAATTCTACGAGACGTCAGACAGGGCTGCATACTATCTCCACTGCTTTTTTTTTTATATATTCAGATAAAATCTTTAATCGGGCTACTCAAGGACAACGAATGGGAGTACAAATCAATGGAGAATATATAAATACAATACGATATGCTGACGACACTGTTATCCTAAGCGACAAACTACAAGACCTGCAACATCTATTAAACTGTGTTAACACTGAGGGTCAAGAAATGGGGCTCAACATAAATATCACAAAGACAAAATTTATGGTCTTTAGTAGACAACCTCGTCTTAACGCTTCAATACAAATAGAAGGAAAAAGTATAGACAGGGTGACTCATTTTAAATATCTTGAATCACCGAAATTCTAAACCCAGATAAAGAGATAAGGTGTAGAATAGAGACTGTTAGAGCAACTTTTCAAAAAATGAAACCACTTTTCTGCAATGATAACCTGAACCTAAAACTACGACAGAGAATGATAAGATCATACGTCTGGCCAGTGTTACTATATGGGGCAGAGATCTGGACAATTAAGGCTGCCACGATTAATCGGTTGGAGGCTCTCGAAATGTGGTTACACCGGCGAATGCTGAGAATACCTTGGACAGCTAGGCAGACCAACGAAATGGTACTCAATAGGGCCGACACAACTCGTCTACTATTAAACACTGTGAAGTGTAGAAAAATCTCATATCTTGGACATATATTCAGAGGGGAGCGATATAGAATTCTTCAATTGATCATGATGGGTAAAGTAGAGGGACGTAGAGGGGTAGGAAGGAGACAGGCTTCCTGGTTGAGGAATATTCGTGAATGGACAGGTATACGTAGCGTAGGGGAACTGTTCCTGCTAGCGCAGAACCGTGAAAGACTTGCCAATGTAATTGCCAACGTCAGGGGGACCTGATATGGCACTTGAAGAACAATATATATATATATATATATATATATATATATATATATATATATATATATATATATATATATATATATATATATATATTATATGGTCAAGACGCAAAATAATTTTATCTGTAAACAGGGGTCTAAAAGTATAATCCTAAGGATGATCTCATAGTGATCGAAACGTCGACTAATAGAAGAAAATTGCTCCTTTAAATCAGACCTAATCCTATCAAACCCCAGCTTTAAAATGTATCTTCGAAGTTTTTTAAACCTTTCGAATGCAGCAAATTTAACCATGAAATTATGTACTTTTGCCTTATTTTCTCTATATTTTTGATAAGGCCGGATATACTTAATATTGTATCACATTGTATGAACGGTTCTTTTTATCTCAAGTGGCTTTCTTAGTCGATAATCAAATAGACAGCAGGTAAATGTTTGAAACCGTATTATACCGCTTTGGTCTTAGATTTACGGCTTATCAAGGTCGGCGCTAGGTTAATCTGCCACCTGGATCGAGAACCAGATTTATCGCTTTCATTAACTGTTTACTGTTCCATCACATTGAACAAATATTGATCATAAATTAACTTAGTTTGTCAAAGAATTAATTATTGTTGACCAAAATATTTTTTATTATCTCATAAATGATTTACAACCCCTAAAAATTTGTCGCCTGAGTCGGTTATTTCGCCGGTAATATCTCTCGTCAGCCCTTCGGCCTAACAGTCTTTTTCCAAAAGATATATTTCGGGTTTACAATGTTGCTCAAATTTCTGGTCATTAAGATATGTTAATGGCTTTTCCATTTATACGAAAAATCATTCTCATATTTCTGTATCTTGGATGTTAAGATCCAAGCACATATTAATTTTATATCGTAAAATTTTGATATCAGTTCGGAAACGTTCGTGAATAAAATTTATACGAGCGAAGCCACTGAAATGGGCCAGTAAAATTAGACGTTAAAACTATACATATTAAATGCCAAAAGTTTTTAGATATCGTAACATTGTAGGACGCAGGTTTATGAAATTAGTCATGTTAAAGCGCCAACAGTGTATGATGTGCAGATGGTTATTACAAAAATTACTATGAATCAGTGGCGGTTCATAGTGTTGTGCTAAGAAACCATGCCACTACTTAATTTTTCCTATATATATATATATATATATATATATATATATATATATATATATATATATATATATTGTGACCATTACGATGGCAGTCGTGCACGCGCACGCTACGCACCCACACAAAATATTGCCCGGTTAAAAAAAATATTTAGGAAATTTTGTTATTATTTATCTCTAAATTTATTTTTTTTTTAATTTCCAAATTATTGCCAAAATTTAATTAAAAATTTTAATATTTATTTGTTGATCGTCAGGTAAAAAATAATTATAATAAATTATAACTATTTCTTACCAATTTGAAAAATTTTCAAAATATTCTATATGGATATAGATGTGTTCCTACCTGTTAATTGACTCTCAGGTGAGTTCAGTTTTTTATAAGATCTCAATCAGATAATACACAGAATGATTAAAACACAACATATAAATTTATTTAACAATAAAAAAACAAATGGCACAATATTTTTAATAAATCTTCGATGAAATAAAATGGTCAATGCTTTTATATTTCAAACAACAATATTTCTAATCAATATTAGTAATTATTCATTTTTATTTACCATACATTGTTTTTTTAACAACCTGTATCACATATTGGCACTTTTTAGTTTCGCAATCATCTACTAGATGGCTATATTGCAGTTTAACATGGAAAGCGTGGTTTATTTTACAAAATTGATATTATTTTAAACAAATTATCGTGTGCTGTATTGTGATTCAAGTGTTTAATATAGTTTAACACCAGATATTGATGATGATAAATATTATTTATGTTCCACCAGGTTAGTATTGCAAAATAAAACTTATTAGCTTAATTATTTTTATCTTACGAAAAGTTAGGTTATTATTAAACACTATTTTTTTAATGTCTGCCAACAATTAAAAGCTTTCTACTGCCTAGTCTAGTATGAATACCTTGTTTTGTTTTCTGTTACTTGGTTCTAATATTATAAGACACAATTTCAGTTTTTTTTTTTAATTTATTTTCTTCTTTAAAAACTTTCAAAGCTCCAAAATATTTTATTGTCGCTTCCTATAAAGTAAGGAATTGACAAATATTTATCCAAAGTCTCGTTCTATTATTTTTTTCTTTGAAAAATTCTAATTAATTTTTTTTATATTCTTCAAACCACAATTTATCGTATTTGTTGTTGTCTGAGAGTTGAAAAAATTACTTCACAGAACAAAACTTGAAATTTTAATAATAATTACTTTTGTTATATTATGAAATTCTTTTAATTAACAACAACAAAATACATAATCTCTTTTTAACAATAAAAACAAAATATTTTGTTTTCTGGTGACGTACGAAAACTTCCGTTTCCTTTTAAAACAATTGAAAATATGAGGTTATGAAAAATTTCGGGAGCATGAGGTACGCAGTGCTTTCAACAAAATGATAAGTTCAACTCTCTCGAAATTCCTACGTCTCGGCTTTATATATGCGGCCGAAACATAAGAAATTTACAAAATACGATTGGTTAGGTTTTATGACACCTGGCAACTTGATAAATTTTACGACTTTGAAAAATTGCAATTTATGAAGGCTTTCTTTCAATCTCAAATAAAATTGATTCAATTATTTATACTATATATATATATATATATATATATATATATATATATATATATATATATATATATATATATATATATATATATAGAACAAATGGCAGCCTTTTCTTGATTGAAATAGAGATAAGTGAACCGGATGGAGCAATTGTTGATAAAAACACATTTGATTTTAAAAAGCCTCCATCCTATAATTCCTATCCAAGCGGCATTTTGCGTTAGAAATAAGATCATTAACTTACCAACTTCTGCTCATAATCCAGCGAAAAATATTCTACGTATTTCTAGATTGCTGTAAAGTGAAAATACATTTTTTACGGTAGTGGTCATTATTGACACTCACGCGGGCTCCATCATCTCTTTTCAAAAGTTTGGTCCGATATATATATATATATATATATATATATATATATATATATATATATATATATATATATAACTTTTTGAAAATCTGCGCTAATATCTATAACACCAATAATACCCCATATGCAATCAAAGCATGTGATCTACAATGTTGCCAGATCTCAAATGTTTTGATAATGTCGACGTAAATTAAAATATAAAATTATGTAACTTTAACTCAATTTTTTCCAAGAAGTTCAGATTAAAGACGCGATCACGGACTTGTTTGCATTGCCTCGAGTACTATCTAATTTGAGAATCTTAAGCTCTTGATATGTCTACGGAATGCGAGATAAAAACCATATTATACACTGGAACGTGTAGTAGTAAAATAAATTTCCCGAGTTTTATTGTGGTCTATTTGACTTTATTTGTCCAATTTCCTATTTACCTCCGTTCTAACACTAAAAAACCTATTAAAAATAAGCCATAAACCCAAATAACCCTTTATTTTGGCCTTTTATTCTCCTCGTTATAGCACCAAACGCGCCAAACTCGTTTTCTCAAGGATTACATTTGGCTCTTTGAAGTTTTAGCACGGATTCTAAATATAAACTTCCGGTTAGATAGGCGCTCCGCAAAGATCATTGTTGTGATTATTATAGTGACTTATCGCCGATGATATAACGGTAATTTTTTCCGCTAAGGGCCCTTATATATTCACCCTATATGGTACGGAATATTACGGCCAAAATACTTGACTTTCAAAAAGTTTTACTTTTGGGATATGTGGGGGTCTAATATAGTTACATTTTAAAATTATTTTCATATTATACAGGGTGTCCCAAAAGCTTTGAAGTATCAAAGTTGTTTTTTTAAATGGGACTCCTGGTATATTATTGCATTTTTGGATTCTGCGATCAAAATAAGTGCCCATTTTAATAAGGTTTATAGTACCTAAATCTTAAAGGTTTTTAAACAATTTGAACTTTGACAAAATCTAACCTAATTTTTATATTTCTTCGCTCATAGACGCCATACAGTGAGCTTTGAAAATGGTGAATGAGATTTCATCGAAACGTCAGCTGCCTTACAGTCCTGAGAAGGACTCAGCACATACACGGGATGCCCGAAAACCTTCGATTACACATCACACCCGTGAGAATATATATATATATATATATATATATATATATATATATATATATATATATATATATATATTTATAATGAAAAACCATTATATGACGATGATGGGGATATAGCGTTACATGTCATTTTGAAATGCGAAGCTCTGACTTAATAAGACACCTTTAAGAATCGATCAGTCCTGAAAGTGGACAAACTAGTGAACAGGCTCTTAAACCTGATTAAGGTAACCACCCTGTTCACATAGAGAAGATATAACAAACGACATGAGATTGTAGTGGAAGTGGTACTATATCATTCAGTTACGTCATTTAACGGGTTTGTTTACTTTGTGAATGGCATAAACTTTCCAATATTACCGACTCTCAGAGATATTGCTCCAGTTGATTATCATTTGCTCTTCACGTTAAAATGAAGGAGGATTATCTTAACACTGAGCGACTCCGTCCATTATAAAATAATACAATATTCCACAAAAAGTTTGAGACTCGGGTCTTATAATTACCCTTTTTTCTTAAGTACTGCCATTACTCCTAATAGATTTCGTCTTACTCTATTTATTGTTGAAAAAATGATTATAAAAAAGGAACAGAAAATTAACTGTCGATTAATTATTTTCGTACGACAAGTAATTCTTCTTAGGAGCTGTCAATAGTTCTAGACTGGTAGATCTATTACTTTTTCTTTTGCTTACGTAAACGAGGTAATATATCAATTAAATTTTTTTAGCTATTCTATTTATCGGCAAATAAAATTAGTTTTCTCTTTTTAAAAAAGCAATGAATCGTATTCATTCGCAAAAAAGATTCAAGTTTCTTAGCGATAAAATGTATTTAATTAAAACAATGCATAATTTTTTCATGTACATTTATTGATATTTTGATTAATTTTTTAAAATAGGCTATTGACTATAACTTTTTGCACTGAAAAAATTGTAAATGCATTTTGATGATTGAATACGTTTCTCTGGCACTCAAATATGATAAAATCACAAAGTGGTACTAAATACAGGGGTGCGTTTTTGGGAACGGGATGAAAATGTCAGTCAGTTTTTCAAAAATAACTCAAAAACTATGCATTTTTAGTATATAAATATGCGATTTTTGTTGAGAATTGAATTTCCTATCGAAATTTATTTTTCGAAGATCAATAAAAATTTTTTCTGCAAAATAAATGCAAAAAATAAAAAAATCTATTTTTTTTTCAGTCTCAGTGTCTCTTCTGAGTAAATATAGGTATAAACATTGCTTCAGAAAAAAGAAAGCTGACGTTTCACCCATTAAAATGAGTTTTTGAAAAAAATTTTTGGTCGTTGATTACTACTTTTTTGCAATTTTTATGGATTTTTCTCTTACATCATTTTTAACCGACTTCTAAAAGAAGGAAGTTCTTAATTTGTCGTATGTATGTATGTATGTATTTTTTTTATGTATGTACATCGATTACTCCGAAACGGCGGCAACGATTTGTATGAAATTTTTTACGTTATGTTCAGAAATTGCTGCGGTGTTCCCATATTTTTTTGGACGAAATTGGTGCAGTAAAATCTAAGATGGGGCTGACAATATGGCGGCCAAAAAAACTAATTTTGTCCGATTTTCTCCAAAATTGGTATGGAGGAATTTTCGGGGTCGTACACAACGAATCGGTTTTTATTAAAAAAACTTAAATTTTGTTCGATTTTCTCCAAAATTGATGTGGGGGAGTTTTCGGGGTTGCACATAACGGATCTGAATTTATTTTTAAAAAATTCAATATGGTCAAATTTTGCCTTATTCGCATTTTTTCAGATTTGGTGTTCGGGGGTTTTCGGGGTCGGGTATTACGAACACATAGTTAATTTTTTACAACTATTATGTTGATAAGAAACAATATGAGGGTCTGAAAATTTTACATTTTCCGATTTTGTCTAAAATTGATATTGCGGGGTCCTTGGGGCGTATACAAACTCAATATGCAGTATAAAATATAACGAGCTAAGAAATTTACGTCTCAAGTTCTTTAGTTTTCGGCATTGGCAGGTTTTGGGGGCCTATATTACTAATCTAAAATTAATTTGAAATTTAGCAGTGGATTTACTATGACAGACTAAATATTTGTTTGACATAATTGGTATTTGGAGAACTCTAAGAATCAAAGAATTTTTAGTGGTTCATTTTAGGGTGAGTTACAAGTTTGGATAAAATGGGTATTTTTTGTCACCTTGGAGTCATTGCGAGGTACACTAATCTCGATTAGTACTTAGTTCACATGATTTATCGATATCATAATAAATTCAAAACTAAAAATCGAATAATAAAATTTTTATAAAAAAATTGAACCGACTTCTAAAAGTGCGCTAAAAAGTGAAAAAAATTATAAATTTTTATATGAAATTGAAATTTTTGAAGTCGGCACCAAATTGTTTCTAAATGAAATAAATAACTACTAATAATTTTAATCTCTCTATGCGAATGACATTTTGTCTGGTATTAGTTTGGCGCCGACTTCAAAAGTTTCAATTCCATATAAAAATCTATAGTTATTTTTCACTTTTTAGTGCACTTTTAGAAGCCGGTTAAATTATTTTTCATAAAAATTTTATTTTTTGAAAGTCAATAGTTTAAAAATAACAATTTACATTTCAAAAGTATATAAATGTAAACCTAGTCATACCTTCTCGATGCACAGGTCCTATTTCAAAAAAAAAAGTATGAAATCATAAAGACAGTAGTGACAATTAAAATTCTAAAAGTCACTGATATCAAAATATTTTTCCACACGTTACATTACTATTTTAAATAACAAAATATGAAGCGGGCATCGGTGTTTGTGGTTTAAAAAAATTTACAAGTTTTTTAAAGTATTATTTGCATTAAAAAAATAATATTAACTATTTTGAGCTACCTCAGGTACTTATGCATGGTTTTAAACACTTTCCCAAAAATAGCCAATACCTCTATTTTCAAGCACGATCAGCAAGTCCTATAGCGATGGATTTTTTTGAGGTAGAAGTTGTTACAAGTTTAAACCAATAAATTTTGAAACCATTTTTTTTTATGGCAAAGGATAAAGTCTGAGGAACTGATTTAATTTTTTTCCTCTAAAAGTCATTGTTCTTCGCTGTAAACAATCTTTAAATTGTCATCCTGATTTTGTACGTACCTTTCAATATTAAAAGTTTATAGCAGCAATAAACTTTTAGGTAAAGTGACCTCTAGTGGCAAGTTTCAGAAGTGTGTAGAGAAGACTGTTCATTAGACTTAGTTTTTATGCCAAATATTAACTTAATCCACTCGAAAATAAATTTAAAAAGAACAGAAACAAAAAAAATACCCCTCACTAGGCAACAATTGAGAATTGACCATTTTTTAAAATGACTTTCTATCTTTCTCCGAACACGGCAATATTTACTTTACATTTAATGCATATTTACTGTTGAATATTTATTTAAACTACAGCCTCTTCAAAGCAGGAAGTCAATAATTGATAAAACACCTGACGATCATTCTTATATCTAATTTGATATTTTTCGGTACTATCTATTTTCTCTCATGAATGAATATGAAATATTGCATTTTTTATTTTTGAGAAAACTAAATAAATTTGATAAAATATTATAGATTATTGATTTTATTCATCAAGTTTCGACGATTTTTTCTATAATTTTTGATGAGCATGGTATATAAAATAATTTCGTAATAGATAACGAATTACAACCAGTAGTGTAGCCGGGTGGGAGTCAAAGGGGTGGCTGACTTCCCTACCCCTGTTAATCGGCGTCATCGCCCCCCATAAAAAACATCTATGGAATCAATAATACTATAGAAGAGCTTTGGTTTGCAGCACAATATATATGAAAAACAGTTCTTGAAGAATACATTGAAACTCCTCTTAGTAGCATGCCGAGAAGTATAGTGGTGGGTCGGCAAGAATGTACTTTTGGTTTTCACACATAGAGAGCATTGTAATGGTTTTGAAGGACTTCTGACAGCTGTTTATATGTAAAGGGTGTTTTTTTATAGAGGTATAAAACTTTCGGTTGGCAACACTTTTTTAACTGGGGGCCATTTCGTCAGCTGTCAAGTGATTTATATTTAGTTTGGTTTGGCATTTCAACATGAATAGACTGAAGCCTGAACAACGCTTCCAAATTGTGCAAATTTATTTTGAAAATCATGGTTCTGTTCGAAATACGTATCGCGCACTACGTCCATTCTCGTGTCAACATAATCGTCCATCAGAGCAATTAATTCGATTAACTATGGAACCTTTTCGCACCACGTTTACTCTAAATGATAATACGCATCCACACAGACGTCGTACAGTGCGTACAGAAGAAATCATTGCTGCTGTAGAGCGTAGCGTAGAGGAAGACCCGAATCAGTCTATCCGCCATCGTGCACAGAAATTGGATATGTGTCCATTCACTTTATGGAAGATTTTGCGGGAAGATCTTGGTTTGCGTGCTTACAAAATCCAACTCGTGCAAGAATTGAAGCCACACGATCACCTAGCAAGGCGTAGATTCGGTGAATGGGCCCAAAACAAGATTGCCGTTGATCCCGATTTTCATAAGCGAATTTTGTTTAGCGATGAAGCTCACTTTTGTTTGAATGGATACGTCAATAAACAAAACTGCCGTATTTGGAGTGATGATAGTCCTCAAGTGTATGTTGAGACACCGTTACATCCAGAAAAACTGACTGTTTGGTGTGCTTTATGGGCTGGTGGAATCATTGGTCAGAACGTTACAGTCAATGGTGACCGCTATAGAGCCATGATTACTGACTTTTTCGTTCGTCAGTTGAACAACCATGATGTGCAGGAGCTGTGGTTTCAACAAGACTGCGCAACATGTCACACAGCTCGTGCCACAATTGATTTATTGAAGGAAACGTTTGGGAACCGCATAGTTTCACGTCTCGGACTCGTGAATTGGCCTCCAAGATCGTGCGACTTAACGCCGCTAGACTATTTTCTGTGGGGATATGTGAAGTCGTTAGTCTACGCCGATAAGCCCGAAACGATTGATCACTTGGAGGACAACATGCCGCGTTATTGCCGATATACGGCCGCAAATGTTGGAAAAAGTCATCGAAAATTGAACCTCCAGATTAGACTACGTCCGAGCCAGCCGTGGCGGTCATATGCCAGAAGTTATGTTTAAATTATAATGCCAGAAGGTTATCTTTCGAATAAAGTAAATTTCATGTCAATTTAAAAAATTCATCTTTGTTTTATTCCATTTAAAAGTTCTATACCTTTATAAAAAAAACACCCTATATATATATATATATATATATATATATATATATATATATATATATATATATATATATATATATAAGCAGTTTGTTTCTTACAAATATAACTCTGGACCTCTCTCCATACGCGTTTCGATCATCTTATGGTCTCGTCATTGAACTGAGAGCAACATTCGCAGAAAATAACAGCTATATAAAATATAAATTCCAAACTGTCGGTAGGATATTAAAAACCTACCGACTTCGATGCCAGACTGAAAAATATCACCAGTCAGACGACATCTACCATCTAAACTAAGCAATATCGTCTATCATTAAACGTTGTACACGTATTTTCCTGACACCCTGTATAATTTCTAATTCCTGAACCATATTAAATCTACACAAATATTCTGTGAAAATTTTACGATTAATTGAACACTTCTTTGCGATAGATGTCTAGTTGTTGATGCAGTTGTGATTATTTTTCTCCTGTTTACATTCCTGAACGGTTATAAAACCGCGAAGAAACTTGAAAACGAGTGTAAGCTGACATGTAAACGAGGAAAATTAAACAATCCGTTAAACTTGACAAGTCGATGAGAGATAGGTATGAGATGTATGAGATATTGTTTATTTTATGGGATAAAGAAAGGTAATTTTAGCATGTGGAAGTCACAAATAGCAACTGACTTATAGTAATATACTCGCAGGCAAAATTAATGCATTTTGTGTTATGTAAATCAGTTTTCTCAGTTTTTTTTTTGTTTTATTTAGCGGAAAAACGGAGACTTATTGTAACAAACCTCGGTATTCACACAAACGAGTATAAAATAAATCAGTTTAATGAAATTTTTATGTGACAGTTGTGACGTTTCGTTAATTTTGTTACGAAGTGTATGTGTACATATATTAGTAGTAAGTAATACAAAACCTACCTGCAGATGGTCTGATTGTTTCTTTACATTTACAGTCGTTTCTAAGTTGTTGAACTGAAGTTTCGTTTCCCCTGTCAATGGTTGTTTAGCATTTAATCCCGTTAATTGGAAGATTATGTTGTGATGTGTATGAAGATGTCTTCCTGACGTGACGGATTATCCCTCTTTTAGAACACATGGGTATTTAAAAAGAGAAATAGAGCAAACACTTCAAGAAAAAGTAAACATTTATTTGACGCTTTTAGGGAGTTTATAAATTTAGTATTTTTTACGTGAAAAGGATTACAATTTTCAACGTTCTGAAAAAAAAAATATTACTCTGGTCTTATTGCCATTTCAGTTATCATAGCACATAAGTGCTAGTTAGTTTATTATAATGGGTCAACGTTAGTGATGTAGCAGATCAGAAATTCTGCTTCCGCCAAGGCGGAAGCACTGCAAGATTTTAAACTTTTTTTTTTGGTTGCACTTCTGCATTGGGCAGGATTATGATTGTAGCTCGACAAGTTGATATTTGAACGAAATTACCAAGCTAAAGGAGCGCTGGTGGTAGTACTGGTGAGTGATATGTGTGCGGAAAACAGCTATTGTTTGCTTACTTTCTTTTTAAAACTATATTTTTATGCATTGTTTGACTATATCACATATTAAATGGAGTATTGGCGTTTTCATTTATAAACTTAGGGCTGTTTTAAAACGGTGTGGCCTCGAATTTTTAAGTAGTAGCTCAAGAATGAATGCGCTGCTTTAATAATATATTTATTTAGAGCAAATTTTACTTGTATTACAAAATACGCACGTGTTACCGTATTCAAAATAATAATGAATGAATATTTAATAACCATTTTAAAGGAATTATTTGACCCGAGAATATTGACGTTTACAAAAACAATGTGTGGAAAATAATTGACCCAAATATACTTGAATCCATTTGTAGGTCTCAGAATTCATTACAGATACCTTGATCTCCGTTGTTATAGGGTGTTTTTTTATAGAGGTATAGAACTTTTAAATGGAATAAAACAAAGATGAATTTTTTAAATTAACATGAAATTTACTTTATTCGAAAGATAACCTTCTGGCATTATAATTTAAATATGACTTCTGACATATGACCGTCACGGCTTGCTCAGACGTAGTCTAATCTGGAGGTCCAATTTTCGATGACTTTTTCCAACATTTGTGGCCGTATATCGGCAATAACGCGGCGAATGTTGTCCTCCAAGTGTTCAATCGTTTCGGGCTTATCGGCGTAGACTAGCGACTTCACATATCCCCACAGAAAATAGTCCAGCGGCGTTAAGTCGCACGATCTTGGAGGCCAATTCACGGGTCCGAAACGTGAAACTATGCGGTTACCAAACGTTTCCTTCAATAAATCAATTGTGGCACGAGCTGTGTGACATGTTGCGCTGTCTTGTTGAAACCACAGCTCCTGCACATCATGGCTGTTCAATTGAAGAACGAAAAAGTCAGTAATCATGGCTCTATAGCGGTCATCATTGACTGTATCGTTTTTAAAGAAGTACGGACCAATGATTCCACCAGCCTATTAAGCACACCAAACAGTGAGTTTTTCTGGATGTAACGGTGTCTCAACATACACTTGAGGATTATCATCACTTCAAATACGTCAGTTTTGTTTATTGACGTATCCATTCAAACAAAAGTGAGCTTCATCGCTAAACAAAATTCGCTTATGAAAATCGGGATCAACGGCAATCTTGTTTTGGGCCCATTCACCGAATCTACGCCTTATTAGGTGATCGTGTGGCTTCAATTCTTGCACGAGTTGGATTTTGTAAGCACGCAAACCAAGATCTTTCCGCAAAATCTTCCATAAAGTGAATGGACACATATCCAATTTCTGTGCACGATGGCGGATGGACTGATTCGGGTCTTCCTCTACGCTACGCTCTACAGCAGCAATGACTTCTTCTGTACGCACCCTACGACGTCTCTGTGGATGCGTATTATCTTTTAGAGTAAACGTGGTGCGAAAACGTTCCATAGTTAATCGAATTAATTGCTCTGATGGACGATTATGTTGACCGTAAAATGGACGTAGTGCGCGATACGTATTTCGAACAGAACCATGATTTTCAAAATAAATTTGCACAATTTGGAAGCGTTGTTCAGGCGTCAGTCTATTCATGTTGAAATGCTAAACCAAACTAAATATAAATCACTTGACAGCTGACAAAATGGCCGCCAGTTAAAAAAGTGTTGCCAACTTAAAGTTTTATACCTCTATAAAAAACACCCTTGAGGACAAAGCATTATTAATTACTATCTTTGAGATAAAAAATACGGCAGCGATTATCGAACGATGTTTGATAAGATACGTTGTAAAAATTTTTCTTGTAAGGATACATGAATAAAGATTGAAGATTACCTGGGCGAATTGCAGTTTAGATTTCGACCAGGTCTGCGAACCAGGTAAGCTTTGAAGAGGCTTTTAATAGAACACGTTATAATAAAAATAAATTTCCAGTGAAAGAAACTGGGAGAAAAAAGATATGTATAAACAAATAGTCTCCTATTAATTAAAATATTAAGTGATAATGCACTAATCCCGATGGAAATTAATTAATAAAGTATTAATATGAGCCAGACAAGTCATTAGTTTATTTATATATACGGTTATATATTTAAAAAATTGTCCATTTGTTGAATTTTAATTTTTAAAAGTAAAATTAGAGTTTTAAAAGTTGTACTTGATATTACTGTACAATTTTACGGCTGTTAACGAATATAAGCGTCTAAACATGGGTGATTTATGTCGAGAAATGTTTAATGTATATAAAAATCTAATATTGACTTTATGCTTATTATTCCTGGCGGAGAAGTACCAAGACTTCCCGCTTCTAAAATACACGGTTCACTAATGATGCAAAATGAATTCTCCAAATATCATCCATAGGAACCCAGTTCAACTTTCGTAACGTTGCACAAGTCCAACCATATTTCAAAAGGGTGAAAACAAAGCGAGAGCAATTATTTTGCACTCGTTGAAGCTGTCTTTTTGTTATATAATCGAAACAGGACCCATACACACACATCATTTGCAAAATTAAATATCGAAAAAAATATTATAAGAGATGGAAAAAAACTTTAAATACAGATGTTGTAGGATCTCTTTCATATTATCTTTTAGATTTATTTACAAAAATTGTGATGCATCGTAAAGTTGAGAAACCAAAAAAATTTTAATTTTTAGAATGGAACACCCTGTATATTCTCTGCTAGAATAAAAGTTCTTTTCCTCCTGATTTCAAAAATGTATTAGAAGTTAGTGTTAGAATTAGACGTTTTTAAAATATTTACTTTAAAATTATCAATAAACTGATATAAAAAAAAGAGCAGACTGGGAACACAAATGATTTGTGTTACTTTTCATTGTGACTTTTTAAGATGGTTTCAAATACTTATTATATGGATATATTATATTGACTAATACACGTTTTGATATGGGCTATTTGGAAGAAGAAAAAATCAGATAATTCGTCTTCTTTATTCGAATAATAAAAATATATCCGGAATAGAACATGAATATATATATATATATATATATATATATATATATATATATATATATATATATCCTGCTCATCGAGTATCATCTGCTAGTACAGTTAGGGTGCGTTCCACTTCCAATCATAAAACCAAGTGGAATGGAATTATGGACGTCTTCAGCGTTGAGTTAAATATTACAAATGGCGGATTTGAAAATAAATTAGAAGCTTAAAAAGGTTATATTTTGTAAGCTTTAATTTTAATAATTGATTTTAATTATTGGTTAACTTGCTTTATATTAAAAAAATACTATTTAGTCAAAATGTCTGTTATGACGACAGTTCGATATTTGTTGGTGGATCGTAAGAATGCTGCAGAAAGTCAGAAAGTACTTCATCTAGTTCAGATGAAGAATGGAATGCAGTTTAATCAGGGAAGGTATTATTTTTCAAAAATTATTAAATTGTTATTGTGTTGGAAATAACTGAATACGGTTTATGATTCAACACCATCTTTAAATTTAAAATTTGTCAACGTCCTCTTTGACCCACCTTTTCAGATGGGTCGTTGTGAGCTCGGCGTGAGCGAGAATAATGACATCATTAATGACGTTTTCGCCGCGACCGGCTGAAGGAATATTTTGCGCGTTGTGAGCGTCTAGTGGAACGCACCCTAAGACATACTGTCAAAAAAGTCTTGTGCGAAAAAACAGAAATGTATGTAGTTAAAAATGAAGAAGATGATATAAATATTTTACTCTATTTTCAAAGAAATTTTTCACTCTAATATTGTTAAACAAATTATTATTAGTTGATCGAATTTTTAAAAGATCTGGAAGGATCTATTCCCGATGTCGCATCATATTTTAATAAATTTTGGTATAAAATTTACACCACACTGCACTCTTATCTTTATAAATTTATGCCAGTGCTGAATTTAACTGAAGAAAATACTATGTAGTGTGTTAGTATTATTGGGTGCCAATATTTTATTATATTGAAAAATATCTACTTGTTGAACTTATTTCTATTACTCTTGTTATTATAATTATACTCAAGATAAATTATCTAAGGTTTTTCTTATTCTAAATAACCAATCTTTAAATGTTTTCTATGCCAGTTTACAAATGTACTCGTATATTAGTCAATATGATAAGCATAGACTTACCAGAAATTAATATTTGGATCCTATAGAAGAAAATTGGCGCACGCTTAAAAAGATATATATATATATATATATATATATATATATATATATATATATATATATATATATATATATTGTTTTCGAGGAGCAAGACTTCTCTTTCTAATGGCGGAGCTAAGCACAATACTCCAAGTGTCATTGGATACTCCTGCCACTTGACCGAAAATAGAAAGAGAGGTCCTTCTCCTCGAAAACGCTCTATCTCTTTTTAAGCGTTAGCCAGCTTTCTTCTATAAGATCCGCAGTCTATATTAACTAATATTAATTTCTCTTAGGTCTATGATAACAATTAATTGAAATCATATGTAAACGTCACAATGCAGATTGAAATAAAACATTTGTTTTCCAGGCTATCTTGTTTTTTTTTTTAAATCAGTTTATTAATAAATCAAACTTAAAAATTTAAATAACGGCTAGTTTGAACACTAACTCATTATACATATTGAAATCAGAGGAAAAAAACTTTCATTTTAATTGAGAATATACAGGGTGTTTCATTTAAAAGTATTAAAATTTGTTTTGTTTCTCAACTTTATGATACGTCACTGTTTTTGTAAACAAATTTAAAAGATAATATATATGGAATAAAGCCTTTAGCTTTGGAATTTAAAAGTTTTTTTCATCTCTTATAATAAAGCTTCTAGGTATGGTGCTAAATATAAAAAAACTGTATTTTATGGCTTATATTTTTCCTTATTTTAAGGAATATTTTTATTATATTTAGGGAAATTTAAACATGACCTTCTTCTTATCTATTTTATTATTCAGTTCATTTTCCACAGTTCAAGGTTTAAAAATAAAATTCGCGCATTTCCTTGCAATTTTGGTAAGTTCCGAAAATATAAAACAGTTTATCTACAGATAAACTGGAGAGTATTTTTACAATCATGTATTGTTGCCAACGTCGGCCGATCTCACGTTGGAACACTAATAACAATATTTGAGTTTGTCTTAACCAGAATAAGTAACAATTTGGAATACTTTGAATTAAAAAATCGACAATTTGATTTTTTTATTAGGGATAAAAAAATAATACTACTTCTACCTTATTATTATTTCATCTTCCCTTTTTTATTTTAATATAGAAGAATGGATTTTACAACCGAGGATCACAAATCATTGCAAATAAATCAAATCAAGGATGTTTTGTTGTCGAAGTCAATGAAGAAGTGTAGGGTAATAATGAGGACCAATTCTCGAACGAATCAAAAGAAGGAGTCACTTTTAAATCCAAACATGTGATTGAAGCTGATACATTATTTGTATATAGATTTTAGTTTAAATAAAAAAGTGACATCACCTTGGAACTTTTGTTTAATTGGTTTAATTTTCCTATAATTATCAAAGATTGGATTTGATTAGAACATGACGGCAATATTAAAAGTGGATTTAAAATGATGACATAAACGCATTACAGATAATTAACCCAAACTATCGCTGCGTTACTTTTTAAATAGAATTTTTTTTTATTAAAGTTTGCAAATCAGTATATTTTCTTTAATTTTCAATCAACACGCGTGGGAATTATTTGAAAAATTTACCAGTAAATTAGTTTTTAATAAGATAAATTGATTTCTAACATTACCATATGTTTATTTATCTGCTGTCCAAATCAAATCTTACAGAATTTCGTAGAAATTTGTGAGTAGTTGTAAATCCTACTTAATTTGTTTCCGAACAGATTATTCTAGAAATAGAAATTTGGTAATAAAATACGCATACAAATTAAAATTTCAGCAAGAAATAAATGAATTTTTACCGCCGTAGAATTAATTTAATAAGTGTCGTTTTTCTCCTTAACATCTTAAGGAAGGGGTAGACAATTTTTTCTTTACAAATCCAACTCTAATTCTCTCTTTATACGCGTTTCAACTACCTAGTGGTCTTGCCAGTGGAGCTGTAACGAACCAAGAGCAAGATTCACAGAAAACTATCTATATAAAATCTAAATTCCGGAACATTTCGGCAGGATGTTAAATCTGGAGATATTTTCTATGCGAGACTTGTTAGGCTTACTTTATAATTTAGGTTACAGAACTTGATGTTATTAATTCAAACTTTATACAAATTATATAACACGTCGTAAAATTTGTAAATTGAAAAAAATAGTAATTTTTTGTAGATTTTGGGTCGCCACCTAAAAATACAAAAAAAAACGCCTATATTTAAGGTTATCTATTATCGCGGCATTTTCCTTTCTCAAAAAACTGTACGTAGCAACTTAAAATATAAATCTTAGTCTTTCAAATGCCATGGAGTTTGTACAAATAACTTTCTTTTTCTTGGAGATTATTGAAACATTCATAATAAGTGTTGAAAATGATTATACACAAAATATTAAAATAACATACTAACAGGTTACTATCCTCGACTTGCAAACTATAACACAATCTGTGCAGTTAAAACTAAAATTTAAAACTTCTGAACAGGTATAAAAATCAAATTTTTCTTTTTGTACTAACGCTGTATTATTTCAAAACGTAAATAGACTACCCTTTTATAACTTTCTAAAATTAATAACAACATTTAGAAATTAAAGTTCACAATATTGACAAAATAAAACAAGAAAGTTGCAATAGTAATAAGATAATATGAGAAAATTACAATAGTAATATAACAAGAGAAGAAAGTTAGTCAAACATTAGCTGAATACAAAAAAACAATAGTACTTTTTAATAGATATATACCTGTAGATAAAAGATATAATAAGAAAAATCAGATAAAGCATGTTACTTTAAGACAATATGTGCTAAAGGTCTTTTAAGATAATTTGTCTTCTGCAAAGACACGATAAGAGAAGATATAAAGAATAGGGTAGCTCTTTAAACTTGAAACCGACTAGCAGATAGATAAGATTCAAAGAAGCCAAAGGTAAAGGGTAAAATTAAGACCCAACTAAGGTCTCCCTGACGAAGTAGGTTAGAACTCGAATATCCTTTCCTCATGGCTTTGGCCGGAATGTGCTTTATATAGTGTTTGCTAGCCAAGTTCTCTCAGATAATCATTCTGTTAGCTGAAGAATCTATAGATTGAACAATGGCAGATATATTTTGGGTTTATATACGACCAATACCGATGATTTTGCATGTTGATATTATCATTTAAACGAAATGTGGATTCGTCGGAAAAAACAATGATTTTAATAAAAATGAGATCCTGAAAACACATTTCTTGTAACAGTTCATAAAATTGAAGACGTTTGTCATAATCATCTTCATAAAGTTCTTGAATGACTTTTTATTTCGTTTGTAGCTATCTCCTTACACTTAATATGTTGATAATCTTGGACACTTAATAATATGTCTACTTGTTTGTCATTTCTAGTTGCTGATTGAGGCATTTTGAATATAAATAATCCGATGAAATTTTGGTTCAATCTTACTCACTGTCGATTGTGGAACTGGCGAAAGATTAGGAATTTTTCCTTGAAATAACTGACACACTTCTTGGGTTCTTACCATATCGCCATCTTATCATGATAAGAATTTCTAACTTCTGTAAGCTTGAACGAAATTCTTTAAGCTATGCCAAGGAAATTGTAAAATCCAAGATGGTGCTGATAATACATATGGTTTACCAAAAAATGTATTTTCTTCAAAATTAGGATGGGAGAGTTTTCGGGGTCGCACATAACGATTCTAAAATTATTTTAAAAAATGAAATACGGCGGATTAAAAATTTTGGATCTCTCGATTTTGTCCAAAATCGGTATTGGGGGATTTTTGAGAGTATCAATTACGAATTTAAAATTAGTTTTGAAAAATTCAATATGGCGGTTCCAATATGGCTTCTTAAAAATTTTACATCTCTTGATTTTCTCTAAAATTGGTATAGAGGGGTTCTTATGGCGGATCCAATATAGCAGGATAAAAATTTTACATTTTTCGATTTTGTTCAAAATTGTTGCTGGATGGTTTCTGAGGGTGTATATAACGAATTTAAAATTATTTTAAAAAATTTAATATGCCACATACTATTTTGTCCAAAATTGGTACTAGTGGGTTTTGCGAAGGTGTAGATTTAGATTAGATGAAAATATTAAAATTATTTTTATGAAGTTCAATGTTGCGAATTCAAATGAATGAAAGTTTTACATTAGTCACTTTTTTTCAAACTAGGTATTAGGGGGTTTTCGGGGTCGTAGGTTATGAATCTAAAGTTAATTTTTTACAACTTAATATGGCAGATACAATATGGGAGACTAAAATATTTAAATTTTTCCTATTTTGTGCAAAATTGTTTTTGGGGATTCTTGGGACGTTTATATATATATATATATATATATATATATATATATATATATATATATATATATATATATATATATATTACAATACATTTTTTATTCTTTTATGCGTTTCACATTTTATCAGGTTATTAGTTTGATGCTGTTTATGCATTTTTAACGGTAGGTTCAAAGTGACAATTTGACAACGTGTGACAAAGGAATAGGTCAATGAATAAGTTATACTGGTAAATCGAGAACAGTTATATTTAGGTATAGAACATGTAGCAGAAAAAATTTTCAAAATTTTGCAGAAAGTCTACAAGTCTACCAAAATGACGGGTTATTTAAAAAATCAGAATTGAGTATAGACTTTTCAAAAAATCCTGCGTTTTTTAAATAATAAATTTATTCCAGATTTTACTTCCTCATTGTATATAGCTATAATCATTACAGTATCTATCTCACTGGTAGCATATTAGTTTATTAAATAGAGTCTAATTGACCCTTAAAATCCTTGTTTTAAGGAACTTTTTCTCTGTATATATTAGTTGCACTCTCTAGGTATAAGAAAATGAACCATAAAATCAAAGTAGCGATTCATTCAAATCTTATTTTTAAGAAGAGGTTTGTAAAATGGGAACCGCGATATGCTCGTAAAAAGAGTACGTGTCTCCCATAATAAAATAAAAAATCTGATCAAAAAAGAAATGTTTCCAGAATAATAGAATGGATAATACGAGCTTTCGACAAAGCATACGTGAGAACGTCATATTAACACAAATACATTTACCGTAACTAATTTGCTGCAGGTAAACCTATTCACGTCAGTTTTTAAATCTATTGTTCGGTATGCACTACGAAAAAATTCCCATATTGGATAATGCAATTTCATTTTGTTATTGCCGTGTAAAACAAGTCGTAGGTAATTAAATATAAATAGAATTGTGACAAAATATCGCGTGAGGGCGGGAATCTGTTTATATAAAAATTACATTTATACATTTTTTATATCTAAAATTAGACAGACACATAACATATTTATTAGCATATTAATTGTTTTTTTTTTGCATTTCTTGTATTTATAGTTCCTTATTGTCTTATTATTGTTAGAATCTGGCTGCAACGAATTATTTCTATTTTTAATGTTCTGGATAATTCTCTCAGTTGAGAGTAACTTTCTTTGGATACTTTCATTTATTTGCCATACTTCAGATTCGTACGTATACTCTTTCCAATACTTTCCTCTTTCGTGGTCTAGGTTGACGTAAATCTTTTTTTTTTGTAAGTCAGGCTTTCGAGTGTTTATTATGGTTTTTATCAGGTCACTCTACAATTAATCTATTTATGTTATATACTCCATGGAAATTACATCAAAAAAGAGTTGTTTTGTTAACAAAAATGTAACATTGGGTTTTTTTTTTTGCTGGAATGTGTTCATATCGGCATCCTATAAAACATATCTCGATGGTAACTCTGAAAGACCTGTGCAAAAAAAATGGCGGAGCAAAAATGGTCACGATTTTTAGTTTTTTGAGTTTATCTCGAAAACTAAAAGTTGTATCGAAAAATGTTTCGAATAAAAGTTGTAGAGGAATAAAAGACCTATCGAATCATGTAATGTAAGTTATAGGTGGCGGCACTAGTTATCGATATATATTTTTTTTTCGGCAAAATTTACGGTTTTTGTTTTTTTTTTAAAACAAGACATTTATTAACAAATTACCGATTTAAAATTTAACATAAATATAGGTATTATCATTCTAAAAAAGTATGTCAAACACAGAATCTGTAAGTTTTTTATTTTCCTAGAAATTCGATTCCAAAGTTGAAAATTCAACCCCAATTTTCCGGTAGTTTGTTATATATGTAATTCTCCATTCAGGCAGAGAATATGAAAAATATATGTACAAACAGTTTATTTCCTGCAAATATTGCTCTGGTCCTCTCTCCATACGCGTTTCGATCACCTCATGATCTCGTCAGTGGAGCTGTATCGAACCGAGAGCAACATTAGCAGGAAATAACTGATATATGAACCATAAATTTCAAGGTATGTCGGCAGGATATTACACCTGTCGTCTACCAACTTCGATGTCAGACTGAAAAATATCTCCAGTCGAACGACATCTATGAATCAACGGAGTAACGTGAAATTTTTAAACAATCAAAATTTCAGTAAGAAATAAAGAAATCTTTCTGCCGTATTTAAATAGTTTGTTATATATGTAATTCTCCTTTCAGGCAGAGAATATGAAAAATATAAGTACAAACAGTTTATTTCCTGCAAATATCACTCTGGTCCTCTCTCCATACGCGTTTCGATCACCCCATGATCTCGTCAGTGGAGCTGAGGAGAATTACATATATAAACAGGTCGTTAGTGACATGTCTAGGTGGTGTGAAAAAAACAGACTCATATTAAATGTAGATAAAACTAAATGTGTATATTTTAACAGGAATAACTTGGCGATTCCAGGAATTTCATGTGCCGCCTATAGCAAGTTTTTGGGTTTGACAGTAGATAGCGGTACTGCGTGGGAATTGCATATCGGGGAGGTTGCTAATAAACTCAATAGGGCATATTTTGCTCTTTTAACTTTACGACGTGACTTATCACGTACTACATTGCTGCAGGTGTACTATGCTTTGGTATACTCAGCGATGTCTTACCATGTAATTCTCTGAGGAGCTGCATCAAATACAGATAGAGTATTTTTAATACAGAAGAGAATTATTAGACTTATATTTAATTTTAAAAGGAGAGAATCATGTAGGGATATTTTTAAGAATTATAAAATACTAACTTTTGTGTGTGTATATGTTTTTGAGTGTTGTCTTTACGTTAAAAGCAACATTAAACGTTTTGAAACGAGTTCGGCTTACCACCAGTATAACACCCGGAATGCAAATGTTCCACTTTACATCTCGCACAATACGACTCGCTTTGAAAGATCTGTCAATTATCACCCTATTCGTATATACAACAAACTTACTCAAACTATCAAATCAGCCAATAACTACAATAGCTTTAAGAATAAATTAAGAAAATATTTAATTGGGAAGGGCTTCTACCCACTCGCGGAATATTTTGAGGATTCTTAAAGTGATACGATGGTTGATTTAAATTATGTGTTCCGTCTTTGTTCCTTGTTTTATTATAGGAAACTAGCTTTTAATTTTTAAGAAGTATAGCTAATGTCGCATGCATATTGTATAATTTTGATATATATCTGACAATATGACGTACTTTACATCAACCTTAATTGATGTTAAAAGTGAATCAATGTTTGACTTTGTTTGCTAATCGTGACAATGACTTTAAGAATAAATTTGTTAAAGTCCTCAAAATTGAAGGTGTGTTGCTGACGTTATATGTCATCATTTTTTATTATTTATTCTTGTAACTAGTTTTTAATTCTTTGACCTCCTCTTGCTAGTGTTATTTTACTGTATATTTTAGATATGTGATGTACCTAAGTGTAAATTTGTTTGGATATCTGGTGTGCATAAATGTCAATGTAAATTGATTTTAAAGGTGAATAAAGAATAAAGTATAAAGTAACAAACTATTTAAATACGGCAGAAAGATTTCTTTATTTCTTACTGAAATTTTGATTGTTCCCACTTTTCCGCTTTCCTAATTAAGATACAATGCTTAATTTTAATGAAAATTGTTTGTACTGTTTTATATTTTGAAGATCTAATAAAAAAAATATTTTTTTCAGTCGTAGGCCGAGAAATTTTGCAAAAACCAATTTTTGCACCAAAAAAATTGCTTTGCTAACTTTTCACCGAATGGAGATAAAAAAATTTTAATGCGTGCATTTCCGATCTCAAATTTTTTTTTTCATTTTGAATGAAAGAAACGTTTTCTTTTTTCAAAAATTCATAATGGCGTGGCAAATGAATATTAAGGGCTCAAAATTGCAGAAGACGCTTTTGAATACCTAATACTTTACCTGCGAATTTTTTGGACCCAAAAAATACATTTCCATACGATCTATAAACCTTCGAAAATTGGGCCGAATCTAATCGAAAATGCTGCTGCAGGCCGCTGTCGGCGGGTTGCCATAGTTCAGGCGCATTATTCATTGGCGCTTCAAGGAAACTTATGCATCACAAGTAATATTTATAATATTGATGTTGTTTTATTAAGTCATATTAGGCATATTAATTATTAATTTGTTTATTAACAAAATTTTTACCAAAAATTATAGAGAAAGTTGTCACGGTTAAAAATTTATCTTAAATTTACTATGGTTAATTTGGTTAATTTTACCCTCTTTTGGCTAATATTCACGTTTTGGGCAGCGCTATATCATTGTTATTAAGCATTTGTCATTTCTCCTTCGTATAACAGCCTAATATTCGTTGCATTTTTGAGTCCTATTGCTTTTCGAGCCATTCCAAATTTCATTCCCTTGCAAATTTTCTTCCTAACTTAATAATTTTCTTTACCTTTCAGTAATTTGCCTATAAGAAATACAGCCTAATTGATTTTTTTTTTCAATATACCAAAAAAAACATTTTACTGGAGTCAACTGTAAGTTACTAAGCCATGGATATATCACGATGCAAAAGAACTTTAAAACTGTTAAGCAAAAACCCTAAATGGGGCCCAAAGAAAATATACAGACAAGATATTGAAATATAACTAATAACAAATAAATTTGTCCAAAAAAATATGGACATCGTGATATGTCCAGGAGGCAAAATAATGCAAAATATGGTACAAATTACAAATGATGATAAAATTACTCTCAAAATTAACTGTTACTGATGACAAATTATAACATTTAGGCACTGCATAGCAGCAAATATTACAAAAAAAAAAACAAAAACTATAAAAAATTGCTGAACTAAATTTTACAAAAAGATATAATCGGCCCTAAAATCCCAAAAAATACAACTTAATAAGGTTACACGTGGTTAATTTAAGGTATAAAAGAGACTTAAGAGTAACCTACTACAGTTAGTTTTAAAACAGGCTTAAATTGTACTCGTAATAATCAATTTTGAGCTGAAATATTTTAATATTTAAAAAAACTAAGCCGGCTCGTTTTAGCAGTAAATAGTTTAAAAGTTCCTTACCCGATTTTCTGGGGTCAGACTGATTTCTGAAGGTAATGCCCAGGACCGACAAGATCTCTGTTTCCAGGGTGTACCTCGATAGCTAGGCCAAAAAAATACTAAATCACACCAATCACTATAACGCTATCGAGGTACCCAAACCCATTCAAATCCGCAGGATGGCGGCAACAAATCAGGATGGAAATTTCTCGGCCGAAATGCAAAATTTCACAAGAAAAAGTAGGATTGACAGTTAAATTCTCGCCATTTTATAGAAAACCCGAAACCTGCGCTGTACGAGCTTTTTTTTCCCTCAACATAGGGCGCGAGAGAAAAGGGACCTTAAACCAGTAGCAATTCCATGAAAGGAATGACAGCTCAAAATAGTGGGCTCAAACATACATACAAATATTCAATTATATATTACATATTCTACTGTTTTTTCTTTAATATTATTATGACCTAATAGTTTATTAACAAAATTGCTTATAGAAATTTTTTAAATAAACTATTAGGTGATAATAATATAAAGGGAAAAGCAGTATAATATGAAATATATAATTGAGTATTTGTATGATTTTCTCTATAATTTTTCGTAAAAATTGTGTTAGTAAAGAAATTAATAATTAATATGACTAAACAAATTGTTACTGTCATATAAATTAATGAAACTTCAATATTATAAATATTACTTGTGATGCATAAGTTTCCTTGAAGCGCCCATGAATAATGCGCCTGAATTATGGCAACCCGCCGACAGCGGCCTGCAGTAGCTATTTTCGATTAGCTTCGACCGAATTTTCGAAGGTTCACAGTTCAAATGGAAGTGTATTTCTTGGATTCAAAAAATTTACAGGTAAAGTACAAGTATTAGGAAGCATCTTCTGAACATTTGAGCCCTTAATATTCATTTGCCACGCCATTATGAATTTTTGAAAAAAAAAAGAAACGTTTTTTTCATCCAAAATTAATTTTTTTTTTGAGATCAGAAATGATACATCTAAATCCAATGCACGCATTAAAAAAATTTTATCTCCATCCGGTGAAAAGTTATCGCAATTTTTTTGGTGCAAAAATTGGTTTTTGCAGAATTTCTCGGCCCACGATTGCAAAAAAATTTTTTTTTAAATAGATCTTCAAAATATAAAATAATACAAACAATTTCCATTAAAATTGAGTATTGTATCTTAATTAGGAAAACGGAAAATTGAGGTTGAATTTTCAACTTTAACATCGAATTTCTCGGAAAATAAAAAACTCACAGATTTCGGGTTTGACATACTTTTTTAGAATGATAATACCTGTATTTATGTTAAATTTTAAATCAGTAATTTGTTGACAAATGTCTTTTTAAAAAACAAAAACCGTAAATTTTGTCGAAAAAAAAATATATCTCGATAACTAGTGGCGCCATCTATAATTTATATTACATGAGTCGATACGTTTTTTAATTCTCTACAACTTTTGTTTGAAACATTTTTCGATACAACTTTTACTTTTCGAGATAAACTTAAAAAATTGAAATTCGTGACCATTTTTGGTCCGCCATTTTTTTTGCGCAGATCTTTCAGAGTTACCATCGAGATATGTTTTATAGGATGCTGAAACGAACACATTCCAGCAAAAAAAACCAATGTTATATTTTTTTACTGACGAAAATTTATTCTAGAGTATTCTAGGAAAAGAGAATCATATTTAATACTCTGAAAAAAGAAAGAGTTTACATGGTTAGATTTATCGTGAGGGCGGGAGGTTTTACTCAATTGATCATGAAAGGAAGAGCAGAGGGTAACAAGACTAAAGCCGAATTATTTGCAATAAATAGTAAAAAGCGTAGGTAAGAGTAGCTAAAAGGAAACTAAAGATTCAACACAGAATAAACATAGGGCTGTGTTACAGGTTTGAAGACCCCAGTTGAAAGGAAAGGACATAAGTATTTGATATTGCAAAAACAGTGCTATCGCAAATCAAAATATCTCTTCAGTTAAAAGAAAAATAACTGTCTTTGTATTAAACACAATGATACAAACCCCCTTTTATGTGGGATATTAGATATCTGGCGGGTTTGTATATTTCAGGAGACGGAAAAGCATAACATTCTTGAAAACACATTTTTCTTTTCCCTTTCTTGCTTGTTTAATATTTTATCATGTACGTATATTTCTTGCGGGATTTTGAATTGTGTTACTGATTCCTTTTTTCCTAATATCTGTTTTTTTATTATTGTGTTGCGGCAGTTCGAAAAGGCAATTCTTCAAGTTGTAGTGTAAATAAAAAAACCGTTTCCTTACACAGAGAAAAGATATAACTTAAAATTAGAATATAAATTTTCTCAGTTTTCGATAATTGTTAAAAATAATGGTATTTAATTAAACCAACTTCAAAAAATTGATTAAAAAATAAAAAAGAAATTACGCACTGTTTTTTTTAAAGGTTTCAGATAATATTGGAGATTGACTAAAAGGTGGGTGTGGTAAATTGAAATAAACAAAAAATAAAAACAATACAAGTCTGATCACCACCTTTTAGTCAACTATTTTATATTTTTATTAATAATTGTATATCTACTTATCCAGGCGCGGATCCAAGGGGGGGGGGCGGTGGGGGCGATCACCCCCCCCCCCCCAAGAGCTTTGAGTTTAGGAAAATGGACCCGATTTTTCCTCATACTATAGTTTATTCAAGAACTAGAGAGAGTAATAAATTATTTTTTACCCTTTTACTCTTCGCAAACTACCTGTGTTCTTTAGTTCGGTGTTTTTAGCAAAATTTGTTAGACACATATATTTTTTATATATATATATATATATATATATATATATATATATATATACATATATATATATATATATATATATATATATATATATATATATATATATATATATTATAATTTAAATACTTACAAAATATCCATTGTCAAAAATACAAAAAGTTAAACATATATAAAAAAATAAATTCGTCCATATAATAATAAAATATTTTTGGGGCTATTGGCCATTTTATTATTAATTAAAAACATTTTTAGGGTATTTGACGTTTCAGTTTATTTATTTCTTAAACCATCTGCAGAATTACAATTAAACACTAAAACGGGATTCAAATGTAATTACTTTTTTTTTATGTTGTAATTAAAATTAGACCTACGTATTTTTATTTCTATTATACTGATATCTTAATTTAATTTACTTTTATATATGGAAATACGATAGCCCCAAAAAAATAAGATAAACATGTTAATTCTACACGCTTAAGAAAAAGACACAAACACAATAATAAAATAATAAAAAACTTATGGCTAATTAGAATTAAATATATATATAAAATTAAAAAGTGGGACACACTAAAATAAAAATATATAAAAAAATAAAAAAAACATATAAACAACATTAAACAATAAAATACAACGAAAACAAAAATTTAAATAATAAATTGTGTTTACACTAATAAACATTATGTATCTAATTCCTAATCAAAGTCAGTGAAACTATCTTCGTTAAAATTCATTATAATTGGTTCCTCTATCTCACCGATTATGAGATCGAGTTCTCACATTTTGTTTTATTCTTTTATTATATGGATTTTTCCCAATTTTCTGCATTAACTTTATTCAAAAAAATCTTTCAAAAGTTTAGTTAAATTACTAATTTTATTAATTGTGTTATTTCTAGCAACTCTACCTTTTACTTGAGAGAGATATTTACGTCTCCAACGGACAGTTTCCGGACGATTTATAAGGACAGATTTTCTATCTGGTTTTTCCCAGCAAAAATTAAGTTCTCTGAACAATTTCCAGAGATCAGTTCTTTTAATTGCAGGTAAATCACGATCTTCAATGATTTTAGTTATAATTTTGTCAACGGTTGGGATCTCCTGGAGCTGGTTATTGGCCTCAATGATATGTTTGTTTTATGAATTATAAATTATGAAAATCCATACAGATGTGGTGGCTTACTGTAGTGTGGTGTGAGCGCCGATCGTAGGATGTCAGGTATATGGTCTTGATATTTCCTTGGTGTTGTGTAGATTTTTGATTCTATAGATTTAGTTGGGTCTCGAGCTAGTTGTCATGTTGAGATACCTAATCTTTGGCAACCACTACTTCGTAACATCAAATCATTGAGGTGTGTACAGTAAAGCGCAACTTTGCGCTTGAATGGACACAGTCTTAAGATAAAACATTCAGTTTATACTTGATAAGGATTAGAGATACAACCTAATCGAAACTTCGTACAATCAAACAAAAACAAAGACAATGCAAGTTCAACAACCACATTTTAGTCATTTTTCAAGATTGTCTACAACCTTCAAACATATGTATTCTCCTTTCAAGTAGAGACAAGGAAAGAATATATGCAAATTATCGCAACAGCATTGACTTGTGAATCAGAAAAGTTAAAGTGACGCAGATACACGCACGTATAAAGTATATGTACTGATCGTCAAATAAACAGAAAATGTCCGGACCATGTTATGCGCCATTTTGGGTAAGGTGAAGTTATAATAACAGTGAATACGCTGTCGCCACTGAAAAATTATAACGACTAAAGGTAATCGTTTACCTCCCACTGACAAGGTTTAAAGCAATTTGTATACCTTTCCGAAATTTCATCGACATAAGTAGTTGAACGAAACGAATGGTAGAAAGAGATAAATTGACAGTATTACGTTATAACCTTACCCAACTTATCCAATTGGTGTCAATTGATTGTTATGTGTGAATGTCTGTCATACTATTAGTCGGTCGTAAAAATAAATTAAAAATTTTTATTGTATTTTTGGTTGTTAAAAATAACTAGTCCTTAAAAAAAAGCAATATGTTGACGAACCGTTTCTTCAAAACGATTTATTTTTTGAAAAAAACAGTTGAAATGTTAATTAGGTAGTACCCCGTTATTTTCAGTATTTTCTAATTAAAATTTCCTTAGAAAGTTGAATGTTTCGCAAATTTCAAGTAAATTTGTGATTACAGACATACAAAATTATTACACTAAATTCTGTTCATATCTCAATAGTATGAGCGTGCTGTTTAAAAATTGTTTTCCTACGGCTAGTTCTAATTATGGATTTAACATAAACACTTGTGTTCCTATATCCCCCAAACGGTCGAGTATCTTACTTTGAAACAGTTAAGTGTAACATAATTGTTTTCATCAACACAACTTATAAAAAATTTAAGAAGTAACAATTTGTAAGATATTTAAAACTTTTATTTAAATAAGTAACATTCAATTTTATATTCAAATGATGTTAAATGCAACATTTTACTTCTTTAGGCTGTGTTAAACACTATACTACACTACAATTAAATAAATATTATTGATTATAATTTATTAGGACATATAAATTTGAACCCTACAAGCCAACAAACGAGGTCCTTCAGAATAAAAAGCTTATTTATAGTACGTTTGGTCTTCAAGCCCATACAAATCGTCACAAAATAATAAAAAAAGTATATTAAAGGTTGAATAGTATCATTAATGGGGGTCTTCTTGCTGGCCTATGGTTCCGGCCCCTGGTCGTACACAGTTCCTCTATCAGCGGTCAAGTTTCAGGTTTTCTTTCAAATTTAGTTGTCAGGACAGGAAGTCTTGCAGTAAGAGGCTGGATGTTTAGTGAATTCATACAATAATTGATTGGTGGATAGCTAGGACGATTGATTTTAATCATACTACATAGGCAGGGGTTTCTACCGTTTCAAGTTTTATGAGTGCTGGCTTCCTGCAATTATTGTATGTATTCCTATTAAAGTCAGTATATTGCTTAATATATATATGAGTTGTTTTTCTTGATATGCCTTATTCTTTGTATATTAAGACTCCTAAGGTATTTGGCCCTTTGTATACATTTTTTGTTTAACAGTTCCAAAGTGCCAATTTAAGATAATTTTGTGGTTTACATTTACACCTAAATATTTGACTGATGGCTTGGTGCATATTACTTGGTTATTAAGTTATTTAAAATAAATTTAATCCAAGGAAAAACAAAGATTATTTCACAATAATAACAACAATGACACTATTTTTTGACTTTTGACGGTTAATTTGACGTGCCAAAATGTCACTTTATCCAAAATGGCGCAGAGCATACTCCGGACATTTTTCGTTTGACAGCTCCATTACCACCTGTCATCCATTTATTTTCAGAAATCCGTGCGCAGATATAAGATATTTTTGACCGTTATAATAAAGAAAATTAAACTTTTCTAATATTTCACGAGATTTTAAGTTATTATTTTTTTTAAAATAAAACGGATACAAAACATTGACCTATTTAACACTTGAAACAGATTTTTTTACACAGTATATGGATACGTCTGTAGATAACATAAATATTTGGAAAATATTTGGCCCCTGTAAACCAAATTACCGGAGAGATATAAAATGTTTAAAATTAGTTCGGGATATTTACGGTTCATTGATGAAAAATCACTTGAAACTTGCATGTGTGCGGGAAAAACAAGTATGTATGAATGGCATGCAACTTTATGAATAGAAAGCTTGATTGGTAATAGATTGATTATTTGATGTGTTATTTTTAGGTTTTGTGACATAATTAAATCAAATGATATATTTTTAATACATTTTAATATGTTTTTTTTGGAACATACGAGTGCTATTTAATGAATTTCCTTTTATACTTTTAAGGAGGATAAGGCGAGCTTTGTAATAGTTTTATCTGTTGTTTAGTGAAAAGAGACTGTGCTTGTGATAGTGTGCAAGGTATCTCCAAATTAAATACTCTTAGAGGGTTTTCTGTTTTTTAGGAAACCTAAATATGTCGCAAACAGAACTTAAAAATTTTCTTTTGTTTTGAAGATACAGCGTAAAATTCAAATGTTGACAATTTTTATAATGCACTGTAACGTTCTGATTTGAAAAGATATTACAACATTTTGAATGACTTATTTTTATAATATTTTAAGTGCAATCGAACGGTGTAACCCCAACTTTAATACGAGGTGTGGTTAAAAACTTATTCATCTAATTTTGGTTATTTCAAATGGTGCACCCTATTATCTATTAATTCCTAATCCCAGTCTTTTGGATCTCTTTGATTGCCTAGCTACACTTGAACTTGATATAAAAGCAAGTGTTGAAGGAAGACAAGTTGTATTCTTTTATTATTCCAAGTATTTTTTACAAAATTTAAATATCTATACTTGTCTATATAATTAATTTTTTGGTGCTCCATATCTAGCAAGAAGAAAGCGAGTCCCATTTGTGATGATGACTGCTGGAGTAAAGTCAATCATTTTAAATACTTCTGCGCAATTAATTTACGTCATTCTAACAATTTAAATACTGTTTTATCCATCTTTAAAATTGCCGATGTAGTATCGCAGTCATTAATTGCATGTAAAAATAAAATATGAGATTGAACTTTTGGATATGCAGATCAACTTTCCGGTGAATATATTTTTGTTTATACTTGAGTTTTCTCAGGTTTGGAAATGTAATTAATCTTATCAATTGGAGTTCGTGTAGTCAGTAGTATTAACAAATCAACATTATTTTCGCTAACAACGATAACACTAGTTTACAAAATTTAACTTTTTGTCTGTTGCCGTGAATTTTATGGTTAATAATATTCACTTATGACCTGTTTTTGTCAAATTTAATCTCAAAAATTTTTGTGCAGCTCGAGTTACTTTTTTTTTATTATTTTTATCATTTATGCGTATTTATTTATCGATAACGTGCGAATTTTACTGTGTTAAGATTAGTATCTGAAGTTTTTGCGTCATAAGTAGTTCAAGGAGACGTTGTTTCAACAATCCAAATCATTTTTGCTATATATGCGAAGAATATATGTTTAACAATTGTAGAAAAGTTATATCAGAGTTGGTGAAAAATACCTATTTTGAGTATTTTGGAATGCTCTTAGATAAAAATGAAAAGTCTTGGACTCCTAATTATCTTTGTAAATCGTATGTGGAATATTTAAGATTATGGAAAAGTGGTAAAAGAAGTGCCTTTAAATTTGGAACACCGACGATTTGGCGAGAACCACAAAATC
Organism: Diaprepes abbreviatus; assembly: GCA_034092305.1. NCBI lineage: Eukaryota > Metazoa > Arthropoda > Insecta > Coleoptera > Curculionidae > Diaprepes > Diaprepes abbreviatus. The sequence goes on from JASJET010000039.1 coordinate 5,173,935, forward strand.
ATCTCGAAGACTGTTACTTTTGTAGCGTGAACTTAAACGGCCTAAACATTAAAAATCGAGCTAAATGGCAGTACCCAAGTACTAGTTGTATTTAGCGTCCAGTGCACTATTCACCTGACTTTTAAGTGCGTAAAAATATATCTGAACCCTTAGAAGAAGACAAGGAAGGACCAAGCTCATCACAAAATGATGCTGATTTTGAAGGTATATCAAATGAGCCAAAATGCTTTTCCCAAAATGAGTTAGATGATCTTGTAAGAGATTTAAATCTTTCTAAACAAGCTTCAGAATTGTTGACATCAAGACTGATAGAAAAAAATTTAATTTCCTCAAATACTAAAATAACTTTTTATGGTGAAAGAGATAAAGAATTACGGCGTTATTTTTTCGAAGAAAACGGTATGACCTTTTGTTCAGACATTAAAAACTTGTTGATAAAAATGGGCTTGAAACAATACGAACCAAACGACTGGCGTTTATTCATTGACAGCTTAAAACGTAGCCTAAAATATATTCTATTACATAAGGGAAATAAATACGCTGGGGTACCTATTCCTCACAGTATAAAGTTAAAGGAAGAATATTGTAACATCTCGCTAGTCTTAAATAAAATACAGTACAATGACCATATGTGGCAAATTTGTGTTGATTTAAAAATGGTGAACATTCTTTTCGGTCAACCAAGTGGTTACACTAAGTTTCCCTGTTTTATATGTCTTTGGGGCAGTAGAGCTAAACAAGATCATTGAGTAAGAAGAAACTGGCCCTTGAGAAAAAATATGAAGTCTGGAAAGCAAAATATAATTCAGAATTCACTAGTAGCTCGTGACAAAATTATCCTTCCACCATTAGATATAAAACTGGGCATCATGAAACAGTTTTTTAAATCATTAGATAAAGACGGGGACTGCCAAAAATTTCCTCAGCTCATTATCGAAAAGATTAAAGCCGGTATTTTTGATGGCCCCCAAATTAGACAACTCACGAAAGATACTCAATTTAGAAATTCTATGACTGAGTTAGAACTTAGGGCTTGGACAGCTTTCGTCTCTGTGATGCAGAATTTTCTCGGAAATAAAAAATCAGAAAATTATATTGAACTTGTAGAAAACTTTCTGTTACAATTAAAGAATTTTGGGGTGCAATATGACCATAAAACTCCACTTCCTCCATAGTCACCTAGACAGGTTTCCGGAAAATTTAGGAGATATGAGCGAAGAGCAGGGAGAGCGTATGCATCAGGACTTACGCGTCACGGAAGAGCGCTATCAGGGTTTCTGGGATACGAATATGATGTCTGACTATTGTTAGTCTCTGACACGTCATTTTCCTAAGTCTACACATCAGAGAAGAGCTTTAAAACGAAGTTTTTTAGAACTCAATGATTAACTTGATTTTTAATAAATTTTTTCTTGGTAAATATACATGTTTTTTTCTGTTTTATACCTACATAGCTGAAACTCAGAAACTAGAGCTGATAAAAAAATTCTACTCATATATTTAAAATTAGCATATCATATGTAGTCAACAACAGCTAAAATTTCTTCGGTAACAGATGTACTGTAAACTAGTGTAATTGTTCTATTGCTATAAATTTTTCATTTAACATTGAAATGAAGCGAGACTTGTGAATATTTACAAGAAATTGTTTTTGGTTTGTTGGGACTGTCATAAATTGATCCAAAACTACATCAGAACATAAAGATGTTTTTGTAATCCGGTGATGTTGTTCTGCAGCTTTAATATTTTGATGTTGCTCATAACGGGCGAACGGAATTAGTGACTCAATTCAGAATCAAATAACTTGTACGTATTTTAGTGTGAGAATTACACAAACGAACACTTCCATATTTTTACTTATATTGAAAGTTTGATGACGTGTTTCAGGCTGCGTAAGAATGCGTATTAGTTTTTTCGAAGTTTGAAGTCGCGATATCTTAAGAATTGTGATCTCTTGGACAACAGTATAAGAAAAATTGTTGTAGCGAATTGCATGATCTTTTACCATAACACTTGCTATTTACGAGAAAAATGCTAAAAGCCGATATTTTTAACTTTTGACCTTGAACAAAATTTTTAGCATACTTAGGATCTGTAGTAATAGTGTACTTTAAAACTGCAACAACTTTCAGCTCTATGCGAATTTTTGCGAAGTTAAATATCTATTTTGACTGGATTATGGTATATCAGACACCGTAACCATATTTAGATAGACTGAGAGGGGCACTTTAGATATTGTATAACCATGAAAAGGACGAATGATCGCCGACGTGCAGCATAGTACATAGCACTCGAAGAAAGGTAATAATGTGAGAAGTATTTAACGCAGGAAAAGCCAATGTTTCGATTTTATTTGCTAAATCATTAGATTTTGATTTCTGTACTCTACTTGAAACAATGGTTATCAAGTATAAACTGCTTATACTTGATAACGATTAGAGATACAACCTAATCGAAACGTCGTAAAAATAAAGACAATGCAAATCCGGCAACCACAGTTTAGTCAATCTTCAACATTGTCTACTACAACCTTCAAACAAGAAATATTTAGAACTTTGATTTTCTAAGATTGTAAAAATCTTGGCCTTTTGGGTTTAACAGACACATCGTATAATGTTAAAAGCTTTTCAATGATAAATTCAAACTTATCAGACACCGCAATAAAAAATTTCAGCATATTTTTCGTATTATGACAATGATTCGTGGGGCTACAACTTTAATTTTCTCAAAACATCACCGTAAAAATAAGTTGAGAGGTATAATTTATTCTCTAAAGTTTGTTTTCATGCTAAAAACTCATCTTAATAATAAAATGTTTTCTGTCAGAAGTCGGAAAGTTTATGGAGAGATATTTATTTTAAACATGAAAGTTGACATTTATATTAAAGATAGTTTCTAGCTATTCGCTCAAAATCCTTTATTTCACAAAACAATTACTTATGTTGGGTGAGACAAAAAAGCTCATTATTAAACCAATAACAATTGTTTTTAAAGAAGTTAAATTGTACTTGTCTTATTCTAGTATTAAGCAAGAAATATATGGAAATTTGCCTTTTATGAATGCATACACTGCCCGTCAATAACTTTTGCCATGTCTACGTGAAAACAAGTAGAACTTCAAAGTTCTGTATTTCAGTAAGGAATCATCGCATGACAATTCTGAAAAAAAGCATTTAAAAGCTCTTTGCGAGTACTTGCAGATGACATAAAATGTAAGTCGATTTTTCCTTTTTTAAAGGTTTTAATCGAGAATAAAAAAAAAATTAATTTTCGACTTTATTAAATTCAGCACAATTTTTGTAGAAAAGTTTATGAGAAAATTCTGACCATACAGTTTTTTAGAGTTTTCCAAGAGGTTTAAATTGCTTTTTTAAAGTTTGATTTAAGTGCATTTTTAACCAAAATACGGCCCTTTTTACGAAAAAAAAAAGACTTTTTTTCAATGTTTTGTATATTCTTAACTGAACTAGATAGAGAAAAACTTCAAAGAAAAAAATGCCTGTTTTTACTTGTAGAACGACCTTTATTAATTTCGCGAATTTCATTTTTTTAAATTTTAAAAATTTTTTTAATTTTTAAATTTTTTTGAAAATAAAAATGATAATATGCTGTTTACGACTGTTCACTCAGTATGATATCAACGCGTAGTGTTCGGACAATTTTTCAAATGTTTTTACATGAAAAAATATTCCATTTATTTTCTTTTTATGTGTAGTTTAGTTGTCAACAGTTAACTCTGTGATAAATAATTAATAATTGGAAATCACGTAAAGAAACCAATGTAAAAACATTTGAAAAATTGCCCGAAAATTACGCGTTGGTATCATACTTAAGAATATATGACACATTGAAAAAAAGTCAAAGAAGGGCCGTATTTTGGTCAAAAATGCACTTAGATCAAACTTTAAAAAAGTAATTTAAACCTCTTGGAAAACTCTAAAGAACTGTCTGATTAGAATTTTTTCACGAACTTTTCTACAAAAATGGCGCTGAATTTAATAAAATCGAAAATTAAATTTTTTTTTAAATTTTTTTATTCTCGATTAAAACCTTTAAAAAATTAAAAATCGACTTACACTTTATGTCATCTGCAAGTACTCGCAGAGGGCTTTTAAATGCTTTTTTCAGAATTGTTATGCGATGATTCCTTACATTGGTGATACTTATGTCAGCACAATTTTTGAAGATAAACAAAAAATTCCTGACTCGTCTTGTCGTTTGGTGACCCACTTAATCTTCATTGTATTTGTTTAATTAATTAGATCATAGGGAAATGAAATGGGAAGGGAGGGTTGTAATAATCATTTCGGGCAACAGCTCGAATAATTCAGATCGATCATCCTTACAGGTAAGTCGACCAATCTATTAATTATTCTTCGCTGTTGTCCTTCATGATTATTACACACTGTAGATGTTTAAAGCATTAAGGCACGATCTAATTAACAATTATTTTATTTATAATCGATACAATTACTTGGCAAATGCTTATAAAAAATAATAATAATTATATTGGGAAGTATAACATTTAAAAACTCTTTTTAACAGTTTTAACGCGCCTAATAACTTATTGTATTAGATGCGTATATATGGAAATGGATTATGCATTGTTGTTTCTATCCATCATCACCTATACTATAATAATGTAAATAACATCCCTTAGTGGGATAAACAATTTGAATCATAGAAATAATGTAACAAAGCAAATGAATTGATTTAAAGGGCATAAAGATCCTGTGTAGCTGGATATTTGATTTTTTTTTTAAATTTCATCCTTTTAATTTAATTTTATCCTTTTTGTTTGAATAAAATAATAAAGATAAAGCTACTTTATGGGTATTTAAGGAAGACAATGATAATCCGCCTTTTAAAAATCTAAAAAATATTGTTGAACTATTTTCAGAATATGATCATATTGTTTTATGGATCTCTCATACAAGGAGGAATAAAATAGTCATTACTATTTAAAGTGAGTAAGTATTCCGAAGATCCAAAACCTAAAAAGAAAATATCGCCAAAAGGTTAGATATAAGTAATTTTTTAAGTATCGACTAGGTCAATCTCGTACTGCTATTATCCTATTGCTTCATCATGCTCCATCATAACCCTCTCTAGAACTTTTTATATTAATGAGGAGTGCGGAAATACAAAGAAATAAAATGCATTCCAATCTATAATGAACTCTACACATGATCTTGGATCAGGATGGGACATTTTTTATTCTAATAGCTTACAAATAAAGTGATATCTGGAATAACAATTGTACATCCTGGATTAGCAATTGTACGTATAATATAGTTTTTTTTGTGTGATTCCGAATCTGTGAAGAACTTTAATACAATGCTTGTGCAAGCATGTTTTTCGTTTACACCAGTTAATAATCTTACAAGAAATTTCATTAAGATTTAGCTTTCTATCTTGTTAAGCTTGCTATATTTATAACGCTATATGTTCTAAACCAATATTTTTGTTAAATAATCCTACGATCTTAAAGGCTATTGCTATTTCGTAGAACTTATGTGGAACACTTTTTCGTCCTGGTTCCAAAAATCCATGTATTTTAGAACATTTGCAACTTGCACCCCATGCAGTTTGTTTTCCATGGAACAATTTGATGTTACCAAAAAATAAAAGTAAGTCATACATCGATTACTTTTGAACAAATCATTGTTGTTAATATTTTCAGCCTGGTTTTCACAATCTTTGTGAATATTGTCAATTTCCTGCAACATCTAGAAAAAATTGCAGTAAGACATCGTCAATTACTGAAAAATAATAGGAAAGTAAGTTTTTAACATGGATGATAGAACCAGGGTCGAAAATCATCGCCCTATAGCGATAATGTGCAATTTTACAAAGGTATTTGGGCGGGTCCTTTTTATAAAGCGCCTTTAATTTTTAATGCTTAATATGATAAAATTATAAAAATAGGTGCTTTCTATTTGAAAAAATTGACTTTTGACGATTTTTTAAATATAATTTTTTTTCTTCTTTTTTGACCACTCTGTAATAATAATTTTCAAAATATCATAAAAAGATCACTAAAGTAGATCTTCGTCTACAAGAAAATCAACCCAAATTAAATAATAAATACTTTCTTATAGGAAAAATTTATAGTTATGTTTTGGTCTGCAAACTTCATTTTTGACATAAAAATTTAAATATGTCCAAAACGGTGAGACTTAAGTATAGAACATTATACACAAAATGTATCTAGAATTTTCCGTAGAAATCAAAAATGTAATAATATATAGGGTGTTCCATTTAAAATAGGCAAATTGACATCTACTTCCAGTATAACTGGAAGTGCCGCCATTTTGAAAATATTTTAGCCGCCTCTCCCCTATGCACGTTAGTACGCTGTCAAATTTTCTTCCTAATTATAGTTTTTCCACAATCGATCGATAGAGTTCTCGAAGAATCACCTTGTATAGTTTTTGTAGTATTTTTTTTTTACAATATTTTTCTTTTCTGTTTTCGTTGCATTCAAAATTAATTTACCACACCACATACAAATTAGATCTTATTTCAATAGAAAATTAACAGGTTTTAACGAAACTTGTGGAAAACAATTCGTGTATATAAGGTTTTCATGACCAAGATCTGGAGTAGCGATTGCTACCTGGGACACGCAAGGATTTTTTTTTATTATTTTCCAGTTTTTCACGATAGAGCACATAATTCAGTTATAAATAGAAAATGGAGATATGCAGATTGGAGGAGATTAATTGTTGCGTTATTTCCTTGTATAGGTTATTTCTATGAAGGTTTTGAATAAAATAAAATTAAATCAGTAGTTAATTTGTCTAAAAAGAGGATATTTTGATTAGCTAGAAATATAAATGGACTAGTTCTACTGAATCCAGTGTTTAGAAGTCTGTCCACCAAAATTTTGGTTGCATGATGGGATAGCGCCAGGAGCTCCTTCACAGGCTGTATTTTTTCAGTTTTCTTTGATCTGTTGTTTGCTGTGTATTAAGCCACCATACTAAGGAGGCTTTGTGACTTTGGGTTTGATGATCCTTTTATATGACCATAAGATCGTTTTCGATCTTAGACTTCAGGTTTTTCTAGGCCAGTTTTTGGTATATTATTACTCCTAGAAAGGGTTAGTTAAATCGTATCCCAATCACTAATCCTAAGTAAAGGAATAAATAAAGTCAAATTCAGAAAAACTGTGGTCAACACTGTTGTAATTCAGAGGAATGTTTTGGTCCCATTTTGTTTCCTATTTATATGAATGATTTTCAGTATTTAATAACAAAAGTTTTATTACTCTCTTTGCAGATGATAGTTCTGCAATTGTTGTTACTCAAGGTAAAGTTAAAATTGAGTATGTGAAGCAGACACTGACTTGATGAGAAGGAAATTTATATATATATATATATATATATATATATATATATATATATATATATATATATATATATATATATAACTATTTTCAATATTATTTTGATTACTTTTCTCTTATATTTACAATATAGATCATATCTTAGTATTGTTTTGCATTAAAAATTATTTCGGAGAGAGTTGGAATTGATGCAGCTTTGTCAGCTTACCATGCATTTGTCCAGACTCAGAGATATTTTGGCGTAATTCCTGTGATATTAATAGAGTTTTGATTCTGCAAAAAAGATGTTTACGGTGTATTTTTGCAATGAAACAACAAGATAATTGTAGAAATATCTTTACTAGTATCAATATTTTGACGGTTATGGGTATGTATATTTTGGATCCGGTGATGTTTATTATTGATAACAGGGATCTTTTTGAAGGTGCATCTATTTAACATAACTACAATATTAGAAATAAAACAAATCTGTTTTCTGATAAATATACCTTTAGTTATTTGCAGAAAAATGTCGAGTTTTCTGTAATAAAAGTTTTCATAATTGTTTACCTGAAAATGTACATTTACTACTGAGAAATAGATTAAAGTGCGTCCTAAAAATTTTTTTGTGTAAAAAGCCTCCTATACATTGAAATAGTTTTATGAGTGTGATAAAGGCAGCATTGTCTCGAAGTAGAATTTTTGTTGTTGGCTGTATCAATAAATTTTAAATGTGTGTAACTTTCCTTGTTATTGAAATTTTTTCATTTATAATATTGCCCTTTATCTTAAGTTTTAATTGTTATGCTTTTACTACATTAATTTGATAGAATTATTCAAGAAAGGTATTTAAAAGTGTATAATTATTGTTGAGGTTTGCTTCCTTTTCATCTGTTTTTCTTTTTTTATCTGCAGCTGAGAATGAACCATAATTTTTATTATGATATGTATTACAGTAATGATATTTTTTTTGATATTGTTCCATGCCTTTAAGGCTTTTTTTGTAAGTGATACTTATTGAAATAATTAAAGACTTATCTATGTCTCTACCTATCTATCGAGTGATTGATATTAACTCCGCCCCCTTTTTGAGCTTCAGTGTAGACTCAGGCGCCGTGCCGGAACAATGGTTTCTCAAAATCCCTGCGTCTAACCGACGATTAAGGAAAAAAGAACCATCACATATAAAAAAGACTCTCAAACAAAATGGCTATATATATAAATATTGTTGTTAACGAGACCGCTTCCGTGTTGAAGCGATCGGTTCGTCACAATCTAATTTTAGACCCTAAAAGAGGTGTTTCGTCCTAGCTACCGACGGTGGACTCATCAGTGGGTCTGTCGGAGCTTTCTACATCTGCATACTCATATTTAAACCTTTCTGCGTCGGAACCTATAAACCAGATTCTGAGTGTGCCGCCATCTGCAACAATATATATATATATATATATATATATATATATATATATATATATATAAATATATATATATATATATATATATATATATATATATATATATATATATATATATATATATATATATATATATATATATATATATATACAGGGTGTGATCTTATTTTAATCCTCATAAAATTGAATTTTGTTGTTTTTACTTCTCACCGAGAGAAATGTAATTCTAATTGATAATTAGGTATAAAAGTGATAATATTATTGAGAAGAAAGCAACTAAATTCTTTGAGATCAATATGGATTATTATTTTGTGTGGGACACTCATACTACTTTACTATGCAACAAGCTGGTTTCTCGAAGTTCTGCCATTCTGGTTCAGGAAATGTATGTTTTAAGGACATTTTATTATGTTCATGCTACGCTTTGCTTGTCTTGGTGGCCAATGCATTTTTATTGCTGTGCATTTGTCATGAATCTGCCTAACCACGTATCCTACCCATTGTCAATTAAGTTCTTCGGCAAGCTTTATTACATCAGTAAGTTTGGTTCTTACTCGGATTTCGTCATTTTAAAAAAAAATAACTGAATCGATTGATACTTGGTGAAAATTCATTTTAACATAAAATGGAAGAAAAATACTTTGTTTTAATTTTTACTTATTTTATTTTAATTTAACAGACATTTCATTGTTCTACAACTTTATCAATGTTTACAATTAGAACTTGAAATATAAAAAAAAATTGTTTGGGGGTGGCGTGCCCTCTTTTACTAGTTTATTTTTAGAAACCCCGAAACCCATCCACTTAAAAAACTTATGGTATTCGTGGAAAAAATATTTTCAAACAATTCCTTTAAATTTCGTAATTTTTAGAATAATATTACCCTAATAAAAAAAATAAGGGATGATGTTCTTGGGGGTGAAAATACTATAGTTTAACATCATTTCACATAACAAGTAACTTTTATTTTGTTTTGTAAAAATATCTCACTTAGAGCTTGAGATATTTCAAAAATACTTTTTTTAGGAGTGAACTTCAGGGGTGGTTTTCACCCAGTTATAATGAAAAACAATATGTATCTCTTATTTTTGTACCCTCTATAACATATGGAAGTTTCATTAAAATCAAAACCGAACACTTCAGGTACCTTCCTTGGAAGTGAAATGTAATATTTCTATTATTATTTTATTAACAAATGAATGTGACACTGGATACTTTTTTGCTTCACCCGATAATTCGATCAGTGAAATTTTATCTTCTCACCCTATATCAAAACCGCATTGCCAAGTTTAGCTTTAACCCAGTAACACGGAACATAAATTAGGGTTGTAGCGCAAAGGTTAATGCCTTGTTTTAAGGGCTATTTTTAGAATGAACGTTTTAAAGTGTATATTTTCCATGAAAAATTTATGGGAGAACTTGTGTGGTCTAGTTATAACTTGAAGCGAAATAAATTAGCCAATTAACGTACATGATATTTTGAGTAGGAAGCGTAGTTCGTTTCGATTTTGTCTAGACTTTTAAAGTAATCTTTAATTGGATTACCGACGTCCTGGAAACGAATAATTATGGAAAGTTAAAAATCAGCTATATATATATATATATATATATATATATATATATATATATATATATATATATATATATAAATTAGGAATTTTTGGAAACTCCACGCTGAAACCAGTTCCATAGTATTTCACAATGAATTTATATGAATTTTTGTGTTTATTTGGTAAGTCTTACTGGTTCTCAACTATTTTCAGTATTATTTTGATTACTTTTCTCTTATATTTACAATATAGATCGTATCTCAGTATTGTTTTACATTAAGAATTATTTCGGAGAGAGTTGGAATAGATGCAGCTCTGTCGGCTTACCATGCATTTGTACAGTCCAGACTCAGATATGGTTTGATATTTTGTGGCAATTCCTGTGATATTAATAGAGTTTTGATTCTGCAAAAAAGATGTTTCCGGTGTATTTTTGCAATGAAACAACAAGACGGTTGTAAAAATATCTTTATTAGTAGCAATATTTTGACCGTTATGGGTATGTACATTTTGGATTTGGTGATGTTTATTATTGATAACAGGGATGTTTTTGAAGGTGCATCTATTTAACATAACTACATTATTAGAAATCAAACAGATCTGTTTTCTGATAAATATACCTTCAGTTATTTTCAGAAAAATGTCGAGTTTTCTGTAATAAAAGTTTTTATAATTGTTTTCCTGAATATGTACATTTACTACTGAGAAATAGATTAAAGTGTTTCCTAAAAATTTTTTTGTGTAAAAAAGCCTCCTATACATTGAAAGAGTTTTATGAGTGTGATAAAGGCAGCATTGTCTCGAAGTAGAATTTTTGTTGTTGGTTCTATCAATAAATTTTAAATGTGTGTAAGTTTCCTTGTTATTGAAATTTTTTTCATTTATAATATTGCCCTTTATCTCAAGTTTTAATTGTTATGTTTTTACTACATTAATTTGATATATGAGAACTCAGCGAGTAACGAGACGAACCGCACTTGAAAATGCCATATGAGATTTTGGCGAAACGTCGTGAAAACGATTTTTTGAACGAACGGATTGAAACCCGGAATAACCAAACTATTCATTCTACCATCCGTGAAAACCTACGATATATATATATATATATATATATATATATATATATATATATATATATATATATATATATATATATATATATAAGGAATTTTTGGAAACTCCGCTCTGAAACCAGTTCCATAGTTTTTTTTCAATCAATTTTTATGAATCTTTGGTGTAAATTTGTTGAGTCTTAATTGTTCTCAACTATTTTCAATAATATTTTGATTAGTTTTCTCTTATATTTACAATATACATCATATCGATAGATGGATATTGGCTCTTCCCCCTTTTCGAGCTATGATAGTCCCGCTTGAGGAAAATTTTTTCAAAATCTTTTCGACAATCAAGAAAAAAAAGAACCATCACCTAAAAGCTCTCAAACAAAGTGGCTATATATGTATATATATATATATATATATATATATATATATATATATATATATATATATATATATATATATATATATATTTAAATAAATAGATAAGTTTTTGTCCGTGTAATTTAAAATAAAATAGAATCAAATATTGGCGAAGCGGACGTGAAAATTTGTCAATCTACATGATTCTCGTGTTGTTTTTTGATTTTAAACTCAGGTTTATAGAATGCAAAGGCGAGATGATGGTTTGTACCGAATGAGGTGGCCTGACGAGTCCCATATTAGGACGAAACAGCGCTGTCGCCATCTGTCGGACCCGGAGTTTTTCCATATTTTTGGAGTGCTCCGCACTTTTTAACACGAGAATCATGTAGATTGACAAATTTTCACGTCCGCTTGGCGAATATTTGATTCTATTTTATTATATATATATATATATATATATATATATATATATATATATATATATATTTATCTCTACAAGGTGTTCTCTAAGTTGAATCGTTTATATCAATTTTTATTCGTTTTTAAGACTGTAGGCCTTATTTTGAACACCAATTATTATTTTTACATAAAAATAACTTTCACATAACCAAAGCTTAGAAAACATAAATAAATTTCACAAGATCCTTTATTCCGTATTACTACGACAATATGTACTGTGGGGTACTGTAAAAGAATGCCGAAAGTTCTGTAGGTCGGCAAGATCTTAAATGACTTAGTACTGAATCATGTCAAAGAAAAGAGAGCCCTAGTTAATATTCAGTAAAAAAGAAGAGATAAGATAATTGGATATAGACCCAGACATAAAAGTTATTGCTAAAAAAATAATGGCCTAGAAAAAAAAGAGGAATTGTAGACCCAGATTCTGGGGTGGATCCAACCTCCCTCTTTGAAAAGGGGGGGGGTGATATTTTAAGATCAGAGAAAACATAGAATCACACCCTTCATATATAAGATAATACATCATGACTATCAAAATGAAACAGCGGGGGGGGGGGGTCAGTGAGATTCAATCTATTTTTCGGAATTTGAAGCTCTTTGGGAGGGTGGCTACCCCTACCCCTATACCCCTCCCCCCATTATGTACGCTCCTGCCTAAATTGAACTATTTTCAACAATGATTCTTATAAGAGTAGCTGCAGAGAAACTAACTATGGAGAGTTTTGTTAAACTAATCCTAGGTTTGAAAACCCGAGGAAGGAAGAAAAAATTAAAAATCACAAATTCCCCTAACTTTTGAATATGAGAAAAAAATGAAACACGGCTTCCAATTTATTATTGTCATCTGCAATGTGAAATTACTCCCGTGGATTATATTATTACGTTATACCTATTAATATCGTCACAGTAAGAATATCTTTTTCCCAACACAGCTTTTATTTTATTTTTAAAATGATATATGGTAAGGCTAAACAGCTCTTGCCATCCAGCTTTGGGATTTTAAAGAAATATGACCTGAAATTCTCTTTTACACTGCGTAATTCCCACAAGATGAAGCTGTTGAAAGATACAGCAATTTTGTTGTTTTTTCGTTTTAAAAAAATTACCACAGAGGAAACAAAATTCTCTCATGTCGTCTAAAAAATTTTTATTAAATATTTTTTAAGTATTATGTACGAAATTGAAATTTTGATCTGACACAAATGATCATATTTCTATTTGGACTTTAAATTCAGAAATGTCATTGGTAAAGATAAAGGTTCATGTGCCTTCATTCGTGAATTTCAGTATGTCATGTTAAAGGTCCCGTATTTCTTTTTGGGTATACGGTTGCGTCATTTTTTTGTGAAGTGAAAAAATAAAAAGCAAGTTAATCATTAAATTATTTATTAAATAAGCATTGTGTGCTGTATAATGTAATGTTCTCTGCTTGACAAAATATTTTGAAAAACAAACACAATAGTGCACATATAAATAGATAAAATAATCTAAAACGTAATATACATGAGAAATCAAAATAAGCTCTAAACCTAATATGCGACATGATAAAATAGACAGTAACTATTAACGACAAACAATACATATTCTAGTTCAATCTGCCATTGTTAGGATTTTATTCAAACAGTCTTCATAAACAAAATGGACATTTCTTCGAAGATATTTTCTTATTTTGATGTTGCCTCTTCTTGGCTCTCCTCAATCAGACATAGTTCAGTAGAGAACATAATGTGGAAAATTTTTGTATATAGGCTGAAACAAATATATATATATATATATATATATATATATATATATATATATATTATATATATATATATATATATATATATATATATATATATATATATATATAAACAAAAATAAAATAAAATCTTGGCTTAGCGGACGTGAAATGTGTCAATCTGTATTATTCTCGTGTTAAAAAGTGCGGAGCAGTCCAAAGTATGGAAAGACTCCGGGTCCGACAGATGGCGACAGCGCTGTTTCGTCCTAATATGGGACTCGTCAGGCCACCGCAGTCGGTACAAACCATCATCTCGCCTCTGCATCCTATAAAGCTGAATTTAAAATTAAAAACAGCAAATAGAACGACAAAGGCGACATCTCGATGGTTCACTCGATAACACACAGATTGACAAAATTTATAAAAACCGCTATGTGGTGGCGCGACGATGAATTAAAACAGAAATATATACAATCGGGTACACGAAACCCGCTGCAAAGGATGCCAATAATTTTATAGGAATGTAGTTACACTGTTGAAATTAGAGTTATATTTAAAACATAACTAGTGGTTTCTATTGTTTTTCAGTAAAAATGTTTATGAGAATAAAATTTTATTAGAATGTATTAAAAGGAAGAAATTCAATAAATTTTTGATTTTTTGATGGACGTCACTATGTACGATAAGAAAATCCTCTAATTGTTACTTTTTGAGTTCCGTGTACAAAAATTTTTTTTTTAAATAATTTTAAATATCACATTTAAAAAGATATTCTGAAAAATATGCGAGAAAGACCGCTACCCTCCTAGAACTAAAATTTAAAAATATTTAGAGGATATAACGCCTTACTTGCAGTTTACAGAAAAAATATTTCGAAAGTTCCAAGCCTTATAGATATCTTAAAATTAATTTTGCAAATTTATATTGACATTTATTTTTGAATATTGTTTTTCTTGTGCGATATTATTTCAAAGAGCTTGCTATGTGGATTACAAGTTTTATTTTCCATAATTTTACACGGCAAAAAGATATTCAAAAAAATATGCGAAAATAGATCAATTTCCACTTATTTCCGAATCTGCCAGACCTATTTCTTTTTTTAAATAGAGAGTATGATGCCTTATTTGTAGTTTGCAAAAAATTTTTTACGAAAATCCAACGTCTTATAGATTTTTAAAAATTATATTTACGTATTAATTTTTTTTAAAATTTTGTATATCATGTTGGAAATAATTGAAAAGGGTTTTTTGTGTAGAATAATTTTTTTTTAATTTTAAATAGTACATTTAAAAATAAATTCTGAAAAATATGCAAGAATAGACCATTTTTCCCCCTAATTTCCTAAACTACTCCATCAAGAATTATAACAGAAAACAAGGAATATAGACTTACTTATAGTTTACAGGAAAATTATAATGAAAATCCTAGGGCTAATAAATTATTCGAATTTAATTTAGCAAACTTATACTCTTTTTTTATTTTATATGTCATGTCGGGTATAATTTAAGAGGGTTTGTTATGAGGATTAGAAAAATACTTTTATCGTAATTTAAACCTTAAATTCAGAGCTTTTTGATCAATATTATAAATGTTTTAATATATTTTATTAAAACAGCAAAGATAAATGAAATATCCAAATTAATTCTATTCCCAATTACCATAAATATCATTACTGTAAAATCAGTATTCCGGTACAGCGTCTACAGGTAAATTTAACTACGAAAATGTTTAAATATATGTACTACCCTCCAGTGAATCACAGTAATATTGGAGGTACCTACATTGTCATTTTATTCCAATATTTACAACTTGGAGGAAACAACGAACTGGTCTTATTCTGAAATTATATATGATTTTTTTCTTCAGAAATATTTACCCCTCTCTTGAAAAACCTATACAATAAGTTCCCCCCACATATATATGCAATAATTTAGGGCATAACTTACGGTAATCACCCGGAGGTTAGTCCGACTTGGCTTTTTTCCGGAGGGAAGGAAGATCCGTTAATACATATATATATATATATATATATATATATATATATATATATATATATATATATATTTATATTCAGATCACATAATATAAAAAGAAATGTTTTAAAAGGCAAAAATTATCGAATTTAATTAAAAAACTGATTTTTAGCACGCGAATGTCGTTGAAACGCCATCTTAAATTCAATTATATATATATATATATATATATATATATATATATATATATATATATATATATACAGGGTGATTCTCTGGGAACTTTATCGATTGATTGTGGGAAAACTCTAATTAGGAAAAATCTGAAAATTTGACAGTGTACTAGCGGGCATGGGGCACAGCCGGCTAAAATTTTTTTAAGATGACTGCATTTCCAGTTATACCGGAAGTAGATGTCAACTTGCTTATTTTAAATGGAACACCCTATATATATATATATATATATATATATATATATATATATATATATATATATATATATATATATATTGCATTTTTGATTTCCAGGTAAAATTCGAGAAATATTTCATGGATAATGTTCTATACTTAAGTCTCCGTTTTGAATATTTTTAAATTTTAATTTTAAAAATGACGTTTGCGGACCAAAACTTAACTATAAATTTTTCTTATAAGAAAGTCTTTATTATTTAGTTTGGGTTAGTTTTCTTGTAGATGAAGATCGACTTTTTATGATATTTTTAAAATTATTAGTACAGAGTGGACAAAAAAGAAGAATAAAAATTATATTTAAAAATTGTCAAAAGTCAATTTTTTCAAATAGAAAGCACATATTTTTATAATTTTATCATATTAAGCATTAAAAATAAGGGTAACTTTGTGTAGTGTATTCCAAAAATTTGTAGTTTTCAACATTTTTCTGTTGTAAAAATGCTATACGGCTTTTAAGTTTTGTTATGACGGCGAGGCGTGACGAAAATAAAACAATCGAACCTTACAGAAGTGTCACTATTTCTGGTCATTTGACATTTTCACACAATCGATCGATAAAATTCCCGAAGAATCACTCTGTTTATATGAGACTTTCTGACTAGAAAACGACTTGCCACTAAACTCATAATCCTCTGTCGCCTCTTCTTTGGCTCTCCTCAGACGTAGTTCCATAGGGAATATAATGCGGAAAATTTTTATATATAGGCTGAATACAGGTAGTTTAGACCTGCGTATTTTAAGCAGTGGTTCGCGAACCCCCAGGAGTTTGTAAGCTTTATAAAGGAGGTTTGTGAACAAAATATTGTAATGAGGGAAGTTTAAATTAAGCATTGGCAACAGGCAAGAATATACAACGCGACGAGTTGCTGCGCCGCTGGCGATGCGAGTACATTCTCTAACAAGCCGGCATCTTGTACTCCGATTTTTAGAAGGGATTTGCAAGAAGAAAAAGGTTGGGAATCGCTGCTCTAGACCATGTTGTAAGTATGCCGGCGATGTTACGACATAAGTACAAGTTTTTGACCACTAAAAATTTATAAGGCGTGTCGTCATGACACCGGTGGCGAACTCGTCAGTGTGTCACACCGGCGGCTTTCCCACACAACTTCCAGACACCCTCTAGGCAACCTTGTTTACGTATTTAATTATTTTTTGGATGTTATATTTGAAGGTATTCCTTTACAGGATCTATAGGTAAGATGTTACACTATAGGCTTCTCGTTCATACAACACCACTCCGCCACGACAATGCTTCATTGAATGAAAAGTACCTGAGGAATATGTATGAACTAACAGCCTTTTAATGGTTTTTTCTTTTCTGTAGGGTCCGGGCTTAATCAAAGCCCACGACTTGACAGCTGTTGAAAATGTACGTTGGAACAGCGGAAAAACAATTGTAAATTGTTTTTCTTATCTGCCTAAATGTCATAAAAGCATTTTTAAAAGAATTCATGCATATTCGGCGACAAAATTCAACGTTAAAATTTGCACTTGAATATCACGTTACTTTGTCGGCACATCACCTGATTTTGGGACGTGACTTCCTGGAAAGTATAACAGTCAGATTTTATACAGAAATCAGCGGTAGTAGTAAAATTCAAGTAGTATTAAGCAGTAGCAGATCAGATCGAATGAAAGAGAATATTCAAGAGGAGTAGCATAATTCAGTTGCCTTAAGAAGTGGTTGTAAGTTGAGAAGAAAGTCGTAGAAAACGTTGAATTTGTCGAATCTCGGGATTTTTAGGAAAAAAAATTCGTTTTTTATAAAAGAAATTCTAAAAGAGACGACAAATTTCAGAATTTTCATCGCTTTTAGGGCGGCTGAACAGCCAAGAAGAGGTTACAATATCGACGATCTCTTAGAGGGCTGCGTTGCTGAAAGTGATAGTATTTTTTAAATCTTATTTAAAATAAAGTACCTCCGAGGCCCCTGGACGAACTAGTAGCTTTTAACCGGGTAATTGACAAAGGCTGGAACTCCTGAAGACTTTAAAAATCATAAACCTATTGCAAAAAATCGGTTTAAATACGGTGTATCGGGAGTCCTCTGGATAAAAATAAATAGTGTCTAGGTAAGATAGGTTTTATTTCCTAGAACCCGGTACACTACAGTTCGAAAGACGGGCGATATTCGGGATTGTATACGCGAACTGGTGTTGCAATTTCGGATCACCGTCATAAAGATCAAGTAACTATTCTAACTTGAGTTTCCAATACTCAACAAACAAAATAAAATAATTTCTCTTTCAGTCAGAAGATAAAGAAGAAATAATAAGATTTTTCACGAAAATTTAATGAAAAGGACATTCTAAATTTTTGGGAAAAAATAAAAAAATTGGATTGAAAAACATCATCCTCCAGAGACCTTACGCTCGTTAAATTTTCCAAATTTACTTGCAAAAACCCTTTATTAGTTTTTTGTGATAATCTAATTTTTAACAAAAAATTTCTTCTTGAAAACAGATCTGTACCCTTCATTTTTTCGGCTTTGAAAATTTATAAAATTGCGTCCAGTTACTCATACTTTTCTTGCCCCTTTTTGAAATTTTACGATAAAGTCCAGTTACCTATACTTTTCTGCGTTAAAATTTCGGTGTTGAAAATTATTGAGGATTTTAACTATAAATAAATAAATTGCCACTTGAGGTGCGACTTTAGCGTTCGACTTAAGTTAAACAATTTATCGGACTAAATAAATAATTATTCGAAAAAGTTAGGATCTTTGCGTTTTCAGAAATATTTGGCCGACAAAGTATACTTGACCCTTGCCCCATACTAATTATTTTTTCAAACAATAATTGGTATAACCCTTAAACCCTTATAAAATTCAAAAAAATTTTTCATTTTTTTTTCAAAGTCGTCTTGAGCATCCACGCTCGCTTCCCAGACACATAACCCCATAGCCCCTTTTTAAATTTCGGCATAAAAGTTTTTCTTTTTCCAAATTTAAGAGCATGGCTCATCTTCCTCAGGTGCCGTCGACAAACATCAAGAAAGGTGAGGGGGCTTGGCTTTTCGCCGGGTCGGGCGGTTATGTTGGGTCCTCTCCGGCACCGCCTGCGCGGTGCCCTACCTTTCAATTTCCGGAATAACGTCCGATGTTCCAAAGTTTCCAAACTGACCCTGTGCATACGTCATCCTTTGAAGCGGAATTTAGGCAATTTCCGGGATTCATCGATGATAGTAGCATAGAGTTAAACTTAATGCCAGCTAATCCAGAAGCATCGACATTTAGGCTTCACCAAACACAACTTAAAGAGACAAATCCTGGTGGAACAACTCACGAGTGCTACAGGACACAAACATCTCAAGATTCAGAAACGGTTATTAGCGGCGATCGTATTAGATCATGGCACCGGTATACTCTTAGAACAGGTACGCGAATCAGATACCGAGCGACCGTACGTGGCGATACTACCTTCCGTCACGTCGTCCCTGCACGTGCGCGATGTTGTATATGCCGGCGATGTTACGACATAAGGTACCAGCTAGTTTTAGACCACTAAATATAAAACGTGTTTCGTCCTGACACCGGTGGCGTCCTCGTCAGTGGGTTCCACCGATGCCTTTCCTAGACACCTATGTTTATTACGCATCTAATTATTTTTTCGATATTATATTTGAAGTCATTCCTTGACGGGATCTATAGGTAAGATGTTACACTATATGACAACCAATATCTAATGAAACATTACTCTACATTTGCATTACCTAGTAATAGCTGTAATTATTCATTAACTTGAGTAAACTGGGTACACTCACAACTTAAACCCACTTTTTCCATGTTCGTGGTTCAAGAGTTATTTTTTTGACATGTAAAATTACTACCTACTTCCGTAATTTCTAGGGTCGGGTCTCTGGAAAATACCCACAAATAAAATTGACTACTTCTCGTTCCTGAAGCATTTTAAAAACCCTAAATACGCCGAAAAACATTTTTCATTTTGATTGGCACATTCCTTCGAGATTTTTCACATTAGCATAATTTTATAGAAATATTTAAATGCCCCTTCAGGCATGTAAGTGTGCAACACGATAGCACTAACGTACAGCTGTGTAAAATAAATTTAAATACGAAATTTACAAGTAAATATCTATTTTGAAATGTAAATATTTATTTAAAAGATGAAATACATTTCGTGGTAAACAATTCCTAGATTTTTATAGACAATGGTGTAGGTATTTTAATATTTTTGTCGTCATTTCGTAAACTGTACACTTTTATCTTTAATCGGATTAATGATAGAAATTACCATCATTAAATCTCTTTATTTATTTACTTTGTTATTTAGTCTGTAGTTATTTTAAACCAGATCTTAACTGCGGGATATTATTGTCTGCCCGATTTTTTTGAGGAATTAGAGATGAAGGAGCATTTTGGAATTTTTTATCGATCCCTGATATTTTTTGGTTTGTTTTGTCTACTGTAATGTGCTGAATTCAAAAATGAGCTCGATTTTTACCTATCATTCATAAATTTTAGATTAGGAAAGAATATAAAATATGACAAATCCAAACCATAAGCAATCTAGTGGAAAGATTTAAAAAAAAAAATCAGTTCTTTTACAAAATATATTCTATTTTGTATTGAAAAAAATACAATACAATCAAATTCTTTCGTGTTCTTTTTTCTCTTATATTCACCGGGATCGGTTTCACCTTTGAGGGTCCAACAGTAGTCCGCTAATATGTTTGTGATTCATTTTCTACTATAGCGCTCCTTCATTTGAACAAGTTGCTGGTGAAATATTTTTTCCGTGTTCGTCTGAAACTGCAACTAAATTTTCAGGGAAGAATTCCAAAAAGTAGTGAAGAAAATGCAGCGTAAGTGACATGTTGCAACTTAACGTCTTGTAAGATTGGATAAGTTTTTTAACTAGATCTTTTTAGCTCTCCGATTTTTTGTTACCTAGGAAGTGGCTATATATATATTTTTGAAGGCGGTCCATGCCCTATTTTCTTACTTCGAAGGTGTAGTTTCAAAATTTTCGCCTTAAAAAAGTTCTGGTATTTGCAACCGTACAAACATTTCTTCTTTAAGTTTTGCTTCATTTACACGCTCGAATTTTGGTCTCAAATAAAGGAAAGCATTTTGTTCTCTATTTACGGCTTTAACAAAATTTTTTTAAGCCCTAGTTTTATGTGCAGAGAGGCTAAATAAATTTTCTGCTGCTTAAATAAGGTTTCTGGCTCTGCTGTCCTATTCCATTTATGATATTCGTATTTTATGCTTTGAAGTAAAATACGCATGTTTTCGTACGTTTCTTTCATATTTACGGCATGACCCACTGGAACAGAGGGTCGTTCATTTCTATTAAACAATAAAACTGCCTTTAGACTTATCTTTGAGAAGTTAATAAGTAGTCGTCACTTGGTAGGTTTGTAGGAAAAGTCAAGTTTATTGATTAAACCCGAAATATCATAACAGAACAGTAAATTATCATTGGACATTGAGAAAAATACTGCCAGCATCGACTATCTTTTCCAAAATGTGGAAATTCTCACTCCTTTTTGTAAGAGATTCCCCTGCTGTATATGAGATCCCAGTAGCTGTATCTTTGTTTTGGGAAGATTCGAATCACAAATAAGATAGCTGAACTCTTCCTGAAATATAAAATGGGGCTGTTTACTGCTATTAAATTCGTAATCGTCTTTCTCTTGCAATCATGGACTGGCTTTTGGTTTAAAATCTTTTAATTCTTCCGGTTCCGACTCAATTTCGTATTTTTCTGAAGGCTTAGGGACAAGTATGCTAGAAGAGTCATTAGGTATAGGTCTCACGGCTGAGGGAATATTAGGATATTCAAATTTATGTTTGTTTTTACTAGAAAACCCCAGGATTTTTGTTAAATAAATGTGGCAATCATCAACATAATTCTGAGGTTCCCGCTAAACCATTGACACTCCAAACTTCATAGACTTGTGAGTACCCAATTGCCATACTGTTAAAGTTCTCGCGGAAGTGTGGCAGATTTTTGGGAGCTCAAGTCATTTTTTCCATCCATCTTTACAAAATTGTAGCTGCAAACTAATGAATAATTTGAGGGTTTTCTACCTTTTCTACTAAAAATTTGAAAATAAACTGTATTAAACTGTATTGCTAACTTATAAGCATTCCTTAAAGTATTTCCTCACATAAATGCTACTATTATTAGAGCTATTATAAGGGCTATTCTTTTGAGTTATTATCACTTTCAGTTCTATCACTTGAAGTAATCATGATCACTTCGACCCAATGACAAGTAAATGCATATTCAAAAAAACATGAAGTTATCAGTTACACTTTTTTCACTTTGATCAATTGATAATTACTCAAAAGAATATAGTCATAATAAGATACCTTACTAAAAATATTCAACTTTTCCTTTCTGTTAGGTCTGCAGGAAACATAATAAAATTACAAATTTTTGCTCATTATAATGCTTACAGCTGATACAAAATACATAACCATTTTGGTGAATTGATGTAGCTAAAAAAATATTGATAATAACATAAAAACCTAATAACATGCAGAAGTCTAAAAACATAACCTCAATATTTGCTAATATATAGGTATTCTCCTTTCAAGCAGGTAAAGAAAAGAATTTATACAAACAGTTTATTTCCTACAAATAAAACTCTGGTCTTTTCTCCATACGCATTTCGACTACCTCGGGGTCTCTTCGTGGGAAATAACTGTCCATATAAAATATAAATTCCGAGACATATCGGTGCGATATTAAAACTTGCAGACTGAAAAATATCGCCAGTCAAACGACATCTATACATTCATCGGAGTAGTACAAAACTTAAAAAAAAATTAAAATTTCAGTAAAAAATAAATCTGTGTTTCTGCCCTTTTTCTTCTCCTTTCAAGAAGTTAAAGGAAAGAATATATACTAAAAGTTTTTGCAACACACCTGTATAGACTCTCCATACGCGTTTGAACCATCGTATGGTCTCGTCATTGGAGCTATATCGAACCCAGAAGGGAGAATACATATACATTAGCAACTATTTAAATATGGCAGAAATATAGATTTATTTATTTCTGTCGTATGTTACATATATACATAGATTAAATTCCTGTGAGTTAAGAAACTGTACCTTGTGTAATTACCTGGGGTATTTCCTAATAAACAAATATGAGAAAAATTAGATTTCCTTTGAAAAGGTTTCCATTTCATATACGTAGTCATAAATTCCATGTCTTTTAATTAAAAAGATTTAATATATATATATATATATATATATATATATATATATATATATATATATATATATATATATATATATATATATGAAGTAAAATGCGAACAGTGGATGTAAACTTCTCTCCATCATATCTTTTCTGTGTTAGAGGTTGCACAGTTAGAATTCCACCACCATCGAGAAGATGGCCTACTTGTACCACCATACCAAGAAGAAAGTCAAAACTTACCCTCCCCGCCACAGTGATATGCCAGAGGTACATGTTTCGTCTCATTACTTCATTCATATACGGAGCTGCGTATAGTTGTAAGTTTGCTGAATGTGATTTCAGCACTACAACGGCATAATGTGGATATATCCACTGCTATCGCATCTCACACGAAGGAATCCGTGAAAGCCGCATATATATATATATATATATATATATATATATATATATATATATATATATATATATATATATATATATATATATGAGGGTTATCGGAATATTGCGACCAAAATACGTGACTTTCAAAAAGTTTTACTTTTGGGATATATGGGAGTCCAATATAGTTACTTTTTAAAATTATTTTCGTGTTATACAGGGTTTCCCAAAAGCTCTGAAAGTATTAAAGTTCTGTTTTTTTAAATGGAACCCCTGTATACTATTGCATTTTTGCATCCTCTGATCAAAATAAGTGCCTATTTTAATAAGGTTTATAGTACCTAAACCTTAAGGGTTTTTTAATAATTTGAATTTTGACAAAATCTAACCTAATTTTCATGTTCCAAATACTTAAGAAGCATTTCAATTATGTACTCGAAATTTACAGTAAAGTGTAACAATAAATCATGTTTTATACTCCAATTATAATAAACTTGCTATATTATACAGGGTGTTCAAAAATTAAAACTAATCAAATAATAACTTTAAGTGGCTATAACTTGAATAATTTAAATAGAACGCTATACTTTTTAACTTACCATAAAATGTACCTTTTAAATACGAGTACCTATCGAATGGTATAAGAGTATTCTATAGCTAAGTCTTCGCGTTTTCACAGAATACGCCAAATAATCGTTTGCTGCACCATTTTCTGTTTTTTAAATAGATATTCTAATATATCTAGTTGCCTATGGCATTTGAAAATGACAGGTAATTTACAACTATAAGAATAATAATCAGGAATATCTTTACAAATGTTCAGAAACTCGTGGAATTCAGTCGCCATCTATTCGCAATTATTTTTGCTGAAAATCCTGTATTCGCGAATAATTCCCGATAACCGAATATGACAAATTCATATCAGAAAGCATAATCTGTTTGCTGATATCAACGTCATCTATGAGGCAGTATAGAAACTTATTAAATTGCCATGTAAGTTTACCGCACTAATTTAAAACTATTTTCTTACAACAGTGATAACAAAAAAATATCCTACTCAACTCATTTTTTGTTTGTTAGGAAGTACTACTATAGTCACCCATCCTTTATTAAAGTGCTACAGATATGATTTTCTTTTCGAAAGGAAGTATAAAAAGTGACATTGTTAATGTTTACCGAAGTTGTTTACCTTATTAAAATTCCAACTGCGAGTATGTTGTGTTTTTACTTCCAAGTATGTACATAAATTCATTGCATTTCCTCATAACCTGAGAGTTCTTCCTATCCCGTCTTTGTACTTTGTAATGTTTACCAAAAGTTTTTAACTAATTTTACTTTGAAGTTCTGTTTACATACATATCCAATGTTAAAACGTTGTTTATTCACTGCATATCAGGAAAAATACCGTAATTCTCTCGTTAACTTTGTATGTTTTAAAGATTAATTTACATAGATAGGTGCATTTAACGTATAAAGGTAACATTATTTTACATTAATAATTAATAGATGGCAATTTTTCAACTATTTGTGTGTGGGTTGGTCTCCAGAAAATGGATATTTTAGTCGCTTTTCTTTTAACTAAATCCTGATATTAGAAAAATATTTACTTATTAATTTACAAACAAGATCTTTTCTTTTGTTACTAAATTGGTTAAAATTACATTGCACTTTTTTTTTGATGTTATCTCTTTATTGCACCTGGAATGTTCGTTTGTAGTGGCGAGAGGCCACGAACATGACATATAAAACTGGACTGCTCATGAAAATAATTTTTGACCCCCCCCCCTATTTGTCGCCATTAGGTGCAATTATTTGTATGGCAACATTGAATTCTCTGCTAGTTTCTTATATTGGCGTGAATGTGTCGTGTATGAATGTCAATTCTATTATTCTAACTAACAGGTTTAGACAGTAACTATCTCTTTCTATAGTATATCTAAAACAATAAATCGCTTTCCCTTATTTTACTTGACAGGTTAATTAAGCGTATTCAATAAAAAGGACCGTGATAATTGTTTCTGTAAAACAATATTTAACTTGAAATGAAATAAAAATTTTTCTGTTCAAAGCAATTTCTTTAAAGCTAATTTTTTTTTTAACTTCTTTGGAACAGCGTAAATATGTAACAATTTTATTATTTTTAGATAACAAACATGAAATGTCAGTTCTTATAAATAAATGAAAATGCTTTTTCTATGACTGTTTACATATTTTATTTTTTACAATAAAACTGTTATTTAGCAAAATAGCTAAAATGTCAAATACGCGCCAGAAAAAATCGAGATTATTTTTTTTTAAATATCTGTTTTGGAAAAGATTGTGGAAATCAGTGGGTATTTTTGTAAATAACAGTGGTATAATCTACATTCTTCTTCGGACGTAGAGTATAAGAAGTTAACGAAAAAAAGCATTAAGGCATTTATTTTTAAAAATTTTATATCATGAATTAATATAGTATATTATTTAGTGTAAGTTCTCGAAATGTCCATATAATCTATTGCAAAGTAATAGAGTTTCATCATTTAAAAATAGCTTCAATAAGGTCTTTGTTAAACTTATTTTCTCCTCAATAATTTTAGGAAACGGATATGTTAGGTATTTATATAGGGTTAACAACATTCATAATAATGTTGACATTCCCTCCATAATAACAAAGCTTTAATTTAAAGGAAGAAAATAACGTTATGTACTAAACCATTTTTGTGAAAAATAAATTAAACTCCGAAATGGATAGTGTTAAAGCAGTCTATATTTAATTGCAAACAAAACATATTTATTAAGATACTTTGAATATAAAAAAGATTGTAAATACAAGTGTAGGATTCTTACATTAACACAATCATTTTTAATCTAAATATATATATTAAGATTTACTAGCAACTTTTAATTTTTACTCTAGGTCAAACTTTCATTTACTTAACTGTTTGAGGATCTAGAATTGACCTTTCCTAGAGTTGAATTTTTGAAATGGTAATTAATCACAGCTTCTCACTACTTTGACAAAGGATTTTCATGACACAAATTTCCTTACTATCTGAGCTAAATCAAGAATTTTTGTTTTATTTTTTTTTTAAATAATAAGTAATTAAATATAAATTTATTTCAAATTAATAATATATTCAAACAAAAGGTTATTATTTTATTTTTTGACAAAACAAATACATAAAAGTAAAATTTATGTAATTTCCAAACATGCTTAATAATATTGAAAAATTTCATATTATATGCAATCATTTATTTCTATTTTAATGTGGCATATTGATTTTTAAACGTATAATCATTTTAAATTTTAACAGCATACCAGTTTCGAGGTTCAGCTTTATATGTCAGTGGAACACTAACTTCATGGGAAAACGATATTGTTGTTGGTTAATGCACACCTAATTCATGACTTTTTTTTTGTAGAGCCAGTGCATGTTATTAAGTCCAAGTTTAGGTGCTTTAAGATGTTTACATCAAACAGTGCTTCATAGCTTTTTTCAGGCAGTTTATTTGTAAGAAGAACACCAAAAACTTTTTGCTCATCTTCTTATATAAAACTATTTCCAGAAAAATGCTCTGAATAGAAGTTACTCATTTGATGTATAAAAGAATTATGATCATGACCAATTTACTTCAGCCCTAGAATTTGAAGTTTCTTTTCTCTTAGAAAACTAAAACACTAATAACATTTAAAAATTATCATACATCATATCCATAAGATTAAACTTGTTACCCTTAGATTTACAATTTGATTCTAAGGTAAAATTTTAAATAATTATTGTTGAATGCTTCAGAACTTACCAATTAATTTAATTCCAATTTACCAGATGAGGTGTTTGAAATTTTCAGTAAAACGTCACATAAACTGTGATAAAATGTATACAACAGCAAAATCAAAAATAAATTATTGTCAAAATGAAAAGTATTCAGTCAATTTCAAAAATACACTATCACCAATATAATTAAAACTCAGGGAATTCATTGTTGCCAAACCAATTATTTGTACGTAATGGCACGGAGCATGGTGGGGTCATTTTTAGTATAAGGGAGGTATTATGCATGAGCTGTTCAGTTTTATATATCAAGGTCGTGCGAGAGGCTTAGTAATCTTTAAAATTCAGAAAACGATGCTGGCGGTAGCTTAAGAAGCAGCGTTTAATTCCAGAATGAGTCTCTCTCTCTCTCTCTCTCTCTCTCTCTGTCTGTCTCTCTCTATCTCTATCTCTCGATCTCTATTTTTCGTGTAATGCGCTCGGAATATTACATGCCCCAGTACTGTAGGCTCGATGTATATAATATATGCTCAAAGTGCTGAGAGAACTCGTCTATTTGACAGACAAGTGACATAAAAATGACACCGATCATGTAATATAATCAAAAATTTGCCTAGATCAATAAATTCTTACTGAGAGCTCAAAGTCCCTAAAATTATTATTTTATTGCAATGCTTTGAGCTTGTTTATTAATTGGAGTGTAAAAAAAATACACAAAATGTTAGTTTTTCTTATACTTTAATCTTATATAACGTTATTTATTTAAATCGAAATAATTCATAAAATCGGATACATTCGTCTTCTTCTTCTTCTTTCTCAGCCCATTAACATTGCCATTTTAGTCGTGATATGCATTTAATGACGTCAACTACTTTGGTTCTTGAACTTATTACTTGATTTCGTATTTTATCCCGTAACGAGATTCCTAACATTTGTCTCTCCATGGAGCGTTGAGCGACTCGGAGCCTATTTGCGTTTCGTTTGGTTAGTGTTATCGTTTCCATGCTGTAAGTAGAAACAGGTAAGACACACGTGTTATACACTTTTCGTTTAAGGTTGATTGGCGTGTTTCTATCTCTTAATACGTACTGCAACTTTCCAATGGCAGCCCATGTCAGCCCTATTCTCCTTGTTATTTCCGCCGTTTGATTTTTTTTGCCCAGTTTCATGACGTGGCCTAAATAGAGGTACTCTTGGACATTCTCTATAATTTCATTTTGAATCTCTATTTGTACATTTGCGTCAGGGCTCATTAACTTAGTTTTCCCCAAGTTCATCTTAAGTCCCACTTTTCTCGCCTCTTCATTGAAATCTTGAAGCATTTGTTTTAGCTCTTCTGGGTTGCCAGACATGACAACAACATCGTCGGCGAAACGAAGATGACTAAGATAAGAACTCTCAAACCTTTCTCATCCCAATTTAGTTTTTTAAAGATATCTTCCAAAGCTAGCGTAAATAGTTTCGGAGAAATGACGTCTCCCTGACGCACACCTCTCATAACGTTTATTTTTTCGGTTTTTGTGTCTTCGTCGATTTTAACCTGTATAGTTGCGTTTTTATATATGTATCTGTATGATAGTGGTATACCTGGAGTCAATTCTAGCATTATTAAGTGATTTCAAGATCGTCCATGTTTCTATAGAGTCAAAGGCCTTGTGAAAATCTACAAATGCCAGGTGTATAGGAATGTTATATTCCTTGGTTTTTTCTAAGGCTGGATATGATCTATCGTACTAAATCCACGTCGAAAGCCGGCTTTCTCCACAGGCTGGTAATAATCAAGCTTTTCAGTCCGGCGATTTGTCAATATGCGGGTGAATAGTTTATATAGGTTGGTTAATAAACTGATAGGACGGTAGTTTTCTATATTTGTTGTGTCCCCTTTTTTGAAGAGAAGTACGACTTGTGCGTTATACCATTGTTCTGGTACTCTACCTTCGTATAAGCATTTATTCATCAGTGTTTGTATCGCTTTTTCAAGACTGTCTCCACCCATTTTTAACATCTCAGTTGTAATTTAATCCTCGCCCGGCGTTTTCCATTCTTCATCTGTTTTAGTGCTCTTTTTATTTCATCTAATGATATCTCCGGCAAATCTTCTGATCCTACATTTCTTATTTGTTTTACTGTTTTTGTTGGATCTAGATCCGTATGGATCGAGGAGTATAAGTCCGCATAGAATGCTTCCACAACCTTTATGATGTCATCTACATGTGTTACTATCACCGCTTCTCTGTTCTTTAATTTTGTTATTTTGGTTCGTCCTCTTGAGAGACCTGATCTCAAAACTTACATCCTTGCTAACAGCATAAACAAAATTGCGAATTACCAAATGAAATTTGTGTAAATGTAATCATCCATGATGGATAGTATTACCTTTAAAAGTTGTCGAAAACCTTTCTACCATTCCTAATATTTTCTCAAAATCCACATCGACAAACTCCTGTTTCGGATAGAGAGAGCCATGTTTACCTAATTGAATTCCAATCGGATTTTACATGCTATGGGGAATTTGACTTATGACCATTTGGTTTTATTTGTTGTTCGATTAGGGCTGATTTATAGAAGTATTTGGAAAACATTTGTAGAAATCGATAGATAAATTATATTGTTTATTTCCGTGACCTAATTCAACACGGGTTTAATTTAAATTGGGAAGAGTTACGTATTTTAGGTAGAAATGTATCAGTGGATATATTCAATAATTGTAAACAAACAACAATAAATTATGGTTTTACGACAATTTGTATAATATTTTTATATTATTTCCAAATAAGTACCACAAGTTTTAAGATAATATTATCGTATTGGCTTGTAATGATAATCAGGTCCATTTTAATACACGTAATAAGTCATGCTGTTCTTATAAGGGTGCAACAATTTACCAAATAATACTTTATTCCAAATGTTGTAACATTTTATTCCCTCAATCTTTTATTTTTGGATGGTACAAATCACTAGTAAAAACCCATAAGTTTTTATTGGGATTTATAAGAATTCCTTCATTGAAACGTGCAGAACTACTTTTTAGTTGTTATTTTTAACGGGATAAACTTGGAGACAGGGATTTTTTCCTATCCTCTGGTTTATCCAGTTAAAAATAACTCAAAATACCAAACAGGCAAAAGCTAAGGTATATTCAACTAAACTCAATTATCGGGAAAATTTAAACGATTTTCCAACCCAAAAACCCCAAAGATGGTTCAAATAATTTGAGACAGAAAAGTCTACAGTTCACGCATTCGAACCAAACAGGAAAAGTGGAAGTCAAGGTTAATGGTCTTGACTTTATTTATATCAAAGATCATGCATATGCGTAGCGTTACCTCTTATAGGTACTTTCAAAATTTTGACACGTTTGGAAGAAATTACAGTTTACAAATGACCAGTGACGTAACTAAGAGTGTATGCGCCCCCCGCAGATTTTTGAATTCGCCCTACTATTTTGTACCCGTCTTGATCCTTAGTATTTATTCATTTTCATAAGAGACTTGAGGGCGTCCCCGGATTAGCTGCGGAGTTTGCGGGGTCGTTATTTACGCCACTGCAAATGACCCCGGATACAGTGGGCTAAAGTAAATTTATTAAATTAGCCAATTCAATAATCATTAACACTTTTGACATAAAATTAAGTAAGTAGCCCATCAATATTTTTAAATTAAACCAATACATTTGAAGTAAAAGAATAAATTTCCTGAAAGTATGGGAACTTAGTAGATTCAAATTAACTACGACCAGGCAAGTTAGAAAACAGAAATTTATGCAACCGAAACAACGTATAAACTACTTAAATTAACATTCGTTAAGTGGTGTAAATTAACCTGCCAATGTAATTTCGATAGTGACATATGATCTAATCTAAGAAAAGTGAAAATACAAACAAAGTAAAGCTTATGAAATTATTCAAAGTAGTTTCAAGAAAACGACCATAGAAAGATAAAAGAAAGAATTTTACTCGAATAATAGGCAGGAAAACCAATATTTAACTGGAAAAAAATGAAACAGTCAATTCAGCTTTAATAATAATAACCACCCACAGTGTAATAAATGTTAAGCAAAACAACAAAAATAGGGATCAAGCTCTCTCTCTCTCTCTCTTTCTCTCTCTCTCTCTCTCTCTCTTTGTCAACCTCTGTCCATCCACTCCTGGATGTAGGTCTCTCTCAATTGTTTCCATCTTTCTCTATTTTTCGTCAATCTCATCCACTGTTTGCCCGCCACTGTCCTTATGTCGTCTATCCCTCTTTTTTGAGGTCTTCTCGTGCTTCTTGTTGTCTTCCTCGGTCTCCATTCCAGGATTCTTCGTGTCCATCTGTTGTCCTCATATCGGGCTATGTGAGCAGCGCATCGCCACATCATCTTTGCAACCTCCTTCACGATATCTTTGATTTTAGTTCTGCGTCTTATCTCGGTGTTTCTAATCCTGTTTCTTAATGCTATTCCAAGCATGTTTCTTTCTATCGCTCTTTGAACTGTTTCTAATTTTTTAGCGGACTTTTTGTAAGGGACATGGCCTCTAATCCATACGTACACACTGGTAGTATGCATATGTCGTATATTTTTCTTTTTAGATTTATGGGAATTGAATTATTTTTCAGGATGTATGCAAGTTTTCCGAAAGCGGCACATGTCAGCTGCGTTCTTCTTTTTATTTCAGCATCCTGGTTTGATTTCCCTAGTCTGATGTCATGACCCAAGTATACATAGTGTTCGATGTTTTCTATCCTCTGGTTCTATATTGTTATATTTGCCCGTTCGTGGCTCAATATTTTTGTTTTGTTGTAGTTCATTTTAAGGCCTACAGATGCGGATACGTCATCAAATCAAACAGATAATCAAAATGTAACATAAAACCATTCATTGTGGTGTAAAAATGTTACCAAAATTCAGGAAGATAAAATTATTGAGCCGGGAAAGAAATTAATAAGGAAGTATAACTGCGGGGTTCGTAGTATAACCAAAAAATGTAACTTAACTCACAAATGGTTTCTTTTTATTCAAGGAATACTTGAAGAAAAGGAAAATGTGTTTGCCCATAACGTGAATGTTTGCAACAAAAAGGTAAATTAATCAAATTAGTCATAATAAACTTGAGCCCAAATATGAACTGGATATTCCTTGGAACACTTTGTGAATATTTCTTATCCTCGCACGATCTAACAATGCAATATCTCGTATCTTCAACTTCTTCAGAGATTTATATCCGGAGATTGGGCAAGTCTGTGTAGAGTGTCTTTTCGACTTATCCACTGAATTGGCTATACTTCCTTTCAGCGACGGTGTGCATTGATATTGAAATGTGTTTTTAGAAAATTTAACGTCATTAACGACATCGGCAAATAGATCTTCAAATGATAGTCCGAGGACACCCTTTCATCGTCCAGGTAGATGGGTTTGTCTCAATCAA
This sequence comes from Diaprepes abbreviatus, assembly GCA_034092305.1. NCBI lineage: Eukaryota > Metazoa > Arthropoda > Insecta > Coleoptera > Curculionidae > Diaprepes > Diaprepes abbreviatus. The sequence goes on from JASJET010000039.1 coordinate 5,207,000, forward strand.
TCGTATCACTTTGGTTGAATTTTATCGTAAATAGTAATGTTCTATTTTTATTATTCCAATTTTAAACCAGTTATAAAGTGAATTTCATCAAACCATTCTAAACCTAATTCTAGCTCGAAAGTTTAAGCTATATAACGTTTTGTTAAATAAAGTAACAAAGATCCTTAAAAAGCCTTTGTGCATTTTCCTCTTTCTAGTGTTGCTATTTTATTTTGCCGTGAACCCGTTAGAGAGATCAAAGCTATTGTTGAATCAACAGAAAGCTTTATATAAAAAGAGCATTTCATTAAAAAAGAGGAATAAAATTTAAAGTTGCAAACTGTTTTTAGTTGTTTGAAGAACTTTCGAAATTAGAATCAACTACGGTGAAGCAGTTTTTTTTTATAAACTTACCAGTGAAGTGAGATTATTAGCCACTTATATTTATATTTAAGATGTAATTTATTGTTATAAATGAGCAGTTTATAATTAACTTCTGCTTCTTTTATCAAGAAAAAAGAGAAAATTTACGTATTTTTGCTTTATTAAATGAAAATAGTATTGGTATTTAATCGATTGAGTTTCCAATTACCAATATTGTAATGTAAATATGACATAATACTATGGAACGATCCTGTAACTAATTATTATACTCCATGGAAATTAGATGAAAAAGAGCTGTTTTGTTAATAAAAATGTAACATTGTTTTTTTTTTCTGGCATGTGTTCATTTTGGCATCCTATAAAACATATCTGGATTCTAACTCTGAAAGACCTGTGCAAAAAAAAATGGTGGAACAAAAATGGTCATGATTTTCGGTTTTTTTGAGTTTATCTCGAAAAGTAAAAGCTGTATTCAAAAAGGTTTCAAACAAAAGTTGTAGAGAATTAAAAAACCTATCCATTCACATTCACACAACATATAAGTTATAGGTGGCGCCCCTATTTATCGTGATATATTCTTTTTTTCGACAAAATTATGGTTTGTGTTTTGTTTTTTAAAAAAAGACACTTATTAACAAATTACCATTTTAAAAATTAGCATAAATATAGATATTATTATTCTAAAAAAGTATGTCAAACCTGGAATCCGTGAGTTTTTTATTTTCCGAGAAATTCGATGTCAAAGTTTAAAATCCGACTTCAATTTTCCGCTTTCCTACGTAAGATACAATGTTCAATTTTAATGGAAATTGTTTATATTGTTTTATATTTTGAAGATCTATTAAAAAAATTTTTTTTTTAATCGTGGGCCGCGAAATTTTGTAAAAATCAATTTTTGTTCCAAAAAAATTGCGATAACTTTTCACCGGATAGAGATAAAATTTTTTTAATGCGTGCATTAGATTTAGTTGTATCATTTCCGATCTCAAAAAAAAAATTAATTTTGGATGAAAAAAAAAAACGTTTTTTCAAAAATTCATAATTGCGTGGCAAATGAATATCAAGGGCTCAAATTTGCAGAAGATGTTTTTTAATGCTCTAATCGAAAACAGCTACTGCAGGCCGCTGTCGGTGGGTTGCCATAGTTCATTGGCGCTTCAAGGAAACTTATGCATCACAAGTAATATTTATAATATTGATGTTGTTTGAACAAAATATTTACAAAAAATTAGAGAGAAAATCATACAAATATTCAATTATATATTACATATTCTACTGTTTTTTTCCTTTACATTATTATCTAACAGTTTATTAACAAAATTTTTACAAAAACGTTAGAAAAAATCATACAAATATTCAACTATACCGGGTGTCAACGAATCTATTAGAAAAATCATAATTTCTAGAGTATTATGTGTATCAAAATGAGAATTGGTACAAGTAAATGTTATGTGAAGAGGAGAGTTTTCGCATATTTTCCACTTTCCGGTCACTTCCGGTTTCACCGGAAATGGCCCCGGTTTTGAATTCTTAAATAGAACACCCTGTATATTTTAACATTTTTGGATTTCTGAGACAATTCTAGATCTGAATGTCACATTTTAAAAACTTTTTACGTCTACTTCATTTTTTTAGAGCCACTTTTAAAATTGCATCTAGGTGGCCATGATCGGACGCAAACTAATCTAACGGCCTTAGGTAATGTCTAAAAAATACAATCGCAAAGTTTTAGTGACTAGTATGAAAGACAGGAATTGGATTAAAAATTTAACAAAATTAACAAAAAACTAACAAAATAAACTAATAACTTAGACGACGCACTTAAAATATTTGAAAGTACAGTAGCTGAATTTGTTAAAAAGTTTAGTATAGTAAATGTTCAAAGTGCATTACTTCTTTTTCACGACACATTTCAGCTCGTTCAATTGTTTCTCTCAACACGTTTTGTAGCATTTGGGGCGTTATACTTATAAATGCCCGTAAAATTATTTCTTCTAATATTTCAAGAGTAGCTGGGGCTGCTCCATAGTAAACCCGTACCGGACCATTGGTTGCAATAATTCGATTATTAAAATGCTCTATTAAATAATTAAGAACTTCTCTAGTATTGTGAGGCGGTGCTCCATCTTGTTGAAAGTAAATTCACCGTAAAAGTGCTAAAGGTAGATCATTGAGATGATTTTCGATTTCATTTTGAAGAAAACCTAAGTATTTAACCCCTGTTAACTGACCTTGAAACAATATTGGCCCAACTCGGCAGCATTCCTTGAATTTCTATGACACTCTCCAAATATTAATAACATATCCACTTTTTCACTTTGAGTATACATTATTTTAACGAAAATTTAAACTAAACTTAACGAAAATTAAGAAACTTTTACGTCTGTTCTTAGAGCGTATGTCACAGTCATTATCTACTTAAGTGAGTGCTTTGTTTTCCAAAGAAGACTTGATAAAAACAATTGCAAATTATTATGCATCATGGCTGTCCATGGCGCACTTGTCATAAATAAATAAATTATCCAGTATTTTGCTTAATAATATTTAATTTCTGTTCTTATGTCTAATTCAATCGCAAATAAATTAGTACCGTTAGATTCGTCAAAGAATGCTTTTTTCGAAAAGTAGTTGTCAAAAAGGGGTCGCCATTTGAAAATTAATAGTTAGAAATGAAAACGTAATTTTGTCAACTTGTCTTATTCCTGTCTTTCATACTAGTAACTAAAACTTTGCGATTGTATTTTTTTGACATCACCTAAGGCCCTTAGGTTAGTTTGCGTCGTATCATGGCCACCTAGATGCAATTTTAAAAGTGGCTCTAAAAAAATGAAGTAGACGTAAAAAGTTTTTAAAATGTCACATTCTGATCTAGAATTGTCTCAGAAATCCAAAAATGTTAAAATATACAGGGTGTTCCATTTAAAAATTCAAAACCGGGGCCATTTTCGGTGAAACCGGAAGTAGCCGGAAAGTGGAAATATGCGAAAACTCTCCCCTTCACATACCATTTACCTGTACCAATTCTCATTTTGATACACATAATACTCTAGAAATTATGACTTGTCTAATAGAATCGTTGACACCCGGTATATTACATATTATTCTGTTTTTTTTCTTTATATTATTATTACTTAATAGTTTATTAACAAATTTTTTAATAAAATTTCAGAAATTTCTGAAATGTACAGATTTGTGTGAGCACTGTGATGGACAGTGCCATAATTGCTCTGAAAATTTTATTTCCTGCGATTTAGAAAACGATGATGACAATTCAGAGGAAATTAATAATATGTGTGAGAATGATTTTGACTATGAAAATGTTAGTAATGCTGAGAATGATATGTACAATGAAATTGAGAATAATTATGAAAATGGTATGTAAGTGAGAGTAATAATTGCGATGATGAAATGGACGCCGATTGCATAGAAGTAATAGAAAAAAAAAAAGAAAGATGAATGTATAATTGATTTATTGTATTTATATGATTTTCGCACGTAATTTTAATGTATTATTAAATATTTATATGACGTATTATATATTATTATTATATTTTTATATGATTTTCTCATAGAAATGTTTGTAAAAATTTTGTTAATAAGCTATTAGATAATAATAATATAAAGGAAAAAAACAGTATAATATGTAATATATAATTGAATATTTGTTTGATTTTCTCTATAATTTTTTGTAAAAATTCTGTTAATAAACTAATTAATAATTAATATGACTAAACAAATTGTTACTATCATATAAATTAATAAAACAACATCAATATTACAAATATTACTTGTGATGCATAAGTTTCCTTAAAGCGCCAATGAATAATGCGCCTGAACTAAGGCAACCCGCCGACAGCGGCCTGCAGCAGCTATTTTCGATTAGATTCGACCCAATTTTCGAAGGTTCACAGATCGTATGGAAATATATTTCTTGGGTCCAAAAAATTCACAGGTAAAGTACAAGTATTAAAAAGTATCTTCTGCAAATGTGAGCCCTTAATCTTCATTTGCCACGCCATTATGAATTTTTGAAAAAAAATAAAAATTTCATCCAAAATTATTTTTTTTTTAAGATCGGAAATGATACATCTAAATCCAATGCACTCATTAAAAATTTTTTATTTCCAACTGGTGAAAAGTTATCGCAATTTTTTTGGTGTAAAAATTGGTTTTTGTAAAATTTCTCGGCCCATGATTGAAAAAAACATTTTTTTCTAATAGATCTTCAAAATATAAAATAATACAAAGAATTTTCATTAAAATTGAGCATTGTATCTTAATTAGGAAAGCGAAAAATTGAGATTGAACTCGTAAAATAAAAAAAACTCACATATTCCGGGTTTGACATACTTTTTTAGAATGATAATATCTATATTTAATTGGGAAATGAGATGGCGGATAATCTCGCTAAAATAATAAGGACCTTAAACGTTTCACTTAAGGTTAAACTAGATAAATCGGAATTTTTTAGTGGGGTATTGAAAACGATAAGAAATAATTTTGAAAAAACGTGGAGATATAGCTTCAATACTAAAGGTAAATGGTATGGGGAAATTCGAACCGAATTTGCGTACAAACCTTGGTATGGTGACCAAACATTCATAGATAGAAGACATATCACGACTTACATTAGAATGAGAACAGGGCATTGTTTAACCAAGGAACATCTCCATAAAATAGGTATCATAGAAAATCCTTTGTGTGAATGTGGTAGCATTGAATCTTTAGATCATATATTTTTTGAATGCCCCATAAATTTTATTCCTAATTTTAACATATTTGATATATTAAGAAAAAACAATAGGTTTGGTCCTATAAATATTCATGCTTTGTTGGCAGATACAAATTCGGAGACAATTAAAATCATAATCAAATTTCTCAAAATTAATAAAATATTCTTATAAATATTTGGTTAAACTAAGTTTCGCGTTTCCTTCTTTAAAAACTTATCCTACTTGATTCCGAGACAACTTTAAATTGTGTAATGCTCCTCTATTGTCCGGGAGCGAGAAGAGTTTTTCTTTTGTTGTGTTATCTGTTTTACTAACATCTCATCGTATCTCATATCGTTTGATAGTATAATTTAAGTTAATATAATTTGCATTTATATTAAGTCAGTTGTAGTATTAGTAATTCAGAGGGAGCTCAGAGCTCGCAAGCCTCAGTTCTACACCGAATCGTGCTGAAGTACGGCGCTGAAAGCAAAAAACTGGCAGCCAACTCCATAGAGTGGAAGAAGAAGAAGAAGAAGAATATCTATATTTACGTTAAATTTTAAGTCGGTAATTTGTTAATAAATATCTTTTTTTTTTTAAACAAATCCCGTAAATTTTGTCGAAAAAAATATATCTCGAGAACTAGTGGCGCCACCTATAACTTATATTATACGAATAGATAGGTTTTTTAATTCTCTACAACTTTCGTTTGAAACATTTTTCGATACAACTTGTATTTTTCGAGATAAGCTCAAAAAACCGTGACCATTTTTGATCCGCCATATTTTTTGCACAGGTCTTTCAGAGAGTTACCATCGAGATATATTTTATAGGATGCCGAAATGAACACATTCCAGCAAAAAAAAAAAACAATGTTACATTTTTGTTACTGACGAAAGTCTATTTTCCATGGAGCATTAACAAAATTGTATTTTTCTTGTCTTCATTTTATCCATGTCTTTTTGTAAAACTGGCAGTGAAAATTCTTTAAAATTTTTCAACGTGCGTTAAAAAAAATTTGCAACGTCCAAGTCGGAAGTTCCCGGACGTTGTAAGATAAAAAATATTGAAAGGTAAACAATTCACCCCTTGGATTTTCTTTTGTTAAAAAGGTTCTTATAAAAAAGAAATTTCTGCTTATTTAACAGTCCCTTTGATGTCGAGAAAAAGCCACAAGCGGAATAAAATTACACCGGGAAAAAGAAAATATCAAAAGGTTTTTTGTTTTAAATTTAAATACAACTTAACCCAAAAAAAGCTCGAGAAAAAGTTCTTTAGGCAGTTTTTAATAGCTGTCGGGTAGCACATGATACTTGTAACATGTTAGCTAGCTAAACTGTGTGGATTTCGTTATAGTTGCCATTACTTGCAAGTAATTAAAAAATAAAATTTCAGTAAGAAAGTAAAGCTAGTTTAACAAGATAGACAGTTTATTTACTGCAAATATAGTTTTGCTCCTCTCTCAGTGGAGCTGTATCGAACCAAGGGCATTCTATTAAATATTTTAAATCATTTATTGGGCTTAGTTAATTGGGCTATACCCTCTAGTACTATTACATTTACTGATAACAACATAACTATAAGGAATTTATATTCTTAATTATAAAACAATATTATATCAAGTATAATAAGATAATTATTTCATTTTCATGTAAAGTTTTTCACCTGGCGGACTCTTAGGTCCTATTTATTTCTTATAGAGTGTTTCTACTCCTAGGAGCTACTTACATTGGCCTTCTAGCAAAGCCGCTGGATCCCTGGATCTGATCTGTCAAATTTCTTTATCACCCCTGGATTATGGTTTTAAAACTTCTGTTTGATATTGCGATGTACTAATTTGATACATTAAAAACCTTGAAATATAATTTGGGCATTCTTAGTTTGGCCTGTTTTTACCGCTGTGATCTTTAGGGGCATACTGACATTCACTGTGCTCACTTCGAAGTGTGTTTGTTCATCATCTTGGCTGGTGGTTATTTTAAGGCATTACTGTTGATGTTTTGTTTTCGTTCCACTCGCAATAGCTAAGTTTCTGGTCTATCCGAATCCCTCATAATAGCATATTTTAAGGGATCATCGTCTTTGGACAATAACTTACTTTGAGATACAATGGGCAGCCCTTCCAGGTCCATTTTACCTTCCCGTTCTTCTTCAGTTTGTTAGAAAGGGCCATTGTCATTGTTGTTGATTTTAGGAAAAGATTGGCGGTGCTTTTCAGGTCCATTCTACTTTCTTGTCTTCTTTGAATTTGAGTATTATTGACAAAAATGATTGCATTTATTTTTGTTTGTTTGTATGACGTCTCCTACGAACATATAAAGGGACTGTGTCCATTGAAGCTCGAAGTTAGGCTTCATTGTACACACCTCAATGACTTAATGTTGTAAAGTAATGGTTGCCAAAGATTCGGTATTTCAACACTAGGCTTACTGAAAATTCCATTATTATATTTAATGTAAGCTGCTTCTTTAAATTTTCTTTTTTTTTATGTTGGATTTCACATGACATATATTGTCGCAGCTTCAGATCATTTATATATTGTTTTTTATTCCATATATATAAAAGACAAGTTATCGTCTGTGTAATTTCAAAATAAAATAAGAAATTCTCGGCTATACTGACCAAGACTCTTGATAAATATTACTCTCATGCTAAAAAGTGCGGAGAACTCCAAAGAACAGGGAAAAACTCCGAGTCCGAAAAATGACGACAGCGCAGTTTCGTCCTAGCATGAGACTCATCCGGCCATTGCATTCGGTACAAACCATCATCACGCACCTGTGTCCTATAAATAGATTTCACGGTTGAAAAATAGTGAATAAGACAGTGGCGACGTCTCGATAACATAAGAATAACACAAATCAACAATGTTGTATAAAACCGCCATGTGGTGGCGTGACGGTAAAAAGAAATATATGAAAACGCGACACACAAAACTTGTTACTCCAAGGATAGAGGTCTCATTATCCGGCATCGGCAACCAAACCAACTACGAATTCCACAGTTTAAGTAAAGTATCGCACCAACGATCTCTCTAAGAGAGCTGTTGTGTCTTTTTTAAGTCAACAAATATAAAAAAAGAGAAGCTATCGTCCGTGAAATTTTAAAATAAAATAAGAAGTTCTCGGATATGCGGACAAAGACCGTTGATAAATATTACTCTCATGCGTGATGATGATTTGTACCGAAAGCAATGGCCTGATGAGTCTCACTAGGACGAAGTAGCGCTGTCGTCATTTATCGAACCCGGAGTTTTTGTATGTTCTTTGGAGTTCTCCGCACTTTTTAGCATGAGAGCAATATTTATTATTGGTGTTTGTCCTCATAGCCGAGAATTATATATATATATATATATATATATATATATATATATATATATATATATATATATATATATATATATATATATATAGGAGAAAGTGAGGAACTCATTGGAAGCCCGTCGTTCTGGGCGTAGAACTTGTTCTTTAAATGAAAGTAAGCATACATACATAGGCAACACTCCAAAAGGTCGTCTGGTTCTAGATTAATATTCGCTAAATGTGTAGAATTTTTTTTATAAATGTTCATATTACCTTGTGAAGGTGGTATGATTTTTAGAAAAAACTTCACCGGTGTAGTTGTCAATGATCCTCCAGAGCTGGTTATTGGTCTCAATGATATGTTGGTTTTGTGAATTTTTGGCAGTCCATAAATATGTGGTGGCTTACTGTAGTGTGGTGTGAGTGTCGATCGTAGGTTGTGAGGTATATGGTCTTTGTATTTGTTCGGTAGATTTTGGTTGAGTCACGAGCTAACTGTACATGTTTTCTCTTTTCCAGAATATCCAGACCTTTTTGTCGTATGTTGCGATGTCCATGATTACCGTTGCATTTCCCTTTTTACCGTTGAAAGAATTTTTATAGATTCGTCCTTACGAAGTTCCTTTAAGGCTAAAGCTTCTGTCTTGGAGATATTTTGAGGGGTATTTTTCTTGTCTTCCTATGTTGAAATGGTTTTCGTCGACTTCTATTGATTCTACGGAGCTTATGATAATAAAAACAGGTATGCTTTGAGGTGTTACTGTGAAATTATGCACCTTGCTTAATAGTTGTTCTTCTGTTGTTGTCATTATCCTTGAAGATGAGTTTATGAGTATAAGTGATCATTGTTTTGTTCTTCCAATTGCTGGTTTCCTGTGGTAATCTGGTAGTTTTGTAGCATCTTCAGTAATTGATCATCCATTCGTGTCATAACTGATTCTTCTTTATTTTTACCCAATTTAGTTCTCTTAGTAACTTATCTTGCATTTTGACATCAGTATTGTTTCTGAGCCTCTCTTTTATTTTTGATCATTGTTGTGTTTCAGTCGAGCGCACGCCGATGTTGCTTCTGTAGCAGCTCGACAAAGACTTAATAAAATAAAATTGATTTGAGCATCATTCTCAAAAGAAACGTTTGTCTATATAACATATAAATCCGAGACATATCGACAGGATGCATACATTTTCGATGTCCGACCGTACAATTGCTTGGTAACTAAAAGAAAATGGGCCTTAGGTGATTAAAATTGTGGATTATTCAGGAAAGACATATAATGAATTAACTTAACTGTTTTCTTTTTATTGGTGTCTCGCATCGTATACTTCGTAACAGTTTCAAACTAATATTAGCATTACGTTTATTTTCCAAGCTTATACGTTCCATAACTTCCTTGAGTTAATAATACACATAGCTTTATAAAGGTCCTACATATCTCTATTTGGTCACAAAATTTTCTCATAATAAAGGTTCATGAATAGCATATGAGTTTCATTCAGCCCGTTCTCATGTAAACGTAGTTTAATATGGCCGTCGTCCCACGGCTCGCAATTAGACGGTTTGTTAATTAAACCAGAGAGCTGACAAAACGTTCGGTAATGTGGCTATTAAGGTAATGAAGGAGCTGGGTGGACAAAGTTAGGCCTTTTAGATGGCTTTTACGTGGACGTCTATGAATTATTCACAGAGATGTTTTAAATTAGGCTAATTCGTTTTGATAAAGTTGATGGATTTAGACCATGAGTTACCAAGTTTTTCTGGACTAGCAGCGCCCCTATGCAAGAAAATATAAATCCACAGGAACCTGAACTTAAAATATTGTTTTCAAAATTAAAATGCCATCAAATGTAAAGGGTGTTTTTTATAGAGGTATAGAACTTTTAAATGGTATAAAACAAAGATGAATTTTTTAAATTGACATGAAATTTGCTTTATTCGAAAGATAACCTTCTAGCATTATAATTTAAATATGACTTCTGGCATATGACCGCCACGGCTAGCTCGGACGTAGTCTAGTCTGGAGGTCCAATTTTCGATGACTTTTTCCAACATTTGTGGCCGTATATCGGCAATAACGCGGCGAATGTTGTCCTCCAAGTGATCAATCGTTTCGGGCTTATCGGCGTAGACTAGCGACTTCACATATCCCCATAGAAAATAGTCTAGCGGCGGTAAGTCGCACGATCTTGGAGGCCAATTCACGGGTCCGAAACGTGAAACTGCGGTTACCAAACGTTTCCTTCAATAAATCAATTGTGGCACGAGCTGTGTGACATGTTGCACCGTCTTGTTGAAACCACAGTTCCTGCACATCATGGTTGTTCAATTGATGAACGAAAAAGTCAGTAATCATGGCTCTATAGCGGTCACCATTGACTGTAACGTTCAGACCAGCATCGTTTTTAAAGAAGTACGGACGAATGATTCCACCAGCCCATAAAGCATACCAAACAGTCAGTTTTTCTGGATGTAACGGTGTCTCAACATACACTTGAGGATTATCATCACTCCAAATACGGCAGTTTTGTTTATTGACGTATCCATTCAAACAAAAGTGAGTTTCATCGTTAAACAAAATTCGCTTATGAAAATCGGGATCAACGGCAATCTTATTTTGGGCCCATTCACCGAATCTACGCCTTGCTAGGTGATCGTGTGGCTTCAATTCTTGCACGAGTTGGATTTTGTAAGCACGCAAACCAAGATCTTTCCGCAAAATCTTCCATAAAGTGAATGGACACATATCCAATTCCTGTGCACGATGGCGGATAGACTGATTCGGGTCTTCTTCTACGCTACGCTCTACAGCAGCAATGACTTCTTCTGTACGCACTGTACGACATCTCTGTGGATGCGTATTATCATTTAGAGTAAACGTGGTGCGAAAACGTTCCATAGTTAATCGAATTAATTACTCTGATGGACGATTATGTTGACCGTAAAATGGACGTAGTGCGCGATACGTATTTCGAACAGAACCATGATTTTCAAAATAAATTTGCACAATTTGGAAGCGTTGTTCAGGCGTCGGTCTATTCATGTTGAAATGCAAAACCAAACTAAACATAAATCACTTGACAGTTGACAAAATGGCCGCCAGTTAAAAAAGTGTTGCCAACTTAAAGTTCTATACCTCTATAAAAAACACCCTTAATTTAGGTCGGCGGAGTAAGCCTCATATAAGGTGATTTTGAAATTTATTGTTAGTAGATTTCTGATTACTTAGAAACTTTCAGAATAATAATAGTAATTATGTATGTGGGGAAAATTTTTTATTTAACAATTAAGATGTGAAAACACAGTTTTTTCGAGTTCTAGGAAAAGCTATTATTTTTCTGTAAAAAAGTTTTAAACAAAAATTGTGCACATTGAAAGTAGCTACAAAGTGAGCTAAGGCGCATTCAAATCGGATAATTTATTCGTTAGTTATTGCAAAAAACGTGCTAAAATGGGTGTTTTTTAAATTGTTTATAAACAGTAGAAAAATATATTGCTATTAACTTTATACTGCAATTAAAGAAGCCTCTTGTTGCATACAACAAACGTGCAAAATTTCAAGTAAACATATTCAGTTGTTTTTTGCACAGTGAATTTGTTTATAACTTTTTATGTTTTTTTATTGTTTAGTCTCAGCGATCTAGAGGTCGTACAGCGGTCTGCGGGTACGTAAAATGAAAATTCCAAACTTATACTAACAATAACAAAAAAGAACGAAATGAATTGTTAATTTTAAATTGTTGAAACAGATAAACAAAATTGGAGTTCGTCTTTTCGTTATAAAAAAATAGAATATCTCTTCGACAATTGTTGATATCGAAATGCTGATAAACAGACGCGATAGCTGAGATTTTGACTCACATTTTCCAAAAAAATGACCACTAGAAGCTCAGATAGAGTTTTTTTCCAAAAACTCGCTGTGGAGTTGTTTATAAACATTAAGGGATTATTTAAGTAGGAACTCATAGGGAGATGGTTAAACTAGTGTATGCAGCAGTTTTCAACTCAATCATTTCAAAATTGTTGATGTAGCAATAGTTTAAAGTTGCACCTACTCCGAGGGTCAAAAAGTGAGCTGTGGAGGAGGGCGTTCTTTCAGCCTGCGGCATGCGGAAAAAAACGTGACTCGGACGCTTCAAATTCGAACAATGGCTGATAATCAAATTATCGCTAAACAAAGCAATAAACAAATTGTTGCACTTTTATACATTTTATGCATAATTATAATTTTACCGTACTTTCGTGCTTTTCAAATTGCAAAAAAATTGTTAAAGTGATCAACAGTATACTATTAATTAGGAATATTAAAAATTAGATTGATTTTTATTGTACCATTAATATTTATCGAATTATAGAATGAAAAAAATAGCAACATTTATTGATAGCATTATTATTTTTCGAGATGCAGAATAAACTACATTTGACGATTATATTTTAAGCGATTATCGAATCGAGAATTATTGTAGTATTACTTTCAAAGACGATGAAAGTAATAGGGGAGAAAATAATTATGATTATGATAATAATGATTAAGATAATTACTTCAATAATTAGAGTGATAATTGTGATGAAAGTAATAATGATGATGATGACGATGAGAGTGATTATAATGATAATAATTGTAATGATAATAATGAAACCAAGAAGGGTCTAAGAAACGAAGAACGGAATAAATATTTTGTATAGATTTAAGCAAAAAATATATATGTTAGCAAAAAATTTTGTATGTGAAAAATGTTCGTCCAGTAAAATTAACAAAAAAGTTAACATGTGTTTTTCTTGTACAACTAATAATTTGGCGGCAAATGACAGTTTCATGCTATAACTCCATAAATATTAATGCTACATTAAAAATCAATCTGATTTTTAATATTCCTAAATAGTAGAATACTGTTGACCATTATAATCTTTCTACATCATTAATTTCTTGGATTTTGTATGAGAAGTACAAGATTTTGAACTTAGATTGGAGAATGAAAGTCGAAAATGGGCTATTTGTGATAATTCACATCCGGAAACTTATTTTTCAGGGAAATACGGAAAGATCTCTAAGATTACTGGTTTCTTCTTCTTCCCCTTCTTTCTAACACAGTTAACCATGCTAGTAGGCTATTGCCTGTTCATTGCCATCACGTCTTCCCCGGTAGATGAGGTCCAGCATTCTCTCCATCGTTTTGGTGGTCTTCCCTGTGATCTTTTTCCTACTGGGTTATTCATTTTTGCGCTTTTAACGAGTCTACCGTCCTCCATTCTCCCTATATGTTTGTTTCAGAATCTTCGCCTTTGTCTAACCCATCTTTCTATGTCCTGTATCCCGCATTGTTGTCTGATATCTTCATTCCGTATTTTATCGTGTAGAGTTTTGCCTTGTACAGGGTGAGTCAACGATTGGATTAAGTAGGTTTGTGCCTTTTCGATGAAATTAACAAAGAAACTATATTTATTATTTGATACAGTTTATTTTTACGCAGATTTTAAAAATATTTAGGACTTTACAGGGTGAGCCAAAAAACTAGGACAGCATAAAGTTGTATTTTTTTTAATAGAACACCCTATATACGAATCGTATTTTCGATTTAGCTTATAATTTTCAATCTTTTTTATTAAGGGTTTACTATAACAAAACTTTATAGTTTCTGAGATAATTAAGTTTAAAGAAAAAAAGTCACATTTTCAAGCATCAATTCAATCCTAAATAACGTTTTCAATTTCGTGACAAATATATTCAAATTTGGAATTTAGCAAGGCCAAGGACAAGTTAACATCATTTTTACCTACTATTTGCAATAAAAGCTACAGGGTGTTGAACACATCGGCTCAAATTTGAACAAGTTTAAATGAATAAATATCTTTTTTTTTAAATGGTACACCCTGTATATTTTCATGTTATTTAATAGAGTAATAAAAACCCTAAAAGTTTTGTTCAATATATCCTATACCTATTTATAACAGTTTTTGAGATATTTCAGTTTTTCTTATTTTCCATACTTTTTTACAGAAATAGTCTTCATTATCATAGTAGCCATGGCAAAAACAATGTAAAAGAACATTTTTCTGTGTGTCAAATTTAAAACCGCAATCGCTTCTTTTGGTTTTTATGTAGTGTAGTTTGGTTTTTTTGGATTCATCTTATATTGTAAAATGAATTTTTCAAAGAATGAGTTAATAGATATGATTTATACAATAGGAGAGGCTCAAAAAAAATGCCTTCTTGCTCAAAGAATTTAATTCTTTCGTTTTAGTGTTAAAATAGTGCAGTAGTCTTTGGAGGTTATCTTCAGAGTCTGCAATAAGAACAGCATTGTCGGCATAGTAGACGGTATGGAAGAATGTGTTTCCCATTTTATATCCAGCTGTTCTAGGGAGATTTTCTATTATTTATCCATTATTAGATTAAATATGAATGGGCTGAGCGAATCGCCCTGTGTAATTCCTGTGTTTACATATATGTCTTCCATTGTTTTATGTCCTACTCTGATTTTTGTTTTGCATTGGATGTTAATATCGTATATTAGGTTAATTAGCCTATGGTTTAGACCATTTGTTCTCATTATTTCTAAGACGTCCTTTAAGCGTACTCTGTTAAAAGCCTTGGTCATATCGACGAAGCACATGCACGCAGGTTTATTGAATTCTAGGGATTTTTCATTTATTTGTTTGACAATGAATATTGCGTCAATAGTGGATCTGTTCTTTCTGAAACCTTGTTGTTCTTCTCATATACTTATGATTTTGGTGATTTCTTCCAGTATAGTTTTTGTGAATGCTTTAAGAATGCTATCAAGCAGTGTTATTCCTCGATAGTTTTCTGAGTGCGTTTTCTGTCCTTTTTTAAAAATGGGTATTGTTACATTATTCTTCCATTCATTCGGTATTTTTGGTTTTTCTATGATATTCTTGAATAGGGTTAATATTTCATTCCATAGCTTTTTTCCTCCGTATTTAAGCATCTCATTAGTGATCTCATCTGGTCCAGGTCTTTTTCTATTCTTAAGGGACTTTAAGGTGTTTTCTATCTTGTCATTTGTTAGTTCTATGCAATCGTCTTCCTTATATTCATTTTGTATCTGTTCCATGTTCTCCTCTTCCTTATATAGATTTTTAACGTATGTGAATACATACATTCAATATATACGAAATAAAACGCCTGAAAACTGGAACAACTACCGGAAAGAACGAAACGAGGTAAACGCAAGAATAAGAAAACTAAAATAAAATTTTTCCAAGTGCTAATTCCGCTGGCCTACATTGGGCTCCCGGACTATTACAATCTACAATCTTCCTTATAGTTTCGCACCATGTGCGTTTCGCGTCTAACGTACTTGTTAAGGTAATTTAATTTTGTTAAAATTTTCCTTCTTAGCAAAAAGCAACAATTTAACGGTGTTTAGGCGATTTAAAAACATTTTTATCTTAAAAATAAATCCGACCAAGTATGGTTCTATGACATTGTTTCTTTAATCTCCATTATACCAAAAGTTCTTCAGCTATTGTTGTATGTTTTTTAAGGTCAGTGAATTAGTGGATTAACTAGTTTTGCGTAAATAAGTATGTACAAATGGAATTCGAAGTTAATTAGGATAATATGTTAATGCTAATATGGATCTACATATATTAATGTATGGGGTTAATTAAGATAATAAGTTTATAAGCGTAGATGGAGATTTAGATATGATAAAAACGCGTTTACATTTAATTAATAATTATTGATATCTAGATCTAGAGACCACCTCTTGGACATATTACACGTTATATCATTAAAATCGTTTCAAGAGTCTCTATTTTTTTTCCTTAAAGACAGTGAAGTTCGTTTAAGTTTTCACGTACAGGCAAAAAATATATATATTTTTAAATTTAGAATTTCGCATTTTTATCTAGAGTTTGTAATTGGTTGAAATAAAGCTCTTGAAGGTACAAAAAATCGTTGGAATCGGTGGTTATTAAATTTGTGAAGTCAAATTTTTGAAAATCAAGATGGCGGCTTCTGAAAAAACGCAAATTTGCATGATTTTTTCGATAATGTTTTGTTCTTCTTCTTCTTCATCCAGCCCTTTGCGTCCACTGCTGGACATAGGCCTCCCTCATTCTTGTCCATTGTGCTTTATCTTGAGCGATTTGCATCCAATTTGCTGCAATTCTCTTGAGATCGTCAGTCCAACTAGTAGGGGGTCTTCCTCTACTTCTTTTGTCTAATCTCGGCCTCCACTCGAGTAATCTCTTCGTCCACCTTCCATCACTGATTCGGGCGACATGTCCGGCCCAGTTCCATTTGAGTGTGGCAATTCGGGAAATTACGTCGGTAACTCCTGTCTTTCGTCTCAGGTCTTTATTTCTAACTCGGCCACGCAGCGATATACCTAGCATTGACCTTTCCATCTTTCTCTGAGCTATTTGCAGCGTTTTAGAAGTTGCTGTTGTGAATGTCAAAGTTTCGGCACCGTAGGTCATAACCGGTAACACACATTGGTCAAATGCTTTACGTTTTAAAGAAATTGGTATATCGCTTTTAAAGATCTATTTAAGTTTTTCGTAGGCTGCCCATGCGAGATTTACTCTCCGATTATCTCTTGTGATCTTTATTTCGTGTCCAAGGTATATGTATTTTTCCACAAGCTCCACTTCGTTGTCTCCAATATTGATATTTCCACTAGTACCAGATTGATCATAAATTTCGTTTTTGACATGTTTATTTTAAGACCCACATTGGCGCACAGTAGGTGAAGTTCATGTAACATTGTACATATCTCCTTGAGATTATCGGAAAACAAAACTATGTCGTCCGCGAACCTCAAATTTGTTAATCTTTGGCCGTCTACATTCAGGCTTCTTTTTTCTCAGTTAAGTTTTTACAGGCTCATTCCAGTACTGCAGTAAACAGTTTGAGCGATAAGGTATCACCCTGTCGGACTCCCCTGCCAATTGGGATATGATCCGTGTTTCTGTGTAGTTTCACCGACATAGTTGCATTCCTGTATATATTGTAAATTAACTTTGTATATCGATAGTCAATGCGGCATGCTTGTAATGCTTCCATAATTTTGTCAAGCTCTACCGTATCTAAGGCCTTATGGAAATCCACAAAAGCCAGAACAAGTGGTCGATTGTTTCGATAGTTTCTTCTATTACCGTTTTGATGCTCCGTAGGTGATCGTTTGTTCCAAACCCAAACCTCGCTTGCTCTATTTGTTGGTAGAAATCAAGTTTTTTGTTAAGTCGATTCGTTACTATTCTTGTTAGGAGTTTATATAGGTGACTAAGAAGGCTTATTGATCTGTAATTTTTCAAATCATTGGGATCTCCTTTTTTGTAAATCAAAATTACCTCAGCATTGTGCCACTTGTCGGGTATTGTACTGTCCAAAAGGCACATATTAAAAAGGTCTTTTATTTTTTTAAGTAGACAAACACCTCCGATTTTGATTGCATCAGTAATTACACCATAATCGCCTGGAGATTTTTGTTCTGATCCTTGGTTGACAATGCCCTTTTTCTTTGTCAATATTTCTTGTACTTGATCTTTGCTATTCTCTTTATTTTGACTTCTGTATAGTAATTTGTAAAAATCTTCGACTACCTTAAGGATTTCCTCTCTGTCTGTTGAAAACTGACCATTCTTATCTTTCTCTTTGATTATTTGTCTTGTTCCCGTTCTTAGCTTTGTTTTCAAATGTTTTGTTATTACCTATTTAATCAGAAAAACGGTTCCAAAATTACTTACTGTGGGCTTTGGATTACTAATCTGGAATTTAGTATTCGAAATTCCAGGTGATTAATTCATTATGATACCTGAATTTTTAAATTGCGTAGGAAGTACCTCTAAACCGATCATTTTTGATATCTACAGTCAAAGTTTGTAATTAGTAGTATCAAAGGCCTTAGCTAGGTCAACAAAGACGCGACATGCCGGTCGTTTTGCATCCATAAATGAACTGAACTAAATTAAATAAATATGAGCTTTTCATAAGAATAACATTAACATCAATTAACATAACCGCTCATTTCGTTCTATTTCAAAACAATACTTAGGTAAAAAAAAGAGTGGATAGTATAGTTTAAATAATTTACTATAATATGGTTTAAATACTTGAAGAGGAAAATGGGCTACAATAAGTTATTTTAAAAAATTTCGATGCAGTACCTTCATTTTATTATCGACATATAAATATAAAATATTAATCATAGGTATCCATATTTCCAAAAACTAACATCAATATTTCGATATGTCGATAGTTTATCAACTATTTGATCTGCAGTGCTTTTTAGTTTTCACTCTGGTGTTACGTTAGTCGATCAGAGTTTGAAATTATTGATTTATTAGTATTTATTCGTACTATAATGAAGGACTAGGATAATTTCTTGATGCACCCTTGTAGCAATATTATTTTGACGCGTCCTTCTAGAAATATTACACCGATGAATCATTGTTATTATAATGTAATGAAAGAAATATTATATTAATTTGTTATATTTCGTGTAATTTCTAGGCTTGTATTCTCGTATATTCTAGTAGGTTCTATAGGTATATAACTGGGGACAGGATATGAGTATTTAGTTTAGTTGTATTTGTATGTGAAAGTATTAAAGTATTGTTATTTAGTAGTGAAAAATGTTTTATTCGACGTAGCGACCGATTTAAAGAGAACAAATCTTAACAGTACTTTTACAAGTTTAAAGTGTTTTTATGTACTTTTAAGATGAAGAATAGATGTTATGTACCCGGTTGTAAGGAAAATGACTCAAAAGGTAGTACAGTACGCGCGGATTAAGCTAGATAATAATAAATAATTATATAATTTCCAAAAGATAGTTAATTACGAAAAATTTTATGATTAAAAAAAAACGAAATGAAATTTTAATTATCTCTGTTATGAGTAACAGATTAAAAATCTGTAAAATTCTTAAAATAGCACATATGCATGCTCACCAACTATATCTTCTTAACCACACCAAAACCAGTTAGTATAAATTGTATTTAAAGACTGGGGCACTCTTCCTGATTACTAAGCCTACTTAATCCTGCTGTGCAGGTCGAATTCTCGATAAGTCGAATGGGTCATTAAGAGATCATAAACATCAGGATTTCCGATCGGAATGAACTTGGCAAGCGTGAGCCGATTTTATCGATATTGCGATAATTTGTAACCCATAATTCATTATTTATAAATTCCTTGAATCATGGCACTTGTTATTTACGTTGCTCGTTGCAAATTAAGGCATTAAAAGAATTTGTGGAGTTCTACAGGGGTGGATTAAATAGTATCATATAGTAAAATGAAAAGGAGATATTATTTTTAAGTATTTTGCGACTCTCCCAAAAGTTTTTTAGCGTTGTTTTTTTTTTTCATAAATACAGCTTTTTCACACTAATATATTATGATTTTCAAGCCGAACGTCTTCCCACTTCCTCCAGGGAATATTGATTCATACAAAGATACCAAAAGTATGCAGCTCTATGGAGACCCTGTCCATGTTATTGGGTCCTCGGTGACTTGGTCTACTTAGTTATCACAACATTTCGTTCGGTCCGCGCGGTTGCAAGAAGAATTGCTTTCTGAATCGGCTTACATATATATATATATATATATATATATATATATATATATATATATATATATATATATATATATATATATATATATATATATATATATAAGACCCAATTCCTTGTTGTTCTGCAGGAGATGCTTTAGTATCACTCCAGTTGTTGATAAAATTATGGGAATTGTTTGGACGCTGTTCATTGTCCATTGTCTTCGAATTTGCACTTCCAGATCTCTGTTTTGGGCGATCTTCTCGTTGTGTTTTGGCCTTAGATTGTTGTGGTTAAGTAGCAATGTCAATTAGTGTAGTTCGCATAGAAATTTTATCTGTTTATGTATTTTCTGGTCTCTTATGAGCAACTGTCTGGTCCCAATATAGCTTGAACTCGTTGCTCTCAAGAATAGGTTCCGGGCTGTATTTGCAATAAGGCACTTTTCCTACCTGCTATAAATTCAACTTCTCTGCGAACTCTTGGTGGAGTATCTTAGCTGCTGAGGTATGTCTTTCTTTACTGTCTTTGATGTTCGACAGCCATATCTACATTGGTCTTTTCTATTGAGCGATCTGTGAAGATGAACTTCTGATAGTTTTTCGTTGGAATATACTGGTCTTGGATAGCTAACAAGAAGCCCTCCGTTTCCTGAAATCAACCAGTAGTTCGACGCTAAGTTGTCGAAATTGTTCTGATTTACCTCATTTGGATGCCGTCCATGAAGTGGTTTCTGTAGTCACACTTGTAACTTCTCTTGGTCTGCTTGGTGGTGAGAAGTAATATCTTGTTTCCTCAACGGTAGCGGCGTTGAATCATCTGCCTCGCATATTGCTCGATGTAGTGTGGAAGAGTCCTCTAACCTTTGAAAATATGAACGTAAGTTTATTATTTGTTGGTCGAGCTGCTTACCAATATCCATCAATCCTCTTCCTCCTTGGTGTCTTGGAAGCATTGTAGGTTCAATAGCACTCCGAGGGTGATGTTTTTGGGCTTTTATTAGGAGTGTCCTTATTTTTCTTTGCAGGTTTTGAATGTTCGTCTTGCTCCATTTTACTATTCCAAAAGAGTAGCTTAGCGCTGAGTAAGCATACGTGTTGAGAGCCTTAAACAAATGTCTACTGTTTAAGTTAGTTCGTAATACCCGCCTTACCCTCCTGACAAATTCGGTTGTCAATTCGGCTTTCATAGTGCGATGGTCAATTCTTCTAGCCTGTTTCATACATAAATATTTATATGTTTGGTCTGCTTCCATTGTAGCTATATTTTCACCGTTCTGCATCTCAAAAGCCCCTGGTTGTATCTTCCCTTTAACGATGTTCAAAACACGGCACTTGTCAAGTACAAACTGCATTCCGATATCCCCGGAAAACTCCTCTACAATTTTAAGCATTTGTTCCATTGGTTTCTGGGAGCAGCCATCAGTTTAAGATCATCCATGCATAGAAGATGATTCAATCCTACTACCTCTTCGTTGTTATTTCTCATTCTGAAGCTGTATCTGGTGGCGTTTAAACGTCGTGAATATGGGTTCATTGAAAGGTAGAACTACAATGGATTTAGTGAATCGCCGTGAAATATTCCCCTTCATATTGGGATTATATTAATTTCGATGGTATCGTTGGATGGTACCTGCAATTGGATCCTAGTTCTTCAAGTTGACATGATGCGTTATATTAAAAGAATTTTCATTTTATGTATTATTCTGATCATACAAAAAAACTTCTAATAAAATAGTTTAAAAAGTTATTTTAAATACCATCTTCGTAGAAAAATCCATTTATTACATCCTGTATAATATTAAGAAGCATTTAAATGCTATCGCGAAAATACAATAAAGTTAAGTACGGGCGGATGGGAACAATCTAAAATAAAAAAAAAAACTTTTTTTAATATAAAAGGGTATACCAAGGGTCAGTGTAAACTCGCAAAATCCATTCTCGTTTCCTATACAAAAACTAAAATTCCAGGAAAATCTAAAAGGCTTCCTCGAAATGAAGCTCCGCTCGGAAGTTTGAACTTTTTGAGGGCCAGCTTAATAGCTTTACTGACACAAAAAGTTAGGCTTTAGTCGGCTTGGAGTTGCCATAGTCCCTATTAGCATGTAAATTGGCTTCCTAGCTGGAATTATCCATAAAAGTGAGTAATTAAGGTCTTTGGTCCGAAAAGTATAGGCTTCGGAATAAGAAATATATAAAGGTCATTTTTGTTTGGAGTTTTTTAATTGACTAGGTTGTGATAAAATAAAATTAACAGGTAATGATAATACGGCTTTAACTTGATGGAAAAATCTCTCACCTCTTATTGGAATATATTTTTTAGGGCGTTTTATCGATCTTCCTAGTCTCGTCATCTAACTTTTATATCGATGTTGACGGTGTTACAGAGGGCAATATATATATATATATATATATATATATATATATATATATATATATATATATATATATATATATATATATATAAAGGGTTCGGGATGCCTTTTTCTCTTTTACAGATTTTTGGAACACATCTTAATTTTTTGTAGTCACTCGTATTAAACCATGATTTGGAATATCATTGACATATTTTTCGCTTCTATACGAAAGACACAAACTTTTGGTTAGATGAGGAAAGAATTATAATAATAATATAAGAAATTACAATATTTCGGTCAAAATTTTTTAATATGACTGTTTGAGTTACGAAAAAAATATGTTTTGATTTGTTTTTTTCTGACATTAATATTAAAGGTATGGCGAAATCGACAAAACTCTTTTAGTGCAACTTTATTGAGGTTACAGCAGACGTTATCATTTTTTTTATTTGAAGTTTCATCTGCGATAAACCATCGTCAATTTGATTTTTTATAAATACAGTCCTGGTTCAATATTATTAAATTTTAAAACGCTCCTTTTATTCTGAACTCAACGATGTAATATATTATGATTTAGTTATGTTTTGATTTTTTACCACTATTACGAAATATTTATGGTACGGACTCGTAATTTTTATTAATTTTGTAAGATTCGCTTCATATAGGGTTGCGTAGTTTAGAATATCGTGGTCCTGGCTCTTATTAATTTCCCTATAAGAAAAAATAATAGCTTAGTACTTCTGGACTGTTCTAATGTCTTTGATGTGATAAGTTAGAAGATTCTACTCTCAAAACTTTAATTTCTGGTTTTTGACGAAATTTCTTGCTCATTTTTGTCCTTATGTCTTTCAGATAGGCATCAAAAGACCCTTCTAAATGGTAATTTTTCCAGTACTAGATCGATATCAGTGAGTGTACCTCAAGGTTCAATTTTATCATTCCTATTTTCGTTCTATGACTTGATGGGCTCATTTTAATTCATGAAAAATTCTCATTTAATATTTTACCGATTTGTTTTCATCAGAGAGTTTCCCGCAGTGTCACTGCTGCAGATAAACATATAATTAAGATTGTGCAGAATTCTTGCTTAAGACTTATTTATGGAGTAAGAAAATACCAACATTTTTCGCATAAACTGATGGAGTTGGTTAACCATGAAGAAGTGAAGAGATTTATCTCTTTCATGTTTTTTTTTTATAAAACTATCTCTCGAAAATGTCCCCCATATGTATATAAACGTATTTAGTGTCCACGTAATATTAATATTAGATTTAGAGGCACAATAACATCACTGTGTCATCGAGTTACAATATTTGAGAGTAGTTTTTCATATAATGTTGCTCAATTTTACAATTCTTTGAATGATAAATTAAAAAGGGCTTTCACAGTTTGCCTTATATTCAATTTATAATGAATAAGCGCTGATCATTTCTTCTGTATTTATTTTATTCTTCCTGTTTTTTGTATAACTATTTATTTATTTCAATTTCCTTATCTTTTTCTACTAACGTGAGCCATAAAGTTAGTACAAAGTAACAAAAATTTTAATAAATCATGAATTGAGTGTGATCAGGGAGGCATTCAAGGATACCTCATTTGAACTTGGTGTTTTTCTAATTATTGTGATTTTTTTTAAATTAGTCTCATGTAATATGTAGAATAAAGATGTTTATTTATTTATTAGTGCGTTATCACTTCTTAACATGCTAATTAATAGGATAGTATTTTTTTATTCATATTTTTTTCTTCCTGTTTTCATTTTCTCCTCCTTTCTTTTACTTTTCTTCCATTTCCTTCATAATTTTTTTTGTCTTCAGAGTCTGTTTTCCGCCTTGTTGCTTCCTTTCAAATTATTATTATCATATTTAGAATTTATCAATTATAAGTTGTTTTAAACTATTATATAAATATATATCCATTAGATTAAGTAAGTGTAGCAGGTGTAATGCTAAATCTCGTCTGCATGTGCATCATTTCTTCAATAAATGGAGATTATTATTGTTACTTCCATGAAGATGCACATTGTATAAAGTAAAAGTTTAAAATTTACTTGGATTTTCAATACTTATATCATTTTATTGCAAATAAAATTAAAAATATCTTTTCTTTTTCAGGTAAGTTTCAATGATTAGGAAAGTTTCATCTGTTTTGGTAAGTTCCTGTATCTACAAAATAACATAAAAACAGGCTCCAAACTTCTTGACACAAAGAGACCACTATATATATATATATATATATATATATATATATATATATATATATATATATATATATATATAGGACTTGAACAAAAATAATGACGTCGTAATATTACCAGCAGATACAGGTAATGCAACAGTCATCACGGATACCGAAGAATATACTGCAAAAATAAAAGATATCTGGAAAGATCCTGTGTCAAGGGATCCAACCACATATATTGAGAAACCAACAAAGACCAAAATCATGGACTCACCCATAGAAGTAGATGTCAAACAGAAGCTGATACCACGGGAAAAATCCAGCAGGTGCACTAGACTATACGGACTTCCAAAGATCCGCAAGCAAAATACCCCTCTAAGACTGCCGCTCAAAAACTAGAAAAATACCTCGCAGGCTTCATGCAACCACGTGTTGAAAATGCCGTTTCTTACGTTAAAAACTCAGAGCACTTCTTAACTATTCTACACTCCGTAAGAATTGACAAGGACGACGTCACTGCAAACTTCGACGTAAAATCCTTGTATCCGAGCATACCTATGGACGAAGCACTGGACCAGATTGCTTAAAGAGAGGGTTTCCCAACTCATATAATGGATCTCACCAGACATTGTCTTAAAAACGCATATTTCTTGTTTAATGGTCAGTTGTATAGGCAGATAGATGGCGCTGCTATGGGCTCATCACTATCTCCAGCTGTGGCAAATCTATTCCTGACCTATTTCGAAACGAAAGTTCTTAAAAAATTCCATCTCAAACCCAAACTCTGGTGTCGCTACGTTGATGATGTATTTGTAATATGACCTCATGGCAAATAATAGCTCAACTGCTTCTATGAGTTTCTTAATTCTATCCATACAAAGATACAGTTTACTCTGGAACGAGAGGAAAATAATCAGCTTCCATTTATAGACGTCTTCGTAACCAAAATAATGGATGGAGATCTGCGACATCCAGTATATCGAAAACCAACCTATACCGACAGAAACCTGAATGCTGATTCTCACCATCACCTCCCACAAGTACAGGGCGTAGTTAGTACCCTAATATCAAGATCTCTTCACTTAATTGATGACCAGGGAAAAGAAAAGGAACTGTCACATATAAAAAGGGTCAAATAAACAGCTACAAGACATCAACCATAAATAAGGCATAAAACAAAAACCAACGCAAGAAACAAGGCCACCTGCCGAGGATAGACAAATGACCACACTTCCTTACATAGAAGGCACAACAGGCAGAATCGGCAGATTGCTCCGGAAACATAACATATCTACAGCCTACAAACCACACCAAACAATAGGCTCTTCTTTAAGAAATCCAAAAGACAAAATCAATCTAGAAAATCAAGGCGTAGATAAAATCGCATGTGGCACCCGCAACAAAACGTACATAGGCCAAACCAACAGAAGAATATCAAGTAGACTAGAAGAACATAGACTGAGTATAAGAAAGAAACAGAGAGCATCGGCACTTTCTCAGCACAAGTACGAAACAGGACACAAAATTGATTTTGACACCTGCCAGCAGGTCGCTAATATAGAGCACTGCAAGGCAAGATTGATTCGTGAATCTATCGAGAAAAGAACGATAGTCTGAATACGAGAGACGATGCACTTAATCTTCCTTCTACTTGGAAAACTCTCTTTAAGCGGGACCATTTTATCGAAGCATACCACGCTTAAACTGACACCAACGGCGCAACTCGAGAGGGAGGCGGAGCTAACGCCAACCAACCGTTACTATCTGCACCTTGAATTTCTTTCAGTTGATCTACAACTAGCAAGCACAGAAGATGCCAAATGAAATTTTGGCGAAGTGTCTGCAAACTTCTACAGAAACTATATATATATATATATATATATATATATATATATATATATATATATATATATATATATATATATATATATATAAATATATATATAAATTTAGCAAGACAAATTGCACGGAATGAGAAATGTTTGGACGATAATTTGCCATTCATTTATTGTTTATTCTAGAAATTGCAAATATATTTTGCGAATACGCCTAATAAAAAATAATTATATTACTTATTTAATTTCATTTTTATTATTTACTAGTTACACCAACCGATATTACTTACTTATAGGATCTAATTGGATAAAACTACAACCTCGATAACCTCTTTTAAAATAAGCTTTTACGATACACAAAATTGAGTAACTAATCACTAGGTTTTAGGTCCGGCGTTTCAAGTGGTCATAAATCTAGTGGAAGTCATTAAAGTCTATGCCCACAAATTCGTTTTATTATTACGGCTTATTTGTTAGTTTATAATGGTTAAAAGTTAATATACGAACGCAAGTATGTTTACTGCGCTTGAATTGATTGAATTGATCGTTAGAATAGGCGTTATAGGCTATAATAAAATAAATTAGGAACTGAAAATGAATGTTTTAATGAATGCGATTACTAGCAGTAGTTGATTGAAACCAAAGAGGTTACGGAAATGTTTATAATTTGATTTAAGGAAAACATTCTGATGCATTTTACTGTAATAAAAACATTGTTAACTAAAATATTTCACAAAAATGCATCAAACGGGAAGTTGTAAAAGCCTATCAAAATTCTCTGGCGATGTGTGATCTTCTCTGATATTAAAATCAACAAATTTTGAGGATTCCGATTGCATATGGGGCTTAAAATTAAAATCATTTTTGGTTTTTTGATAATTCTCTCCGTTCGCAGGTTTGATGACACCAATTCGAATTAGAATTCTTCTACACAGACAAGTATTACGTTAGGGTTCCAAAGAAGTTATTGACGTTATTAGTTTTTTCTGCAATTTCGTTCATCAAGGTAATTAAAAGCATGTGCATATCAAATTTTATAGCGAAAGCAGGAAAAGTGAACTTTGTATGGAAATGGACGGAGGGACATGGAGAAAATTATAAGGGTTCCTAGTGGGTATGGAACCCAGAAAATAAAAATTGATGTGTCAAATAAGTGTACAGTACCTAACTCTGAAACTAAACATAAAAAAAAGTAAAAACTGTTAGTGCAGAAGCCCCGGAGGTTTTGCGTGACCGATAAAGGCCATGGGTTTTATAATTGACGAGCATTTATTTTGAGAGAACGGGATATCTCGGTGGGATCACATTTTTAACCGACTTCTAAATGAAGGAGGTTCTCAATTCGTCGACTATGTATTTTTTTTTATGTATGTACACCGATTACTCTGGAACGGCTGCACCGATTTGAATGAAATTTTTTACGTTATGTAAAGGAAGTTGCTGCGGTGGTCCCATATTTTTTTAGATGAAATTGGTGCAGTAAAATCCAAGATGGCGGCCAAAAAAATTAATTTTGTCCGATTTTTTCCAAAATTGGTATGAAGGAATTTTCGGGGTTGTACCCAATGAATCTGACATTATTTTTAAAAAATTCAAAATGGCGGATCCAATATGGCGGACAAAAAATTTAATTTAGTCAGATTTTCTCCAAAATTGGTACGAGGGAGTTTTCGAGGTTGCATATAACGAATCTGATACTATTTTAAAAAAATTCAATATGGCGGATCCAATATGGCGGACGAAAAAAATCAGTTTTGTCCGATTTTCACCAAAATTGGCAAGGGAGGGTTTACGGGGTCGCATATAACGAATCTAAAATAATTTTAAAAAAATACAATATGGCGGATCCAATATGGCCGACAAAAAAATTATTTTTGTCCGATTTTCTCCAAAATTGGTACGGGGAAGTTTTCGGGATCGCATATGACGAATCTAAAATAATTTTTAAAAAATTCAATTTGGCGGATCCAATATGGCCGACAAAAAAATCGTTTTTTTCCGATTTTCTCCAAAATTGTTACGGGGGAGTTTTCGGAGTCGCATATAACGAATCTAAAATAATTTTTAAAAAATTCAATATGGCGGATCCAATATGGTGGAGGAAAAAATCAATTTTGTCCTATTTTCTCCAAAATTGGTATGGGGAAGTTTTCGGGGCCCCACATAAAGAATCTGAAATTATTTTTAAAAAACTCAATATGACGGATTCAATATGGCTGACAAAAAAATCAATTTTGTCCAATTTTCACCAAAATTGGTACGGGAGAGTTTTCGGGGTCACACATGACGAATTATTTTCAAAAAATTCAATATGATTATAAAAAAATTGAACCGACTTCTAAAAGTGCGCTAAAAAGTGAAAAATAGCCATAAATTTTTAAATGAAATTGAACTTTTTGAAGTCGGCGCCAAATTATTTGTACATGAAATAAATAACTACTAATACAAATTATGGTAAGAAAGCAATTACAAATAAAGTATTTTTAATCTGTTCATGCAAATCATAGTTTATCAGATATTAGTTTGGCGCCGACTTCAAAAAGTTCAATTTCATTTAAAAATTTATGGTTATTTTTCACTTTTTAACGCACTTTTAGAAGTCGGTTCAATTTTTTTATAAAAATTTTTTCCGAAAAAATTTAGGTTGGCAGGAAGGCTAACTAGTAGTGATCTTGAGAATGACCTGGACATTGCCCTTCAAGGTTATTTGAAGATCAACTTTAGAATTTTAAATAGGACTGTACAATATCAACTCCGGGAATGAAAAGAACGGGAAATATTACTATCAGTTTGACCTTGTCCTCAAGGTGAAGGTCAAAGCTCAAGGTCATTTCGAAGTCAAAACAAAAAGATTGCAGTATTTCGTGAAATGTTTCGTACAAAATTTGTTTGGTGGCACGGGGACTAAGTGGCCGTAACCTTGAAAATTACCTTGACCTTGACCTTTCAGGTCATTTAACGCTCAACTTCAAAATTTGAAATACCGATCAATTTCACAGTAATTTCATCAGGTATGACCTTGACCGCAAAGTGAAGGTTTAATATTAAGATCATTTTGAGGTCAAAAGAAGATCAACGTCATTATGTTATTAAATATTTCGTACTAAAATTGTAAAATTGCAAAGTTGCTATAATATTACCTTGATCTCGATCTTCTGGGCTATTTGAAGAAATTCATTCGTTCAGAATTGTGAGAAAAACTGTATTAGTTCGACTATGTGCATGATTAACTACTTTTCGCACTACAACGACGTGGACGTAGTAGTTTTTGTTCTCTTCGGGGTATTTGTTTTCGGTAAGTCGCCTCGCCTCTCACCATTGGAAATGCTTGTTTTCGATGAGTTCCTTTGCCTGTCACCATCGGGGTGTTGTTCTCTCGCTTCTCACCATCGTAGTGCTTGTTTTAGGTGAATCCTCTCGTCTCTCACTATCGAGGTGCTTGGTTTCTATAAGTCCCCTCGTCCTTCATCATTTTGTATGATCATGTCAAAGGTTTCATAAGTATTTATTTCATTAAGTGCTCAAAATGGGTACCTTCAACTTCAATACACTTATTGACCCGTATTTCAAAAGATTGCACACAACTGCGGAACATTTTAGGTATTATTTTGGCACAAGTGTCTCTAATTCACTGCTTTATGTTTTCTTGAGTTGTTGGCACGTCTTTATAAACTTCGCTCTTCAAATAACCCCACAAACAAAAATCTGGTGACGTAAAGTCTGGCGATCTTGCAGGTCAATTTACTGGGCGTCCTCTACCAACCCACCGTCCGTTGAATTCGCGATCCAACACTTGACGTGCTAATTGAGAATTATGTGCTGAACATTCATCGTGTTGAAACCACATTTGTTCTCTTACATCTAAGGGTACGTCTACAAAAAAAGATTTTCCAAAATATTACTATATTTTGCGCTTTTTAAATTACCTTGAAGTTGATCCTAAATGACCTTGAATATCAAGACAGAGTTATTTTCAAGGTCACCACTACGTAGCTCTCGTGCTGCCCAATAACTTTTGTACTAAACACCTTTCTGTTTTGACCTTGAAATGACCTTGATATTTGAACTCCACCTTGAGGTTAAGGACATATCCGATAAAATTTATTGCCCTTTTCATTTCCGGGGTCGAAGTTGGGGAATCCCATTTAAAATTCTGAAGTTGACCTTCAAATGAAAGAAGGGCAGGATTAGAGCCATTTTCAAGGTTACTGCTAGTTAGCCCCCCCCCCCCCCGTCGCCCTATGATTTTTGTATAAAATATTTTTGGAAAAAATGTGATCCTACCGAGTTATTTCGTTGTCTCAAGATATATATATATATATATATATATATATATATATATATATATATACAGGGTGTCCAAGATAAGGATCCTAAGCATGGGGATCTCGGAAACAGTTGGAGATACGAGGTCGGTTAAATTAGAGAAAAGTTGCGCAATTTAGTGCTAAATTAAACGCAGTTAAAAAAATTTAAAAATTTCAAACACTTCCGGAGATTTCCGGAAAAAAACGAAATTTGGCAAAATCGTTTTTAATTTTTGCAGGCTTTATTTAAAGAGATATCCGAAAATAAAAGGTAGATTCTCATTGCCACTTTTTATTTTTTATAATTTGGTCTAAACAAAATTTAAATCCGACGCTTCGTTTCTGAGATACCATCATGAACTTTCATTTTTTATATGGAACAAAAAAAAGTATCCCATGTATTTGATAGCATTTTTTATTACAAATTCAACGGTGTATCACACTTGAACTTGAACTCGAATACGTAGTTCAAGTACTTTCCATAAGAGCTCCGTGAGAGCGAGAGAGAAAGGTATATCAGTTTTATAAAAGCCAATGAACTACACACTTGATATGCAAGTGTGATACACCGTTGAATTTGTAATAAAAAATACTATCAAATACATGGGATACTTTTTTTTGTTCCATATAAAAAATGAAAGTTCATGATGGTATCTCAGAAACGAAACGTCGGATTTAAATTTTGTTTAGACCAAATTATAAAAAATAAAAAGTGGCAATGAGAATCTACCTTTTATTTTCGGATATCTCTTTAAATAAAGCCTGCAAAAATTAAAAACGATTTTGCCAAATTTCGTTTTTTTCCGGAAATCTCCGGAAGTGTTTGAAATTTTTAAATTTTTTTAACTGCGTTTAATTTAGCACTAAATTGCGCAACTTTTCTCTAATTTAACCGACCTCGTATCTCCAACTGTTTCCGAGATCCCCATGCTTAGGATCCTTATCTTGGACACCCTGTATATATATATATATATATATATATATATATATATATATATATATATATATATATATATATGTATATATGTATATATATCATTACATTTTATCTCAGATCGATAGCTACACCCAGACTGAAGTTATTGAAAATTCAGTGTTGCAAAATTGAAAAATTTCAAGTTGTATGTGCTTTTTGACTCATAACTCGGCTACTAGTTATCGAAATGAACTCGAAAACCGTTCATTTTAAAGGTAAGATTATCAGCTCTAATAACAGTCTTGGTAAATTCTTTTTGCAATGTTTATAAAAAAGTTATGTTAGTTTGAAATCGGACTTTTTGTTAAAAAATGGCAAATAATTTGTTTATAGACATTTTCAATCATGACCGGTAAATGTTATCCCTAAGCATGTTTCATAAGATTATTCTACATCTGAAGATTAAAATATCGAGCTTGGGTAGACCGCTCTAAGTTTATTTGTACGAACAATATTCAATACTTTTCGATAAACCTTGGACTAGGAAATTTTTATTAGGTATAGCTATTGATATGCAGTAAAAAAGTATTGATATATATATATATATATATATATATATATATATATATATATATATGTTATATCGTGACCGAGGAAAATTGGTTTTTAAAAAAGACTTTATTTATTAAACACTGATATAACAAAATAAATTTATTTTAGAAGTTAATTATTTAAGTACGGAATTTAATAATACGGAATTTAACAGTAC
The DNA here is from genome assembly GCA_034092305.1 of Diaprepes abbreviatus. NCBI lineage: Eukaryota > Metazoa > Arthropoda > Insecta > Coleoptera > Curculionidae > Diaprepes > Diaprepes abbreviatus. The sequence continues at coordinate 5,239,268 of JASJET010000039.1, forward strand.
AGAATCTTACTTTATGTTAAGAGAGAATAAGTCGAATTTGAGAATAGTACGTTACTTTACGAATAGTTAAGTCGAATTGTTCTTATTTAGTGGTTGCAGGTATTTATAGGTTCTGCCTATGCTGACACGGTTGTTCTTTTGTTCTATTGATTTCTATAGACGCTTGATGCTAAATCAGCTAGAAATATGAGTAAGTTATTATGAAGAAATATGAGAACTGCGTCTTGGTTTAATTATGCCAACGTGGCTTAATGCGAATTGCTTGTAATATAATATCTAGAGATAAACACCTGCATCCGGTAAGATAACGGACTTAGTATATTTTAATAATGAAAGGGGCATTTTCCCTTATAACAATACACCCCGCCATATCAAAAAGTTGTTGCCATGCAATAACTTTTGACTTACATGGTATAATATAAAATTACAAATTTGATTGTTTACATTAAAATAATTATATTAACATTTAACTTATATAATTATGCAGTGGATTTATTTAGATTGATATTTTCCATTTCAAAGTTTTCTTCTACTGGTTCATTAATTCTAACATCTCTAATACTAGATCGTCTGCGAGGTAGAATATTAGAAAATCTTTTTCCTAGAATAGATTGTCTAGGTCCCATAGGGGGTGGTGGTGGTGAAGGGTTTGACATTATCCCTATTCTAAGCATTCTTTTGCGTCTTTTACATTTGCAGAAAATGTATACAATAACTAAACAGATTATTAAAATTATTGAAAAATAGGTAATCCAGGGTGTATATTTTTGAATCGTTGGCTCGTTTAGCAAGTTATCCAGTTCTTTTGAGTACTGATCTAACTTATGTTTGGCTATCTCTAAATTTTCGAGATTTAGCTCTGTTATTTTCAATGGTTTCAAATTCAGAGATTTTTTAATATCTTTGGAATAATTTTGACAACAATTAAAAGGTATTTTAAATATATTTGTATAGTTATAATGCCACTCAGATACTTTGGCTATAGTTGCTTGTATTTTTGTATTTCCAACATAAGCCACACAAGTTGGTTGTAATGTCATTATGGCATTAGTATTAATTATTTTGGAAATTGGATCAAAGTCAGAGCATTTAATTGTAATTGGAACTTGATCCGAAATTATAAGAAGCCATATATTTTCTTTAAGTAATTGAACTTTATATTCTTGTGCAAAGAACGGAATTACTTGACAATTTTTAGGTAATGCATTCATATTATTAGTTTTAAGTAATTGAGCCTCACACATTGATTCTGAATCGATTGGGTATGAATATAAATTTTTACAGAGTTTTATATTTAACATTATTTCTTTACATTTTGCAACATCTGCTAAAGGTATGAACTGATCAGAATCTTCTCCTTTTGCAATATATTTTTGTATTGTTGGTAAAACATAGTGTAATTGAGTTTGATTATCTTTTATTGGAATTGGATAAAGCCGATAAACCGTATATATTTCTGGCTCTACCAGGGGAATGTATAATACAAATATTAACTTTTCATCAGTTTGGAATGCTGATAGTTCTATTATATCCAAATACGTGGATATTTGACCTTCATTAGGTGAAAGGGGTAAGTTGTTTTTGCGTAAATTTTGAGAAATTGTTTGTAAAGCTGAGATTAAGTCTTTAGGCGTTATTATAGAAGAATGAATTATATTTAGCCTAGCAAATGTTATAGAGTTTAATACATCGTTTAATTGGGTTTCGATAAAAGTGAATGACTCTGTCAAGTGTTCAAATACGTTCATAATTTGCAATTTTGCATCCATCGTTTCTAGAGTATCCATAATACCATAAATTCTGTTTTCAATTATTTGTATATCTTTATTAAATGTTTCCTCATCGATTCTAAATTTTTGAAGCGTTTCATTGAAATTTTTGATAATTGTAGTTGTTACCATAATCTGCTTTTTCATTAAGTTTTCCACTTCATGTTCGTCTTTCTCTATTTTATTTATACAATTATTGAAGTATTCTCCATCTGTAGCGTCTAGATTGCCTGTGATAAATTTCCAGATGCTACCAGCTGCATTAATTAAACCTCTTTTGCTTCTTTCTCGAATGTTTGGTTTTAAACTGAATTCTATTTCTTCGAATTTTTCATTTATATTTTTAGCAATTTGATCTAGTAGAGTTACGTGTGTTTTTATGTCAACACTAAATGATCGCATTATGTCTGATTGTTGATTAACTGTTGACATTATGAAATGTAATATTTTTAATGAATTTTCATAAGTATTTCTTAAGCCATGTAAATCTTTATAAACTAGTAACGTCCATCTTTCGTTACTGATTTTGAGTCTGCATTCACGACTAAAATAGATTCCTACATTATTTTCGACTGGGGTCAATGTATATAAATATTTTTGATTTTGTTCTTGCTTCGTTGAAGTTCCATTATGTAAATTGAGGATTAAGGCCACGATGAATAAGATTCTGCAACAAAATTTATTGTTGATTTCTAGCATTATTGTCGTCTGGTTTTATAAATATTTCTTGTATATTACGCTTGTCGGTTTTTATGGCTGACGGACTGTCGCACAATTTTAAGTGATCATAGTTTACTTTAGTAGTTTGTTTTGTTTCAGGGTTTTCTAAAACTGCTGAATTTAACCTGATTTCTTTAATTTCATATGGTCCTTTGAATTTATTTATTAACTTGTTTTTAATCTGTGATTCACGTACATAAACCATATCACCTACTTTATAGTCAGGGTGAGCTGAGACGTGTTCATCGAATCTTTCTTTTGCTTTTTGTTTTGCTAGCTGCGTTTTTTGTCTAGCAATATCGTAGTAATATTTTATTTTGGCCTTGAGGTCTCGTATATATTTAGATATTAATTCTTTCTGGTTGTACAAGGTTTCAGGGGGTCTAGATGACGTATGGCCAAATATTAACTCATATGGGGTAAATCCTGTTGTTTTGTTCACTGAATTATTGTAACAAATACATGCGTATGGAATTAGCTGACATGGGTGTTCCCTTGGGTCTTCTGATGTCATTGTTCTTATCATTTCTAACAAGGTTGCATGGAATCTTTCCAAAGATCCATTTGACTGCGGATGATTTACGCTGGAATATGTCAATTTTATGTTATAAAGGTTACATAGATCTTTCATTAGTTGTGAGGTAAATTGTAAACCTTGATCTGAATGAATTCTAAGTGGTGTTCCATAATGTTGGAAAAATAGTAAGAGTGTGTTTACGACAGATTTCGATGTTTTATCGATTAATGGATATGCTTGTATGAACTTTGTTAGTTCATCATTGATTGTTAAAATGTAATTACTTTCCGGGATTTCTAGTATGTCTATATTGATTCGTTCAAATGGTGTTTTTGGCGTTTCTGTTATTACTAATGGGCTATCCATATTTTTCCGTAAAACTTTTGCTTTTTGACATATTTCACATTTTCTAATGTAATTTTCAACATCTTTATTTAATCCGGTCCAATTGTATCTTTCTTTTATTCTTCTGACCGTTTCATTTACACCTCGGTGAAAATTAGATTTACCTGTATGATATTTTTCTAAGATAACTGGTATTTCTTCCTGAGAGGGTTGTGTAATTATATCTTGACATACGACTATTTTTAAGTCTTTATCTGAAAATATAAACGATAGTTGTTCAACTAATGGTAATTCGACATTGTTTTCTACATAGTACGTTTTGCTTTCGTCTAACATATTTAATGAATTCGTAAGCACTTTAAAAAGAGTTGGTATTGCATCTTCATTCAGAAATGGTAAAGTGATGACGTAGTATGTTCTTTTCTTTACTGACTTGGAATTTAATACATTTATCTTTTCGTCGTCAAAGGTTGGGTGATTCTCAAATAAATCGTCAATAATTTTGTAATGTAAATCTTTTAATTTGTTTTCTTGAAAAATAATTATTATATTTTTATGTTCTTTGTCTAAAAGTTGTTCATTTGAGTATCTTACTTTTGAATAGTCTATTAGAGACGTAGTTTGATAAAGTTCTGCGAAACGTTTCCATTCGTTTTCCATTGTTTGTGGTGACATGAGAACAATTTCATTTTCATCGATTTCTGATTCTGAACTTTCTTTGGAAGTTGAGGGCTTATTTTTATCTTTATTGAAAGCACAAATTTTTTCAAGATGATTTACTTTGATGCGACTTAAGGCGTCTGCATTTTTATTAATTCTACCGGGTTTATATTGTACTTCGTAGTCGTATTCTTCTAGTTTCAATCGCCATCTTAATAGTTTTGATCCAGGGTCTTTTACTGAGAATAACCAAGTTAAAGGTCTGTGGTCCGTGATAAGTTTAAATTTTCTTCCGTATAGATAAGGTCTAAAGTGTCTAACTGCCCAAATTATAGCTAATAATTCCCTTTCTATTACACTGTATCGAGTTTCTGCCGGACATAATGTTCTTGAGGCATATGCTATTGGTAAGTCTTTTCCAATAGGTCCTTGTGATAATACTGCGCCAATTGCATAAAGTGAAGCGTCAGTAGTGAGAACAAATGGTTCTTCAAAATTGGGAAATTGTAGTATTGGTTGTGATATTAAATATTCTTTTAAATTTTCAAATGCTTTTGTGCATTGCTTATCGAATATAAAAGGTGTATCTTTTTTTAATAAAGCTGTTAATGGTTTAGAAATTTTTGCAAATTCAGGGATGAATCGTCTATAATATCCTACAAGTCCAAGGAATGATTTAATGTCTTTTATGTTCTTGGGAGTTTCAATTTGTTGTATAGCTTTTACTTTGTCTGGATTTGGTTTTACTCCGTCCTTAGTTATAAGGTGTCCTAGGTAAGCGACTTCTTTCCGTAGGAATTCACACTTGTCGGGTTGTATCTTTAAATTAGCATTTCTTAATCTTGTGAAGACTTCTTTTAGTCTTTGTATGTGTTCATAAAGATTTTTTGAATAAACGATTATGTCATCCATATAAACTGCGCATTTTTCATTTTGTAATTCTGTTAATACGCTGTCCATTACTCGTTGAAAGGTGCTTGGTGCATTTTTGCTTCCAAAAGGCATTCTGAGAAACTCATAATGTCGATTTTCGACTGAAAAGGCTGTCTTAGGTACATCTTTAGGATCTATTTCAATCTGATGAAAACCTGATGCTAAGTCGAGTGTTGTGAAGTAAGTACAGTTTCCTAGTTGATCTAGTACAGTACTGATATTTGGAAGTGAATACTTGTCTGCTATTTGGATATCGTTAACGCGACGTAGGTCGACAACAATTCTAAATTTTTGTTTTCCTGAGGCGTCCATTTTTTTAGGTACTACCCATACAGGACTTGACCATGGAGATACAGATGGTTGTATTATTCCTTGATCGAGCATTTTGTTTATTTGACTTTTCACTTCGTCTTTATATATGTATGGATATCTATATGATTTTGTATATACAGGTCTTGCGTCTCCTGTTGGAATTTGATGTTTTATTTCACTTGTAAATGTTAACTTATCGCCATCCAAATAAAATATATCGGAAAAATCGAGACAGACTTGAGTAATTTGCTCTTTTTCTTCATCGTTTAGATGATCAATGTGTAGTTGATTTAAAATTTCATCTTCCCTGTCATTTTGTGAAATTATTTCTTCATTATAATTATATACAGAACTGACGTTTTTAATAAATGGTTCAAATTGTAGATTATTAAAATTTACTGTTTTTTCAATAGCATTTACATTTAAGACAGAAATTAAAAATTCACCTTTTTCATTAATTTTTACAATTGCATTTGGAATTCTAACTTTCTCAACCGTTTGCGCTAAAAGTATTGCCTCTGTGTTGCGAAGTTTATTTGTTTTAAATTTAAAAATTTGCTCTACACGAGGTTCTATCGTAATGTGATTATTTTCAAAATTTTGATTTTTAATTTCATTTTGTACGTTTTCTAGAGAATTACCTGACAAAGATGGAACTTGATATAATTGTATTGTTTTAAAGTTCGTGATTAAGACTTTGTTTTTCAAGTCAATAACACATTCGTACTTTTCTAAGAAATCTATGCCAAGGATTGCGTCAAAACTTATCGGAAGGTTGCATATGTAGCATTTTAGTGGATCTTTAACATTAAAAGGTACAAGTACGGATTCATAAATTGGTATGTCTTCATTGGTTATGCCTTTAATTGTAAAATTTTCAGGAAATCTATCTTTAAATTTTTCACACGTTTTTGGTTTAAAAATTGTTATGCCTGCTCCAGAATCAATCAATAATTTATAAGTTTTAGAAGTATCATATATGTAAAATAAATTTTGGGAACTGACTATATTTAAGCGAAATTCTGTTCGTCTTTGTTGGAAGTTTGTTGGTTGATTTGTTGGACATGTAATGTTTGTATTTGGTCTGTAAGTTCTGTTATTTCCGAGGCTTGTACTCGAAAATTTTCATTATTTTGAGAATATAAATTTTCGGATATATCATTTTGTACGTAATTATTTTCAAAATTTGTTTCCGCGTTTTGAGAGTAAAATTCAGTATTCGGACAGTAACTTTCATTAGAGTTATACATTAAGTCGGGATTAACGTCGGGATTTATCTCGTAGTCGGGAGTAAAAGTTTCGTAATCAGGATTAAATGTCTCATTGGCATTATCGAAGTAATCAAAATTTGAATTACTATACTCAGGTTCAAAATTATAATAATTTTGATTATCTTGTTCAAAATTAACATGATGTGTATTTTGTTGATTCGGTTTTTGGTAGTTTGGATTAGGAACTATGACTGATCTTTGTTGTGGTTGAAATCTTTGATTATTTTGGTAAGTATTTTGCCTTTGGATTCCCTGTGGCTGCGCTTGGAATCGGCTATTTTGTGACTGTGCCTGAAATCGGCTGTTTTGTGGCTGCGCCTGTGGATTTCTTATTTGTGCATTTTGAACGTTTGGTACATTTTGTACGTACGCTGGTCTTTGATTTTGTGTTTGTCGTAAACGGCATTCATTTGATGTATGACCGTTTCTTTTACAAATTGAGCACGTTTTCTGATTTTGAATTTGTCTTTGCGGTGGCTGCGCCTTTGCTCTTTGATATTTTTGATTTTCGAAGTATGATAACTGTAATTCGCGTTTCAACCTATTGATTGCATCAACTATGGTTGAAGGGTTGCCTGCACGTAGTATTTGCCCTAATTTAGGTTCTAAGCCTGTTAAAAGAGTGTTTAAGCACATTCCATCAATTAGGATCATCTGTGCGTGTTTTTGATTTTGAGCTAAAGTTTGTTTTGAAACTGCCGCGTACATTTTCGTGTGATGAGTTTGTAGTCTACCCGCGAATGTTATGGGGTTTTCATTTGTCATTTGACTCATGCGTTGAAGATCTTGAATTAAGGAAGTAAGATCTCTTGGATCTCCAAAATGAACTGCTAATAAGGCTTTTATGTCTGCCCATGTTGTTATGTCTCTGGAATTTATTAGTTGTGCCGCTCTTCCGCGTAATTGATTTTTGATTTTTATTACTAGTAAGGGTATTTGTTCGTCTGTGCATAATTGATATGCTTGGTCGCAAGATGAGGTAAATGTGTTTAGACCTATTTGATCTCCCTCGTATTCAGGGATTAAGCTGAATATCTCTGATAATTTATATGCTTCGACTGCTGTTTCGTTATCGTCATTTTGATTGTTAGCCATTTTTGATGATTAAGTTGTTGTTTATTTTTAAGTTCGGTTAAGCAAATTAAAAGGCGTTTTATTTAATAAGATAATCGAACTGAATTCGAACTAATTTTAATTTGATTATTTGATTGAAGAATTATTAATTATTTGTGCGTAAGATTCTGTCAATTTTACAATGAATTATGAATTAATGAATTTGACTTACTCTAAGTTGAAGTTCATCGGTGCTCTTCTTACGCCAGGGATGTCACTAGGTGTTCCTTCCACGTAAGGGTTGTAGAGTGCGATGCTTGAAGATTTGTTGAGTGCGATGCTTGAAGATTTGTTGAGTACGATGCTTGAAGATTTGTTGAGTACGATGCTTGAAGCTTGAAGTTGACCAATTCGTCGTGTTCGCTCTCACGCCAGGGATGTCACTAGGTGTTCCTTCCACGTGAGGTGTGTAGGCTGTTTCGCGCCAGCTTCCACGGAGCTCTTCACGTCGACTGGGTTGCGTTGCTTGAAGCTTTGAAGGAGAACCAATCCTCTCGTGTTCGCTCTCACGCCAGGGATGTCACTAGGTGTTCCTTCCACGTGAGGTGTGTAGGCTGCTTCTGTGCCAGCTTCCACGGAGCTCTTCACGATGAGTGGGTTCTTGATTTGTTGTGGGCTGCTTTGTCCCTTGTATTTTCTTAATCTAATGTTGTGGGCTTCTTTGTCCCTTGGGCTGCTTTGTCCCTTGTAGTTTTCTTAATCTAATGTTGTGGGCTTCTTTGTCCCTTGAAGTGTTGCTTATTCTAATGATGTGGGCTTCTTTGTCCCTTGAAGTGTTGCTTATTCTAATGATGTGGGCTTCTTTGTCCCTTGAAGTGTTGCTTATTCTAATGATGTGGGCTTCTTTGTCCCTTGAAGATTGGATGATGTGGGCTTCTTTGTCCCGTGAAGTTTCTTGAAGTTTGGATGAGTGCTTGGCTCTTGTTTCACAAAGAATTGGAATTCACCGTGTTTTTTGATCACGTTGAAACATCCGAACGACTGCGCCAATTTTGTTATATCGTGACCGAGGAAAATTGGTTTTTAAAAAAGACTTTATTTATTAAACACTGATATAACAAAATAAATTTATTTTAGAAGTTAATTATTTAAGTACGGAATTTAATAATACGGAATTTAACAGTACAGAATCTTACTTTATGTTAAGAGAGAATAAGTCGAATTTGAGAATAGTACGTTACTTTACGAATAGTTAAGTCGAATTGTTCTTATTTAGTGGTTGCAGGTATTTATAGGTTCTGCCTATGCTGACACGGTTGTTCTTTTGTTCTATTGATTTCTATAGACGCTTGATGCTAAATCAGCTAGAAATATGAGTAAGTTATTATGAAGAAATATGAGAACTGCGTCTTGGTTTAATTATGCCAACGTGGCTTAATGCGAATTGCTTGTAATATAATATCTAGAGATAAACACCTGCATCCGGTAAGATAACGGACTTAGTATATTTTAATAATGAAAGGGGCATTTTCCCTTATAACATATATATATATATATTTTTCTAATATTTTCTTGGGTATAGAAAATATTAGAAAAAAATATTTAACAAAAGGTTTAAGATACAAAAATAAATTATATATATATATATATATATATATATATATATATATATATATATATAAATATATATTTATATATATTGCTAATTATTTTCTACAGCGTTTTAAACAATAATACCAACAATTACGTCCTATTCTGGCTGCTGAGCATGTTCAACATTCGGAATCAATTCACCCGTAATAAAGCCTGATTTTTGAAGGAAAGGGTTAACAATGTTTTTTAAAGATTGTCGTCGGTGAAAATTTTTCTAATGCCTCCCGTATATAGGCAGTTTCTGATTATCCATTGCAATTTATATAAAAAAGAGAAAACTCGCAAATTTGAATCAAATAAAAAAAAATTGTTGACTGAAGTGATATTTAGTTGACAGGCTTCGATTAAATTCGTCATGTTGCCAGATTCATTGGCCATTATGGATTACTGGTATTTATCGGAACGTTTGTCCAAACGAAATATATTTGACGAATGGCTAAATTTATTGTGTGGTCATTTAAACATGACTGATTGTTTGAGGCGGAATAAATTCTATATTTTTTTTATAAAACTAAATTTACTGTTTTCGAAGGCTTTTCATGCCAAATTTTTCGACTTAACTCACATGGCATTGAATTTTCAATATTTCCAAATAAGGTGCTAACTCTCTAATCGAAATATGATGGTCCTCGAGCACCATAGCGACATAATCATTGTCCGTTGATCTTGATGATAACCTTCGAAGTCTTCAGGATCTTCAGTGAACGCCCTATGTCACGAAAAAACTCTTCTACGAGACAAACAAACCTCTAAAGAGACCTTATTTTAAATTTACACTATTGGATTAAAGTTTGTTTTGATCCAGTCACAACATTTAATGCAAATTCCTTATTCAGTTGATTCCGGCATGATTTTTTGCCTTTTTATGACGTTAATTTAGGAATGCTATATAAAGAAGGATAAAAGAAGATTCCTCTATATGTTTGCAAGATCAATTTAAATATAGGGACTAAGACATGAGTTTCCAAACCTTTTCCGAAGATTTTCGACATGATGAATAGGATTCTGAAGTCATAATTGGCTGTTGCCTCAGGTTTTCGCTATATTCCAACTTAAAAGTGCAAAAATCATTGTCTTTCGTTATTTTTGAGGTTATGTAGTAGGGCAAGTTTAATTCTTATAGCTAAACTATGTATGGTTTCAAGTCTAAAACATCGCCAAAACTATTGTAAAACTGTTATTTCCAAGATGACGAATTTAATATAGCACACTAAATTTTTCAAAAACCTGTATTTGCTCCTGAAATTTTGTACTTAGGAGTTCTCTTGAAGCAGACATCACTTTAAATTTTCCAAATTTTCATATTTAAGATGGCTTATTCACTTCAAGTTATAAGATAACAGATTTCGGATCGGATGAAGACTTGACGCTTCAATGTATACATTTTTCAATCCTTAAATATAGGCTTTAAAATTATATTCTTGTTACTGCTGTTGTTGCTGTTACTGAAAGTGTCCCCCTCCCCTAAGGCGGAACCCTCAATATGGTCAATCCAATATGACAGATTAAAATTTTTGAAAATCTCGAATTTGCTGTTGAAACATTGTACTTAAGGGTTCTTGGGATCGCTAATGACAGAAGTTAAGTCAAAATTTTAGTTCAGTCGTCCTACCTCTGAAATAAGCAAAAAATAAATCATTTGATAATAGAAAAATTTTAAATATATTACGAAAAATGATGGAAAAAGAATTCAAACCACCAGCGAGTTATCGGGGTGAAATGGGGTGGAAATTAGGGGTAAAAAGTTTTTTTGCGATTTCTGGCAAAATTATGCTACTTATCGAAAAAGTTTAATACAAAAATTAAATAAAAAAGTTATTTAATAAAATTTACAATTTTTGTATTTACCATTTTTAACGTAACCTCAAAATTTTTAGGGAAAAACGCGGAAACCCATATTTTTCTCTTTCACAAAAATGATTCGATTTGGCTGAAATTTAGCCTGAGCGATGTCCTCAATAAGCTTGTATTTTTTAGTCGGCTTTTAAAAGAAAGAGGTTCTCAATTCATCGACTCTGTATTTTTTTAATGTATGTACACCGATTATTTCGGAATGGCGGCACCGATTTGAATGACATTTTTTACGTTATATTCAGGAAGTTGTGGTCCCATATTTTATGTAATATCCAAGATGGCGCTGACAATATGGCGGCCAAAAAAATTTTATTTTGTCCGATTTGCTTCAAAATTGGCATGGGAGAATTTTTGGGGTCGTATACGACGAATCTGAAACTATTTTAACAAAATTCAATATGGCGGATCCAATATGGAGGACAAAAAAATTAAATTCTGTCTGATTTTCTCCAAAATTGATGTGGAGGAGTTTTCGGGGCCGCACATAACGAATCCAAAATATTTTTAAAAATTCAATGTGTCGGATCCAATATGGCGGACAAAAAAATCAATTTTGTCCGAATTTCTCCAGAATTGGTACGGGGCAGTTTTCGGGATCACACATAACGAATCTAATATTATTTTTAAAAAATTCATCATTCAATTTGGCGTATCCATTATGGCGGATAAAAAATTTATTTTGTCCGATTTTTTTCAAAATTGATATGGGGGAGTTTTTGGATTCGCACACTACGAATCCGAAATTATTAAAAAAAAAATATGGTGGATCCAAGATGGCGGATTAAAGATTGTACATCTCTGAATTTTGTCTAAAATCAGTATTGGGAGATTTTTATTATTGTTAATTTCGAATTTAAAATATTTTTTGAAAAACTCACTTTGGCGGATTCAAAAATCCTAAAAATTTTTCGTTTTTCAATTTTCTCCAAAACTGATATAGGGGGATTTTGAGGGTGTAAATTATAAATTTAAAAGTATTTTTTCAGGATTCAGTATGGCAAACTAAAAATTTTACATTTTTTGATTTTGTTCAAAGGTGGGATTGAATCGTTTTTGAGGATGTAAATAGCGAATATCAAATTATTTAAAAAAAAAATCTAATATGTCAGATGCAATATGACCGTCTAGAAATTTTAAAATTCCGGATTTCATCTAAAATTGGTACCAGGTGGCTTTAAAGGGTTTAGATTAGATTAAGACGTTAAAATTATTTTTATTTGAAATTTAATATGTCGGATCCAATATGGTGGGTATAAAATTTTATCTTATTTGTATTTTTTAGGTTTGGTATTAGGGGGTTTTCGGGGTCATGTATAACGAATATGAAGTTAATTTTTGACAACTATTAGGTTGATAAGATAGAATATGAGGGACTGAAAATTTTACATTTTCCGATTTTGTCTAAAATTGATATTGCGGGGTTCTTGGGGCGTATACAAACTCAATATGCAGTATAAAATCTATCAGGCTAAGAAATTACGTTCTTTAAATATCGATATTGGAAGGTTTTTGGGGCCTATATTACCAAACTAAAATTAATTTAAAATTTAAGATAGTGGATTTACTATGACATACGAAATATTTGTTTGACACAATTTCACTGGTATTTGGAGAACTTGAAGAATCAAATGGTTCATTTTAGGGTGATTTAAAACTTTGGATTAAATGGGTACTTTTTTGCCACCTTGGAGTCATTGCGAGGTACATTAATCTCGATTAGTACTTAGTTCAAATAATTTATGGATATCATAATGAATTCAAAACTAAAAATCGAAAAATAAATTTTTATAAAAAAATTGAACCGCTAAAAAGTTAAAAAATAGCTATAAATTTTTATAAGAAATTGAAATTTTTGAAGTCGGTGCCAAATTATTTCTAAATGAAATAAATAACTACTAGTATATACAAATTATGGTAAGAAAGCAATTACAAATAAAGTAATTTTAATCTGTTTATGCGAATCACATTTTATCAGGTACTAGCGACCCGCCCCGGCTTCGCACGGGTGCAATGCTGATACTAAATACACTACAGAAAAACTGTGACTATTTATTTTATTTTTACAACAATTATTACATCGGCCTCCGACGCGCTATTTATAGGCACGCTGCCGCCGCCCCGGTCGGCCAGTACCGCCGCAAGCGCTACTTCCCGCAATTTTAAATCTGTAATATCTTCGAAAATATTCATTTAAATCTTGTGCTGTAAAGGACCATATAGATCTATATTAAATCAACAATGTATTTAAGCTATTTAATTGGATAAGGATTAATGCTGTATTGGTTAAAATCGCTTCAAAATTTGCCATTATTTGTCGTAAAAAGTAAATGACAAAAAAATGTTATTGTGGGATATCCATGAGAGATAGACATATACCATCGCGGAGTTTTCTGTAGACCTTTTCAATGTGTACAAATAATTAGTACATTATTTTGATAAATCTCGTAGGGTTCAGCCTGCGTTTGCAATGTAAGCGGAAAAAAATATGATAATTAACGACATCACATTAGAAACCTCAAAAATAACAGTATTTCTCTACTATTTAATGGATGTTATTATACATATAAACCTTCCTCTTGAATCACTCTATCTATTGAAAAAAACCGCATCAAAATCCGGTGCGTAGTTTTAAAGATTTAAGCATACAAAGGGACATAGGGACAGAGAAAGCGACTTTGTTTTATACTATGTAGTGATTAGTTTGGCGTCGACTTCAAAAATTTCAATTTCATATCAAAATTGACAGTTACTTTAAGTTGGTTCAATTTTTTTTATAAAAATTTTATTTTTCCCCAAAATGTTCAATGGTTAATTTTAGTAAATTTATTTAAAAAATGGAAATTTTTAATTGTAATTTGTCTTAAAAATAATTGAAATGAAAAACACACAAAAGCACACTGTCGTTGCAGATGTTCATTATTTTATTTAATACCTTGACATGTTTCGCCACACAGTGACTTCTCGGAAGGCAGTTTGGTACTGAACTATATTTAAGATTAAGAAATTATACATACAAATTATTACCTGCATTTAATATTACATTGGTTGGGTTTTTCCATTCTATATAAAAAGGTTTAACAATGGGGAACTGTTAAATTCCATTTGGTCACTTAGAAGCTTTATTTCCTTTATTTTCGACATGTAATATTTTTAAGTTTCCGTCAAAGTTATGCTTATTTTGTAGTAAAAGCATATTTTAAAAAAAACATACTTGCTAGGTTTAAACTCCAACGTTACGTCTATTTCCCAACAGAAGGGATTTTATTTATTATAATCAGCAAGCCAGTTTATTCAATAAATTTTTTTATTATCATGATTTTAAAGTACGTATTATTCTCCGCTGCTGAAGCTCAATACAATAAAGTTCACCTATTCCTACCTTCACCGGCTCGACTGTAGGAAATAATGGCCTTATTTCTCCATGTGTGCCGCCAAACTACTCTTAAATCATTTTTATAATCTCTCTAAATTAAACCGAGGGTCCTTGGGTGCCGGAAATATCCCATTGGCACACGTCGAGTCATCTTATTTAAATATATGCCACGCGTTGGTTTTGTTTTACTTGGTTGGGTGAAACTTTAAAAAGACGTGAAATGAGGGGCAATTTATTTGCTGTTGTGATTTGTAGATGGGTTATTAAAGTTTTATTATGTCTTTTTAATGTTATTTTAAGAATGCTGTACTAGTTTAAAAATTATAAAGTTTAGGTTATGATTTTATTAGACATAGCCAAACAGAAAGTAATTAGTTTGACATTGTATTGACATTTAAAGGAATACAGATTTGTATATTTGAAGTAAAATTTTATCGAGTCCACTTGATAGGATTTTTCTCTACTTTTTGACTCATGGTAAGATTATCAAATATTTATAAATTTTCACAATTTATGATTAAAAAATTAAATTTTGTTGGATTAAATAAGTCATTTAATAAGTACTTTGCACTAGCCAGAACAGTTCATTGTACTAATTTTAAGTGAGCAGTCATAATGTTAAATATTGGTTGTGCAACCTTAAAAAAAGAGTAGGAAATTTCCGAAAAAAAACTTCAACTTCCCAGAACTGTATCGATAATGTTAATAATCAACACGTATGCTTGCTCTGAGGAAAGCTACTCTTTTGGAATTGCAAAATGGAGCAGGACGGACATACAAAACCTGCAAAGAAAAATAAGGACACTCCTAACAAAAGCACAAAAACATCACCCTCGGAGTGCTATTGAACGTACAATGCTTCCAAGACACCAAGGATGAAGATGATTGGTGAATATTGGTAAGCAGCTCGACCAACAAATAATAAACTTACGTTCATATTTCCACAGGTTAGCGGACTCTTCCATACTACATCGAGCAATAAGCGAAGCAGACGATTCAACGCCGTTACAGTTGAGGGAACAAGATATTACTTCTGAACACCAAACAGACCAAGAGAAGTTAGAAACCTGGCTACAGAAGCCACTTTATGGACGGCATCCAAATGAGGTCAATAAGGACAATGTCGACAACTCAGCGTCGAACTACTGGTTGATTTCAGGACAGATGTTTCCGAAAACGGAGGGTTTCTTGTTAACTATCCAAAACCAGGTTATTCCAATGAAGAACTATCGGAAGTTCATCCTTAGAAATCCCTCAATAGAAAATGACCAATGCAGATATGGCTGTCGACAATGGAGACAATTCAGCACATAACTGGAGGATGCCAAGCGTTTGCTGCAACCGAGTATAAGGAGAGACACGACTCAGCAGCTAAGATACTCCACTAAGAGTTAGCAGAAAAGTTAAACTTATTATAGGTAGGAAAAGTGCCTTATTACAAGTACAATCCGGGGCCTATTCTTGGGAACAGCCAGTTCAAGTTATATTGGGACCGAACGGTTCTGACGGATCAGACAGTAGCTCATAATAGACCAGACACTATACTAATAGATAAAATTTCTAGGCGAACTACACTAATCGACATTGCTGTACCTAACAACAACAAACTAAGGCCAAAATACAACGAGAAGATCTTCAAATACAGAGATCTGGAGGTCCAAATCCAAAGACAATGGGTAATGAACAGCATCCAAACGATTCCTATAATACTGTCAACAACTGGAGTGATACCAAAGAACCTCCTGCAGAACATCAAGGGACTGGGCCTTAGTGAGCATCTGTATAAATCTATGCAGAAAGCAGTTCTCCTTGCAACCGCGAGAACCGTCTGAAAGTTCGTAGGAAATACAGCAGACAAGGTCACCTAGGACTCGATAAAAGGGAAAGGGTTCCCACAGAGCTTCATACTTTTGGTATCTTTGTATACGTGGTATGGAGTGAATAATCCCTGGAGGGAGTGCGAAGCCGTTTGGCTTGTACATCATAATGTTAATAATTTTAATTTTTAATTTTATATAATAATATATATTTTTTAAATTTTTAACTGCTATTGTTTACAAAATTGCTTTAAACAAATACATTGTTTAAAAGATTTCTAAAATTTTTTTTATTGACTAAATATTAATATTTAGAAATCGTTTTTTTTAAATCATTATTTGCAGTGTTCTTTTATATTATTAAAATTTTTTTTAATTAATTTTTTATTTGTTTATTTAATTAACAATATGTTGTAAACAAATGAATTTTTGCGCTGTATTTTTTCCAATACTAAAAAAAAAAATAAAAAACAACCTCATATCATTTTTTACAGAAAAAGACATTTTTAACCTAATTTTAAAAAATTTCGTGTACTTACACTTCCCGTTTTCTTTTTGTTTTTCATCATTGTTATTAAAATAAGTTATAAACTATTGAAGATACGACTAGAATACCTCAGGTCATTTTTATTCTTCGTTGATCAGTGAATAAATTGAGCATTTATTCGAAGCTTTAAATCAATTGTTTATTAACTTTTTTACCATTACTTATGAAAATTCTTTGAAAAAAATTTTTTCCAACGGATTACTGTTTATTCATGTGTTTAGATAATACCCAAATTTTTTTTCCCTTAATATTCATATTTTTTGTAAGCCTTATTTTCACCCAAAATTAAAATTATTAATATTATCGGTACAGTTCCGGGAGGAGAGACTTTTTTAGGAAATTTCCTGCTATTTAAGGATTTTTTTTCAAATTTCAGATATTTCAAATAGTTTTTAAGATATTTGCAGAAAACCTAAGCACTCTTTTTTTAGTAATTTACTTATAACTTTTACAAATTTCGCCAGCTTCTCTCCAAAATTTTTATAAACTTTCTAGATGCCATTACGAATTGAATGATACCTCAACCATAATTTTCGGACAGGTTGTTGGTAAAATGGCACTTGCGAACTAGGCTATTTTGAAAAAGTCGCTAACTTCACATGTTGCCCAACGTCTCAGCCGTTTATAGCTTTTTCGAGCGAAATTTAAAACGGAATTTAAAATTCATGATTTTTAAAGTATTAGTTGTATTAAAAAAATAATAATTAGGTACTTATGAATGGTTTTAAACACTTTCCCAAAAATAATCAACATCCCTATTTTGGTTGCTTCACTTATATTACAATGTTTAACTGGTGCCATAACGCGCATCATAATTTTCATCTCATATAAGGAATATTTTATGATAACTCCGTCATATCCGCCTACTAGATGAATAACATCAGCACACATATAAGTTTAATGGGGCTGTGTTTCTGAAGCATATTACATGACAAATACTTTAAAATGTTGAAAAAAAATGTACGCACATTTAGCGATAAAAACAATTATTCCAAACAAACGCAATAAGCTGCATTTTTCAGCATGTTAATCCTATAAAACCGAGTCGAGGACACGAATAATACCGGTTACAACGGTAGACTAAATAAATTTAATACGGAGTTTCATTCCAGGCCACCTATATTTAGGGAGTCTCGCCCTATAAATATATTAGTAGTGTAAATAACCGACATACATACTTAAGTTTTTTAGAGTTGTTTATAAGTCAGGCGCCCGACAGATTTAAAGGCCGTTTGGCTATAAATAGTGGTTATTTGGAGGAGTTCATTTGAGAAGTGGTCTGGGTTATAGGCAGTTAATAGTAACTTAATATCAACATCGATTCTTTTAATGTTTTTCCATTTCTTCAGTAATTATCTACAGTGGCGTAGTAAGAAAGATTTCGTACACAACGATTGATAATTATTGCTATTATAGTTATGGATAAAGTTTATTTATTGAGTTTTTTATTAGGTACACCTTACAAACTCAGCAGTTATTACATGTAAGGGAAAAACAACAAAAAAATATAATAAACTGGTTACAAACGATATAGTAAATAAACTCTTATATATATATATATATATATATATATATATATATATATATATATATATATAAGGGTGTTTTTTATAGAGGTATAGAACTTTGCAACACTTTTTTAACTGGCGGCCATTTTGTCAGCTGTCAAGTGATTTATGTTTAGTTTGGTTTGGCATTTCAACATGAATAGACTGACGCCTGAACAACGCTTCCAAATTGTGCAAATTTATTTTGAAAATCATGGTTCTGTTCGAAATACGTATCGCGCACTACGTCCATTTTACGGTCAACATAATCGTCTATCAGAGCAATTAATTCGATTAACTATGGAACGTTTTCGCACCACGTTTACTCTAAATGATAATACGCATCCACAGAGACGTCGTACAGTGCGTACAGAAGAAGTCATTGCTGCTGTAGAGCGTAGCGTAGAGGAAGACCCGAATCAGTCTATCCGCCATCGTGCACAGGAATTGGATATGTGTCCATTCACTTTATGGAAGATTTTGCGAAAAGATCTTGGTTTGCGTGCTTACAAAATCCAACTCATGCAAGAATTGAAGCCACTCGATCACCTAGCAAGGCATAGATTCGGTGAATGGGCCCAAAACAAGATTGTCGTTGATCCCGATTTTCATAAGCGAATTTTGTTTAGCGATGAAGCTCACTTTTGTTTGAATGGATACGTCAATAAACAAAACTGCCGTATTTGGAGTGATGATAATCCTGAAGTGTATGTTGAGACACCGTTACATCCAGAAAAACTGACTGTTTGGTGTGCTTTATGAGCTGGTGGAATCATTGGTCCGTACTTCTTTAAAAATGATGTTGGTCAGAAAGTTACAGTCAATGGTGACCGCTATAGAGCCATGATTACTGACTTTTTCGTTCATCAATTAAACAACCATGATGTGCAGGAGCTGTGGTTTCAACAAGACGGCGCAACATGTCACACAGCTTGTGCCACCATTGATTTATTGAAGGAAACGTTTGGTAACCGCATAGTTTCACGTTTCAGACCCGTGAATTGGCCTCCAAGATCGTGCGACTTAACGCCGCTAGACTATTTTCTGTGGGGATATGTGAACTCGCTAGTTTACGCCGATAAGCCCGAAACGATTGATCACTTGGAGGACAACATTTGCCGCGTTGTTGCCGATATATGGCCACAAATGTTGGAAAAAGTCATCGAAAATTGGACCTCCAGATTAGACTACGAGCCAGCCGTGGCGGTCATATGCCAGAAGTCATATTTAAATTATAATGCCAGAAGGTTATCTTTCGAATAAAGTAAATTTCATGTCAATTTAAAAAATTCATCTTTGTTTTATTCCATTTAAAAGTTCTATACCTCTATAAAAAACACCCTATATATATATATATATATATATATATATATATATATATATATATATATATATATATATATATATATATATATATATATATATATAAAGGGTTATTGAGGATGCAGTCTGTTTACATTTGTAGGCCTTGGTAAGGAAAAAACCCTTGCTTGATTCTGACAAGCTTTCGACAATTTATTTATCTCTTCTTCAGGACATCTCTATAATTATTAATTAAACAGTTAGAGTATTAACCTAATTTATAATTATTGAGTCACTCACCAATATGCTTTGAATATGAAACAAGTTTGAAACCGCCAAACATCCTACTTGGATATTCCACCATTTTGTAGTGACACATGTCATGTGTCAACCGGGAAGTGTCGTGGGTAGTATAAGTGGTAGGGGAAAATACAGATCCGTAAACAGTGGCGTAGTCAAGCATGAGATTCAACAAAAATAGAATATAAATTTTAAAAAATTACTTGTTTGAAATTTTTTACATAATATAAGAGAATTTAATGAAAAAACTATTCATCTGGAGATGGACTGTCCAGGAGGCTCAAATACTTTTTTTTTCCGACTTTAAAATATAACTCTTAATGCCACTCACATGGTGTTGCTATCTTGGTTAATATGTACTATTTCAAGGAAGAGCCTTTTGTGATATGCAGGAAGTCTTTCCAGAATCTCAGTGCTATCCTAGTTAATGTTATGATCCTTATCCCAATAAAGGCACCACAGCATCGAGAAGTGCGCTGGCCTATTCTGTTCGAAACCGGTCTTCAGATAGCGCTGCACCACCATGGGAAAGGCTTCCACCCTTTCCTGATATTCTTGCAATCTGAGATACTGTTTTTTCTCTCACTGTGTTAGAACAGAGTTCGTTTATCCTTATCGTAGAAGATTTTTCCAGTTGGTTGAGAACTAAATTTCTCTTATATATTATTTTCTCGTTTAGGTGGCCGATTTCATTCAATATTCCTACATTAACAGTGCCGATAGATAAGATATTAACAGTTAGTGTTAAAAAAGCAAAGATAATTAAAATATTTTTTATAAATTTAACCTTGAATAAAATCTCAAAAAGAAATTTTCCAAATCTAGATTACAGCTGCAATTTTGGTAACGAAAAATCTATATTTAATGTTCACATCCTTTCACGAAACTTAAAACTTATTGAAATGGCAGTGAATTTTAAAAATAAAAAAACTGTCTCTCTATTATTATTTCCTCTTTGTTAGATACTACGAATTTCTCAGTGTTAGAGAGTATTTTTTTGAAAAGCTTAAAGCTTGCCCTGGTACGGCCCATTTTTAAAAAGAGTAATAGTCAGAATGTGGCAAATTATCGCCCAAAAGTTTTATTATCGATAGTTTCTATGGTCTTAGAGGCAACTATAGCCAAACTATTTATTAGTTTTTTAATTCTTGTCTAAAGTTATTTTTCAAATCCCAACATGGATTTCTTAATCATCCAATCAACTTAATATATTATGGACTAAATGATGGTGAAGTGACGTAAGTCATCCTCCGTGACCTTTTCTATGATCGAAATATTCTTGAATTCTAAAAATGATTTCGATTTAATATTTTACCTAAAATCCATTGTCTGTTTAATATAAACTATCACGTTCCCAGGGCTAACTTTATTACGTTAATGGTTCTCTTGACGTTTCTTAATCAAACTGGGATCCCATTTCTAGGATTCCTCCAACACACGGAAACCGAATCCATATTCAAAAGTTTTAAATGGAGAACCGCTCCTGTTAAAATATACGTCCGAGAAACTGGAAAGAGGGAAATCGAGATAACCTGTTTATCCAGTGTTGCCAAATATTTTTGACAATATTCTGGAAACAACAATTCTACGTGCGGAGTTCTAAGGACCGTTTTGCGAAATACTTTTGATGCCCTTGTCGATTCATGTTGTTTTTCTCGCTGTTCCTAATTTCGGTAGATTCTCTTTCATTATAAAACGAAATTATTTTGGATACGCTATATAATCATAAAATGTTTTAATGTCATTCCAAATAGAATTATATCTTTCCCTTTTTCATATTTTAAACGAGTTTCTGAAAGCACTTATATTCCGGGAGTTGGATAGCTTCCCGTATGCGCTCGACAGTAAACAGATAAAAACGAGTCTGAATACGTTATTCAGAAATCTTAAAAAGTGATGCGTTTTGTTTAAATCATAATTGTTTAAACAAAATATTGTTTTTTTTTTCGATTTGGAACTAATCCTATCGTAAAGTATGGATCAAAGCAAGAAGAAAACTCTATACATGTTATATATAATAAGTCAATAGTTTAAAAGTTATTAATAATTTAAGGTTGCTTTACCATATTTTTCATTGTCCATAACTTTTGCAGATATGGATGTTTTCACTAAATTCAAACAGTTCTAGAATCTTATATATTATTGACTATAATTCCAGATCTCAAAGATTCTAGAACTAAATAGAATTTCGACGACCCTTGAAATTTATATTTCTTATATCAATTATTTCCTGCTAATGTTGCTCTCGGTCCGATACAGCTCCACTGACGAGATCATGAGGTGATCGAAACCCGTATGGAGAAAGGACCAGAGCGATATTTGCAGGAAATAAACTGTTTGTATATATATATTTTATATTCTCTGCCTGAAAGGAGAATTTACATATATAACACCCTTCTTTTTACATACTTCCAAAACTCTTTCTTATCACCATCCAATATCTTTTGCAGATAAGAAATGTATTCTTCAAAATTCAACCTAGATAGATCTTACATTGAGACTTTAAGTTTGAGAATAACACATAATCAGTCTTAGAGTTAATAGTCTTAAATCGTTTATGAGCAATCTTTTTATTAAATATCAATTCTTTAAGCTCAGAACTAAAGCAATTAGGAAACTTTGGATTTTTTGATCGCAATTTAGGAACAAAGCATTCATTAGCATAATTTACATATTGATAAAAATAATTTACAGCAATATTTATATATACGTCCTGAAATAATATTTGCCAGGAAATTTCACCCAAAAAATTATTAATATTATGATAATTTGCATTTTTAAAGTCATAATAAAAACTATCATATTCCAATAAATCTTGTCCATTGGCATAAACCACTCGAAAACACAAGGCAGGATGATAACTATCACAGGGTACCAGAGAGTCCGGTATTAACTGAAATATATATTCTAATTTGTTTAATCAAACGCAACCTTTTTCAAAATTTCTGAACAACAGGTTCAGATTCAACGGCAAATACAGCTTTGATAAACAATTGTGTAGCTTAGTAGGAATATGTCTCTTCTTCTTCTTCAAGTGCCTTCTCCATTGCGGAGGTTGGCAATCATAAAAGCTATTTTAATTTTTGAGGCAGTTGCTCTAAATAGTTGTTTTGAACTGCATCCAAACCATTCCCTTAGGTTTTTTAGCCATGAAATTCGTCGTCGTCCTACGCCTCTTCTGCCACTTATTTTGTCTTGGATTATGAGCCGTAAGATGCTGTACTTTTTTCCCCGCATAATGTGTCCGAAATATTGCAGTTTTCTCTGTTTTACTGTTATCTCGGCTCTTCCTTTTCTTTCCCCATTCTTCTCAACACTTCGGCGTTCGTTACTCGATCCACCCACGAAATCCTCTGAATTCTTCTATAGGTCCACATTTCAAAAGAGTTAAGTCTTCTAATTGCCTCTCGATTCAGTGTCCATGCTTCCATTCCATAATATAGAACACTGTATACGTAACATTTAGTCAGTCGTATTCTCAGGGCTAACGTTAGATCTTGGCTGCAGATAACCTTTTTCATTCTAATAAAGTTGGCACGTGCTCTCACGATTCTGGTTTTTATTTCGACGGTATAGTCATTATTTTCTGTTATTAGGGTTCCCAAGTAAGTGTACTTTTTAACTCTTTCTATGTGCTGGCCTCCTACCATTAGGGTTTCATTATTATTGGTGTTGTTTTTACTAATTATCATGAACTTGGTCTTTTTCGTGTTAAGAGAGAGTCCATATTCTCCACTAACTCTTAATATTTTATTCATTATTTTTTCTAGGTCTTTCAAACTATCAGCTATTATTACGGTGTCATCTGCATACCTAATATTGTTGATTAAAACTCCGTTTACTTTTATCCCTGCTGTTTCAGATTCAAAACTCTCCAATATGACCTCTTCAGAATAAGCGTTAAATAGTAAAGGTGACAATATACACCCATGTCTGACTCCCCATTGTATTTCCACATCTCCGGATATTTCCTGTCCAATTTTTACTGCCGCTCGCTGATTGTAATACAGATTTGATATCACCCTTAAATCTCTTTCATCCAAATTTTTGCTTCTGAGAATCTCTATCAGTTTGTCATGTTTGACCCTATCAAAAGCATTGTTGTAATCTATGAAGCAGACATAGAGGTCCTGATTGATATCCAAGCATCTTTGAGTAAGCACATTAAAAGCAAATAATGCTTCTCTTGTACCCACCCCGTTTCGGAAGCTAAACTGTGTGTCACTAATGCCCAGCTCCAATTTGGAATGTATTCTAGCGTGTACAATTTTTAAAAGGGTTTTCAAAGTATGTGACATGAGACTGATTGTCCGATAGTCACTACATTCTTTTGAATTTGCTTTCTTTGGTAAACATATGAATGTTGATGTTAACATTTCTCGGGGGATGGTCCTTTACGAATTCAATATCTGCTATTCTTCTAAATCTTTTAATGTTCGCTGTTCACATTTCCATCACCTATGTCATAACAGGTCTCACTGACTGATAGATTTCGGCTGTTGTCGACAGTTGTAAATTTTTATTGTGCCAAATTGTGGTGTTCAGATTCCTCCCTACTTTAGTAGCTTTAATCATCTGTTGTTATTTAATTTTTCATATAATATCTTCATGTTAAACAGCCCAGTGGTATTAATGATGATTGCGATTCATCTTCGCATTTGCCGTAATAGCATCGTCTGCATAGCATAAAGTGATCTTAAAGTCATTCATTTTATAACCCGTTTCTTTACGTACATTTTTAACCGTCTTTTAAAAGAAGGTAGTTCTAACTTCGACCGCTATGTATTTTTTTTATGAATATTTGCCTATTACTTCGGAACGCTTGCATCGATTTGAATAAAATTTTTTGCGTTATGTTCAGAAATGTGTTGCGGTGGTCCCATATCATTGTGAGTAAAATTTAAGATGGCGCTTATAACATGGCGAACAAAAAAATAAATTTTGTCATATTTTCTCCAAAATGGGCATCGATATCCCCCATAATGAAAATAAAACTATTTTTTAAAAAATTCGGTATGGTGGATTAATAATTGTACATCTCTCGATTTTCTTCAAAATTGGTATTTTCGGGTTTTTGGAAATGTCATTTACGAATTTAAAAATTATTTTTGAAAAATTCAATATGACGGATTCAATATGGCGTTCTAAAAACTTTATTTCTTCCGATTTGGTCTAAAATTGGTATAGAGGGATTTTTGAGGGTGTAAATTAAGAATTAAAAAAAATTCAGTATGTTCTACAAATTTTACCTCTTTAAATTTTGTCAAAAGTGATACTGGGAATGGGGGAAGGGAGTTCCGAGAACGTAAATAGCGAATTTAAAATTATTAAAAAAATTAATATGGCAGATGCAGCATGGCGGCCTAAAATTTTACATTTCCGGATTGGATCTAAAATTTGTAATAAGGGATTTTTGAGAGTGTAGATTAGGATTATATTACGAGTTTAAAATTATTTTTTGAAATTCAGTATGGCGGATCCAATATAGTGGGTTCAAACTTTGACGTTTTTTTACATTTTTTCAAAATTGGTATTTAAGGGTTTTCGGGATCATAGATTAAGAATCTAAAGTTAATTGTTTACAATTTAAAATGACAGATACAGTATAAAGAATTTGATCATTTTATTTAATATTTTGATAATATCCAAAACTAAATATATTTCAATTATAAAGTAAAAGTACAATTAATCTTCATAATGGTCATTGTAAGAGTTTTATATGTCGAAAAAAGAAACTTATCAGATCTGGCAATACGGTGCTAGTTGGAAAATGGGAAATTGTTTATTTCGTCCACGATTAGAGTTAATCTCTACTTTACAGCTCATAAATTTAGGTTGCACGAAAGAACTAGCAAGATTGGCTTTTCCTAAAACCGTGTGATTAATTGTCGGAATAAAAAAATAAATCACGCAATTTTCAGGAACGCCGTTTAATTCTTATTATTTAACCTTTACCTTTTTTTGGCCGTGTCATTGATCTGAAAACTGAAATAGTTTTCCTGTAGTATTTGCTGACTCGTAAAACAGTATTAATTTTATTTAACTCTCTCTCTCTCTATCTCACTTACATAAAAATCTTTATAAATTCAAATGTATGGACCTCGAGACTTCATGTTTGATCAATTACTATTACTGAGATTTATATATATATATATATATATATATATATATATATATATATATATATATATATATATATATATATATATGCTATTCCACCACCATCGAGATGATGGCCTACCTGTACCATCATACAGAGAAAAAAGTTAAAACTTACCCTCCCCGCCACAGTGATATGGCAGAGGTACATGTTTCGTCTCTACTGGACTCATCAGGGTACCGACATACACCTGGCTGTGTAAAGGACAGATCGGAAGGAAGCATGCAAATACTGACCGCGGCTTCGCCGACCTCTCGCCGGATGGCGTATATATGTTTATGCGGCTTTCACAGATCCCTCCGTGTCAGATGCAATAGCAGTGGATATATCCACATTGTGCCGTTGTAGTGCTGAAATCACATTCAGCAAACGTACAACTATATGCAGCTCCGTGCATGAATGAAGTAAAATGCGAACAGTAGATGCAAACTTCGTTCCAACCATATCCTTTCCGTGTGAGAGGTTCCACAGTTTGAAAAAATTGCTAAGGAACACAATTTATCCTATTCCACCACAATCGAGATAATGGCCTACCTGTACCACCATACAGAGAAAATAGTCAAAACTTACCCTCCCCGCCACAGTTATACGGCAGAGGTACATGTTTCGTCTCTACTAGACTTTTTCTCTGTATGGTGGTACAGGTAGACCATCACCTCGATGGTGGTGGAATAGAATAAATTGTGTTCCTTAGCAATTTTTTCAAACTGTGCAACCTCTCACACGGAAAGAATATGGTTGGAAGTTTGCATTTACTGTTCGCATTTTTCTTCATTCATGCACGGAGCTGCATATAGTTGTACGTTTGCCGAATGTGATTTCAGCACTACAACGGCATAATGTGGATATATCCACTGCTATTGCATCTTACACGGAGGGATCCGTGAAAGCCCCATATATATATATATATATATATATATATATATATATATATATATATATATATATATATATATATATATGCATGCATATATGCAGAAAACCTTCGATTGCACATCACTCCCGTGAAAATATCCGACATATGGTCCTATTATAACTTTGATACTCAAAAATCTCGGAAACGAAGCTTTTTACAATAAAAAACATAGGAAACGAAAGTTTTTGCTAAACATTTTGACCTTGACACTGACTTTGAATTTGTATATTAAAGCCATGTCAACTTTGTATTTTCATGTAAGATTCCTATTTTTTATTGCAGATATGGAAATTAGGGAAAATTCTCCTGCGAACGATATAAATATTTCATGTCCTTTTTCCGCATCTGGAGATCGTTTCAAAGTCAGCTGCATTGGTCTGGCAGAAAAACGCATAATTAACCAAAAAAAGTAGTAGTCACGTGATTAGCATTATCTGTCAAATTAAATTTTTTTTTTCAAAAAAACTTCAGAAGTTATTAGAAAATCTTTTTCTAAATGCAATTTTTAGCCCATATGCAAAATTTCAGCTGTATAAAATAATTTAGAATTTTTGCCCATTTTTTGTAAATTGCACCACTGTAGCAAAATAAGTCTCAATACAATCTATATAGGACTTCTTAGTTTTGACAATGCTTCATTTCAGACATATTTTGTTTAAAGTAGCGCCATATTAAATGTGTGTTTTTGTACAAATAAGGCTATTAAAATTTGGTCACA
This sequence comes from Diaprepes abbreviatus, assembly GCA_034092305.1. Taxonomy (NCBI): domain Eukaryota; kingdom Metazoa; phylum Arthropoda; class Insecta; order Coleoptera; family Curculionidae; genus Diaprepes; species Diaprepes abbreviatus. Next base: position 5,267,035 of record JASJET010000039.1, read on the forward strand.
TGTGATGCAAAGTTTATTTGTTTTTGACCCTGTATAAGATACCTACATAAAATAACAATTTTTGAAAACGTAGTTTGTGTCTAAAAGTAATAAACATTTAATAAGTAAGAAAATGGTTTAACTGAAAATATTAAAATTTTCTAATAAAAAAATCATAATATAAAAATTAAACGCATTTATATATATATATATATATATATATATATATATATATATATATATATATATATATATATATATATATATATATATATATACAGGCAAATAAGATTTTGCTACAGAAAACATTAATTTTATATAACTTTTTGCTTCATACTATTCTTTTTACGGCTTATTTACCCATATTTTCAACATCATTTATTACATTTTAAATTCGAATGTATTTTTTTTATTTTCTAGAAGATTTTGGTCCATTTTCTAATGATTGTTTAGGTTTTTTATACAAGAGATATTCGGAAAAATATTTGCTTTGCCTAGCAAGGTTTAATAGTGACAACTCATTTTGACTTGGATGCCAAACTTGATCTATATTCATTATTTTGTATTTTATGAATCGTTTTGCTGCAAAAAAAAAGTTCTGTCTCTCCTCGATATATTCACAAACTAATGATTTTAAGGTAAAATGCTATTTCAAATAGTTGCGATAGGATCGTGAATCTACTGAAGGTAACTCAATGTCTTCAGAAGCAACGAATTGAAACGTTTGCGGGAAAGGGGAAATAATAGTTCTCAAAGATTGTCTTTGGAGAGTGCTGGAAATAGATGGAATAGAGGAAGAAAGCTTACGCAACACCGCATAGGCTACTACAAGAAAAATGCTGCGAGGGAAAAATTCCCAAACAAAAGTACCATTTACCCTATCTAGAAAAAAGAAGATAAACCACCAATTAAATAGACGTTTCTCAACTTTGCTCGGGATATAAAACATTTACATATATTCCTGACCAAAAACTACATTCCTTCATTGGTGAATATGAACTAGGATTCAGATAAAGTAAAACTACTATACTCTTGATGAACTTTTCACAGTCCAACAAATACCAAGTCAAAGTATAAGAACATACACTATCCCAACGACTTACAAAATAAAGCTACCTTATATACAAAGTGTTTAAGAGGTGTGGAACCCTCCGCTGAAGTATGAAGTATCATAAATACTAACCTCAGGAAAAATATAAGTTGTAGGAAATCAAACAGAGATTCCAAAAATGACCTTTATTTTCTCCGTCATGGTTATTTTAAGGTCATCTTTAGTAGGGATCCCTCCTTTTGATCTCGAAGATGAAAAAAGCAATATTTTTCAATAGGATATAACATTGGCCATAAGATCAAAGTGAAATTTTAAGGTCTGGACAAGGTTAAAATTGAATAAACAAGTTTTTTTTTCTTTTTGTAAAACCTTCTATTAAAAACTTGGCGCGATTTTTCAACCTTGGTAGGATGAATGGTCTCGAGATGTCGCTTTAGTTTACTTGGCAGCATACTCTCGGGCGCTAGAATTTTCAAACAAAGCACATACTGCATCTTTCTTTATTATTTACTTCTATTGAAGTAAAGCCAAAGTCAATAAAGGTATCATCGTATTTGCGATATTTCCGCCTTTTTGCTCTCCCGCCACTTGTCGAGGCTTCATCAATCTGACTTGAACTATCGACTTGACTAACGGTAACCGTCCTGTATTCGTAAATCACAAAACTCGGCATCACTATTTTCAGTACTTACACTTATAATAAATAAACTAACTTGACAATGCAACCTACTAGTCCACAGCGGTTTGTATACTACCAATGAGCGCTCGCGAAAATTCCCGTCAACGATTCAATGCGGGCATCTGGAACATACTCCGTTTTCTCTCGGGCCCGACAAACTGCGAATTTGGCATTGCCAAACCTAACCCAAACGCGGTGTTACAGGGAACTGGTCTCCCGTAACAATATTGAAGGAATGACCTATGCAACGAACGATTTATGCATTGTTTATTTTGTACCGGCGAATATAAGTAAATTTAGATTCCGTATAAGAGAAAATCAGAGCGCCTTGCGGCGCCCCTGTGCACTCTTTACGGCACCCCAGGATGCCGCGGCGCACACTTTGCGAACCTCTGGTATAGACCTTGTTCTGAATATAACCTTAAAGGTTAAGGTAATTTTTTAGATATCCTACAAATTTTGTATTGTCATTTTTTCTTAAAGTAAGTATTAAAATTTGACCTTGATCTCTTGGACAAGGTCATAATTGTGAAATTTTCTGCTCTTTTCATTTCCGGGATCAAAAATAGTTTCAAGTTTATCAAATACCAGTGATAATGAAAAATAGTTTCAGTTATAAGTGTAAAATTATATTATGACCAATCCCAGCATTATTACATTGATATTCCATATTTAAAAATTTAAAATGCGGCCTTCTCTAAAAGGCACTTAAAAAATAAAAACAATAACGTAATACTATGTAACCAAACTTCCTGAAAATACACTTAACAGCCACACCCGAGAAGCTTTTATACTTGTACACAACGAAATGATTGGTTATTAATGATCAAGTACCAGATCGGTAATGTAATAACTTTAAAATATTAATAATAACTTAAGTTGAACAAGAGCCATAGTTTGTTGATGTCAAAGCGCAGGAGGCGGCGTAATAACTCGAAAAACTTGAGAAAGTATCGCTCGGATCTCGGGCCAAATGATAAATGAAGGTTTAGAACTAATAATGGCCTTTGGAGCCGGAGAAGTTTGGATCATTGGCGGAGACAATAGAAATTTATTCAAGATAAATAAGTGTTTTTTTTTTATTCAAACGCTATTAAAAGTAGGATTTTCAACGTTTATTCTTGGTGTCAAATCATCGAATCTGTCTATAGCCATATATATATATATATATATATATATATATATATATATATATATATATATATATATATATATATAATAAAATAGAATAAAATATTGGCGAAGCGGATTTGAAAATTTGTCAATCTACATGATTCTCGTGTTAAAAAGTGCCGAGCACTCCAAAATATGGAAAAACTCCGGGTCCGATAGATGGCGACTGCGCTGTTTCGTCTTAATATGGGACTCGTCAGGCCACCGCAGTCAGTACAAACCATCACCTCGCCTTTGCATCGTATAAAGCTGAATTTATAATCAAAACACAGCAAATAAGACGACAAAGGCGACATCTCGATGGTCCACTTGATAATACAAGAACCACACAGATTAACAAAGTTTGTAAAAGAACCGTCATATGGTGGCGCGACGGTGAATTAAAACAGAAATATGTAAAATCGAGTACACGAAACGCGCTGACCAAAGAATAGGAGTCGCATTTTTCGGTACTGGCAAGCAAGCCTACCGCTTATTTTAGCAGCCAAAGCCACGAGCCGCACCAAACGATCCCACCATGAGAGCATGCTTCAAAGCCAAACAAGTAAATAAATAAGTAGATAAGTTTTTGTCCGTGTAATTTAAAATAAAATAGAATAAAATATTGGCGAAGCGGATTTGAAAATTTGTCAATCTACATGATTCTCGTGTTAAAAAGTGCGGAGCACTCCAAAATATGGAAAAACTCCGGGTCCGACAGATGGCGACAGCGCTGTTTCGTCCTAATATGGGACTCGTCATGCCACCGCAGTCGGTACAAACCATCACCTGTAGATTGACAAATTTTCACGTCCGCTTCGCCAATATTTTATTCTATTTTATTTTAAATTACACGGACAAAAACTTATCTACTAATTTATTTACTTGTTTGGCTTTGAAACACGCTAAACGATGCTCTCATGGTGGGATCGTTTGGTGCGGCACGTGGCTTTGGCTGCTAAAATAAGCGGTAGGCTTGCTTGTCAGTACCGAAAAATGCGACCCCTATCCTTTGGGCAGCGCGTTTCGTGTACTCGATTTTACATATTTCTGTTTTAATTCACCGTCGCGCCACCATATGACGGTTCTTTTACAAACTTTGTTAATCTGTGTGGTTCTTGTATTATCAAGTGAACCATCGAGATGTCGCCTTTGTCGTCTTATTTGCTGTGTTTTGATTATAAATTCAGCTTTATACGATGCAAAGGCGAGGTGATGGTTTGTGCGGTGGCCTGATGAGTCCCATATTAGGACGAAACAGCGCTGTCGCCATCTATCGGACCCGGAGTTTTTCCATATTTTGGAGTGCTCCGCACTTTTTAACACGAGAATCATGTAGATTGACAAATTTTCACGTCCGCTTCGCCAATATTTTATTCTATTTTATTTTAAATTACACGGACAAAAACTTATCTACTTATTTATATATATATATATATATATATATATATATATATATATATATATATATATATATATATCATGTAGATTGACAAATTTTCACCTCCGCTTCGCCAATATTTGACTCTATTTTATTTTAAACTAGCGACCCGCCCCGGCTTCGCACGGGTGCAATGCTGATACTAAATACACTACAGAAAAACTGTGACTATTTATTTTATTTTTACAACAATTATTACATCGGCCTCCGACGCGCTATTTATAGGCACGCTGCCGCCGCCCCGGTCGGCCAGTACCGCCGCAAGCGCTACTTCCCGCAATTTTAAATCTGTAATATCTTCGAAAATATTCATTTAAATCTTGTGCTGTAAAGGACCATATAGATCTATATTAAATCAACAATGTATTTAAGCTATTTAATTGGATAAGGATTAATGCTGTATTGGTTAAAATCGCTTCAAAATTTGCCATTATTTGTCGTAAAAAGTAAATGACAAAAAAATGTTATTGTGGGATATCCATGAGAGATAGACATATACCATCGCGGAGTTTTCTGTAGACCTTTTCAATGTGTACAAATAATTAGTACATTATTTTGATAAATCTCGTAGGGTTCAGCCTGCGTTTGCAATGTAAGCGGAAAAAAATATGATAATTAACGACATCACATTAGAAACCTCAAAAATAACAGTATTTCCCCACTATTTAATGGATGTTATTATACATATAAATCTTCCTCTTGAATCACTCTATCTATTGAAAAAAACCGCATCAAAATCCGGTGCGTAGTTTTAAAGATTTAAGCATACAAAGGGACATAGGAACAGAGAAAGCGACTTTGTTTTATACTATGTAGTGATTACACGGACAAAAACTTATCTACTTATTTATATATATATATATATATATATATATATATATATATATATATATGTTTCCTGTTTTCTTGAACCATTTATTATATGTATCAATAAGTTTTTTTTTGTATTCTTGGGTCAAGTTCATCCATGGATGGTAAGAAAAAACAACGTGTGGATGTTAAGAAAAAACAACGTATTTTGACGTTTCGCCTTTTGTTTAAGGCATTTTCAAAAAGTTTTTTTACATTATTTTCCTTAATTTAATAACCTTGAGCTTGCCATTTCTATTTCAACCACCCCAGTAAAATTGAAATCATTTCATCATAGTCAGGATTTGAATGGTTACACAATAAACTACAATAAATTTATTTCTCATCACATATTAATTTAAAATTAATAGAATGTAGTATTGCATGCCTAACTAAGTTTGTATGTAAGATTTAATTAAATAAATAATTTTATTCAACTTTTTGCCACCTTTTCCTAGCTTTGCTTTACCGAAACTTTTTAAAATAGTAATTCTAGATACCTCGTACATATTCAATAGACGCTAGCCTGATATTTATTCAAAAGTTCCAGGGATGCATATTCCTTTTTAAAGCGGGCACGAGGAAGTTTGAACTTATCGTGGGAAAAACATATTTTTAGGTTGCATTGAAAGCTTATTTCCACTTTAGAGGTCGTAAATATGAAAGTTGAAAATAAAATCAAAAATATATATTGCTAAAGGGAGTTACAACGTTGTTATCACCATGTATTCTGTTATTTTAATCTTTTTTGTGTTTAAGAGTATGCAAATTTAATTTAACAACAGAGTAACGTCATTATTGTTAACCAAATTAGAAATACGTGGACAATATAAAATACAAATTGGATAAATGCAAATTTGGACTAAAATGTTTATCCAAGACTTTTAAAGAAATTACAAAAAAGGCTTTTTCAATTCAGAATGGACATTCGATGCCATAAAAATTGATATTTTGTTGCTGTTGTTTTTTACACAAATTGTACAAAAATAATGTCACCTATTTCTAGGGTAAATAGTACTTTTAAAGACAATACAGCTGTTTTTCTCTTTCTCGCAAAATTTTCTTTCTCTGCTAGTTTAAGTTTGTTGAGGTTTCCGCCCAGATGACAGTGCCAGGATTTCTAATCCTGTTAAAATATTCAGTTGATTTTTACTGAGGCTAATACATGTTTTGAATTCTTTCTAGTTATAGTACCCAAGCAGCTTATATAGATTCCTTTCAGATATTCCAGTACTGTGTCGTTGTCAATCCCAGACACCAAAAACGGTGTTTTTTTATGTTATTTATTATTTGCAGGTCGGTGATTTTGTAACTCAATTTTTTTTTCCCTATTTCATTTCTTAATTTCGTATTTTGGGTAATTTATTTTTCCTTTTTTATCTCTTGAGCTGAGCCATTTTCGTTTACATAGTATCATTCAAATTATCAACGAAGCTCAGAAGTTCCTAAAACTTCGGAAGTTCTATTCATAAAACACGTTGAAGTAATCTGACATTCTCCAAATCGGGTTGTTTCGAGTCAAGAATGTTCTATGTTGAGGCGTACTTATTGGAGTACTACCCTGTCCTCCAGATTAATTGCCAGTAAATATATTGCTACGATTTTAGGAAAAAAATAGAAAAAAAAACAAATTTCATTTTTTAAAATCAGACTAAAATAGCTTTTTTAAATTTTCCTACGTAATTATATGAATATTTTTGGTGTATATTGTATAAGCAAATTTTTTAAATTAATTTAAATTATAAAAATTATGTCACTTCAATGATATAAATTCAATAACATCTTTTCTTTTTCAGGTAAGTTTCAAGGACGAGACGAGTTGTATCTATTTTGGTAAGATTATGTTTGTATGTATTAAATAACATATTTATATAAGATCAAACGTTTTATAATACCGCCGGATTTTAAGCTATTCTTTTGAACCAATTGCATCAAAACATTCAAGAAAAAAGATCAGTTCTGGTAAAGAAGAAAGTCTTTTTCATCAGAAAAACGCTCTCAACCTCAAGCCTGTTATAATAAAGGCTACAATTCATGAACTGAAATTTGAAGTTGTCTTGCACGCAGGGCATTCACCCGACTGGGAAAAATACTTACTTAGTTAATCCTATGCCTTTCTCAATTTCGATATAAGGCCCGAGTCTTTTGGATTCTTCCTTCTATCGCCTTCTATCTTGGGTCTGGTGTTTGAATGCTTCTTACTTTATCCCTCTTTTTTCCACTGCTTTCCTAACATTGTCGTTCCTTTTTCTTCTCATTCTTCCTTTCTTATTGTTTCTTGCCACGTCTCTTACCTCTTACACTTTTGTCACCAGTCTCTCGTTTCAAACGACATATATGACCAAACTATCTTAACTATTCCTCTTTTATTTTTTACACTTGTGGTTTGATTGTCTTATTTCTTGTTCTTATTTTCTATTATTTTTAGAAACGTTAGTATTTTCTGTCATTTTCCATATTTCATTACTGTATACTCCTTTTTCTTCCCATTCTTCCTTTCTTATTGTTTCTTGCCACGTCTCTTACCTCTTACACTTTTGTCACCAGTCTCTCGTTTCAAAAGACATATATGACCAAACCATCTTAACTATTCCTCTTTTATTTTTTACATTTGTGGTTTGATGGTCTTATTTCTTGTTCTTATTTTCTATTCTTTTTAGAAATGTTAGTATTTACTGTCACTTTTATATTTCATTACTGTACACTAGTGTTGGTCACTTTTTCCAATATTTCCATCTTGATTATGTTCTGGAATTTCTTTTCATCCCAGAAAAGTTGTTGAAATCATATAGACAATTCTTCTTACTTCCTTCATTCTCTCGTTTATTTCTTGGTCTATTCTTTCATCGCTTTGTATAATTTTTATCAGATATTTATAATTTTCCACTTGTTTTAACGTTTTTCCTTGAATTTTGGTATCATATATATTTTTTCTTCCTGCAATTATCATTATTTTCGTCTTTTTGACGGTTCTCTTGACATCTCTCTTTTCGATTTTCTTGTTTAAAATTTCTAGATTCATTTGTAGATCTTCAGCTGTTATTGTTATACTTCCAAACATTATTTCACTAAAATATGTGTATTGCATTTTGTCTGTATACATTTTTAGTGTTTTTATTGATTTCTTTGCTTCTTTGATGACTTCGTCTATCGACATCCTGTCTCACGTCTATCTTTATTTTGAATTCTTTAAACTCTTTGTTATTGGTTCTTAATATGTTTGTGTTTTCTCTATGCATATCTTTTATCATTTCTCTTTTTCTTTTATCTCTCTTTTTTTTTCAAAGTTTTCAATATTTCTCCTCTTATTACACGATCAAAAGCTTTTTCTGAGTTTATAAAACAAACATGTTTCTCTTTTTCTTGTTTATAGCTTTTTTGCTTACTTGCCTTATGTATTCCTTTCCATCCTGAACTCACATTGAGTGTATTCTATACTATCCTCAGATATTTTTCTTACCATTACGCTTGTTAATATTTTTTCTGGCATGTTTACCCATGTAATTGCTCTGTTGTTATTACAAACCCTCTTGTCACAATCTTTATATATCCTCATTATTATTCCCGAATTCCATTCGGTTGGAATAAAATTACTTGCTAAAATATGGTCTAAAGCAACGTGGCACAAGTGTATATCTTTAAAAAGAGATCATATAGAGAAATGAGGGAAATTTATGTTATAATTTTTTCATTGCCTTTGTTAAACCAGATCCTGGTAGATTACCTTTAAAATCATCAAATATATCCAAATAATATATAATTATGAATTTATTTTAATGAGAACATAACAATAAAACATATATATTAAATATAGCCAGATTTTATTATCCACTCTTTTGGAAAACTGAGTGGAGACCTCTAAAATCTAGAAAAAAGGAAGTTTGAGACATAGTACAAACTAAAACAACAAATTCTGGTTCCAAACGAAATGATCTTCTGAAGGATTGTACTAACCGTTATAATGATTTGAAAGATTCTTTAAAAAAATGACGATGATGGTTTGATGTGAAAAAGTCCATAAGAACAAATACTAAAACATTACCAGCAAAAAGCTTAATTTTCTGCCATTAACGGCTTTTAAATTATTTAAGATTTAAACTCTGCAATGTTTACTTTACTTAACTTAACTGCTCGTTAGCTTTTAAGTGTTTAACAACAGCCAAGAAATTAGTTACTGGCAAATAAATTAAAAAATTAAATATTTACTTTATGTGAGATATTTAACCTAAAATGAAGTGATTAATTGGTTTCCAGGAATTTTTACAGTTTTGAAAATTAAGTACAATAAATACACAGAAATGATAATTATTATTTGGGTGTGTTTTCGCAAAAAAAAAATTGATGGTAATGTTCTTTGAATACTGAGCGCTCGAATGGGTTACCTTTTTACACTATTATTAGATTGGTATTTTTTTTTCAAATATATATATATATATATATATATATATATATATATATATATATATATATATATTGTAATATTTTCTTGGGTATAGGTTAAAATTACAAATTCTTCCGATAACAAACATATATTACAGCAATCACACACCACATTTATATTTCCAATCCAATCAAAATCAATAAAAATGAAACAGATTTTACAAACTTTTTTTTAATGAACATATATCACGGTAATTACACATTATATTTATATTTTCAATTTAATCAAAATTAATAAAAATAAAACAGATTTTACAACAGTCTTAAAGGTTAAGATTTAAAACAATACAACAGGTTAAAATAGTGAAAATTATAAAATAGTACATATCTTGAAAGTAGTTTTGTGTGTATGTTAAAAATAAATTCAATTATGATACTTGGCATGCAATTGATATGGATAGATTTCTTTTTATAAAAAGCAAAAAATAGGAAATTTTTCATTACCTATCAATAATGAAAAAGAACTACCTCTAAATGAATATATTTCACGTATAGAGTCTGCCGTATATAACAAACCAGAAGAAATAAGAAATAGCATTAGATCTAAAATAGTAAATGTCATTACAAATCACAAAATAAAGACCAGGCATAATAAAGCTAAAACTAATAATTTCCAAATTAAAATAGAAAAGCAAATTAATAAAACAAAACAATTTGTTAAACATGTCCCTCAAATTACTATTCTAAAACCTGATAAAAGTAATACAACCGTAATTATGAATACATCTGATTATGATAGAAAAATGAACGAAGTACTTGATGATACTAACACTTATAAGAAACTTAAAACTTACCCTACAAAATTGTTCCAAACTAAAAATAACACACTATTTAAAAAACTATTAAAAAATCAACATATAACTGAAGATGAAAGTAAAAAATTCACAATACATAACGCTATAGCACCAAAAATTTATGGATTACCTTAATTACACAAACCAAATACACCTCTCAGACCAATTGTTTCAAGCATACATCCCCATTTTATAACCTGTCCAAGTACTTATCAAATTGCCTAACAACCATCACAGGAAAAAATAATCACTATGTAAAGGACTCTTTCACATTTATGCAATTCATTGATACAATACAAATACCAGCAAATTATAAATTAGTTTTACTAAATGTAGTTTCTTTGTATACAAATATACTCAATGACATCATTCCCAAAGTTTTGGAAAAATACGGGTCGATTTAAAAGAACACACAACATTGACACTTAATGAATTTATAGAATCTGTAAAACTTACAATAAACAATAATTATTTCCAGTTCAAAGATAGTTTGTACCAACAATTAGACGGTTGTGCTATGGGTTCACCAATCTCAACAACAATAGCACAAATAGTTATGGAATATGTAGAAGAAGAACTATTGAAAAAACTGGATTTTATTATATTTTTTAAACGCTATGTAGATGGCTGCTGTATCCGAAAACAAAATAGATAGCTTATTACAATATTTTAATAATTTCCATCCAAAACTGAAATTTACATCTGAAATTGAAATAGAACAGAAAATAAACTTTTTGGACTTAACTATACACAGAAATAAGACGGATAACAATCTTCATTCAAAATGGTACACGAAAGATACTTGGTCGGGCCGGTATTTGAATTTTAACTCTCAACATCCAAATAAACAGAAAAATAGTGTCATAATCGGTTTAGTTGATCGAGCTATAAAATTATCTTCACCCGAATTTCGCCCAGAAGTGCTAAAAAAAGTAGAAGAGACCCTAATTATGAACCATTTTCCCAAACTACTCATAAAAAAATAATTAAACAAAGAACCTTTTTACATTATAACACAGACAAAAAAAAATAAAATTAACAATACCAAAACACAAAACACTTTCATTGCATTAGCGTATGTAAACCAATTATCTGAAAAAATAAAATATATTTTAACTAAGCATAACATAACGGTATGCCACAAGTCGAACAATTTACTAGGATCATTTTATACGAAATTAAAAAGCAAAGTTCCCACCAAAAAAAGATCTAACGTAATATATGCAATTCTATGCCTAAACTGTCCTAAGAAATACATCGGCATGACGATACAATATATTGAAAATAGAATAAATGGACATAAATACACTAAAAATGCTCGACATCCTTACATAAACATGAACAAACATCTAAGCATGAATTTGATTTTTAAAACACCTATATTTTAGATACTGACAGAAATTATCATAAATTAGTCATCAAAGAAATGATACACATAAAAAAAGATAAAAATGTTGTAAATGACAAGCAAGATGTCAAAAAGTTAAGTGTGAAACCAAGAACCATGTTTTTCAAAATTATCGATATTCGTAATAGAGGTTCAAAATACGTATAAAAAACTTTGGTGGTGCCATATCTCTTTATCAGTAACGAAAACTCACTGGGCTCTTGACCTATAGTGAATTCTACTGCATTATACAACCGATACATTGAAATATCTAATTCTGCATCTTCATATTATAAATTTTCTTCGACTTTGCAAGCATGGTGCAACGCCCTGTCCCATTCACTGCTAATTGCTATACCTTCAAAAATATTTTGAATTTTGAAGGTGTTAAACGCTGAAAATATTCTAGAAATTATAAATACTATCCAAGAAAATTATTTGATTTTTTGAAAATTTCAATGTGGTGTTACTCCATAATACAAACATATTAAAAGCAATGATAATAATCCACTCAAATAAAAATAACATTATTTTCTTTACAAAAAAGATTGCTACTATTTTTGTTGTGGCATCGGTCGTTTCCGAGATAATTACAAATTACTATTTATTAAGATGGATGCTGAAGCATATCCCTATCCCGTCACATCAACTTTGATTTACAGTCAAGTATGATCCCTATCCCAGTCGACTGGCCTATAATTAAATTAAAATAATAGTAAGGAAAATCCGTTAATAAAAAAATTTCATAAGATATTTTTGAAATTTTGGATGAATGCCAAATTTTTCTATTGCGTCTATATCGATGCGGGTTTTAATAAAAAGTGAGCGTTGTGTGTAATATTTTATGCCAAAAAATGTTTTTTTTTTCCGTATTTGGCATTTGAAATCTCATTTAATTTCAGAAAAAAAATTAGAATAGTCTCGACGTTACGATACAATCAATAATCGATAATGTCGTGTCTAAGGTATTCTGGGCCAAAAAAAAACAAACCAGTGATCCATCACCTTCATTCTTCGACTTGAAAGACATTAATTTTCTTTTCATTGTTTTTTTTAGTATCAGTATTTTTTTTACGTTTTCCATTATACGTCGTAAAAATCTTTTTAATATGTTGCCTTTTCTTTATTTAATTTTTTTGGAGTAATTTTTTGGAATATTAAATGGATATCAGCATATTTTTACCTGTATAACAATTATCTAAATTTTGTACCAAGAACATGATCTTTTTATATGCTTATTTTCTATTTAGACTTTTGTCAACTCTAGGAAGTCTTATAATTTCATTATGTCGGTCCATCTATTACTCCATAATCTAGTAATTTGGTCATTTTTTTAAATAAATTTTTCTTTCAATTTCAATGGAAAAGTGCAAAAGTTATTATGTTACAAAAACCTGGAAAACCTCCTAACAATATTAAATCATACCGGCCAATATCATTGCTACCAGTTATCTCCAAACTTTTTGAGAAACTGTTGTTAAAGAGGTTAAAACCAATAATGGAATGTAACAAACTGATCCCAGAATACCAATTCGGTTTCCGACAAAAACACTGTACAGTAGACCAAGTACATAGGATTACTGATATAATCGAGAAAGCCCTTGAGGAGAAACAAATATGTGGCATAAAGGCCTGATACACAAATTAAATGGATTACTACAGAAACAGTACGTGGAAATATTGACCTCTTATATTACTGAGCGGACATTCAGAATAAAACAAGGTGATGAGTACTCACAACTGAAAGATGTAAAAGTAGGGGTCTCACAAGGTAGCGTACTGGGACCAGTCTTATATGTACTATACACAAGTGATATTCCTTGTATTGATAATTCAACAATAGCAACCTTTGCCGACGATACAGCTATATTGTCTGTCGGCAAGGAACCAGAAACAGCCACTGGAAGGCTACAAGAAGATTGCAACAAATTCTTAGAATGGGCAGAAAAATGGAAAATAAAACTAAATGAAATGAAGTCGATATATGTAAATTTCATGAACAGAAAGATAAAAACTCCACCAAGGCTTTTGCTAAACGATAACACTGTCCCGCTTGATAATGAAGCAAAATACCTAGGGATGACTTTGGACAACATATTAACAAGAAAAAAAACAGAACTCAACCTCGAATACAGACAATATTATTGGCTAATAGGAAGAAGCTCAAAATTATCAATACAGAATAAACTCCTGACCTACAACCAAGTTATCAAACCAATCTGGACTTATGGAGCTCAACTCTGGGGATGTGCCAGCAAGTCAAATATCAAACACATACAAAAGTTTCAAAATAAAGTATTGAGAAATATGATCAATGCTCCATGGTACATTAGAGACAAAGACATTCATAGAGATCTAAAAGTCCCACTCGTTATAGACGTAATCAAGGAAAAGGCTATTAAACATGAAGAGAAACTTCACTGCCACCCAAACGCAGAAGCCCTTCAGCTGCTGGACAATCAGAATCTCGTCCGAAGACTGAAGAGAACCAAGCCGTTTGAACTAGTATAGTGCTGTGTGAAAGCAGAGCATGTCTCTGGTTTAGGTTAGCTTAAGACAACAAAACAAACTAAGGGACATCACTGGATAACTTTGGAAGTTAAGAAATTAGATCGTATTCGGAAAAAATTAATGGTTGGTCACTTGTGACCAGTTTTAGTTGGAAACGTGTAACTAGGCCTATACGTAAATAAAAAAAAAATTTCAATTAATACAAAGACCGGTATGAAATGAAATTATAAAATTCATTATTAGTAACAATAAAAGAAAAACGATTTTGTAGCACTGTGCTACTTTTTTAAGAAGCGAATGATGTCATTAACAAACTTCTTCGTTTTGTGGATATAGAGCCATTTGGAAAATTATGCATTTTTGGGGTAACCCTTGTATTTCGATTATCAGGCAACTTCTTGCAAAGAAATAGAACTATCGGAGTTTTCTATGTAGGGTTCAGTGGAGTAGATAGTTTTTCATAGGTTCAACTGTTTCGGAGAAATAAATCAAACTAGCCTTTTTTTAAATTGAACACCTTAAATTTTTTTTAATGTGATTTAATTTGTTACGAGCTTTTCAAAAATATATAACACTGTATATTAATTATTAATTTTGAGTCTTAAATTTCAGTTTAAAAAAAATTATCACTATTTCACTAATACTTAATCTTTACTATTCAAATGCCACTAAGCAACTCTTAACTATACAACTATACGACTCTCTATACGACTATCTGTATTACGTTTATCCTAACTCTATTTATATACCTATGGAAATTCCTGTATGAATCTAGAGCATAAAAGTTGAGATCTATCTAGAACTATGACGCATCGATACACTATTCCTTTCGAGACATTATAATATAGATAACTCATCTCGTCGGAATATTTGTCAATACGAGGACGTATCAATAAGTTTTAAATTAAACGTTCATAACAGTATGTTTACAAATGGGCTAAGCATATTTTCGGATTCTTGATATAATTACTTTTATAACAACAAATAGTTGTGTAAAAAAATTGTTCATAACTATTGCTCAAATTGTTCTCCATTACGCTTTAACCATATTTCACACAGTTCAAATAAAGTTGTGACACTAAAAACAAAGTTTTTCTTATATCGTGTGAAGAGTTAGTCACGTGTTACAAATAATATGTAGTTATGTTCTTCCTTGTGAAAATTTTAAGTATACAAGTTAACAAAAAATTACTCTGAGGAAGATCAAGTGTGACCGAAACGCCAATAAATATATTAATAAAACGGATTTTATCCCTAAGAAAACTAAAACTTAATACACGTAATACATAAATAGAAAAATCCAAGAAAAATATAAAAATCTAGTGTCTAGGAAAAAAAGCTTGTAAAAATAAAAATTCGCAACCGATCGGGTCGTTTTTAGTTCAGATTGTAGCTGATGGATGCAGCGTCTAAAAAGCTGGTGTGGTAGGTTGACAAAATGACACATGGCGAATTCAATATGGCGGTCAAAAATGAAATATGGTGGCTGAATTTTTGACAATCAACTGATTTGGACCAAATTTGGTATTTGGTTTGGTTTTAGGGGTCACCAATTACGAATCTGAGGTTAAATTTCCAAAATTCTCAAGGTCAATATGGCGGTCTAAAATGGCGGACGTATTTTTTGAAAATTAACCGATATGCATCAAATCTGGTATACGGGAGTTTTTGGCGTTGATGATCACTAATCCGAGGTTAGGCTTGGCAGTTTCAAAATGGCGGATCCAAGATGGCGGACGACATTTTTGAAAATTATCCTATTTGTTCAAATTTGTTATACAGGAGTTTTTGGGGTCGCTCATCACGAATCTGAGAACTGATTTTCAAAATCAAGATGGTGGACCCAATATGGTAGAAAATTAATAACCCAATCATCTATATTATGTTTTCAGTCTCGGGTTTCCAAAATCCGACCTCGGATTCGTAATAAACGACCCCGGAAACCTTCGTATATCAAGTTTGGCGCAAATCAGTTGATTTTCAAAAAATACATTAACCATATTGAAGCCGTCATCTTGAATTTTTCAAATCTGACCTCGGATTCATCATCAGCGACCGCAAAAACCTCCGCATACCAAATTTGGTGCAAAATTCGGCCACCATATTGATTTTTTGACCGTAATATTGGATCCGCCATATTGGATTTTGTCAACTTACCATAACAGCTTTTTAGAGGCGTCCATCAGCTACAATTTGAGCCAATAGCAACTCGATTGGATGCTAACTTTTATTTTTACGGGCTTTTTTTGCTAAACACTCGATTTTTCTCCGGCTTCCAACGGCCATATTGGAGCCGCCATATTGGATTTTTCAAAGGCGCACTCGGCATTTGAAAGTAGACGTTCCAAGCTTTAAAATGAGCCATTGATCGAGTCTTTTGGTTTCTTCTAATTTTGGTTGTAGCTCTGATCCAGTTGACGCGGATTGTCCCATATATATATATATATATATATATATATATATATATATATATATATATATATATATATATATATATATATATAGTACATCATTTTACTATATGCAGTATAAAGCTTCCAAGTTAATTCATTTTTACTATTGAATTAAACTTTTTGAGGCCCGATTAGTTTTTTTTTTCAATAGCGTATTTCATTCTCTTTAATCCCTAATGTGGATAGTCCTAATAATAGTGTTAAATAAATGCACTGATTGAATTATATAGCAAATCAGGGTTAAGATGCTCGTACAGTCTGAAGAGTTGTATCTGTTCAGTGGGAACATGTTAGTTTTATAATAGAAAACATAGTTTAAAGTTATGCATTTCATCGACAAAATTTAAAGAAAATCGTATAAAATAAAAATCTATTTATTTGAACCTGTAATTTTATCTAGAAAAAATATAAGCAAGAATATTTATAATATAAGGCCAATTTTTAACCCTAACACTACACCAAGCATTGGATGAAAAAAGATGACCGATGGTTGAGGTGAAAAATGAGGCTAAAAGTGCAGCAGAAGCGAGATAAAAATCACAAATCAGCATTTTCCCCCCTGATTTTTGCAGCTTTTTCGATTTCTTTTTAATAAACCTAGCGTGGAAATATTTTTACTGGACCCTCTTGCGAGTATCCCTTACCACATGCTGAAAACCTCATCAAAACGCCTCACTTTTATTAAAAGTTACGATGAAAATTACTATAAAACGTGTTTACAAGCAATAACCTTTCGATTTATAAATAATAAAAAAAAACATTCTGAATCTGGTTTTATCGCAAAAAAAGAAAGACTGAATAAATCACGTCAGCACGCACCAAGACTGCTAGACACGCAAAAAAATATACTCCTAAAGTTCATACTCTAAATTTCGCATTTCCACAAAAGGTTCCATTCGGTCTCAAAACGCCATTGCTGAAAGATGGTCCTTTATTCCCGTTTCTTGTCCCTTTGCATTCGTCCCTTTACTTTTTTACAACTCCTTTTGTCGTTAAGCAAACGATTCGATTTCGTCACGGACGGGAGAACGCCACCGCGCCGGAAGTAATGGAGTTCTTGGAGAAATTTAAATTATTGTAGGAAGTATATTATAAAAATATTTTTGAGAGAGGTTTTATGTTTTTTTTATACGTATTATAATGGAAAATGAAAGAAATTATTTTTATAACAGACATGAAAAAAACTGGGAAAAGTTTAAATGATTCTTTTAGCTGCGTCTTCCAGGCAAAAAGATGGTTAGCTATATTTTACAGGAGGGTGCCTTATATATTTCACAATTTTCAGTTAAGTAGTAACTAACATCTATTTAAATAAGTGGTATTTTGGCTATTACTGTATACACTGCACCAACATTAATATGAGGTCAAAAAATTCTGCTACCAGGACGTTTTTCCCATAAGTAGTATACCGTTATCTGTAGATCAGTTTCCATAAATACCGGCAGACATCACCATAAGAAAATTGAATTCTTCAAGCAGCTAACTTATATCATACCATTGACTAAATAAGCACAAGACTGTTACTCCAATGCTATAATTTTTCACGTTCATAAAATGGACACAACGATAGGACACAACTTATTCATCATTACAATGTTGCGAACGATTGAATATCAGTAATAAAATGTTATATATACATGCCTTTGTAACAAGTTAAAATAATTTAAATTGTTGGATTTCCGTTCAAAACGTGGCAATGTTGCATATCCCCTCTTACCGACTAAAGAGGATAAACTCTTCCTTGTTACCGCACGGTTGCCACTTCCTAGCGAAGGAATTGTCTCCACGGTCTCTAAATAAGAAACATGTGGTATGTTCCTATCATTTAAATAATGAAGATTTTATAAATCCCGAAATTAAAAAATTCATTAATTCTGAGAGTTCTTCAAATACCAGTCTTAAATAAAATTGGACAATTTTAAGAAATTAATTTTTGATTCTTCCCAATACCGATTTCGTAGAAACTTGAAATATGTACCTTTTTCTGTTTGATATATTTTATTCAGCCTATTGAGTTTGGAGAACTTACTTTTACATCCGTAATGTTCGCCTCGCCCCCCCATTTTTTGGATGAATTCGAAAAATTATAATTTTACTACGCTCCCAAAAACATCCATTATTAATTTAGGACAAAAACACGTCGAAAAATATTGTTTTTACACCAGAAGTCTGTATTTCAAAATGCATGCATTTTTTTGTTTTTGTTAAAAACGGATTTAAGAGTTTTTTCTAAAACAAAAACATCCATTATTAATTAAGGACAAAATTATAAAAATATCAAATTTTTAGTTTTCGTATTGAATTAAAAGAAAATTATTTGAAAGTCTTAATCTGCACACTCAAGAACCCCCAGTATATATATATATATATATATATATATATATATATATATATATATATATATATATATATATATATATATATGCGTAGTGTTTCACACATGGGAACATGTGATTCAGTATTAATCCGAGAATACATTCGTTCGTTCGTTTGATTACTTGTAGAAGTTTGCAGACGTTTCGCCAAAATTTCATTTGGCATCTTCTGTGCTTGCTGGTTGTAGATCAGCTGAAAGGAATTCAAGGTGCAGCGTACTTTATACGCGGTCGCAGATAGTAACGTTTGGTTGGCGTTGGCTTCGCCTCCCTCTCGAGCGCCGCCGTTGGTGTCAGTTTGAGCGTGTCGTGCGCGTCGGTACAATGGTCCCGCTTAAAGAGAGTTTTCAAAGTAGAAGAAAGATTAAGGTCATCATCTCTCTAATTCAGAGTGCCGTTCTTTTCAGTTTCGATGGATTTACGAATCAATCTTGTGGTGTTCTATATTAGCGACTTACTGGCAGGTCTCAAAATCAGTTTTGTGTCCGGTTTCGTGCTGGTATTGAAAAAGTGCCGGTGTTGTCTTGTTGTGTCTTATACTGAGTTTATGTTCTTCTAGTCTCGCTGATATTCTTCTGTTGGTCTGGGCTATCTATGTATCTATGTTTTATTGCAGGTGCCAGATGCGATTTTATATACGCCTTGATTTTTTAGATTGATTTTGTCTTAAGGATTCTATATATATATATATATATATATATATATATATATATATATATATATACATTTCCTTCATTAAACATACTGGGTCTCTACTTTTATAAATAAGCGCCTTGTCTAAGTCTAATAGATATACAGACCCACTGACAAATGCCTAAAGAGATCATTGATTATATATATATATATATATATATATATATATATATATATATATATATATATATATATAATGAAAATAAGAAGTCTTAATACCGAACTTTGCGGCACTCCACACCGTACCGCCATAGGCTCAGAAAGCTCTCTACCATATGAGATTGCCTGCCTTCCATTTGACAAGAAAGACAAAAGCAAATCGAGGGAAACGCCTCTTATACCCTATCTATGAAGCTTTCTAACCAAAAGATCATGAGAAACACAATTAAAAGCACGACTGATGTCACACAGTGAGAGCCCACTCTTTCCCCACCTTCTATCTCCTCGGCCGTGCCCTCCACAACCGCAACAACTGCCTGAATAGTCGAAAAATTCCGACGTAAACCAAACTCTGATGGATGCAAAAAATTGTGATGTTCAAAATAACGACTCGAGCTGTTTTTCAGTGTTACCTCAAATACTTTTCCCAATAATGGAATCAAAGATATAGGTCTATAATTTTCTAAGGAAAATTACCTTGATTCAGACCACAGTTAAATAAATGCTTCAAAGATTTCACCATATAGATACTAATCTCCTTTAAAATAGTGCTACTCATATCATATATGTCAAAAGAGTTCGAGCTCTTGAGAACATATATAGTACTCCAAACATCACACTCCGTAGCGGGCAAACGGGCAAAAGAATAAACTGAATTTGGAATCGACGAAACCATAGCATTTTGTATTTTTAAGTCAATCAGTAGATCCTTTATAGTGTTGGATACTATTTTACTGAAGATCTCACCAAAATTCTCAGCGCTGAGCAGTGAACTAGAAGTATTATGTGCAGATCGATTTCTCTCTTAATAAACAACTCTCTAAACATCCCTTGCTTTGTTTTGGAAATTTTCCAGAAAACTGTCAAATGCATCCTTCTTTGTGATTTCCTTTAAAAAAAATATTTCTATAAACATTTTGAATATAACCAATATAACAATATAGTAATATAGAAAAAAAAATAAAAGCAAACGAAAAAAAAACAACTGTTAAAGAACAGTAAAATAATGCTTGACCGACTCATACTTGACAAGTTTTCCCTAAAAATAAAGATAAAAAAAGTAGGGATTAGTTATTTCAAGTTACATTGCTTTAAAGCATTTCAATCATTTTTGGTGTAACATTTTCAACAGTGGATATCTCAAAATTAGATTAGATATACACCTCAACGTAAATAACCAATAATCAAAGAAAGCTTGATTAAAATTCTGTTCGTAGATTATCTTTACACCAAGTTTTCATGTATACCAAGAATTATTTTATGATCTTCGTATTTAATTCGATTTTATGAACATAAATGTTATGTACTTGTTATGCGTTCATTTAAATTCTTGCACGTACTCCACGATTTCCGGAGAGAGGTGTTATGTCGGTTTAATTGTGTGTTTTTTAACAAGAAATTGTAAAAAGTATTGATACAAGAGAGACATTAACCATTAATTAAGCATACACACATAAACATGTATATTAGAGCAATCTGAACTTATTTGTATTTCGATTCCCAGAAGTCCAGTCTGGCAACATAATTGCTCCCTCTCACAGTCGCCTAATCCGAGGAGTGCGATGAAGTAATTCAGATGTCAGATTTTTAAAAATCAAAATATATTCTGATTTGGAAAGTAATCCACGCACTCAATCAAAATAGCAACAACCATGTTTATTTATGTGTATTTTATTTTTGTGTTCAGTAATTCTGTATTAAGTAATATTAATTTTTCTTGCATCTATGGTTGAAAGATACTTACGTCAAAGTGATCTTCAGAGAAATAAATTGGAGAAATTAGACGTATAGCTGTTGAAACTCGGTATGCAAGATTAAGACACTTATTTCGCATTGTTTTCTTGTGTGGTACATAAACAAATTACTTTCTGAAAGTTTGTTTGCTGTATTATCACACAGATGGACAGCATACCTCTTATACACTTTAGAATTCATTATTTATAACACAAAATAACAAAATTTTTATGTTAGCACCTAAGGTTTATTGTTCACCAACAAAGGCGTGACGTCATTAGCGACGCCATGACACTGGTGAGCGTTTTGGCGTGAATTTGAAACTTAAAATTAAAATGGCATTTTTCTTCTACCAAAACTTTATTTTTTCCAGAAATAAGATATTTTTTGGAAATAGTAGAGACGTCCGAACATCACAGACCAATTTTTCAAAATGAGTTATCATACCTGTTCAATACAAGCTAGAATTAACTATTTTTGACAAAATTTTAATTGAAAATTTTCATTGTTCTTTCATAATGAAAATTTCTACACCACATTATTATTATTGATACTTCAATGAGCCCGATTATTTCAAAGTACTTATCATACGCCAGTTGTCACAATTTTTGTATTCATTTAAATTCCTCTATATTCGCCATTATTTCCGGAGGCGCCCTACAAGCCGCGGTAAAATCGAATTGTTTGCTTTATGACAAAGGAGTTGTAAAAAGTAGAAGGACAAAAAGGGAATAAAGGGACCATCCTTTGTTAATGGCATATTGGAAAGCCGAATGAAGGCTATTGTGGAAATATAAAGTTCAGAGTCTGAACTTCAGAGTTTACGTATATTTGCCGATGTCGTGTCCACAACATCCTACACACGTGTCTGTGTGATTGATAACGCTTTTTGTTGTTGTATATTGTTTTGGTTTTGTTATGAACGACAAGGTATATTAAATGGAATTGAAAGGAAAGCTAAGGGTATCCTTACACTTTAGTGATTATGTAGGGTATCCCACGAAGAACTGCCGTGATCAGTTTCTCGGGAAATAGAAAAATTTGGCAGTTTACTAATAGATCGGC
This sequence comes from Diaprepes abbreviatus, assembly GCA_034092305.1. Lineage (NCBI taxonomy): Eukaryota > Metazoa > Arthropoda > Insecta > Coleoptera > Curculionidae > Diaprepes > Diaprepes abbreviatus. Next base: position 5,289,797 of record JASJET010000039.1, read on the forward strand.
GGAGTTAACCTCATATGAGGTGATTTTAGTAGTGATAATAGTAATTATGTGGTATCTTATGTCTCATTTTCTTTTTTGGGGAAAATTTTCTATTTAACAATTAAGATGTGAAAAAACAGTTTTTTCGAGTTCTAGAAAAAGCTTTTATTTTTCAGTAAAAAAAGTTGTGAGCATTAAAAATACCTATAAAATGAGCTAAAGCATATCCAAATCGGATAATTTGCTCATTAGTTATTGTAACAAAACCTACCTTAATGGATGTTTTTGCAATTGTTTATAAACAATAGGAAAATATATTGCATTAGCTTTATATTAAACCGAAAGGAGTCTCTTGTTACATACAACAAGTGTGCAAAATTTCAAATAAAAATATTCAACAATTTCTTGCACAGTGAATTTGTTTATAACATTTTATGTTTTTTTTTATTGTTTATTCTCAGCGATCTAGAGATCGCATAGTGATCTGCGGTGCGTTGTCAAAAAACGATGTTTTCTTAGCGAGGAGGTCACAAATGACTCCATGTTTGGTAATATGCTTACCATAAAATGTTGCTCGTAGGGAGTTGATAACGGGCACGGTTCTGTGTGGTGGGCGCCCTCGTGTTGGTCAAAGATTTGCTTGTGTTCCATCAGAATATTTAAATACTTTTCTCTTGCAAAAGTTGATGCATAATTTAAAATTGGACTATAATTTGTTTTGTACTATTAATAAATTACCATTTAAGTTTTCTTCATAAAAATGTAGTTTTATTATTCCATCATTTCATAAGGCTGAAGCTAGCGACCAGCGGCCAAATCGAGATACAGCGCGCTATAGTATAAATTAAAATTTTATATATATATATATATATATATATATATATATATATATATATATATATATATATATATATATATATATATATGTACCGTGTAACACTGTGCAACCTCTAACACAGAAAGGATATGATGACGAGAAGTTTGCATTTACTGTTTCGCATTTTACTTCATTTACATACGGAGTTGCATATAGTTGTACATTTGCTGAATGTGATTTCAGCACTACAACAGCATAATGTGGATATATCCACTGCTATTACATCTCACATGGAGGAATCGGTGAAAGCCATGTAAACATATATACGCCATCTGACGAGAGGTCGGCGAAGCCGCGTTCAGTGTTGCATGCTTTCTTCCGATCTGTCCTGTGCTGTATTTTTGAATGTACTCAGTTTATTTAGTGATTTGACATTTGAAACATTGATGTCAAATTTCTCTCTCTCAGGTGAATTCAAATGAAAATATAATAATTGTCACAAAAGGTCAAACCATTGATTTAAAAACACAAATACAAACTTTATTCAGCAAAATACAAAAATATCAAGTGGGTGCAGTTTTTCTATGTAAAATTTTATAAAACACCTTATCTTAACCTAATTAAATTATAAAAATAATTCAATATACACTGTATTCTTTTTTATGGGATTTTGAATTGTTAAATCTGGCAATAAGCATAAATATCGAAACGGTTACAAATGCGTGGCGTCTTGAAATATGTGATTTTATTTAAATAAACTATAATATTTTAGTGAGTGCCGTTATTATTATTAAAAGTGATCTTGATGTAGTGCAAATTAAACATTTTATTTTTTATTATTACTACAACTATTTGTTATGTGGTTAGCATTAATCTATTTAATGAAAATTATTTTATTATTAACTATAATTTTTCTCAATAACGTTAGTATAAATCTATTTATTAAATTATTATTAGGCAAGTCAAAAATTTTTAATATCTTACACAATAGATAAATACCTTTTTTTATCTCCAGAAAATTTTTTTAATATCCACATTTTATATTTCCTCATTTCTTTCTTTTAATAAAACAAAAAATTATAAATTCTTTCTCCTTTGTCAATTATTTAAATATTTCCCATAGCTGCTTACTTATTGACTTAATTTATTTATTGATTTATTAAACTTCTTTTTTACTTCTTCTAAAATGGACTTTCACTTTCCAGAAAATTGTTTATTTCCAAAGCTCTATGGTTCTTCCTTTCACTTTTTTGAAAAATTTTAATAAATGGAACCAGCAATGCTTTTCTTCAATACACTGTCTTCCTTTTAAATTATTTATAAATAACTATCGAAAAACTTTTAGGTTATGGTTCTGTTAATAAAAAAGACTAGCGAATTTTACATTATGTCCGATCAATAATCACTACTACTTTTATTTTTCAAACTGAATATTGAGGTTATGTTAAATTTACGAACGAAATGATGGACCTGTACTCTCAAAAAAATCAATTTTAGCTTTTTATAGGAAGTAATCACGTGGTATAAATTTTTGTTTTAATTTTTTTCTGATTTGTCAGCCATCTGACGTGAACTCGCAACTAGATGAGATTTTAAGCTTTGAAACTCAAAAACAAAATGGATTCCTAATTGTCAATATATGATAAAATTTTGTTATTTTATTGATATTATGAAATAAATATTCTATTTGATGACAATAAATTATGATTTATATAAATTTTGGACTTTTCCTGACATTTTGATATACTTAAACTTTACCTTTGGTTATTATTTATCACATAAAATTGATAAATAAAATTGGATTACATCTAAGAAAATTTTATCTATACATTTTTACATACATAATTTTTAATTATAACTTCCTGAAATTGATAATTCTGGTTTAATTACTACTCTAATCTTATTTAACAAAGTTTTATCTATACTTAGGTACTCCTAGTTTCTTATCAAAATAAACGTATAATCTTATGTTTTCTTACACTATTATTGCACTTTTACAATGTTTCTTACAAAGTTTTAACAAATACTGTTTTTGTAATGCGTAGAATTTAATATGTTATTAATAACTATTGATAAATAGTGTCTGTATTTCACTAAATAGTTATTATTTTACGCTAATTTTTACTAATTCTTCTTTACCCGCACTGTTTATTAAAAGGGTGACGAAAATTCTCGTTTTCGTGGATTTCGCTATATTGTTTTTAAAACTGCTTTCTCAGCCACTAATTCTGGACAATAACACTTCTCACCTTATTCAAAATATCACGTATTTATTATTTTATGTCTTTCTGAGACCAATATGTTTATAATTCTAAATTTATGTATTAATGTCTAAACTTTCACATTAAATTTTTACATTTGATCATGTTATTACAGAATTTTTGGCATTTTATGCCCTTTTAAAACATGATTCTAGCATAAATTCTTACATACTATTTACTAATGACTATCCTACCATCTGCAATTACCATATAAATACATTAATTTATTATTTATGACCATTTTGTTTGACTTTTTATGAATATTTTTCTGTGATTTTTGGTGTTTACTTTTGTTACAACTTCCTCTAAATACCAAAAAAGGTTATATAATTTGTTCTCCAAAATCAACCCCATTGACCAGAGTTAATAAATTATATTTAATTAAATTATACAATACATAGTTATTGAAATTTTTCTACGATTTTTGTAAACTAAGCTTCTAATCACGTCATCATCAATATATATATATATATATATATATATATATATATATATATATATATATATATATATGGGTTACTTAATTTGTTCTTCTAAGACAACCCTAGCGGCAGTCCTTATATTAAAAGGATCATAAATTTCACGTTTTTCAAAATTTCTCGATAATTAATTGTTAATTACGCTTATAATAATGTCCTATAAACACCTATATAGGTCACATAATTTATTCCCCTAAGAGAACTCCAGCTGTCAAGGTTCAACCCTTATTTTTAAAATGTCCCAATTACCACATTTTTCAAAAATCTTCGGTGATTTTTGGCAGTTAAGCTTATAATAATGTCCTCTAAACACCTATATGGGTCACAAAATTTGTTCCCCTATGATAACCCCAACGACCAAGATTTAACCCTAATTTTAAAATTGTCCTAATTCTCATATTTTTCAAAATTTTATGGTGATTGGAGGACATTGTTATAAGCTTTGTTACCAAAAATCACCGAAAAATTTCGAAAAATATGACATTTATGAACCTTTTAAAATAAGAGCTTAACCCCGGCCGCTGGGGTTATAGAGGAACAAATTACAGGACCCATTTAGGTGTTTAGAGGACTTTATTATAAGCTTAATTACCAGAAATCATCGAAAATGTTTGGCATGTTCTTAATAAAACTTTGTTACATTCCCCCATAGATAATAAACAAATTTAAATAATCTTCGAACGTGTAATTTAATCGCTCCGGCAAGAAAAAGTGACATTTCTGTAGTGCTGTTTTGTTTTCTTTCGTCGCGTCACGCGGTCATGATCAACTAATAATAAAACTTAAAGGCTATATAGCGTTTTTACAATACAATTGCCTTAAATTTTTCAAATAGGTAACTGTATTCAAAGTTACCTTTATTTTTAATGTTAAATAATAACAGTATAAAAATAAGGGTTTACGTTTAAAATAATTGACTTTCAACGATTTTTTCACGTTTATACTTAATGTTACTTTTTGATCACTCTGTATTTATTTATTATCAAAATATCAACACAGTTCACTACAGTAGATCCCCTTCTAAAAGGGAACCAACCCGTACTAAATAAGAAAGGCTTTCATATAAGAAAAATTACTAGTTATGTTTAGAGCTGCAAAGGCCATTTTTGACATAAAATTTGAAGTATGTAAAAAACAATTAGATTTAGATATAGGAAATATGAAATATAGGAAATCTGATATATGAAATGTCTATAAATTTACGTAGAATCTAAAAATAAAATTATATATAGGATGTTACATTTAAGATAAGCAAAAAGTTATAAACTTCCTGTATAAACGGAAGTGCCATCATTTTAAAAATATTTTTGCCGAGTTGCCCCCATCAAGTTTAGGAAACTGCCTAATTTTAAAAATTCCAAAGTCTAGTTTCCGAGAAGCGATCGCGGTAGTTCGTCATAGGACACACTGTATATTCATACTTATTTATTATGTTTTAGTAAATTAAATAAAATACCATTTTGTTTTCAAACATATTTTTATTGCTGATCTTTTCAAAAATTCATATTATAAGATTGTTAAACTTAATAGCCAGGTTCACTAAGAAGATTTAACAGTTAAATCCGATCTAGTTGCGATAAATTTTAAATCTTCTAGTCAGCCAGTTTTGTTTTGCTAATGATATTGTCATAATTTATATTACATACCTTGCGATAAAGCCTTGAAATATATAAGAGAAATAGTGATATACCGAAAATAAATAAAATTTTCCATTTTTGCCTGTTCAGTAATAAAACAAAATCATTTTGTTGTGCTTGTATTTTAAGCTTTAAAACTTGCTTGACTTATAGTTGCTCTTGTCAGTTTAAGCTCTTTGCTGTCAATTTGTCCATCCTTTTTCCTGCGTGACTGTGCATGCGTATTAGCAAAACCTCTTTCCATTATCTTTAATCTCTCCCTAAATAATTCACAGTTTCCTGATAAATGGAAAATTTCCAGAGTTTCTCCAGTGTTTAAAAAAGGAGGCAAACAAAATATAGAAAACTACAGACCAGTCTGTATAATAAATAATTTTTCTAAATGTTTTGAAATGTTTCTGCAAGAACATCTATTTTCAAGCTGAAACACCTATTTAGTGGTTCCCTACATGGCTTTATAAAGGGTAGGTCCACAGCGTCTAATCTTTTCTGCTTTACTCAGTTTGTGGCTGATGTCTTGGACACGGGAGGTCAAGTAGACACAATATACACAGACTTTTCAAAGGCATTTGATAGGCTTGATCATGACATTCTGCTTGATAAACTGCATTGTTTTGGACTTTCGCAAAAATTAATTCTATTTTTTAAATCATATCTCTGCGATAGGCAGCAAATAGTAGAATGCTGTGGTCAGTCCTCGGAACCCCTGTGTGTAACTTCGGGAGTTCCTCAAGGGTCAATACTTGGTCCTTTATTATTTAATATATTTATTAATGGAATTGTGGGTGACTGTACAATGCTACTCTATGCGGATGACGCTAAAATTTTTACTTCTGTAAAAAAGGAAGCTGATTGTCAAAGACTACAAATAGCAATAAATACCGTCACCGATTGGTGTAACGAAAACAGACTGCCTCTAAACGTTGGTAAATGCAAAGTCATGACTTTCACATTAAAGAAAAATGTGCTGGTGTATGATTACAAAATTGATGGAACATGTGTTCCACGACTAGAATGCTTTAAAGATCTGGGTGTGAAAATTTGATATCAGACTTTCATTTGTTCCTCATATCTTATACAGGTGTGTTTTAAATCATTAGGCTTTATTATTAGAAGCTCAAAAATATTTTCTAATCAAAGTACGCTCATTTTACTTTATTACGCTTTTGTAAGATCTAAATTGGAATATGCTTCCATAATATGATTTCCTTATTATCAAAACCATATTAATGACCTGCGGCGTTCCCTTTTTACAGGGTACGGCAACGGATGCGTACGGCAGCTCAATATGTCGGAGGCTAGGTTCGTATCTCTTTTAGAGATAGTTGTGCTCTGCTTTGATTACCCAATAGGCGCCACCTGTTTTACATCATCTGTGTTACTTACCTAGTGATTAAACAGGAAAACACTTAGGTATGAGGAATGATTTTAAATTATTGACGGTTGGTGTATAGCTCCACAATGAAACGACTTAATTAAAACAAAATTACAATTCCATTTTATTTCCAAGAAAATTATGTACATAAATTAGAATGGTGCCTACAATGTTTTTTTTTTGTACTCTCTTGATAACTATGGTTGTTACCTCGGTTTTAAAAGGTTATATAAGATTTGGCCGCAAATGTTCTAGAACCTTTAGTTGCCAATAACGTAAGTTTTATAGAGTTATCAAAAAGTTCTTACATGTTATTACATCACATTAAAATATAATTATGTTGTTTTGTTTGTATTAAAAAAATTGATTTATAGATCCTATTCTTTAACTTAAGGTTTTTCTCCTACCTGGTATATGCTATGGTACCTCTCACTTTAGCGCTGTTGCTAGGATTCCTGTTGTGTTGTGGATGAATGGAGGCTTCACAGGGCCACTTCCAACTCACCAATCAAACGCAGGGTAAGGTTAAAACAGTCGTGGTCACATGGACAAGAAAACTAGGACCGGAACCATCAGAAAGCCATGACAGCAATATCGAGATGAAAAAAGTGAGATGAAGCCCAAAGATAAAAAAAGAACTGGCTTCAAATATTCAAATAGCCCTGAAATAAAATGTTTTTACCACATGTTCGTAAAGATAAGGGGCAAAATCTTACCTCATTGATTAGTGGACTTTAACGAAAAAAAAGACTTGACCGTTCGCCCTTTCAAAGCTGGTGGCAGGATTGGTCTGCTGCCTTCGGCGGTTCAACAGTAGAGTGAACGAAAATAAAAATCTCTCTTGCAACCAGACGTGACAAATCTTCGTGATATTTGTATTTAGTCTTGCCAACCTTATTCTCAACCTGGAGCACTTTAACCTAGTTCCGAACTTACACTGACCACCAGGTAATACGTCAAATATGGGCAAGCCATGGAAAATTATTAAAAAGAAAATTATGATCAAACAGTTCAAAGTCACTAATCACGATTAAAACAAAGTTCAAAAAAATTGCCACAAATTCCATACTGCATACTCAACCTGAAATGATCGGTCTCTACATGCCGTGTTCGTGTCAACGAATCGGGAATACATTCCCACATTACCGACTATAACCTTATACTTTTAATACTGAAATGGAATGTAAATAAATGAGAGTTTATTAAAAATAAAATATTTTACGACTTTGAAATTCAAACCAAATAATGTGATATATAAACTACATCAATTTACGAACTGTGTTAAGAAAAAAAAGAGTGATAAGTTACAAGACCAAAAGAGTTGTGAACAAAAAAAATAAATTCCATGTTTACTATTTTAAATTACGGGATAAATAATTAAATTTACTCAGGTAAAAATATACAAATTATATCATATTACTAAAAACATGTAGCATTGATGCTAACTGGTAAATTTAAATGCTACAGACCATGAGAGAGTTCAGCGGCGTTTCTTGAAATACCTAAGCTTTCGAATTGATGGACATTATCCTGAAACAGAGTTTCCGCATGAAATCTTACATCAGCGGCATCCTTTTGGTTCTCTAGAACATAGACGTATCGTCACAGACCTCAAATTTCTTTATAAAGTTTTGCATAATAGAGTGGAATGTAGTGATATACTGGAAAAAATAAGTTTTCTTGTACCTAGGACTTCAGCTCGCCAATCTGCCACATTCTATTGTCCTACACCTCGTACAAATGTGTGTAACTAGTCTCGTTTATATAGGATGTGTAGAAACTACAACGAAAACCAAAATAAATTCGACATATTTAGCTGCAGAATGGCACAAATAAAAAAAATAATTAAGTATGTAATATTTTGTAGTTTTGTTTCTAGTAATTTGTGTATGCTTGCTTTGTCATTGTGAATATTTAGGTTTTTTTTTCTGTTGTACCCATTTGTTAATTGGTTTTTTGAACTGTGAAATGGGTTTAAATAAATAAATAAATAAATAAATTTAGATGGTTTTAAAATTAAACCATGTTAGTGAATCCGGTTGTAAGTTTTTAGTGTCACAAATAAATACTTTTTTAACAACGATTTTTTTTCTAATAAATATTATTAGGTCACTTGAAGGTTATTATGTTAAAATTTCATTATTCATATGAACTGTCATGTTTCATCCGTAGACCTGAATCTAATGCGACCTATTTCCCTTTTCTCTTCTCATAAAATAAAAAAGAAACGATAAAATATAAAATAGCCCAGAACAAGATACATGGAAAATATTTTAAGAGTTTGACCCATAAGACTGATCCTCTTGAGTATCGATTCGAGCCCAAACTATCAGCCGAAGGCAATTTAAAAGAAGAAAGAATTTTTATTATTAATTTGATATTTTTGTATTCGGGGCAGGTTCAGTAAAAAATAATGGGTTTTATGAAGTATGCCATATAATTTGAGTAGAAAAATAGGAAATATTGATATTCAGGAAGATAGGAAGACAATTCCGTAAGAAATAATCGGTTTACAAATGTTAGTAAATGAATTTCCCAAATGAAACTCATTGACAAGCAGCTTAAACAATTATGCTTGTTACCCTGTCAAACTCTACTAATCCATTAGTGCATGAAGTTTGTAATAAATAATTTGGTCCCAAATATAACGAAAACTTGTTAATATAGGAATAAATTTCCTTTTACTTTTAAAAATAAGTAACGTCCGTTAAAATGGACTAAATGTCTATAATACCCTTTAACACTGTAATGAAAACAACGACTTTTCCGATCAAAATATTAATTGAAGTAGTCCTTAAGGTGAAAACCTATATTGAACTTGTCACAAAATAAAATGCCCCTTCTTACTATATATTTCGCATCTTCTCTTTGTCTGGTTATATTCTACACAGTAAATAACTTTCATTGGTAATATATTGCCTTGTGTATCTAGGTAAAAAATTACTTGCATTTTAATGTAAAATATATTCATGAAACACTATATAATTTTCGTATTTATAGCATGTAATTTTTGTTGTTTTTCCATGTCGATTTACTTGTTGTTAGATGCAGTGTAACTAACACATTATGTAAAAATACGTATTCCACCGTGTCAGATTATGTAAAAATACGTATTCCGCCATGTGAGATTACGTGAAAATACATTATAATATATGTTAGAAAATTTAAGTCATCAAGTAAAAAGGGCACCCCATACTCTTCTTATGAAAAAGTGACCCTGATTTAAACAAATTTAATTTTTAATATGATGCAATTTATGTCATCCTGACTAAAAATTATCCTTGTCACAACTCGATAATTTTGATGTTTTCTCGAATAATCTTTAGGAGACCTATATTAAAAAATACATATTTCACAAAAATAGATCACAGAAAAATTCAGTCTGCTTCCGTACTGATTATATGAGAAAATTCTATTTTATTTCTGATAAAGAAGAACATGAAAACCACACAGTATATTGAATTTTAACAGAAGTAACTGAAAATAGGATATAAATTACATCATATTAAGAATTGAATACCTTTGATCAGGAATACTTAACCATAAAAAATGTGCAGAGCTCCTTACCTATCTGTCGTTAAAATAATTCGTGAATTAGACATATGAATACGTCAGTAGGTAGGGATTTTCATTCATCTTCTGAATAAAATAACGAACAGTTGCTGTAAACGAAACCTTTATTATTGTAGTGATCTGTATATAAATAAAGAAATAAAAGCTGATATAATAACGATTTATTTATATTGAAACAACTAACCAATATTTCGGAAAACAAACAGGTACATATTTTGGTTATTTTACCAAACAAGACTGAGACAGAACAAAAGTTAAACTTATACAAAAGGAGTCATGCTATAATGAGATTATTTAAAAACAAGTTTTTTTTTAAATTTACATATTTATTGTATATTATATATAAGAAAGTGGCTCACAAAAACTTGTAACTAAAAATTTATTTATAACAAAAAAAACTTAGCAGCTCAGATTAATAATAACGGATACATTTACACATAATTTTGTACGCATAGAGTGGGGATAAATTCAATGGATAATCAGAGCGACCCAGTAGTCTTCGTATCTATTTTATTTGTGACTCATGTACTTAGCAGGTTTTGTGATTGGTAGATGTTTACTAGCTTTTAAAATGTCTTTTGCTAATTAAGCACTTCGTGTAACGCTGCTTATTATTAACTTTTAGGAATCGAGTAATTGTCCACAAGGTTTATTTACTTCCACCATGGCTACAACGTTTTCTTGACATTTTAGAAGTAACATTATAGTAAAAGTAAAATACTACAAAGCATCCACACTTATATATCTATTTTTTCGTATTACTATTTCAAACTTAAAAGATCTTGGTGCATACTGACACAAAAATTTTTAATCTGAAGTTTGTAGTCAGTTATATTTTTCTTGTAATTATACAAATATATATATATATATATATATATATATATATATATATATATATATATATATATATATATATAGATAGATAAACTTATATTTACAAAAAAAATATTTCAACTTATAATAACAGAAACCTTTCTTTAAAGTAAAGCCTTCATAAATATATGGCGCCAATTTATTTTTAGCTTTACTTTACATAGAAGTAAATCTATGTATATTTCTAGTTACATATTTTGTTAATAAAATTTATAACCTATTTTTCGAATTTCGTTTTTTAGATATTGTTCCGCTTTCAGGGTAAATATCAAAAAAGTATCTTTGAGTAAGTTCTAATATAGAACTTATTTTGTTTGGGTATTGTAAAATAAATACATAGTAAAAACAAAAAGTGTTTACAAAAGCATTAGTGAATATTAAATATTCCTCTGCTACTATCTCCTTGTCCATGCCAATCTTAAAGAATAAATTTTCACCAAATCTAAAAATTGAAAATTGTTGCACTAAATTTGTAGATACAGCATCAATCTGTAATTTTACGAAACTTTTGCAATAAAAATATGTTTAAATATTTCCATTTCAAATTTTAACTTCATGACTTGTTAAAGAAAAAAAAGATAGGGTTTTGTAACTAAAACACAATTTATTTGATAAAAATAAACTTTTGAGCCAAACGTGTTACCTATACAGTTAGTATAACAATAATGGACGACTGCCACGTTTCGCTGCTGCTCTTGAGAGATGAGCGGGGGAAGCGTCATGGGCGATTCAACATTATTTTACAATATTTTACATAATTTTATACTATTTTACATTATATTACATTATTTTACACTATTTTACATTGTTGTACATTATTTTACATTATTGCCCATTAATTTACTGTTTTTATGTAATCATACTTGAAAGCATATGTAATGGGAAAAAATACATTGTACAGGGTGAGTCAACGATTGGATGAAGTAGGTTTGTGCCTTTTCGGTGAAATTAACAAAGAAATTATATTTATTGTTTGATACAGTTTATTTTTACGCAGATTTTAAAAATATTTAGGACTCTACAGGGTGAGCCAAAAAACTAGGACAGCATAAAGTTGTATTTTTTTAAATAGAATACCCTATATACGAATCGTATTTTCGATTTAGCTTATAATTTTAAATCTTTTTTATTAAGAGTTTACTATAACAAAACTTTATAGTTTCTGAGATAATTAAGTTTAAAGAAAAAAGTCACATTTTCAAGCATCAATTCAATCCTAAATAACGTTTTCAATTTTGTGACAAATATATTCAAATTTGGAATTTAGCAAGGCCAAGGACAAATTAACATAATTTTTACCTAATATTTGCAATAAAAGCTACAGGGTGTTGAACACATCGGCTCAAATTTGAACAAGTTTCAATGAATAAATATCTTTTTTTTTAAATGGTACACCTTGTATATTTTCATGTTATTTAAAAGAGTAATAAAAACCCTAAAAGTTTTGTTCAATATATCCTATACCTATTTATAATAGTTTTTGAGATATTTCAGTTTTTCTTATTTTCCATACTTTTTTACAGAAATAGTCTTCATTATCATAGTAGCCATGGCAAAAACAATGTAAAAGAACATTTTTCTGTGTGTCAAATTTATAACCGCAATCGCTTCTTTTGGTTTTTATGTAGTGTAGTATGGTTTTTTTTGCATTCATCTTATATTGTAAAATGAATTTTTCAAAGAATAAGTTAATAGATATGATTTATACAATAGGAGAGGCTCAAAAAAAATGCCTTCTTGCTCAAAGAATATACAAAATGAAGTATCCTGATCGACGCCAGCCTAATACCCATACTTTTCAAAACTTAATGCAAAGATTTGATTCTTCTGGTACTGTTGATTATCTATAACGTAAAGTGGTCAACAAACCAGTAACTAATGAAGAAAAAGAACTACAAGTATTGTTAAATGTCCAGGAAAATCCTTATATTGGTAGCCGTCAGTTAGCAGCATTATGTGAAACATCACAATCCACCGCTAATCGTACTACCAAGAAATATAGGTATCATCCATATCACATGGAATTACACCAAGAATTGCATGGACAGGATTTTGAAAGTAGTGTAAACTTTTGTCGTACAATAAATGCGGAGATTCAATTAAATCCAAATTTATTATGCAAGGTAATGTTTAGTGATGAAGCTACTTTTAGAAGTAACGGTGCCGTAAATAGACGCAACATGGATTATTATGCCACAGAAAACCCATTTTGGATTAGAGAGGTGCAACATCAAAACCACTGGTCATTAAATGTTTGGTGTGGTATTCATCATAATCGAATTATTGGACCCCACTTTTTTAATGAACCACTAAATGGCCATAGTTACTTGAACTTTCTACAAGAAGAACTTCCCCAACTGCTTCAAGGTCTCGATAGGGATGAGCTCGACAGTATATGGTTCCAGCACGATGGTGCGCCTCCGCATTACCATCGTGAAGTTCGTGCGTTTTTGGACCAACGATATCCGCAAAAATGGATTGGACGTGGGGGTTTCATTGAGTGGCCACCAAGGTCTTGCGACATCACCCCATTAGATTTCTTCCTATGGAGTTATATTAAAAATAAGGTGTATGTTAATCCACCAACAACAGTGGAAGATATGCGAAACAGGATTAGGGATACCTGTAGAACAATAACGCCACTAATTTTGTCCAGGGTCCGAGAAAATCTGCAAAAAAGACTAAATTTGTGCATTGCACAAGAGGGTCGTTTATTCTAACACTTATTAAAAAGAAATAATTAATCTCAGTATTTAATAGGTATTTTTTTTGTTTCAATTTAGTATAAAAGTAAATATGTATTTGCCTTGTCGTTATTGTTGTGTTAATTTTTTCATATTATGTTTAATTAAACTATTGCCGTTGTAATATAACGAATAATGTATTTCATCATATTTAACCACATTCTTTTTGTTTCTGTAGTTTCTTTTTATTATTTTACATGGCTACTATGATAATGAAGACTATTTCTGTAAAAAAGTATGGAAAATAAGAAAAACTGAAATATCTCAAAAACTATTATAAATAGGTATAGGATATATTGAACAAAACTTTTAGGGTTTTTATTACTCTATTAAATAACATGAAAATATACAGGGTGTACCATTTAAGAAAAAAAGATATTTATTTATTTAAACTTGTTCAAATTTGAGCCGATGTGTTCAACACCCTGTAGCTTTTATTGCAAATATTAGGTAAAATTTATGTTAACTTGTCCTTGGCCTTGCTAAATTCCAAATTTGAATATATTTGTCACAAAATTGAAAACGTTATTTAGGATTGAATTGATGCTTGAAAAAGTGCCTTTTTTTCTTTAAACTTAATTATCTCAGAAACTATAAAGTTTTTTTATAGTAAACCCTTAATAACAAAGATTTAAAATTATAAGCTAAATCGAAAATACGATTCGTATATAGGGTGTTCTATTTAAAAAAATACAACTTTATGCTGTCCTAGTTTTTTGACTCACCCTGTAGAGTCCTAAATATTTTTAAAATCTGCGTAAAAATAAACTGTATCAAACAATAGATATAGTTTCTTTGTTAATTTCACCGAAAAGGCACAAACCTACTTCATCCAATCGTTGACTCACCCTGTAAAATTTCAATAGCAATAAAAGTATTTAGATGTAGATTTACATGCGTTTTTTACTGTGTATAAGATGTAAAACATAAACATAAGTTTTTGTTTAATTTCCCCTATATTTTATTGTTTAGAAAACCCATAACGCGTTTCTCTACGATGCAGGTTCTTTGGATGTTTGATCCATATTTTAAATAAATATCACACTAAATTTTCTGAGCTTGATCGGATATTTGATTTTGTAATAACCATTTCCTCTTTAGGTCATACTAAATAAATTTATATTGCAATAAAAATATGCAGATTCACATCCCAAACACACTACCGAGTTAAAATAATTCTCACGAATGACAATCACGAAGGGAATACAAAATTTGTTCATATGCTCATGAATATTTATTTATCCAGATATGCATGTTCTAGTTTTGACTTTGTTTAGCTGCCCTGAATATATTGCCCGTATGGCATGAGCTTTATCAAAAATTTGTTAATAACTTGGAAAATAAATTGCTGATAGAGTGTTCTTGGAAATTATTTTCCATAAAATATAAATATTCCATGAAGCTCAACGACATAAACAGTATATTTTATTCATGTTGATTTGTGTGGTAGATTTTTATGAATTTGCTCATTCAACGAAAAAAGATACAATTTTTCCTTTGGCTTAATGTCCAACCCATAAATATATATATATATATATATATATATATATATATATATATATATATATATATATATATATATATATATATATATATATATAATTTATACGGCACGAAATATTGCGACCAAAATACGTGTCTTTGAAAAAGTTTTACTTTTGGAATATATGGGGGTCTAATATAGTTACTTTTTTATTCCGTGCCCTATAGGGTGAATAATCCTATATATATATATATATATATATATATATATATATATATATATATATATATATATATATATATATATATATATATATATATATATATATATATATATAAAATAAAATAGAATCAAATATTGGCGAAGCGGACGTGAAAATTTGTCAATCTACATGATTTTCGTATTAAAAAGTGCGGAGCACTCCAAAGTATGGAATAACTCCGGGTCGGACAGATGGCGACAGCGCTGTATCGTCCTAATATGGGACTCGTCAGGCCACCGCAGTCGGTACAAACCATCAGATGATGGTTTGTACCGACTGCGGTGGCCTGAGGAGTCCCATATTAGGACGAAACAGCGCTGTCGCCATCTGTCGGACCCGGAGTTATTCCATACTTTGGAGTGCTCCGCACTTTTTAATACGAGAATCATGTAGATTGACAAATTTTCACGTCCGCTTCGCCAATATTTTATTCTATTTTATTTTAAATTACACGGACAAAAACTTATCTACATATTTATATATATATATATATATATATATATATATATATATATATATATATATATATATATATATTGGGCTTATCTTTGAACAGTAACATTTTCAGTTATTTACTTTTTCAACAGTAATTTTTAGTATTCAGACTTTAATCAGCTCGATGTTTGACTTATTACCATATTTTAGAAACTAACAATAACAAATAAGAAGTCGAAATTTATTATAATGAATTTAAAATTTAAAACCTATTACAAAACAAGTCTTAAATAATCTAAAGAATTCGTTTCATTAACGGAAATTTATTAGCTGGGCAATAAGCCAGATTTTTACATATTTTTTATAAAAGTTCGTAGATATATAAAAATCTACTGTATAAATCGGATATACACACGTATTAAATGGAAAATTCTAGTTTATATCATGCACTGAAAATATTCAGACGCACGATACAAAGTCAAAATTAGAATATGCATATCTTCACTACATAGTATAAAACAAAGTCGCTTTCTCTGTCCCTATGTCCCTTTGTATGCTTAAATCTTTAAAACTACGCACCGGATTTTGATGCGGTTTTTTTCAATAGATAGAGTGATTCAAGAAGAAGGTTTATATGTATAATAACATCCATTAAATAGTGGAGAAATACTGTTATTTTTGAGGTTTCTAATGTGATGTCGTTAATTATCATATTTTTTTCCGCTTACATTGCAAACGCAGGCTGAACCCTACGAGATTTATCAAAATAATGTACTAATTATTTGTACACATTGAAAAGGTCTACAGAAAACTCCGCGATGGTATATGTCTATCTCTCATGGATATCCCACAATAACATTTTTTTGTCATTTACTTTTTACGACAAATAATGGCAAATTTTGAAGCGATTTTAACCAATACAGCATTAATCCTTATCCAATTAAATAGCTTAAATACATTGTTGATTTAATATAGATCTATATGGTCCTTTACAGCACAAGATTTAAATGAATATTTTCGAAGATATTACAGATTTAAAATTGCGGGAAGTAGCGCTTGCGGCGGTACTGGCCGACCGGGGCGGCGGCAGCGTGCCTATAAATAGCGCGTCGGAGGCCGATGTAATAATTGTTGTAAAAATAAAATAAATAGTCACAGTTTTTCTGTAGTGTATTTAGTATCAGCATTGCACCCGTGCGAAGCCGGGGCGGGTCGCTAGTGATAAATAAATAACAATTTTATTCCCTTCATGATTTTTAATTGTGAGGATTATTTTAGCTTGGTTTTTAGTGTGTTTGGAATGCGCTTCTGAAAACTTTTATATGATTATTTAAACTGACGTCATGACAGATTTGTCCTCGTTAAACTTTTACCATATTTGTTACATATTTGATCTGAGCCACGTTTTCATTTGTCTCAGCAATGAGAATGTTCGCTCTGCACTGCAAAAACCACTAGGCAATGTTCGAAATATTCTTAAAAGAGAGTTGGTGAGGAAGTATTTCTTCAGAACACTCTAATAATTGTAAAGCATCATATGAAGAATCCAGATTCTTCTGCACATAATTTGCTTTCCAAAATATAATACAATATTATTTGAAGTAGAAAGTCCAATGTTTGTAATATATCACGATAACTGTTTATAAATATCACTCAAATTAACTTAGCACAACATATGAAATTAATTGTGTCAGAGCTTCTTCTGTGCAGACACATATACTTTCACGACTCATACTGCACCTATGCTTTTGTTTTTCTTGGAATTTTAAGTAAGAGACTCTGATATTATGTGATCGTTGTACTGGCTGGGGTTATACTAGTCACTGTGTTTCTCAAGCTTACTGTTACCGGAGTCTTACTCCAGATTCATTACAAAATTCTGCCTAGGCATGCACTGATGGCCTCATACCCAGTAACTGAAATTGGGAGGTAATCAATGTAGACCATTAAAATTTATTCTAGATTTACCATCTAAACTCAGCCGTAGTGAAAGAAGAATAAACAACTAAAACATGCGGAGGCAACATAAGGCAAACCAACACGAGACAAGACGAGACCAAAAAATGGTATAAGGATAATGTGTCACTTTTTTAAATACATACTCAAATATGAAAGGGGGTTGGCCTCCCAAAAAGGAGATCCCATTAGAATAAGTTTGCTTCTTTGAAA
This sequence comes from Diaprepes abbreviatus, assembly GCA_034092305.1. Lineage (NCBI taxonomy): Eukaryota > Metazoa > Arthropoda > Insecta > Coleoptera > Curculionidae > Diaprepes > Diaprepes abbreviatus. Next base: position 5,307,884 of record JASJET010000039.1, read on the forward strand.
ACAAATATCAAAAGCATTTTTTTTTTCTTAGCTCTTCTCAGCGGCAATTTTAAAATTTTTTGGATGATGTGGTATCTTTCGTGTTCTTTTGAACTTCGTTTATCAACCAAGCGATATATTTTCGTGGACGCATCCAAAATAATGTAGCGTTTAGCCACAAAATCGATTGTACTTAGTAGCAACTATTTATACTTACAAAAGGGAAATATAAATATTTCTTCTGATCACTTGAAAAAACTGTCTCATCAGGAAGCCAGACTCTGTTGTTATTTCCAGTAACTTTTCAGATCCAACGGTTAATATTGTTTTTTTCGCTATTTTCTTTTAGTTCAGTTTCATTAGGCATTATTTTAGCTTCATCAAACTGAGCATAATAGATTTCTTATTCTATTTGTTGCCTTTGTTCGTAATTTTTATTGTTTTTTGCATGTTCTGAGCGTTTTCTTTATATTTTTTTGTCCCTTATTTTCATTTAATGCATTCATAAAAACTTATATCTTTTCTCGTTTCTTTTTTTATTCAGCTTATGCAATTTTGCTAATTCTATTTTATTCGCATCAATGTTTATTATAACAGGTTTCTATTTCTTTAGAAGGTTTTGTGTTTTGTCGCTGATTTGGCTATTTTTATTGTGTAGTGTAGTACCCTCTTTTTGTGTTGTTTCTGTTATTAATGACGTAATATCTTCATTCACTCTATTTACATCTTGTGTGTTGGTGAATTTGTTTGGTTTAAGTGTTCCCCTTATTTCCCTCGATCCTTTTTGACAGATGGTCTAGTAATATCAATAATATTTTTTTTGTTTAGAAAGATCTTCTCTCGCAGTGCTTTGAAATTTATATGCAAATTTGTTCGAATCACTATATGGAGGCTTCCAACTGTAAACTTACGTATATCGATTTATCTTGTTTGATATGTATTTGGGTAAAAATTGTGAAATTTATTTCCATTTTACTTCATAGTTAGGGCTTGGCCACGTCCATTTCCGTTGTTCTATTTTCTTGAAAAAAATATTTATTATGTAAAGGTTATTTGTTTTTGCAAAGTTTACTAGTAAATCTTTCCAATTTCTTTGTCCGATTCTGTGAGTTCCTATACTATTATCGGTTTCCTTCCTTCTTCGGCCTCATTTTGTATTAATGTTTCTTATTGTTAGTGTGTAAGTGGTTTAATTTTACCAGACAACCTCTGTAAACTGTTTATAGAATTATTCTCTCTAGATTTAATGGTAGGTATGTACGTATATCTGTATTATATTTCTTTTTAGTTAATTGGAGTCTTATATATGCTATTCTGTCAGATATGCCTTCATACACCTCAATGTTTTAAATGTATTAAGATTTTGATAGCCAGAAACATCTGGGGCAGATTTCAATTTTCTAAATCTAATTTTAGTGGGTCGCTATCGATAAGCTACAAACTAAACAAATCAATAATACCGAGATTTTTCTTACCTATTATAGAAGATTATCTAGGAAACAAGATAAAAAAAAGTACATCGCTATCAATGTATTTCTTTAGGTCTAATTTTTAGTAAATAGTATTTTTATTTAATATCAAATTCAATATCGAAAATTTATTAACCGGTCAAATGTCAAGAATTTGTTGCATAGTAATTTATAAGTACAGGAATGTACCATTACCATTTAATATATATATATATATATATATATATATATATATATATATATATATATATATATATATATTTACAGGGTGATTCAAAAATCGATCACGAAACTTAAGGGGGTGATTCTACTTGACAAAATAAGGGTAGAGCTTCATATAATTTTTTTTCAAAATGTCATTTGTTTTCGAGTTACAAGCCGTCCAAGTTCAAGTTTTTATTTTTTGTTTTTTGAATTACTCGCTTACAGGAAAACCGATTTGACTAATATTTGAAAGATAGGCTAAGTCTTCTGCGCTTCATCATTTTAGTTACAATTCACATTGATTGTTTGCCGCTAGAGGGCACTTTACCTACATTGAAAATTGTTTTTTTGTCATAATTTTTTAGTGTTGACAGCTACAGTAGTTTTTGGCATAATTTCTGAAAGACTGATGCCAGGCCTTTAAAAAAGGTGCTCTTTATTTACTTCGCTAAACCCAACGGTTTAGACGTAAATCACCCTTAAAAATTAAGTGGTAAATTTACTTTTCTCATTTCATTACCACCAGCTACCAGGTAAATAGCTATCAAAGTATACTAGAGCTGTCAGTTTAACATCAAATAAATTCGCTTTTTAAACTATTTAATTTATAATCTTAAAATAACTAATAATGGCTAATCAGTAAATATTCATATTATGGATTATTGCGATATACATTTAATTGATAAAAATTAATGAAACAGTACTAAACAAACTAAAAAAGATTCTCAAAATGTCCCCCATTTTCTTCCATACATTTCCTAACACTCTTCAAAAAATGTCGCCTAACTCGATGAAAAATTTCTGGTGTTTCTTTAATAATTTGGCACTTTTCGATTATCCTGAAGCGAAGATCCTCGACGTTGATTACTGGAATATCGTACACCAATTGTTTCAAATGACCCCAAAAGAAAAAATCCATAGGATTAAGGTCTGGTGACCTCGCTGCCCATGCCAATGGTCCACTTCGTCCTATCCATCGCTCAGGATACGTTGCATTCAAATACTGTCGGACACGTATACTAAAGTGGGGCGGAGCTCCGTCTTGGAGGATCCACATGTTGGCCCTTACTTCCAATGGCACATCTTCCAGATACAATGGGAGACGATTTTGGATAAAATCTAAGTATACGTCACCAGTTAATGGGCCATCAAAGAAATGAGGACCAATAAGGTAATCTCCTATTATCCCTGCCCACACATTTAGTGAAAATCTACGCTGATGTTTCGTTTCTACCACATTGTTTGGGTTCTCGTAAGCATATGTGTGGATGTTGTGTAGATTTGTTATGCCATCACGAGTGAAACCAGCTTCGTCAGTGAATAATATGACGCCAATTAATCGATTATCGTGTTCATACTTAGCTAGGATCTGATTGCACATTTCCAACCGTCTCGGCCGATCATCGTCATAAAGAGCCTGCACCTTTTTTGAATGAAACGGGTAGAGTTGTTCTTCTCTTAGTATCCTCCATGAACTAGCCTGACAGAGCCGCACTTCATTCCCAATTTTTCTAGTACTAATACCTGGATTATCTTCAATAATTTCAAGCACTCTTTCTTCTTGTTGCACGTTTCTAGCAGTTCTAGGTCTTCCCCTATTTCCATTATAACTTTTAAAGGAACCACATTCCGCAAGCCTCCTGTGCACACTGGAAAATGTTTGAGCATGAGGGATATTTCTTTCCGGATAACTCTCCATATAATATCTTCTTGCCAACTCTGCATTACCATTTGCTTTTCCATAACAAAAATGGATATCACAATATTCGATATTTGAATATTGGTGATTAGCCATTATTAGTTATTTTAAGATTATAAATTAAATAGTTTAAAAAGCGAATTTATTTGATGTTAAACTGAGAGCTCTAGTATACTTTGATAGCTATTTACCTGGGAGCTGGTGGTAATGAAATGAGAAAAGTAAATTTACCACTTAATTTTTAAGGGTGATTTACGTCTAAACCGTTGGGTTTAGCGATGTAAATAAAGAGCACCTTTTTTAAAGGCCTGGCATCAGTCTTTCAGAAATTATGCCAAAAACTACTGTAGCTGTCAACACTAAAAAATTATGACAAAAAAACAATTTTCAATGTAGGTAAAGTGCCCTCTAGCGGCAAACAATCAATGTGAATTGTTACTAAAATGATGAAGCGCAGAAGACTTAGCCTATCTTTCAAATATTAGTCAAATCGGTTTTCCTGTAAGCGAGTAATTCAAAAAACAAAAAATAAAAACTTGAACTTGGACGGCTTGTAACTCGAAAACGAATGACATTTTGAAAAAAAATTATATGAAGCTCTACCCTTATTTTGTCAAGTAGAATCACCCCCTTAAGTTTCGTGATCGATTTTTGAATCACCCTGTATATTACAAAAGTGAAAAATGAAACACCTAAAATGAATAACTGTAATGTTGTATATTCAATTTCTTGCACCAATTGTCCAAAAAAAAGACATAGGAATGAGAACCCAGTTACTTAAAAAAGTAGATTAAATGGGCACAAATTCACGAAAAATGCTATGACTGTATTAAGTAAACATGTATGAGAAACAGCCCATTCCTTCAACTACAACAATACAACAATACTTGAACGTGACCGTAATTATAACAAATTGACTGTAAAGGAGATGATGGAAATAAAAAAAGAAAAAAAAATGCAGCTAATTACAGAACTGATATAAATAACCTAACCCACATTTACACAAATCTAATTAAAAATTAATATACCCTCTTAAAAGTCAATAAATGGAAATATCCTTTTAGAACATTTATATGTTATTAGTTTTAATAAAAAAACTAAAGGCTCCATAAGTAATGATTTAAAAAATAATGTAATAAAAAAAAATGTTTCTCCAACACCACAATCAGTATTGTATCTTTCTATCTTTCAGTATCGAAATAGAAATAGCAAACTCAAGGTGTGTACATACATATTTTTTTGAAATTTTGAATATTTTTAAAATTATATAAAGATTTTAATTGTAAAATAACTTTTTAAAAATATTTTTTTGAATTGTCTTTTAACTTTTTCTGTTAATGTGTAGGATTTTAAACATAATTTGTGTATTTTAAATTTTAGGTTGTTTGACTAAGGAAAATGTTATTGTTATTACTGAATTAAAGAAAATAATATAAAAAAAGGCTTTTTGAAAATGGCTTAAACAAAAGGCGAAATGTCAAAACACATTATTTTTTTAACATCCACATATGAATCTAATCCCAAGAATACAATATATATATATATATATATATATATATATATATATATATATATATATATATATATATATATATATATATATCATTTTTCTTTTATTTTGTCTTTTCTTGGGTTTAGGTTCTATATTTAATAAATACATAAAAACTGTTTGACGTTTCGCCCTTTATTCAAGGCATTTTCAAAATATTTGCTACCTAAAAATATATAATTAAATTACATCATATAAAAACATATTCACACATTTTCGAAAAACAAACAAGACACTTAAATAATAGTTAAAACTTTAAAATCTCTTAAAAATATTTAATTTTACCGGTACGCACCTTGACATTTTGCTGTTTTGTTTCTGAATAAAATTTAAATTTTGCATCGTTTACTGAGGATACGTGGAATGCGAATGTGTTTTATTTTTTTAATATTTTTTATATTTTACAATGCATAAAAAAATAAATATGGTATATATTTGGTTTTATGTTTAAGAGGATATTTCATTTTTGATTCTTATTTGACTGGATCGAACACTTAATGTTTAAATTAGGTTTGCGTAAATGTGGCTCAAATTTCCCATATCTGTTCTGTCGTTAACCGTGTTTTTATCTTTTTTAATTTCAATCATTTCTTTAATCTGTAATTTTTGGTAATTCATATCTTTGTTTTTTATAATGGTACTGTTATAATCAAAAGTGTGTTTTTCGTCCTGTGTGTGTTTGTTTAACGCTGTTGAGGCGTTTTTTGTATATTTATGGCCATTCAATCTGTTCTTTAGCAATTGGCTCGTCATGCCTATATATTTTTTGGGACAATTTGAGCAAGGGATCGAATATATTATATTTGATTTATTCATTAGAGGAGTTTTACTTTTTAAATTTGTGAACAATGTATTTAATTTATTATGTGACCTGTGGCATACGATGATATCATGCTTTTTTAAAATGTATTTTATTTTTTCTGACAGCTCACTAGTGTACGGTAATGCCACATATTTTTGTTGTTTATGTTCTATGTTTTTTGTTTTTACGTTATTATATAACTTATATGTTCGTTTATCAATTATTTTGGTGATAGTCTTTTCGTTGAAATTATTATTCATTAGTGTCTCTTTTACTTTTTGCAGTATTTTTGGTCGGAATTCTGGAGACGTAAGGGAGATAGCACGATCAGATAGACCGATTATAACACTATTTTTTTGAGTTTTTGAATGATTAGAGAAATAGTTTAGATATCTACCTGACCAAGTTGGTTTGGTGTACCATTCAGTTAAAACTTTGTTCTTTCTGCGTATAAGCGTCATATCTAGAAAATTTATTTTATTATTATTCTCTATTTCGGAAGTGAACTGTAATTTTTCGTTGAAACTGTTAAACTCTTGGAGAATTTCATTTATTTTATTTTGTGGTACAGCTGCTATGCAATCATCGACAAAACGTTTAAAAAATATTATGTTAAAGTTTAATTTTTCTAAAACCCTTTCCTCTAAATATTCCATTACTAGCTGAGCAATGGTAGATGAAATTGGTGATCCCATAGCACATCCATCAAGTTGTTTGTAAAAGGTATTTTCGTACTGAAAGTAATTTGTATTAAGAACGAGGTCAATAGCATCCATAAAATTATTTTTTGATAGCGATGTATGTTTTTTTAAAATTTCCCATTTTTCTGCTAAAATAGTGTGGACAAGTTGATTTGGTATGTTTGTATACAAAGATATAACATCTAGCGAAATGAGTCTGTAATTTTCAGGTAGGTTTACTTTATCAATAAATTTTTTAAAGGCGAATGAATCTTTAATAAAAAAATCGTTTTTGCCTGTAATATTTGAAATGCAATCTGATAAGAATTTTGATAAACTATAGAATGGCGATTGTGTACAAGAAACAATAGGTCTTAGTGGTATATTTTGTTTATGTAATTTTGGTAGGCCGTATATTTTTGGTGGAATAGCATTGTGAATGGTTAGCTTTTTTGCATCTTTTTCAGTTAGTTCTTTTAAATTGAGCAATTTTTTTATAAAGGTATTATTTTTTTTTTGATATAAGTTGGTTGGATCACTCTTAATATTTTTATAAGTATTTTCGTCATTTAGTACGTTGTTCATTTTTGTCTCGTAATCTGCCTTGTTCATAACCACTGTTTTATTGCTTTTATCAGGCCTTAGAACAATGATTTGAGGATTGTCTTTGATAAATTTTTTTGTTCGATTCATTTTCTTTTTTAAATTTTTTTGGAGGCTGTTACTTTTTATTGTTTGGTGCCTTATTTTGATTTTATGGTTAGTTAAAACATTTGTTACTTCAGCTCTAATTGTGTCTTTCTTGTCATCTGGCTCATTGCTAATAACAGATTCAATGGAGGCTATATATTCGGTTATTGGAATATCTTTTTCTTTTGTAACATCTAATGAGAAATTTGGACCATATGATAAAACTTCATTAACTTCGGACGGTATCGGGGTATTAGATATATTTTCGATCCATTTGGACCTGTCGTTGTTTGTTTCTTTACAGATTTCACGCTTTATAAATAATTTGTTTAATTTTTTTGTTGTCTTTTTTTAATTTTTTTATGTAATTCCTCAAACTTTTTATTTTCTAACGATAAGAATCTATCTAATATAACATTTGTTAAGTATCTCTCAGTTTTTTTGATGTTTTCTCTAATGGATGCATTTAAAGAATTTATTGTTTTGGTTGCCTCTGTAATTGATAAGTTTAAAATATTAGATTTGGCTCTCATGATGATATATATATATATATATATATATATATATATATATATATATATATATATAAAGTGTAACCTGGACATTCATGTTCTAAAAGCCCAAGCTATTGACAGCAAAGAGTCACTAATAAATACACTTATGACTATTTTATATATTCATACATATGTATTACATTTAGGTTTATAGGTGTACTTAAGGAAATAATTTATTCAAACATTCTAAAAATAATATTTACCCTGTGCACATTTCTTGTTTGTAATAACTGTTCTAGTTTGCTTGTGTATTTAGCTCCGCACATATCCGGTAGTCTTACAAGAGTTAAAAAGATTAGGCAAATGGCAAACATTGCAAGTACTACCTATTATAGAATCTTTAGGGAGTTTTCGTGTCGTCACGTTATTTGCTTTTTAATAAATCTTACTGTAATTGATTTCGGTAGGACATAATGGGTTTAAAGTATATATGTTGAAATGTCAATCAATTAATATATATATATATATATATATATATATATATATATATATATGTTTATGAGGCTTTCACGGATTCCTCCGTTCTCTCACTGTTCGCATTTTACTTCATATATATATATATATATATATATATATATATATATATATATATATATATAAAGTCCATAGTCGTTATTTTGATTTGTGTACACATTGCCAATTGAAGCAAGATACTAAAACATTAACACTGGCCACGATTTCTAGAATTAATCCCGTTTTCTAAATATACAGGGGTATCGCAACAAGTCCTTGAAGTCTAATATATATGTATGTATGAAGCAAGCTACTAAAACATATATATATATATATATATATATATATATATATATATATATATGTATGTATGTATGTATGTATGTATGTATATATGTATGTATGCATGTATACTTCCTGGGACCTGTCGAGTTTTATTTTTAGCTTAGAGTTTTTTGCGTGATACCGAAATATGCAGGGTAAGAAGGAACAAGGTAAATATCGATGTTCGTTACATTAGAAAATTGTCAAGAAAAATTACTGTAAAACTTTGGCACCATCTAAATTAAATTTTCAAACTGAGCCCTCATTAGTGTGAGATATTTGAAGTTTCTTTTTTTCTAAAAAGATGAAGCGCCTCCTCACTACTCTGTCCAAGTCCGTGCTTACTTGGATGAGGTTTTCCCGAATTGTTGGATAGGCAGAAGAGGGACAATTGAATGGCCAGCCAGATCACCCGATTTGATCCCCTTAATTATTTCTTGTGGATATACTTAAAAACTAAAGTATACCTGACCTAGCCAGACAATTTAGAAGTCCTAAAAGTTCCAGTACGCCAAGAAGTAAGAAACGTAACTGCAGATGTAATTGACAATGTTCAGAAAGAATTTATTTATTATCTGGGCTGTTATTAACTTCTTAACAGAGCTCAGTTTGAACTTTTAATTTAAATGGTACTATTTTTTTTATATTTTAATGGTTTCCAGTAATTTTATTTGACAATTTTTTAAACATCCAACATCGTTATTTACCTTGTCGTATGTAAAAAATGTTTTAAAAAATAAAACAAATATTTTTTAGAATTCAAGAACTTGTTGAGATACCCTGTATTCATTCTTAAAATCGTGGTCAACGCTATTGGTTTGGTATATTAATTCAATTCGCAACGCGTACACAAACGAAAATAACGACGGTGGAAATATTAAAAGGCGGATTTGCGAAAACTTATAAATTATAAATAAGGAAACTAGTTTGTGCATAAAATTAAATTTTACAATAAAAAGACCCCAGTAATCAGGTCTAACGGAAACACATATGTATTGCTTTTAAATATCCTTTATTTTAAAGCTTTGGAACCAAAATAAATTCATAGTCTAGCCACAAGTTTGGACCTTAATATAAGAGTATCTAATTTAAACATAAAATGTATTTGGTCACTGACAATTCATGCATCACAAAAATATAAATAATCATCCTGATTATTAATCTATAGCGTTCTATGCTACCTTTTGATGAACTACTAACTGCCACACATCAAAATCGCAAAATCAAAGGAAAATTAGAAACTCTGATGAAATATTGTATAAAAGTAAGCTAATTATTTCGATTAATTTTTTTTTTTTTGAAACTCTTTTACACATCTCTTTTCCCGAGTTCAAAAAACACTATTAGGCCTTAATTTTCCAAAATTTCCCCTTATTTTTCCACACTAAAAGAAAATACTTCAAGGTTATTTTTACTTCTTGAAAAAATACCGAACTATTTTGATTATTATTGATGGTACTGGTTAATAAACATTGTATATAATATATTTGAACTATTTTATTAAAAATTTTAGCACAAATTAAGCAAAAATAAATTTGGTAAGCGTTGTTGATACTTTTACTATTTAAAAAGCTATATATTTGTTACGACGTTGTCAGATCTAAAATATTTTCAAGTAACTTATTTTTTTTTAAAAAGTGATAATATGTGTCCATCTCAGTTAACATTCTTTTAATCTAAAAACAAATGTACAATTAATCCTAACTAAAATTCTCTCCAGACCCAGTCAATGATGTGACGATGAACACCACTGTGGGGATGTATGAAATTTTGTAAATGCTTCACAGTCAAATGACAAAAGGCTTCGTGTACTAAGAAGTCGTAAGCCTTCTAAGAATCCTACATTCTTTTTAAAATTTTTGCTTAGTTTTTAAAATTAGAATAGTGCAAATATATGAAATTTTATATAATCTAGGAACTTCTACAAGCATGAAATTTGTGGATATATTTAGTGGCAAAAAGTTTTTTTTGTTTTCCAGAATATTAAGGAAATATTGTGGCAAACCTAAGCCAAATGCATATTCTATGATTTCGAAATAGGGAGTATGGACAAAAATTTTCAAAAAAAAAACATCGTTTTCCTAGATTTTCTTTAATCGAAATAATTATCAAAAATAATGCATAATTTGTTCCCCGAAAAGATTTCTCTGAAGGGAAAACTTAAGAAGGCAGAAGGGACCCTTATGGAGACTTTGAAGACTAGGAACTAACAGCTACAAAACATGAAAAAGAAGAAACGTTATGTAGGTATTAATTGGTCGAAACGGCTGTGACGTTAAATCGATTGTGGCGGCCCCAATGATAGTGCTCCGAGGGAAATTATTTATTTTTTAACGAATATTAATATTTTGACGTTTTTACTTTTGTCGCATTAAAAAGGTTTGTTATAAAAATAAATACAATAAAAACATAAAACGTGGTATTATTAATATATCACAAGAAAAAATCTTTAGGATAATACAACAAACAATAACAAATTTATAAGATTTATATTTTTTAAATATTTATAAATAATAATAATAAAATAAAAATAAAGCTGAATTAATTATATAGCTTAAAGGTGGAAAAGTGGTGGATGTGTCTCATGCTCCTTTTGTTTGTTACGTTTTTTTTTTATTCTACATATGTATATCATAATCATTTTAAAAATCGGTAAATTGTTGCCATAGCTCTTATAAATATTATTGCTTGTAGGCTTTATGTGGCATATTAGTCCCAACCATTAAAAAAATCTCCTAATCAGTATCAAAATTAATATTTTTATGGTCTTATATTAAATAAACTATCTATTCTATATAAATATTTTTGTAGTTTTTACTTTGAACATCAAATTTCAACTTACCTGTTCAGTAATAAGTAATTACCTTAAAATTTTCACTGCTATACTAAAATATAAACATGTTATTTATCTCATTTTATCTGAAAAAAATTATACACCATAAAATATCGCCATGTTAAAGAAACTTCATATTCAAATCTTTTCACCGCGAATACATAAAATATGGGATTTATATTTATCAAAACGTAACTAAAATATCTTATTAATTGGTTTTACCATGTTTTCTTACCATAACACAAACAAGTTGCCGAAAAAACTGTCTTTATACGACATAACTAACGCGGCTCCACAAAATGCGATACAAGCACGGCACATCTTTGAGCTAGAATGCAACCGCACGATTGATTTAATAAATTGCCAAACCCTTCGGACATACCCCTGTAGAAGTAGCATAACGTCAGAACTAGGACACGGTTGTTTGAACGTTGAATAATGTAATAATATTTTTATTTATATTTGAAAAAGTGTTTGATAAACAGTAGATATTAAATTTCTACCGATTGTATGCTATCCTTTTCTAATTGCACTATTTAAACGAGTATCATCGGTACGTCAATTCTGAAATCAAAGTATGAATATATGGTTGCCTAAATTATCATTATTGTTATTTTCAATATGTAAACAATATCTAACAATATTTACCGATAAAAATAAGTTTTTAAATCCTCGTTTTGTTAATATTAATTGTAAACTTCGCATTTATAGTAATTTCTAACTGAAAGACAAGATAAGTAAATATGTTTATGTCTGTCAAACATCAAAAAGGCGTCTCCCGCACCAACAGCCTTCAAACAAATTTATTGTTGTTTAAATATATAGGGTATGATCGAAGGCCAAACCGCTTAAAAATTCTTCTATTTAAATTTTACTTGATTTTTCTGACTAGCTAGATGTTCGGGTGGATGACAGTATTGACAGCTGCGATTATTTGAATCAAAGTTGCATTGTTGCATATAATCAAATCTCAGATTTCAGCCTTCAAATATACAGGGTGATTCAAAAATCGATCACGAAACTTAAGGGGGTGATTCTACTTGACAAAATAAGGGTAGAGCTTCATATAATTTTTTTTCAAAATGTCATTCGTTTTCGAGTTACAAGCCGTCCAAGTTCAAGTTTTTATTTTTTGTTTTTTGAATTACTCGCTTACAGGAAAACCGATTTGACTAATATTTGAAAGATAGGCTAAGTCTTCTGCGCTTCATCATTTTAGTAACAATTCACATTGATTGTTTGCCGCTAGAGGGCACTTTACCTACATTGAAAATTGTTTTTTTGTCATAATTTTTTAGTGTTGACAGCTACAGTAGTTTTTGGCATAATTTCTGAAAGACTGATGCCAGGCCTTTAAAAAAGGTGCTCTTTATTTACATCGCTAAACCCAACGGTTTAGACGTAAATCACCCTTAAAAATTAAGTGGTAAATTTACTTTTCTCATTTCATTACCACCAGCTACCAGGTAAATAGCTATTAAAGTATACTAGAGCTGTCAGTTTAACATCAAATAAATTCGCTTTTTAAACTATTTAATTTATAATCTTAAAATAACTAATAATGGCTAATCATCAATATTCAAATATCGAATATTGTGATATCAATTTTTGTTATGGAAAAGCAAATGGTAATGCAGAGTTGGCAAGAAGATATTATATGGAGAGTTATCCGGAAAGAAATATCCCTCATGCTCAAACATTTTCCAGTGTGCACAGGAGGCTTGCGGAATGTGGTTCCTTTAAAAGTTATAATGGAAATAGGGGAAGACCTAGAACTGCTAGAAACGTGCAACAAGAAGAAAGAGTGTTTGAAATTATTGAAGATAATCCAGGTATTAGTACTAGAAAAATTGGGAATGAAGTGCGGCTCTGTCAGGCTAGTTCATGGAGGATACTAAGAGAAGAACAACTCTACCCGTTTCATTCAAAAAAGGTGCAGGCTCTTTATGACGATGATCGGCCGAGACGGTTGGAAATGTGCAATCAGATCCTAGCTAAGTATGAACACGATAATCGATTAATTGGCGTCATATTATTCACTGACGAAGCTGGTTTCACTCGTGATGGCATAACAAATCTACACAACATCCACACATATGCTTACGAGAACCCAAACAATGTGGTAGAAACGAAACATCAGCGTAGATTTTCACTAAATGTGTGGGCAGGGATAATAGGAGATTACCTTATTGGTCCTCATTTCTTTGATGGCCCATTAACTGGTGACGTATACTTAGATTTTATCCAAAATCGTCTCCCATTGTATCTGGAAGATGTGCCATTGGAAGTAAGGGCCAACATGTGGATCCTCCAAGACGGAGCTCCGCCCCACTTTAGTATACGTGTCCGACAGTATTTGAATGCAACGTATCCTGAGCGATGGATAGGACGAAGTGGACCATTGGCATGGGCAGCGAGGTCACCAGACCTTAATCCTATGGATTTTTTCTTTTGGGGTCATTTGAAACAATTGGTGTACGATATTCCAGTAATCAACGTCGAGGATCTTCGCTTCAGGATAATCGAAAAGTGCCAAATTATTAAAGAAACACCAGAAATTTTTCATCGAGTTAGGCGACATTTTTTGAAGAGTGTTAGGAAATGTATTGAAGAAAATGGGGGACATTTTGAGAATCTTTTTTAGTTTGTTTAGTACTGTTTCATTAATTTTTATCAATTAAATGTATATCGCAATAATCCATAATATGAATATTTACTGATTAGCCATTATTAGTTATTTTAAGATTATAAATTAAATAGTTTAAAAAGCGAATTTATTTGATGTTAAACTGACAGCTCTAGTATACTTTGATAGCTATTTACCTGGTAGCTGGTGGTAATGAAATGAGAAAAATAAATTTACCACTTAATTTTTAAGGGTGATTTACGTCTAAACCGTTGGGTTTAGCGATGTAAATAAAGAGCACCTTTTTTAAAGGCCTGGCATCAGTCTTTCAGAAATTATGCCAAAAACTACTGTAGCTGTCAACACTAAAAAATTATGACAAAAAAACAATTTTCAATGTAGGTAAAGTGCCCTCTAGCGGCAAACAATCAATGTGAATTGTTACTAAAATGATCAAGCGCAGAAGACTTAGCCTATCTTTCAAATATTAGTCAAATCGGTTTTCCTGTAAGCGAGTAATTCAAAAAACAAAAAATAAAAACTTAAACTTGGACGGCTTGTAACTCGAAAACGAATGACATTTTGAAAAAAAATTATATGAAGCTCTACCCTTATTTTGTCAAGTAGAATCACCCCCTTAAGTTTCGTGATCGATTTTTGAATCACCCTGTATATTCTCACTCGGAGTTATTTGGCGTATTTTTAAATATCCGTCTGGCAAAATGACGGCGCGTTCAGATAACCTAAAAGGAGCAAAAGCGTCAACGACACAAAACTATGAAAGTGCTACATTATTTTATTAGTTATAAAATAACGCAATATACAAATCCAAAATTTACTACAGCAACTAATGCCAATAAATTGTTTGTTTTATAACTTGACTTTACATAATATTCATTTTTACATAGCAACCCAACTGGTAATAAATTCACAAAAGTTGATCTTTTGTTGTTTTATGATGGATAATCCTCAAGGAAATTAACCAACTTTGGAAACTGATAAGCCACATAAGGGGGTTGCCTTTGATTTGTTACCTAAGAAGTCAAAGTTTAATCCTACAGAGGATATTTTGAAATGGTTTTAACATAAAGTTTTTCAAACAATTTGGAGAATAATGAAAGGCATCGAAATTGTTGCTTAAGTTAAGTTATTTAATTATTACAGCTTTGTAAAACCAAAAAGACAATCAAGATGTAAACAAACCGTAATAACATCTTGGAAACGGAAAAGGGGAATAACCACAAAAAAATCTTAAAATTTTGTCACGTATCAGATCGAAAAATTGTAAAGAGTACTATTGGGTCGGCAAGAAAGTATTTTTGATTGTTACACAGAGAGAATGTTGTAATTGTTTTAAAGAACTTCTATCTTTTAATATTTGATATCAGTCACGTTTAAATTATTTTAGAAGAAACTTATGCCTGATTTTGTTTTTAAGGGTTAGTTAAGTGTTAATTTGGTAAAAATTCGTAAAGAGTTAAAATTAGGAACACTATTTTTTGTTACTTTCCAGAAAAACTCAAAAAAAGAAAAGCGTCACTTCACAAAACATTTTTATTTCAGTTAAAACACCAAACTTACGTATTTATTTTCAATGGAACTAGTTAAAATATATTGTATATAATATATTTCAATTATTTTTGCACAAATTTTGCAAACCAATTTAGAAAAACTTGTATTTTCAACGAAAAATCAAAAAAAAAAAACGTTTCAGAAACGCCATCAACTGTCAGACTATCTAAACTTACCGTGGGATCACGTAAAAAGGTGCAACGTTGCCAAATGTGATATAAATTATAAAATTTGTCCTCGGTCAACAACATAATTTAATTTTTTTAATATTTGATACAGTTTATTATTAAAAACAAATCAAAACAAACAAAATCAACATGGCACCCATCTCTCTAGATTTATTATAATCCGAATTAGTACCTTGGTTAGTTCAGGTTCCTACTTTCCTGGTATAAACAATAAAATTTATCCATATAACAGTTAACAGTTAGTTTAATGTTTGTAATGTGTAAAAAAGGGTAAAATTAATCTTTACCGCCCAAAATTTTTGGTTAGTTCTGGTTAGTACAGGTTTAGCTTAGTTTTGGTTAATTTGAAAAATTGAAACTTACCTAGATTTATTAATTAAAAATGTTATTGTCCAGTAGAAGTCTACCAGAAAAGGATATTGGGAAAGGTTATCAGTTTAGGTTAGTTCAGGTCAGTTTTAGTTTTTCAGATTAAACAAAACCGAGTTAAACCTGTACTAACCAGAACTAACTAAAAATTTTGGGTGGTTAAAATTAATTTTACTCTCCTTTATACATTACAAACATTAAACCATGTTGTAAGAAAAGAATATACGTGAAATTTTAAGAAATTATAATTGCAATCTGGCAACAGGGGCTATAGCCACAAGCACTCCATCTTTATGTGAACTATGCAAGCTTTTGCTTTAATGTCGGGGGCCGTTTTGTTTTTATTTGTTTTGATTTGTTTTTTGCAAATTTTTCTAACTTTTCCGATAAAAAAGAGCATATTTTTGAATTTTTATATAATATAGAAGCTTCTATCAATGTGAAATTTGTGGGTGTCATAAAAGTTTAACGTGTGAAAAATGATTTTCCCTGTTTTCCGCAAAACTAAAGAAAAATTATGGAAAACCGAGATCAGAATCGTGTTTTACGACCTCGAAATAGGGGAGGAGGATCGAAATTTTTTCAAAAAAAAAACGTCATTTTTCCTAGATCTCACTTTTTACGAATTCTTACCGTCAATTTAAACGTGGTGTGCAAAAACACAATTTCGGCATATTTAACTTTTTTATTATAGAATATTTTGGGAGCTCTTCGGCGAAAAAACCAATTTATATTGGATATTCTCGAAATTGCATATTTTTATGATACATTAAACATAAAATTTTGAATTAAAAAATGACTTTTTGATTTTTTTTCCATGCAAAAGCTCTAATAACTTCCTTGAAAATCTTTTCGCAAAACGGCAAAATACATGCACACATTTTTGAGTTCTTGAACAATATATTTCTCGGAGAAACCATTTTATATTTTTAACTATTTTTTATAAAACATCAATATACAACTTCATATCCACGGAAAGGTGAAGTAAATTGGATCATAATTTCAGAAACTTTGTATGTATTACTCAAAAAAGTGGAATTACATGATGTTGTATATCTCCGGATAATATACCTGCTAAATCACTTTTAATTCTTAATGTTTATGCAACATTTGCTCCCTCCGGCAAAATTGAGCCTTCAAGGGAAATTTTATGGCCATAAAATAAGAAATTTGCCCAGTACTTTATTAAAATTGTGATTTATTTGAGACCCGCGAGTATATCATTTTAAAGCGTAATCCCTATTTTTATTTTGCATCACAAAAATCCCTTTTGTAACAAGTAAAAAGTATAATTTTACATCGGTATAATGTGTACTTTTTTTTATTGAGTATTCATTACTAATTTAAGGTTTGTTTTTCCAATGATTTATGTTTTCCACTGAAGAATTTTCTACAGTTTAACATGTTTTCGGCAGGACTTCTAAAAGAAGAAGAATTTTGGTCGATATTCTCCAAAATTAGTATGGGGAAATTTTCGGGGTTGTATCCAACGAATCTAAAATTATTTTTAAAAAAATTCAATATGGCGGATCCAATATGGAGGACAAAAAAATTTAATTTTGTCCGATTTTCTCCAAAATTGGTGTGGGCTGTTTTCGGGGTCGCAAAATATTTTAAAAAAATTCAATATGGCGGACAAAAAATCAAGTTTGTCCGATTTTCTCCAAAATTGGCACGGGGGAATTTTCGGGATCGAACATAACGAATCTAAAATCATTTAAAAATAATCAATATGGCAGATCCAATATGGCGGACGAAAACATCAATTTTGTTCGATTTTCTCCAAAACTTGTATGGGAGAGTTTTCGGGGTCATACATAACGAATCTGAAATTATTTTTAAAAAACTCAATATGGCGAATTGAAGGTTCTACATCTCTCGATTTTGTCAAAAATCAGTATTGGCGGATTTTTGTTAGTGTTATATGCGAATTTAAAATATTTTTTGAACAACTCAATCTGGCGGATTCAACATGGCATCCTAAGAATTTTACATTTTTCAATTTTCTCTAAAACTAATATAGGGAATTCTTGAGGGTGTAAGTTACGAATTTAATAGTATTTTTTCAGGATTCAATATGGCGGTCTAAAAATTTTACATTTTTTTATTTATGTTCAAATGTGGGACTGAATTGTTTTTAAAGATGTAAATAGCAAATATATTATTTTAAGAAAATTTAATATGTCAGAGGGAATATGCCTTTCTTTTTTTTGACATTGGCTGATCAGCCATACAGCCAGTCACGAAGTGTTATTTTATTCAAAAATATATTGATATCAATAGTAAAAAATAAATTTTTCACTAGGTTTTGAGATATTGAAATAATGAGTCAATATAGGTGATCAACAGGGACACACACTTCGCGCCGCTTGGGTCTATCAGGGCGTCTTTTGATTAGATAAACAAGAAAGACCACTATCAAAGTATATACACTGAGGGATAAAATTAGGAGTGTGAGATCATAGTTTTAAATTTATTTTATGTTGATAAAGCATAATTGCATTTAATATACTGACATTAAAAGGATTTTTAACTTTACAATTGTTTAACAAAATTTCATACAGTGTATTTATTTCATTCTGGTTCTTTCTACACTGTAGAATAATATGATCCAGATCACATCTAATATGACAGACATCACAGTTTTCTGTCGGTAGGACATTAATTTTATGTAAATGAGCAGGATAACAGGCATGGCGAAATTTCTTACGAATGATAGTTGCTATATAGCGTCTTGAGACTGTTATATCTTTATGCCAGTATTTTTTTGGTATATCATCACATATGAGTGAATATCTTGCCGATGTGTTTCTACAAAAATTAGAAATTCAGAAAGAGTAAATTTATTTTTAAAATGAATGCCATTTAAAATGCTGTCTTTAGCCAAAGTATCTACAATTTCATTACCCTCAAGTCCCGTATGAGCTTTTGTCTATATGAATGTGATATGTTTACTGCATAGCATAGATGTTCACAATAATTCTCTGATGTTCCAAATGAGCGGATTACTTTTATAGTTCCAAGGTTTAACTTTATCTCAGGATTTAAGAACAGACATTGGGTCAGACAAAATAACATAATGCTGAAATTCACTATCCAAAACAACCTTCAGCGCTTCAGATATAGCTATAGCTTTGCTGGTAAAAATTTTACAATCATTAATTATTTTATATTTACGTCTAATGTTCATTTGGGGGATGAAAATTGCTGCCCCATTACCTACATATTAAGTTTCTATACGCTCTAAGAACCCTGCAATATCTATTTTAGGCAAAATCGGAAAACTTAAAATTTTCACTCCCTTGTCAACCTAATATTGTAAAAAATTAAGTTTATTTTCGTAATACACGACTCCGAAAACACCCTAATATCAAACCTGATAAAATGCGAATAAGGTAAAGTTTTCAACTCACTATATTGAATTTCAAAAAAATAATTTTAACGTCTTAATGTAATCTAAATTCAAACCCTTAAAAGCCCCCTAGTACCGATTTTAGATGAAATCCAGAAATTCAAAATGTGACGGTCTAGAAATTTTGAATTTTACCAGCCTAAATTAATTTAAAATTTAAGATAGTGGATTTACTATGGCAGACTAAATATTTGTTTGATACAATTTCATTGGTATTTGTAGAACCCTAAGAATCAAAGAATTTTTAGTGGTTCATTTTAGGGTGATTACAATTTTGGATAAAATGGGTACTTTTTTGCCACCTTCGAGTCATTGCGAGGTACACTAATCTCGATTAGTACTTAGTTGAATAATTTATGGATATCAAAATGAACTCAAAACTAAAAATCAAAAAATAAAATTTTTATAAAAAAAATTGAACCGACTTCTAAAAGTGCGCTAAAAAGTGAAAAATAACTATAAATTTCTATATGAAATTGAAATTTTTTAAGTTGGTGTCAAGTTATTTCTAAACGAAACGTATAACTACTAATAAACACAAATTATGGTAAGAAAGCAATTACAAATATAGTATTGTTAATCGGTTTATGCGAATCCCATTTTGTCAGGTATTAATTTGGGGCTGACTTCAAAAATTTCAATTTTATATAAAGGGTGTTTTTTATAGAGGTATAGAACTTTTAAATGGAATAAAACAAAGATGCATTTTTTAAATTGACATGAAATTTACTTTATTCGAAAGATAACCTTCTGGCATTATAATTTAAATATGACTTCTGGCATATAACCGCCACGGCTGGCTCGGACGTAGTCTAATCTGGAGGTCCAATTTTCGATGACTTTTTCCAACATTTGTGGCCGTATATCGGCAATAACGCGGCGAATATTGTCCTCCAAGTGATCAATCGTTTCGGGCTTATCGGCGTAGACTAGCGACTTCACATATCCCCACAGAAAATAGTCTAGCGGCGTTAAGTCGCACGATCTTGGAGGCCAATTCACGGGTCCGAAACGTGAAACTATGCGGTTACCAAACGTTTCCTTCAATAAATCAATTGTGGCACGAGCTGTGTGACATGTTGCGCCGTCTTGTTGAAACCACAGCTCCTGCACATCATGGTTGTTCAATTGATGAACGAAAAAGTCAGTAATTATGGCTCTATAGCGGTCACCATTGACTGTAACATTCTGACCAGCATCGTTTTTAAAGAAGTACGGACCAATGATTCCACCAGCCCATAAAGCACCCCAGACAGTCAGTTTTTCTGGATGTAACGGTGTCTCAACATACACTTGAGGATTATCATCACTCCAAATACGGCAGTTTTGTTTATTGACGTGTCCATTCAAACAAAAATGAGCTTCATCGCTAAACAAAATTCGCTTATGAAAATCAGGATCAACGGCAATCTTGTTTTGGGCCCATTCACCGAATTTGTGCCTTGCTAGGTGATCGTGTGGCTTCAATTCTTGCACGAGTTGGATTTTGTAAGCACGCAAACCAAGATCTTTCCGCAAAATCTTCCATAAAGTGAATGGACACATATCCGATTTCTGTGGACGATGGCGGATAGACTGATTCGGGTGTTCCTCTACGCTACGCTCTACAGCAGCAATGACTTCTTCTGTACGCACTGTACAACGTCTCTGTGGATGCGTATTATCATTTAGAGTAAACGTGGTGCGAAAACGTTCCATAGTTAATCGAGTTAATTGCTCTGATGGACGATTATTTTGACCGTAAAATGGACGTAGTGCGCGATACGTATTTCGAACAGAACCATGATTTTCAAAATAAATTTGCACAATTTGGTAGCGTTGACAGCTGACAAAATGGCCGCCAATTAAAAAAGTGTTGCCAACTTAAAGTTTTATACCTCTATAAAAAACACCCTTTAGAAATTTATAGTTATTTTTCACTTTTAGAAGTCGGTTCAATTTTGTTTATAAAAATTTTATTTATTATATTTAATTTGCATTAGAAATTACTAGTAAAATTGTATATATCAAAAAACAATAAGCTAAATAACATTTGTTTATATCAGAAATTTTTTCTAGCGTATAAAACTTCTTAATAAAACTTCTGTCAGCACAAGTGTCACTGCTCTTTCTTTGTCTTACAATTTACGCCAACACTATAATTTAAAATTATCCAATGCAGGAAATACCAAGAAAGAACGAAATTAAGTTCCTCAGTCGTATGCCAGGGAATATGCATTCAAACTACTAAAATTCCTCATGTATGCTTCACCATGTAATAAGTGAAGTTGAGAAATTAAGGAAAACACTGCCAAAATGTAAATTTTCGCTGAGTTGGTTGAATTTTGAAGGACTTTCTGAAGTTTATAACATTTTACTGCTGCGGGGTCCTTTGCATATTAGTTATTTTTATTAGCAGTAGACCGCATGACTCTTTTTATAATTGTTTATTTATTAACTATTTTACTATTATGTAGAAAGGTTAATGTTTGAGCCATATAGGACTTATTTTAATTCGACATCAAAGGGTCTAGCCGATTAAGAGGGTCGAAATTGCCCCCTCGGTAGTAAAAAAATAAAAAAAATACCCGGTTGTTCTACATCTACATCAAAAAGTACCCACAGCCACTTTTATCGTAACATTACTTCAAAAAAAAGTAAATAAAACTTCTTTTTTCGTTTTTTGACGATATCTTCGGTTCTAATCATCGTAGAAACTTTTTTTTTTTCATATTGTAGGTTTTTTTACTACCTATAACAAAATATTTTTTACAAAAATTTTTGGAGCGAAATTCAAATTTTTATGGGTGTTTAAAATGTTTTAAATTCATTAAAATAAAAAGTAGGACAATAGTAGAACCGAAAAAAAATTGTTATCTTTAGACGCCAAACTATGTTCATGAATTTTTTCAGATTTTTGAAAGTTGTAAAACGTAGTCAAAATCGTAAAAAACTACATTTTGTCGCATTTTTATCGAGTTTTGAAGCATTGAATTTTCTTATAATCCTCGGTTGTAAACTATATATATATATATATATATATATATATATATATATATATATATATATATATATATATATATATATATATATATATATATATATATATATATATATATATATATATATTATATATCATTTTTCTTTTATTTTGTCTTTTCTTGGGTTTAGGTTCTATATTTAATAAATACATAAAACTATTGACGTTTCGCCCTTTATTCAAGGCATTTTCAAAATTTTTGCCTCCTTGACATTTTGCTGTTTTGTTTTTGAAACAAAACAGCAAAATATCAAGGAAGCAAAAATTTTGAAAATGCCTTGAATAAAGGGCGAAACGTCAATAGTTTTATGTATTTATTAAATATAGAACTTAAACCCAAGAACAGACAAAATAAAAGAAAAATGATATAATCTATGGTTCAAGAATCAAGAAAATAAATATATATATATATATATATATATATATATATATATATATATATATATATATATAATTTTGGAAGGAGTTTATCGGGTTGCGGTCTGTAGAGTAAATAATTAACTCATTTTCTTTTTAATACTCAATATTTCGACATTTATTTCATGTCTTCTTCTGGAGTAAAAAACTTAAAAATTCGAGTTTCCTTCTATGAAATCAACCCTAACACACTCAACATCGTACGAAGTGTAAACATCCAATAAACATTTAGGTTTGTATTTTTATACAGTGATACATTATTCTTGTTAACGAGACGAAAAAGGGTTCTTTCTGATAACAATTTTTTTTTTCCTTAAGGTAGTATATACAGATTGGATTAAATTAAAAATATAACAGTAGATGTTGCTAAGTTGGTTAGTATCTGATTTGTAGTTTATAGTGTTTTTTGTTTTTCTAATATGATACATTTCTAGGAATAGACGACTTTTATAATTGTTTTGATGTTCTAAAATTTTTATGTTGTTGTAGTCAAAGTTATCACCTGTATTTAAATAGTGTTCAACCACAGCACATGTGTTTTTTTCCCAATCGGCAATCGCTTTTGTGTTGGATAACCCGCTGTCTGAGACACTGTCCTGTTTGACCCACGTAACAACCCTGGCAACCCCAACAAGACATCTTATAAATTACATTATTGTTCATTAACAGCGGTGTTCTGTCTTTAACTTTAGAGAATAAGTTACCAGTTTTTATTATGTTGTAATTAGCTATTTTTATCTCAGGAAAACTTTTAAACAGTGACGTAATGGGTTGTGTGAGTTTGTCTAAGTATGGTAACTTTTTATATTTATATTGTATTGGCGAATCTTCAATTGGGCCCTGGTATATGTTGGAGTTGTATATCAATTTGTTGAGAATGTGTCTGGGATAACCATTATTAAAGGAGATGTTAAAAAGCTTCCTCAAATGATCCTTTATACAAGTCCATATTAGCGATGACACTTTTAGGGTTGATTTCGTAGAAGGAAACTCTAATTTGTAAATATTTTAATTACATATTAGTTTTTTTTAAACCGTTTGTTGACTACCTGTGTTTGTTTTATTTTTAGTTTTTCACTTCAGAAGAAGATATGAAATAAATGTCGAAATATTGAGTATTAAAAAGAAAATGAGTTAATTTTTTATCCTACAGACCGCAACCCGATAAACTCCTCCCAAAATTATTAAGGTACGGTCGATAACAAAAAAGAATATATATATATATATATATATATATATATATATATATATATATATATAATCGAAGGTTTTTCGGGCATCCCGTGTATGTGCTGAGTCCCTCTCAGGACTGTAAGGCAGCTGACGTTTCGGTGAAATCTCATTCACCATTTTCAAAGCTCACTGTATGGCGTCTACGTTCGCTCGTAGACGCCATACAGTGAGCTTTGAAAATGGTGAATGAGATTTCACCGAAACGTCAGCTGCCTTACAGTCCTGAAAGGGACTAAGCACATACACGGGATGTCCGAAAACCTTCGATTACCCATCACACCCGTGAGAATATCCGACATAACATATATATATATATATATATATATATATATATATATATATATATATATATATAAGCATTTTATAAAACAAGATTTTTAATACGTTAATTATTGCTTTATTGTTTAAAATAGTAACAATACTTCTAAATACTTACATGTATATTTAACGAAAAAAACTTTTTTTTTCATGAACTGAAATGATTTATTTCTATGTTACTTTGTATTTAAAAAAAACAACAAGGTATAACCAAGTATAAAAAAAAATAACCTAAAATTGTTTTTTTGGCCTTTTCTTAATCTTGTCTTAATCATGCCTTTAAGGGAAAAAACGAACATTAAGTAATTAATACAAAATGGTTGAAAATAGCTTCGGCATATATATATATATATATATATATATATATATATATATATATATATATATATATATATATATATATACATAGTTTTAAGACAACTGAGGATTTATAAGAAAATTCCATACTTTAAAACTCAATAAAAATATGAAAAATTGCTAATAATGCCGTTTTTTGCGATTTTCATTATGTTTCACCACTTTTAAAAATCTGAAAAAATTCATGGAAATAGTTTGGCGATTAAAAAACAACATATTGTTTTTTCGGTCCTTCTATTATCCTAGTTTTTATTTTATTGAATTTAAAAATTTTCGAACACCCATAAAAATTCAAATTTTGCTCCAAAATTTTTTGTAAAAAGTATCTTGTTCTAGGCAATAAAAAAATCTACAAAATAAAAAACAAAAGAAGTTTCTACGATGATTAGAATCGAAGATATCGTCAAAAAACGAAGGCTTTTTATTTATTTTGAGGTTATGTGACTATAGAAGTGGGTACAAATTTTTTTGTATGGGTACAACTGAATGTTTTTTTATTACCTAGGAGGCAGATTCGACCCCCTTAATGGCTATACCCTTTGCTTTTCCGTTTATATCGCCTTTCTAATTTATTACATCATGAAAGTGTAGAATATAACCGATTTTACAAGGTTTGAGAAGGTAGTTTTCCTGAGTTCCATTAAAATCAAATACAAAAATATAGATACCAGTACTTTTTCACAAATACATTAGTCACACGATGGCACACACCCAATAAAAGCATACTGTCTTCACCGCTACGAAACACAGTACAATTCATCGTAGCGTATATAGCATTTGAACTGCTTTAGATCCAAAGCAATATTTAAAAGTAAACGCTAATCATTATCACTCACTTATTCTACTGCAAATAAATCGATCAAAGTACAATGATGACAATGACAATAGATGAGACATGCAAGTAAATATATCTGCCTACTAAATGAATAACATCAGCACATATATAAGTGTATGCCGATAACCTAAAATTTTGCTCATGAGCTCATATACGTGATATGTGGTGCGAAAAGTCCCTAGACTAACATATAAAAACACAATTTTTCGCAAAATAAGACTTTGTTCATCAACATAGTCTCTTTCTAGAGTTTCCAGCGCCGCACTAATATTCCTTTATCTTTTGCATAGAACGATTATCCAACCCTTTAAAATACCCTCATACACATTCTTCCTTATGGGTAGTTTTTGGTTTTGTTTTTGTTAAATGAGCTTTAAGTATATTTCCTGATTTAAAGGCTGTTTTTATATTATAACTGCTGGCAATTCATCTTATTTTCTCCGAGGTGTTCTTATTGTACGCAATGTATAAGGGAACCTCGGAGAAAATAAGACGAATTACCAGCAGTTATAATATAAAAATAGCCTTTAAATCAGGAAATACACTTAGAGCTAATTTACCAAAAACAAAACCAAAAACTATCAAGAAAAAAGAATGTGTTTACAAAGTTCCATGTGAGTGTGGCGAAATGTATATTGCAGGAAACAAGCGATCACAAGAAGTTATAATTAAGGAACATAAAACTTATTGACAAAAGGGGAAACGCCGAGATCAGGTATTGCAGAACACGCCTGAGATAAGCAACACCATATAAAATGGTCTGAAGCTGCGACAATTTATATGAAACCCAACAGGAAATTTATTGAAGCAGCTTACATTAAAAATAGTAGTGGAATTTTCAGTAAACCCAGTGTTGAGAAACATAATCTTTGGCAATTACTACTTAGTAACATCAAATCATTGAGGTGTGTACAGTGAAGCGAAACTTTGCGCTACAATGGACACAGTCCCCATATAAGCTGGTAGCCTTAAGAGGAAACATTCAGTTTATACTTGATAACGATTAGAGATACAACGTCGTAAAAATAAACAAAAATAAAGACAATGCAAGTCCGACAACCACATTTTAGTCAATCTTCAACATTGTCTACAACTTTCAAACAAATGATTAATTTTACTGTTAACCACTTTGAGTCAGCCATATTTAATTGTTAAATAATTCCTTGTGGGTCATCAAGATTCTTGTCGAAAAAATTAAGTCGACGTCGTTGTGCAGAATTTTATGTTTATAGTTCGTAATAAGACTTATATTCGAAGTAACATTCTTAACGCATGGCAATTCCAACACGCATTAGAGAGGACTCGGTAAATTGCATAATAATGACAATAACTTGACGTGACATGTGAGAAATGCATTCGGGATTCGCGATGACGCCATTTACACTCAAGAATGATCTATGTTGGTATGCGTAGTGCAGGAGATGTCGTGGTAAATTTAGAGATAAATCAGAACAAGATGTTATCTCTCTACAAGTGGACGACATTAAGTCAAACTCGTTTGCTCCGAGATATTTTCTTGTGTATGATATTGGCGTCATATAGTTAATTTTACTGAAATTTAAACAGATTGTTTTAAAAGCTATAATCTGATTAGGTTAGAAATTAATAGAAAAAAATTGAAAGATATCATATTCTGTGACGCGGATCGTAGAAGTGACTTGTGTAATATAAAAGTGATTAATTATCTTGTAAAGCAGAAATACCTGCTTAAGGTATATGAATAAAAAACGAATCGGCCTATCCCAGAAAATTCTAATCGCAAATTTAAATTTTTATATTCTACTTTTCGATTGTTTAGTTCATTAAACCATACCACCAAATATTTTTCATTATCATTATTGCTCGAAAATAATTTTGTAATTAGTACTGTACACTTAAATACAATGTTTGGTTAAAAAGTAGCTGAGACTGAAGAAGTATGCGTACGCCAAAGATGAACAACCGACAGCAATGCAGCATGAAGCCGTTCTTTCGTGTCTGTAGACTATTACTTTATTCATCCCAAGTTCAAATTGAGATAACTTTACGAAACAAATTGAAAATTACTTCTTATTTGAAATGAAGTTAAACCATAGTATTTTCACCCTTAAAGATATCATTCGAAGGATGTCATTTCACACCAGGCGCGGATCCAGGGGGGGCGGGCGGTGAGGGGCGATCGCCCCCTTCCCCCCTTCTAAGAACTTTGAGTTTAGGAAAATAGACCCGATTTTGCCTCTTATACTATAGTATATTCAAGAACTAGAGAGAGTACTAAATAATTTTTTACCCTTTTTTTCTTCGCAAACTACAAGTGCTCTTAGTTTGGTGTCTGTGGCAAATTCTCCTAGACACATATATTTTTCATAGGAAAGGGTTAGAAATTTTATAATCAAAAATACCGGTCTATAATAATGGACTATTTGGGTTGGATAACAATAGATATTTGGATGTGTGAAGTGTTAACAAGAATTTTACTCCTTGACATAAGCGTCGGAAGGAGGTTTATTTTATCACCAAGTATTTATGGCATAAAATATTATTTCCGTAATAAACTTAAAATAAAAAGTTTTTATAATTTCATTTTATTTCTTATGATTTCTCAATAATTGACATACATTACAAAATGTAGATTATTTTGACATATTTAACACAAATCACAACTGTATTTTTATTATTTTTAATTTTGTCATATAAACTGTTATGGCATATTTAGACTAAAACGTAGCCTGATTCTCTCAAAAAATTCTAAGTTATAATTTAAATACTTACAAAATACCAATTGTCAAAAATACAAAAAGTTAAACATATATAAAAAAATAAATTCGTCCATATAATATTAAAATTTTTTTGGGGCTATCGGTCATTTCATTATTAATTAAAAACATTTTTAGGACATTTGACGTTTCAGTTTGTTAAACCATCTACAGAAACACAATTAAACACTAAGAAGGGATCCAAATGTAATTAGTTTTTATATGTTTCAGTTAAAATTAGACCTACTTATTTTTATTTCTATTGTACTGATATCTTAATTTAATTTACTTTATTATATGGAAATCCGATAGCCCCAAAAAATTAAAATAAATATGTTAATTCTACACGCTTAAGAAAAAGACACACATACAACAATAAAAAAATAAAAAACTGACTGCTAATTGGAAGTAATATATATATAAAATTAAAGAGTGGGACACACTAAAATAAAATTATATAAAAAAATAAAAATATATATAAACAATATTAAACAACAAAACACAACAAAAACAAAAATTTAGATAATAAATTGTGTTTATACTGGTAAACATTACGTATCTAACTCCTAATCAAAGTCAGTGAAGCGATCTTCGCTCAAATTAATTATAATTGGTTCCTCTATTTCACCGATCATGATATCGAATTTCCATATTTTGTTTTATTCTTTTATTATTTGGATTTTTCCCAATTTTCCGCAAAAACTTTATTCAAAAGAATCTTTCAAAAGTTTAGTTCAATTACTAACTTTGTAAGTTGTGTTATTGCTTCTACAACGGACAGTTTCCGGACGATCTATAAGAACAGATTTTCTATCTAATTTTTCCCAGCAAAAATTAGGTTCTCTGAGGAATTTCCAGAGTTCAGTTTTTTTAAATTCAGGTGAATCGCGATCTTCATTTATTTTAATGAGAATTTTGTCGACGGTTGGGATCTGCTTGTCATAATAAAATGTATGTACAACTTCTTTTATTGCAGTTTTTAACTCTTATTCCAACGAGGTTCTTCGTCTGTCTGTGATCGAATGGGGCTTGGGAGTATTAATAATTCCAGTCATTTTTTTCTTTTTCAGTATTCGGTACATAGTAGATTTTCCAACTTCTGTCATGTTGGAACACATCTCAACAGATCTTTTAAAATTATTATCTAGATATTGCATCATAAATATTCATCGTAATAAGATTTTCGTCGAAGAAAAAATGCCCTAATTTGATATATATATATCAAATGTATGAAATGGCGGTTTACTTTTATAAAAACTAAGGAATAATATCCTTGGGAGTGAAAATACCATAATTTAACATCATTTTGAATAATAAGTTATTTTGTTAGAATTAGAATTCTGCAATATTAAAAAACGTATTTGGGGTTGATTCACCCTCTTATACTTTTATTTTTGGAAACCACAAAACACGTCAACTTAAGTTACTTATTGTAATTGTAAAAAAAATATTATCAACAAATTTGGTTTAATTTCGTAATGTCCAGAATTAAATTATGTCAATAAATTATAAGATTAATCCTCATAAAAAGTAAGGGATGATATCTATGGGGTCAAAACAACATGGTATAACCTCACTTCAACTAAGAAGTAGTTTCACCTTTGTTTTGTAAATATATCTCAATTAGATTTTAGATTTGAGGAAAATGTATTTGGGGGTGATTTACCCTCTTTTACTACTTAATTTTTTGAAACCCTAAAACAATTTGAGTTAATTATGGTATTCGTGAAATAAAATACTTTAAAACAATTTTATCAAATTTCGTAATTTTTAGAATTAAATTACGTGCGCTAGTAGATGGTTGGATACCATTATAAGAAATAAGGGATGTTA
This sequence comes from Diaprepes abbreviatus, assembly GCA_034092305.1. Taxonomy (NCBI): domain Eukaryota; kingdom Metazoa; phylum Arthropoda; class Insecta; order Coleoptera; family Curculionidae; genus Diaprepes; species Diaprepes abbreviatus. The sequence goes on from JASJET010000039.1 coordinate 5,338,034, forward strand.
TCTTTGGGGGTGAATTCAACATCATTTCAAATAACAAGTAATTTCCATTTTGTTTCGTAAAGATATCTTAATTAGAAGTTGAAGAAACGTACTTGGGCGTGGCTCACTCTCTTTTACTAGTTTATTTTTAGGAACCCCAAAATCCTTCAACTTAAGTTACTTATGATATTTTCAAATAATTCCATTAAGTTTCGTAATTTTTTGAATTGCATTACGTGCGTAAATATATGGTTTACCCTAATAAAAAATAAGGGATGACATCCTTGGGGGTGAAAATACCATAGTTTAACACCATTTCGAATAGCAAGTAACATACATTTTGTTTTGTAAAAATATCTCACTTAGAACCTGAAATATTTCAAAAATTTTGTTTTAAGGGTGAACTTTAGGAACGGTTTTCCCCCCGTTATAATGAATCCCCACAGATAAAAGTCGGGCATTTCAGGTACCTTACTTGTTAGAAGGACACCCATAGGGATGCTCTGCATTAGGAGCTAAATTGGAATTTGTATGCTTGGTACTGGTCATTTGTATATTTATTTTGTTAACTTATTGTACTTATTTAAATAAATAAATGAAATGAGATGGAATTCAGGTTTTCATTAAAAAGATACAATGTCTCAAATCGAAGGAGAGTTAAGCATCGCCAGATATGCACTTTAACAGGCTGTTTAACTGTTCTTTGAATAATTGCGTGCTGCGCGGGGAACCAAGTTATTTTAACAGAACTCCACGCTCAAATTGAAGGTTCGTCAGTAAAAATAACGCCTGATCAATCTCTATCGATGTTTTCTTGGCTGTATTCTTTTGAGTAAATTATCACTGATCAAAGTGAACAAAGTGAAACTGATAATTTCATGTTCTTTTGAATATGCATTTACTTGTCATTGGATCGAAGTGATCATGATTACTTCAAGTGACAGAACTGAAAATGATAATTACTCAAAAGAATATACCTCTTGTGTTCAACTAAATATTTTTGGTTAATGTGTTTTTTGAGACGGCAAAGATTTTTGCCATACTTAATACCATTTTCCAGTTGCCTCTCGACAGTATTTAGGTCAACACGTATTCTTTCAATCAAATTCGTGATTTGTCCTTTGATGGCCAATAAATTGACAGCGGTTTAAACGTGAACTATTTAACTAATTTCTTATTACTTTGCTTTCATAGAAGTAGTACGTGTTTCTTGGAAAACGAATGTATTGAATTGGTAAATAATTCTATACATAAACACTTCGTCGGTCACTGCGTGTTTTTATTGTAATCAAACATGTATTCTGTAATCCTCCGGATTTTTTTTAAGGTTGCGTGAAAATTTGGATTACACCTCTCAAATAAGAGATAAAAATTATTTATGAGAATGTATTTTTGTTAATACCGACCACTTTATAATGTGCCACGAGTTTTTCAACGTAAGTATGAAAGAAAAGTAGTTTGAACGCTGCCTGATTTACAGAGACTTAAATTGTAGACATTTTAGCCATTTAATTTAATAAAAACAATAATTATATGTGTCTTTATGTGACGTGAATCGTTTCGAAAAGTGTAATGGCATGAAAAATTAGTGTCATTAATTTTAATTTTGAGATCAAGCGAAAATGATGGGTAAGTTTATTGTGGAGTTAATTATTGAGACCAGATGGCCGAAAGCATAATCGATAATTTGGTGAACTTTACGCCAGATGTAATCTCATATAGAGCGTTAGTTTTTGAGGCAACACTATAATATGTTGGATAGGGATTAGTTGGAAGATGCACACGGGACTCGTGAATGTAAATAGATGGTTAACTAGTGACTTTTATACCGATAAAATTCTGCAAGATCATCATCATCATAGCCCAGACTTAAATCCAATAAAGCACATGTGTGATGAGCTGAGACATCACATACAATGAACAAATACGGTTCCAAGTATAATAGAAGAGTTTCTGTTTGCAGCATAATGTGACTGAAACGCATTTCCTCAAGAATACAATTAAATTTTTCTTAGTAATTAGTAGAGAGGATACCAGAAGGAAGAAAGATACGTTTTTTTTTTTTTATTTTTAAATGAAATACTGTTAGTTTTCATATTTAGCATAAACTCCCGTCCGTAGTAAAAATTGTTTCAATGGCAAAAAGGAATAAAAATTTACTAATATTCTAAAATATTGTTTATTATATATTGTCATGTAGAAATTATTTTATATTGCGCGGATATTCAATGTTTTCAATTTAAATCTAACTGTATGAAAATTTAATAATCATTGAAAATAATGTTTTCCTTTAAAATTCATGGTAATAAAACTACAAAAAATAATTTAATATGCCAACAGACCTTGAAAGCCAAGATTACCACTATTTTCATATCACACCGGAGATGTCTGTCAAAATAGGGGCGTTTTTAGCCACGACGATACCGAACACAGATGTCATTAAGATCAAAGCCATTTGTCTTTATCCTGTCATTCGTTTTTCCTTGAAGTTATGCTGGTATGCAGATAATCATCGGCCAGACAAATTTTAAATGATGAGTCAGAAATTTTAATGAACTTGAAGAGTACTAATTAAGGATAAACATTTATTTGCTAAAATTCTTGGTAAACTGTAGAATTAATTAACTAATATTTGTCTTTAAAAAACAGAATAGTAAAGTATTAATGCGGTGAGAGTGTATAAGGCGCCAGAGGTGGAATTCTGTAACAGAAAAGAGTATACGAAGAAATAAATGGAAATTATCATTTTCTCTCACTTTTAAATTATGAAACGATTAGATATTCACTATAAAGATGTATTAAAAAGTATTTGTTAGGAGTCGAAGACAAGGGATTCCGATTCATCAGTCTTACAGTATATTAAATTTGACAGTTATTATGATTAAAAAGATTCTTACCTAGAGATTTTTCTATTGTTATTTAACCTATAAAATTTCGTACAATAAAGAGGGTGGAAAAAAAACCATAATCCCCTACTATTGCTTCTTTTCAGTAATAGTTTACACTAGGAAAAATTATATAACAGAATAATTTTGCATATTTTAGACTAACCGTGACTGATGAAGACTATATAATAGTCGAAACGTCTTATTTATATGCTTTATGTCTATTACGATGAAGTAAGTAATTATTTTTGAGGTTAATGGGAGAAAATATAAAATACATCCTTCTGAGGAAGCTTAATATAACGAGTTAAACGTTAAGAGAATGAAAAATATTAAAACCTATACCCAAGAAAATAACTATTAATATTATATATATATATATATATATATATATATATATATATATATATATATACATATATATATATATATATATATATATATATATATATATATATATATATATATATATATATATCAATGTCTTGTTCGCGGTTTTCACAAGTTAACTTTCACATTAATGAAGTGTTTAGAGACTGAGTGCGTATATTCTAGACTAACGTCACACTCAACACTTAAAAACGGGTAGAGATAACTACTAGCCGAAACGTCGTGATACTCAACAAAAATAAAGACAATGGAAGTCCAACAGATATCTACTACTTCGCAAGAAACATCATTGTGTATGACCTTCAAACAAACGCTTTCACCTTATCTTTCGCTATTAAAATATTTTTATCTCTACCTTGGAGATTCTTGTTCAAATTATTGAGATGACTAAAAAAATCTGCCAAAAATGATAATTTCAAGAACCAAACAGGATCAGAAAAGTGATTAGCATATTCAGATTTAGCATATTGTAAGAACATTAGCAATTCAGCTTTAAGTTCTAGAACTCTTGTCAATACCTTTCCTTTGAATAGCCACCTGACCTCTGTGTGATAAAGGAGATGGTAATGAAGCGCACCATATCTCCACAAACGATTCGAAATAGTCGGGTTTGCAAGGTTTTACTTTTGATAGAATTCACAATTTTTATTACCTCTTTAAGTAAGTCATTTAAATCACACGTTAAAACCTTAGCGGTTAGAGCTTGTCGATGAAGAAAACAGTGTGTCCATAATACGTTTGCATTATTAATTTTAACTTCGCAACAAATCCGCTATTTTTGCCAAACATACTTTTAGCGCCATCGCTACAAATAGCGATACATTTTGTCCAATCAATGTCATAGTCGCAAGTGCTTTTTAAAAATATATCGTACAAACACTGGCTAGAAGTGTTTACTGGAAGCGCTTTGCAAAATAGCATTTCTTCCGCGATACTGTTATCTGCTTCAAATCGCACAAATACTATAAACTGAGCACAATTGGAAACATCTGTAGATTCGTCAAACTGCAAAGCAAAATGTGGGCTCTTCTTTAATTTTTTGACGACTTGATCTCGAATATCATCGGACATATCGTCTATTCTGCGTGAAATAGTGTTATCAGAAAGCGGTATGCTTTTTAACTTGTTTGTCTCCAGCTTGCTGACTATAATTTCAATCATATATAGAGCTGCTGGCAAAATAAGGTTTTCGGCAATTGTGTGCGGCTTCCCTGCTTTAGCGACTCGATATGCGACTTTGTAGCTAGCCAATAATGATGATTCATCGACACTGGATATCTAAAAACAAATAAAACAATATAAAAATTAATAAATGATTGACAAATAAAAAAAATAAAATGCACACTAAAATTAATTTTAATTAAGTTGTATGCAAACATAAACACTAAAAGCAACAACAATTTAAATAAACTCGGCTTGAGTTCGAGTGCTTAAACACTGACCTGACGATTTTTGCAACACTATGTGAAGACTAGGATAACACTATTACCTGAATCATAGTATTTTGCTGCTGGTTAAGAGCTTTCAATTTTCGTTCAAATAAATCCAACGGCTTATCAGCTTCTTTTTGATGCTTGGTTGTGAGATGTCGCATAAGCTTTGATGGTTTCATACTCTCACGTGATAAAACATCGCCGAAAATTACACATTGAGGGTTATTACTTAGGACTGTAAACCCATATTTCAAGTAATTGTCTTCATAGTGTCTATTTTTTTTCTTGTATGATTTACCTTCGCTACTGGCATCCGTACTGGATGTTGAAGGCTGCGATCTTTTGAGAAACTTATCCATTTTTCAATCGCGCGGAGCAAGTGGAAAAGGAAAACAATCACGTCCGTACTGATCGGTGACGCTGAGTTAATTAATTGAGAGTTGAGTGAGTCGAGACAAAAGAACCCACTAGCGCGGGCGACGGCAGACGGGGGGGGGGACGCCTCGCCGCCTTTCGCCCGCAACAACAATGCCGTGTGGCAACGCCGCAAAGTTAGGCCCGCGCAAGCTGGCTTCCAAATCAAATCCAAGCTCTCGCGGCATCTTGCAGAGTGTAGGTTTTAATAATGAAAATAGGTACCTAAATAAAGAAAGTCATAAATGTAGTCTCAAGGGGGTCGCCAGACTTTTTTAACCTGGAAAGGGGCCGTGTATTGAAAAAGTTTGAAAAACACTGGTCTAGAATATACGCACTCAGTCTCTAAACACTTCATTAACTGGTGAAACCTGAAAATTAAATAACTTGTAAAAAAGCCAATATCACTGTGCCGAAACCGCGAACAAGACATTGATATATCAACCCTGGGTAGGATAAGTAACTAACCCATTTACTCTACATTATTGTAAACGTGACCTAATGAATCATGCACGAAAACATGTCAAACCGCAAAACAAAAAAGGGCTAAGAAAAATGTACATGAAACTCTCATTTAACAAAAAAGTTTTTTTTCACTCCTCTTAGCTACCATTGAGCGTACGTACCGTAAAAGCCAAATTAACAAGTTGATGGATGATAGGAACGGGGTTAATACGTGAACATAATAATGTATCAAATTTGATAAATTGGCCTCCATCAGCATGACGTAATGTAAAAAGGATATTAAGTGAACCACTGCTGGTTTCGAGTTGCCAATTTTAACAAGCCGTTTTTTATCCGATACATTACCTTCTTTTGTTTTTCGCTTTTAGCTTTGTAATCATTCTATACATGAATTGATTGCCTTGTCGGGGTTTTGTTCTCGATTATAGGAGCAAATGCTAGCAATTATTCAAGGATTAAAAGATTCAATTACTCGACAAATATTTCACAGGTCTATACTGACTCTGGTTTCGAAAAGGCTAAGACTGTTTTTATATATATTCGCTGCGTTGATTCTAATGATTTTATTTATTCAAAAATGCCAAAAAAGTCCATTCTGTAAAGTGCCTATATTGCCTGTCTTCAAACTAGACTATTCAAAAATGAAAATGTCTATATATATATATATATATATATATATATATATATATATATATATATATATATATATATATATATATATATATATATATATATATATATATATATATATATATATTGTATAGGAATTACTTTTTCTTGAACCATTAAATATATTTTTAGTTGGTTATTTTCTTGGGAATATGGTTCATTTTATGTTGAAACTACATATATAAAGTAGTCATACTTATTGTATATATATATATATATATATATATATATATATATATATATATATATATTTATTTTTCAGGACGTTTCGATTCTTTCGAATCTTTTTCAAGTGACGGTTTCGGCGAATGCTACAGAAATGTACATTTTTAATACTATTATATATGGAATAGGAGGTTAAAAACTTACCATTAAGAACAGAGATTTTTGTTTTAAACAAAAATTAATTACATCATAAACCAATTATAATCACTCACTCTTTTGTGTATTCACTTTTCAAAAGTATTTTTAACAGTCCAGTTAGAAGAATGGACACTACATTTTTAACCCTATAACTGCCTTGACTTGACTGAATGTGGAACCCAGATGGTGTATGTTTTAGGTATAAGTTTGGGTCTTTTAATTGAAGTGATATTTTTCTGAAAAAATATCGTGATTCAATTTAGGAGAATTGAAGGCGGAGAATTATTCTTATTTATTGTTTTATTTATTTTAGAAATTCCCTTATATTGGTTTATTTTAATATGTTGAAATAAATTTGATTTAGATTATTGATGTCTGTTTTGTTGTTTACGGCATTCGGATTTTTTTTTATTGCAATCATTTCGTAAAATTCTCATTTTCCTTTGTTAGTTTCAGTTTTCAAGATTTTTGTATTTTTATAATCAAAGGTGTGCTTGTGTTTCATTTCGTGTTTTTTTAGGGCTGTAATATTTTTTTTTGTCATATTTATGTCCATTTAGACGATTTTGCAGATACTGACTAGTTTGGCCGATGTAATTCGATGGACAATCCTTGCAGGGTATTTGGTAAACAATATTTGATTTTCTGTTTTTTGGAATGTCACTTTTTAATTTGCTGAAATTGCTTTTAAGTAAATTATGGCCCTTATGACTAGTGGTTATATTATGTTTTTTAAAAAAAGTTTGAAAGTTTTCGGAAAGTTGTGGTATGTATGGTAAGGAAAAATATTGTTTTTTAGTTTTATTGTGTTCTAAATTTTCTGTTTTAGTGTTTCCATGTTTGTATTTTTCTAGCCTTTCTTTAAAAATTTTATTAATTAGTTTATTTGGGTAAGAGTTTGTCATAAGGACCTCTTTTGCTTTTTTGATGCAGTTGTTTCTGAATTCAGGACTACTAAGGATGATGGCTCTATCGGCTATTCCAATTATTACTGATTTTTTTGGGCCATGTGGTGTTGGGAATTGTAGTTAAGGTAGCGACCAGACCATGTAGATTTGGTGTACCACTCAGTTAGTATTGTATTATTTTTGTGATGCAATGTCATATCTAGGAAATTTATGTGGTTATTATTTTCAAATTCTATGGTAAATTGTAATTTTTCATGATAGCTGTTAAATTTGTTTAAAATATATGAATCTTGATTTTTTGGTATAGCCGTTATGCAGTCATCTACATATCTGTAAAAGAATGGTAGTTTGAATTTTAAGCTGTTGATAACTTCAGTTTCTAGGTCTTCTAACACTAGTTGAGCAATAACACTTGATATGGATGCACCCATCGCGCAACCCTCAATTTGCTTAAAGAATAAATTTTTGTATTTGAAGTATGTACAAGTTAGGCATATTTCTACAGCTTCAAGAAAATCATCTAATGGTATATCAGTGTATTTCTTTATTTCTGACCATTTTTTTCTGATTATGTTTAAGGACACATTTATGGGTATATTTGTGTAGAGAGATACAACGTCTAATGAGATCAATACGTGATTTTCTGGGATTTTAACGTTTTGTATTTTTTCTTTAAAGCTCCATGAGTCTTTAATGTAAAAATTATTTTGGCCAGTGACATTTGCTAAGATATTTTTGAGATATTTTGAGAGTGCATTAAAAGGCGATTCTATACAAGATACAATTGGTCGAAGTGGAGTTCCGGGTTTATGTAATTTAGGTAGCCCATATATGCGTGGTGGTGAAGCGTTATTTGTAATTAGGTCTTTTGCTACATTTGGTGAAATAAACTGTTTGTTTTCCCATTTTTTTATTAGGTCATTATTTTTTTTTTTGATATGAGCTGGTAGGATCAGCTTTAACTTATAATAAACTTATAATAAAAATATATATATACAATAAGTATGACTACTTTATATATGTAGTTTCAATATAAAATGAACCATATTCCCAAGAAAATAACAAACTAAATATATATATATATATATATATATATATATATATATATATATATATATATATATATATATATATATATATATTTCTTGGGTATAGGTTTTTCCATTAGAGAAACAAAGAACAAAAATTTAATTTCTGACGTTTCGCTCTGCATAGTGAGCTTCTTCAAAAGAGCTAGGTATATTTATTTTACATCTTGAAAGTAGTTTTGTGTGTATGTTTAAAAATAAATTCAATTATGATTTTATTTTTTTATTTTTAAACATTCACACAAAACTACTTTCAAGATGTAAAATAAATATACCTAGCTCTTTTGAAGAAGCTCACTATGTAGAGCGAAACGTCAGAAATTAAATTATTGTTCTTTGTTTCTCTAATGGAAAAACCTATACCCAAGAAAATATTAGAAATATATATATATATATATATATATATATATATATATATATATATATATATATATATATATATATATATATATATATATATATATTATATTTTCGAAATTCTTTCCATAGATTATATCTTTTTTTTTATTTTGTCTTTTCTTGGGTTTAGGTTCTTTATCAAACAAAAAATCTATAAACAGGTTGATGTTTCGCCCTCTACTTAAGGCATTTTCAAAAATTTTTTATTTTTTTATTCACTTACCATCCTAAAAAATATTTTTTGTATAATTAAAAAAATTCATATAGGTACATATCTACAATTTAAAAAACAAACAACACTTTAAAACACTTTTCAAATTTTTAAATTATATTTAAATTTATCAGTACGCACCCTGAACATTTTGTTTCTTTATTTATAATGGAGTGCGACTTTTCGTTGTCTATTTAGGTACTGAGGATACATGGAATGCGATTTTATTTTATTTTTTATATTTTACAATGCACCAAAAAAAAAAAAACGAAAAAACGCATACATTTAATTTTATATTTAAGAGGATATTCAATTTTTGATGTTCATTAACAGGATCGAATATCGTGGTTCTTGAGTTTAGACCGTATCAAATTGGAATTATTATCCGACGTTTCGTCTACAATTGCACGAGACATCTTGAGGGATCTTTACTTTACGAGATTAGAACACTGTGTGCAATTGTAGGCGAAACGTCGGATAATAATTCCAATTTAATACGGTGTTAACCCAAGAACCATGAATTTCAACTTGACCCAAGTCGTGAAAGCTTCCGTTCTTTATTAGAATCGAATACTTAATATTTTTGTTTAAATTGGGCTGATGTAAATGTAAATATAATATAAAGAACCTAAACCCAAGAAAAGACAAAATAAAAAGGGTGTATATATATATATATATATATATATATATATATATATATATATATATATATATGTATGTATGTATGTATGTATGTGTATGTGGGACAATCTACGTTATTTTTAAACCTCCATCTGTCCAAAAATTGAGGCAGCTTAAAAAAATTACCATCAGTTTAAAATTTTCGTTGGGGCATACACTTTTAAATGCAACATGGCATATGGATTACCTCAAAAATGGGGTGCCATAGTGGCAAAAAACGTGTAAAATCATTATAAATTTTTTTCTTACCATATTTTTCTTGCCAACCTTGTTTTTGAGGGTTTTCAGGGTAGAATCTGTAGTCAGAAATTGAAAATTTTCGAATTCAAGATTGCTTAAATTTTTGTCACATAAATGTTATGCCATAGTTGATCCACCATTTTAGATTTGAAATTTTTTATTTTTGGCTTCATATTCGTGATCGGCGACTTTGAAATTCCTCAGGAAACAAGGTTGGCACGAAAAATATTGTAATAAAAAATGTAAGCCGAAGAGGATCCACCATCTTAGATTTAAAAATTTTCAATTTTGACTTGAGATTTGTAATCAAGCACCCCAAAAATCCCCAAGTAACGAACGATATGGTAATAAACGAATATAAGTTAAAATAGATCTATCATATTTGATCCGCCATTTTGAATTTGAAATTTTTCGATTTCTGACTACGGATTTGTAATGAGCGACATCAAAATTTTTCGAATAAAGAATGATATGGTAATAAAAAATGTTAGGAAAAAAATGGGTCCGCCATATTTAATCCGCCATCTTGAACTTAAAAAAATTTTCAATTTTTGACTGCAGATTCGCGATCAGCTACCCCGAAAATCTTCAAGAAACAAGGTTGACATGAAAATATGGTAATGGTAAAAAATTATAATGATTTTAGGCTGCTGATAATATTTTTGTCCCATATATATATATATATATATATATATATATATATATATATATATATACATATGTATATGCGTACATGCCCTAGAAGTAATCAACCATAATGTGTTTATAGGACATCGAGCATGGTCCATATTTTATTAAGTTTCGATGTACTTTGATGCTCATATTACCGAAAAATTTTCTGAAATTTTCCATGCACCAATTCACGATAATTTTCAAACTTACTGATTTCCTAGCAAGTTTTTTGATCAGGGTGGTGAAATAAACTCAAGCGAACGATTCTAAGTCATTCATTGAATTAACGAGATTTATATTTGTCATCAAAAGCCTTATTTGAGGTTCATCGAGAATAGCAGCTTGCAGATTATCTCTAATTAAATCAGGAAAATTTCGTCATATGTAACTAAAACAGGAACCATTTTAGTCCAATGCCTTCACTTACTGTTTCATTAGTAAGTAATAACTTATGGTTTATATTTTGTCAGGAAGTCAAGCGATAGACAAGGAAAATCTACTTTATATTGCTTATTGGTATTGCTACTTGTGCTTGTAGTTCGAAATATCATAGTATTGTAAGAATATATTATTATTTTAAGAAAAATAATGTTTAGCTGAAACTAAATAGATGTGATATTTTGTTCTTATAAATATCATTTGAGAATCCTCTTTTGTAATTGTGAAATATTGACAAAACCGTAAATGTAGTATAACCAAATTTTCGTCTTTATTGAGTTTCTAAGCTAAATGACAGAGCTGTTCAAATCCATTTCTCACGTTTTCAGCTTAACTCTGCACTATTTCAATTGCATTAAATTAATAATAATATGGAGTACAAGTTCATGACCTATATAGCTAATTAGCTTATCTCCTTTGTAGGAAAACTGCATCCTCTTTTCATCTAACCAACCTTGCAACTCTGCTTTAATTTTCTCACTCATCCATCATTATTTATGTTATTTACTATACTGAAATTAATGAACTATACCACTTCTCATTTATCAAATTAATAATTGATGCTTCATGTTTGGATACAATTTAAAAGAAAAGTATATGAGTATAACAAAAAACTTAAAATGTGTATTGAAAAATATTTATTGAACCATCAACTCGACATTATCTACTAGCTGAGCTCCTGCGCAGACAATCCTTGAATCTAAACAACACATGAATCGAAAAATAATATTTAATATTGTATCGTGTTAGTCGTTACTTGATGGAAATCCATTATATAATAGTTAAATAATACAACGTATTATAATTTCTACTATATTACGTTAACCATAACAATTGTTTCAACACACAGTGTCTTCTTCAGATGGTAGATAGCATCAGATGTTATCTACCATCTTCAAAAATATTATTTACCATCCCTTTAAAAATGGTCACGAAAATATTATTTGCAAGATGTTCCAAAATTAGAACTTACAAAATGGTATTCACTATCAAAGCACAAATTATTTGTGAACTAATTAACATTTACTGTAAAAATGGGGAATTTTGAATTTCGCTAAAGCCAGTGGTCAGTGTCATTTGTCCGCTGTCATCTGCCTAAAATTAAGTAGAATATGATATTTTTAATTTGGATAATTCCAGTGATATTTGGAAAAAATTTTTTTGTCGACTTATTGACAAAGATGATAATATGAATAGATTGTAAGATGTACACATTATACTAGTTTACAGTACATTTGTTGCCGAAGAAATTTTAGCTGTTGTTGACTACATATGATATGCTAATTTCAAATATATGAGTAGAATTTTTTTATCAGCTCTAGTTTCTGAGTTTCAACTATGTAGGTATAAAACAGAAAAAAACATGTATATTTACTAAGAAAAAAATTATTAAAAATCAAGTTAATCATTGAGTTCTAAAAAACTTCGTTTTAAAGCTCTTCTCTGATGTGTAGACTTAGGAAAATGACGTGTCAGAGACCAAGAATAATCAGACATCATATTCGTATCCCAGAAACCCTGATAGCGCTCTTCCATGACGCGTAAGTCCTGATGCATACTCTCTTCCTGCTCTTCGCTCATATCTCCTAAATTTTCCTGAAACCTGTCTAGGTGACTATGGAGGAAGTGGAGTTTTATGCTCATATTGCACCCCAAATTTTTTAATTGTAACAGAAGGTCTTCTACAAGTTCTATACAATTTTCTGATTTTTTATTTCGGAGAAAATTCTGCATCACAGAGACGAAAGCTGTCCAAACCCTTAGTTCTAACTCAGTCATAGAATTCCTAAATTGAGTATCTTGTCTAATTGGGGAGCCATCAAAAATACTGGATTTAATCTTTTCCATAGTGAGCTCAGGAAATTTTTGGCAAATGTAAGAAAAGCAGTCCCCGTCTTTATCTAATGATTTAACAAACTGTTTCATGATGCCCAGTTTTATATGTTGTGGCATTTAAATTTACCAGTTAGCATCGATGCTACATATTTTTAGTAATATGATATAGTTTGTATATTTTTACCTGAATAATTTAATTATTTATCCCGTAATTTAAAATAGTAAACATGGAATTTGTTTTTTTTTTTTGGTTTACAACTCTTTTGGCCTTGTAACTTATCACTCTTTTTTTTTTAACACAGTTTTTAAATTGCTGTAGTTTATATATCACATTATTTGGTTTGAATTTAAAAGTCGTAAAATATTTTATTTTAAATAAACTCTCATTTATTTACATTCCATTTCAGTATTAAAAGTATAAGGTTATAGTCGGTAATGTGAAGATGTATTCCCGATTCGTTGACACGAGCACGGCATGTCGAGACCGATCATTTAAGGTTGAGTATGCAGTATGGAATTTGTGACAATTTTTTTTGAACTTTGTTTTAATCATGATTAGTAACTTTGGACTGTTTGATCATAATTTTCTCTTTGATAATTTTCCATGGCTTGCCAATATTTGATGTATTACCTGGTGGGCAGTGTAAGTTCGGAACTAGGTTAGAGTGCTCCAGGTTGAGAATAAGGTTGGCAAAAGTAAATACAAATATCCCTAACATTTGTCACGTCTGGTTGCAAGAGAGATTTTTATTTTCGTTCCCTTTACTGTTGAACCGTCGAAGGCAGCAGACCAATCCTGCCACTAGCTTTGAAAGGGCGGACGGTCAAGTGTTTTTTTTTAAAAAGTCCACTAATCAATGAGGTAAGATTTTGCCCCTTATCTTTACGAACATGTGATAAAAACAACATTTTATTTCAGGGCTATTTGAAGCTAGTTCTTTTTTTATCTTTGGGCTTCATCTCACTCTTTTCATCTTGATATTGCTATCAAGGCTTTCTGATGGTTCCGGCCCTAGTTTTCCTGTCCTTGTGACCACGACTATTTTAACCTTACCCTGCGTTTGGTTGGTGAGTTGGAAGTAGCCCTGTGAAGCCTCCATTCATCCACAACACAACAGGAATAAAACTTACGTTATTGGCAATTAAAGGTTCTAGAACATTTGCGGCCAAATTTTATATAACCTTTTAAAAACGAGGTAACAACCATAGTTATCAAGAGAGTACAAAAACTTTGTAGGCTCCATTCTAATTTATGTACATAATAATTTTCTTGGGAATAAAATGGAATTGTTATTTTGTTTTAATTAAGTCGTTTCATTGTGGAGCTATACACCAACAGTCAATAAATTAAAATCATTCCTCATACCTAAGTGTTTTCCTGTTTAATCACTAGGTAAGTAACACAGATAATGTAAAACAGGTGGCGCCTATTGGGTAATCAAAGCAGAGCACAACTATCTCTAAAAGAGATACGAACCTAGCCTCCGACATATTGAGCTGCCGTACGCATCCGTTGCCGTACCCTGTAAAAAGGGAGACGCCGCAATGTAATGGTGGAAGGATAATTTTGTGACGAGCTACTAGTGAATTCTGAACTATATCTTGCTTTCCAGGCTTCATATTTTTTTTCAAGGACCAGTTTCTTCTTACCCAATGATCTTGTTTAGCTCTACTGTCCCAAAGACATATAAAATAGTGAAACTTAGTGTAACCACTTTGTCGACCGAGAAGAATGTTCACAATTTTTAAATTATCACAAATTTGCCACATATGGTCATTGTACTGTATTTTATTTAAGACTAGCGAGATGTTACAATATTCTTCCTTTAACTTTATACTGTGTACAATAGGTACCCCAGTGTATTTATTTCCATTATGTAATATAATTTGATATTTCAAAATCAACATTTTTTTGCGATGAGCTTGGTTCTTCCTTGTCTTGTTCTAACGGTTCAGATATATTTTTAGGCACTGAAAAGTCAGGTGAATGGTGCACTGGACGCTGAACACAACTAGTACTTGGGTACTGCCATTTAGCTCGATTTTTAGTGTTTAGACTGTTTACGTTCACGTTATAAAAGTAACAGTTTTCGAGATGATTTTGGGTTCTCGCCAAATAGCTGATGTTCCTAATTTAAAGGCACTTCTTTTTACCGCTTTCCCATAATCTTAAATATTCCACAGACGATTTACAAACACAATTAGGAGCCCAAGACTTTTCATTTTTATCTAACAGCATCTCAAAATACTCAAAATAGGTATTTTTCACCAAGTCTGATATAACTTTTCTACAATTGTTAAACACATATTCTCCGCATGTATAGAAAAAATGATTTGGATTGTTTAAACAACGTCTTCTTGAACTACTCATGACGCAAAAACTTCAGATACTAATCTTAACACAGTAAAATACGTACGTTATCGATAAATAAATACGCATAAATGATAAAAATCAAAAAAAAAGTGAATATTATTAAACATTAAAATTCACGGCAACAGACAAAAAGTTAAATTTTGTAAACTAGTGTTATTCTTGTAAAAAGTATTTTCATAACTTTATCAACATTTGCGAACTTGATACCACATATATATTGTACTTCTCATATATATTTTATACCTCGTAAAAAATACATTTATGTTCTTCAGAGTATATTTTACCAACCCCAACAACATCATTTACAGTTGTCAAATACAAAACATAAACTTCTCACTTCACCGAAAACGAATTTTTTTCTTATCTGGATCGAGTATAGGAAAGACTTGCGACAAGCTTGCGCCTTAACACCCCTGGTTTCGTACGGCGGCAAACCCTTTGAGATATTGCTTACATAACGAAATCCAGAGTTGATCGGGCGACCCTGCAGTCTACTTTTTTAACCCCCTTAAGGCATCAAGGGGTTGTAGAAAGAATATGCGAGGTATAAGGCTTATTACATGCGACATATAGGGTTGTTTTTTTATTCGGCGTTGGTTTTAAAGTTCGAGAAAGACAATTTTATAACGTTTTTTTAACTCTTTGGGGCGTTGAACATGTTCTTTTTGCGTGATATGCAGATGTAAAGGTACCGATAAAGGTATGTTATTTTTTTATTCATAAACATTTCTGTGCGGCGTAAAACCGAGATACAGATAAATTTTATATACTGTTTCCACCCTTTCCTGGCAGTTCATAGCAATGTTTGTCTCTAACCTTCTTCTATATTTTTTAACCGACTTCTAAAAGGAGGTTCTCAATTCGTCGAGTATGTATGTTTTTTTTATGTATGTACACCGATTACTCCGGAACGACGGCACTGATTTGAATGAAATTTTTTAGGTTATATTCAGGAAGTTGCTGCAGTGGTCCCATATTTTTTTGGACGAAATTGGTACAGTAATATTCAAGATGACGCTGACAATATGCCGGCCAAAAAAATTATTTTTGTTTAATTTTTTTCAGAATCGGTATGGGGGACTTTTTGGGGACGTACACAACGAATTTGAAATTATTTAAAAAAAATTCAATATGGCGGATAAAAAAATCAATTTTGTCCGATTTTCTCCAAAGTTGGTACGAGGGAGTTTTCAGGGTTTTACATAACTAATCCTAATTTTGGATTTGGATTTTAAAAAATTTCGATTTTCTTCAAAATTGGTACGGGAAAGTTTTCGGGATCCCACCTAACGAATCTGAAATTATTTTAAAAAAATTCAATATGGCGGATCTAAGATGGCGGATTAAAGATTCTAAATGTCTCTATTTTGTCTAAAATCAGTATTTGGGGATTTAGTGGTTAGTGTTAATTTCGAATTTAAAATATTTTTTGAAAATCTCACTTTGGCGGATTCAGTATGGCGTCCTAAAAATTTTACATTTTTCGATTTTGTTCAAAGGTGGGACTGAATCGTTTTTGAAGATGTAAATAATTAATATAAGTCTAGAAATTTTAAATTTCCGAATTTCATCCAAAATTGGTACTAGGGGGCTTTGAAGAGTTTAGATTTAGATTAGATTAAGACTTAAAATAATTTTTTTAAAATTCTATATAGCGGATGCAATATGGTGGGTTGAAAATTTTACCTTATTCACATTTTTTCAGATTTGGTATTAGAGGGTTTTCGGGGTTGTGTATTACGAATATGAAGTTAATTTTTTACAACTATTAGGTTGACAGGATACAATATGAGGGACAGAAAATTTGACATATTCCGATTTTGTCTAAAATTGATATTGTGGAGTTCTTGAGGGGTATACAAATTTAATATGCAGTATAAAATATATCGAGCTAAGAAATTTACTCCTCATTTCTTTAAATATTGAAAATTGATAATGTGGGGTTCTTGAAGCGTATAGAAACTCAATATGCAGTATAAAATATATCGAGCTAAGAAATTTACATCTAAGGTTTTTTAAAAATCGATATTGGAAGGTTTTGGGTCCTATATTACCAATCTAAAATTGAAATTTAAGATAGTGAATTTACTATGACAGACTAAATATTTGTTTGACACAATTTTACTGGTATTCGGAAAATTTACAACTTTGGATAAAATGGGTACTTTTTGCCACCTTGGAGTCATTGCGAGGTATACACTAATCTCGATTATGGATATCATAATGAATTCTAAAACTAAAAATAAAAAAATAAAATTTTTATAAAAAAATTGAATCGACTTCTAAAAGTGCGCTAAAAAGTGAAAAATAACTATAAATTTTTATATGAAATTGAACTTTTTGAAGTCGGCGCCAAGTTATTTGTAAATGAAATAAATAACCACTGATATATACAGATTAAGGTAAGAAAGCAATTACAAATAAAGTATTTTTAATCTATTTATGCAAATCACATTGTGTCAGGTATTAGTTTGGCGCCGAATTCAAAAAGTTAAATTTTTTTTATAAAAATTTTATTAAATAGTCACATTATTCACTTCAACTTCAAAGTGGCTTACAATGATCTTGTCTTCTTTTAGGGGTGTGAATTTTTCTTCTATAAATCTGATCTTTTCTCCGAAATTTTTACATCAAGCCAGTCTAGAGGGTTGCAATAATATTCTCCTGTTATTGTTATTGTTACCGGTTTGCAGGTAATCTGATGACGTAAGATTTAAGTTAGATAATTTTGAAAACTTTATTTTTTTATTTTAGAGCCGAATAACTACGTTTAGTCCAATCTGTGGTTTATTGTTGCAGTTCAGGCTTATAGTGGTAAACCCATAACTAATGCTTTTTCGCTCGGACTGGATGATGGTTAAGGAAATATTTGGTTATATAAACAATGGGTTCTTTAACGTATTTTATTTCTAAGTTGCACAAGAAATTTAAAAGATATGCCGAGCAACCATAGGTTGTAATTTTAAAACTGGTTCGTTCTTCAATACTTTTTCTCATGTCAGCCATATTTGCCGCGTTGTCTGTCATTAAAGATTTTACATAATATTAATATTTTATTTCACATGAAGAAATTAGATCACAACAAAATTCCGTTAAATTTTACGAATAACGAGACTGTCCAGAGGAATCAATCTTTCATAGAGAAATGTTCGTCCATCTTCTGTTGTACTTGAACATATTACAAATTCGTTGCGAGCATTCGACTACACGCCCATGGATTTATTTATCCCTTCTCCTGCCAGAAATGAAAAAAATTTTTCTTTTTCTTTTTTATAAATTTCATCCAAAAGAGTGGTTGCTAGAGATCTTCTGGACGGGGATGTGTTACCAAGTATCAACTTATAATTCGTACTTACTAGAGTTCAAAATTGCTTTTGTGGATTCCTTATCAGTATTATGTTTTCCACATGCTGAAGTATGCGTTACAAAACTGCTAATAGAGAAACAAATTTGGGTCGGCTCGGAAATGTTTTGTAGAGATTTTTCGATGCTTGATATAAAACTAGAAGTTGACAAAGCTGACGAAGCTGAATTTGCATTCTCTTTAATCTGTTGCTGATCTAAAATCAAAAATTTAGTTTTAATCGCATAAAAACTTTCAAGAAAAATAATTCATTTTGATTTCCCCGCATAAAAACGAAAAATGAGAAAATCATTTCATATAAAAATTTATAGTTATTTTTCACTTTTTAGCACTCTTTAGAAGTCGGTTCAAATTTTGTTATAAAAATTTTATTTTTCGATTTTTAGTTTTGAATTCATTGTGATATTCATAAATTAATAAATACTAATCGAGATTAATGTACCTCGCAATGACTCAAAGGTGGCAAAAAAGTACCCGTTTTATCCAAAGTTGTAAATCACCCTAAAATGAACCACTAAAAATTCTTTGATTCTTAGAGTTTTCCAAATACCAGTGAAGTTGTGTCAAACAAATATTTAGTCTGTCATAGTAAATCCACAAACTTAAATTTCAAATTAATTTTAGATTGGTAATATGGGCTCCAAAATCTTCCAATATCGATATTTAAAAAACTTGAGACGTAAATTTCTTAGCCCGATATATTTTATACTGCATATTGAGTTTGTATACGCTCCAAGAAACCTGCAATATCAGTTCTAGAGAAAATCGAAAAATCTAAAATTTTTTGTCCGCTATGTTGGATTCGCCATATTGAAACCTGAAAAAATACTTTTAAATTCATAATTTACACCCCCAAGAACCCCCTAAATCAGTTTTGAAGAAAATCGAAAAATGTAAAATATTTAGGACACCATATTGAATCCGCCAGATTGAGTTTTTCAAATAATATTTTAAATTCGTAGATATCACTAATAAAAATCCCCCAATACTGATTTTAGACACCATCGAGAGATATAGAATCTTTAATCCGTAATTTTGGATTCGCCATATTTAATGTTTTTATTGTTTACCAAAAGATGAGTCCTCTTTTTAGGCATGTGTTAGCAACTTCACAGCATGACTTTATGGCAGGTCGATCGACTACTACTAATCTGCTTGTCTATGAGCAGTACTTGGTGGAGGCTTTGGAGGGGAGGTGTCAGGTGGATGCTATTTACACTGACTACTCCAAGGCTTTCGACAAGGTTAACCATCAACTTCTTATTTACAAACTGGAAGGCTTGGGTATCCATGGATCATTTCTACAATAGATAAATAGTTACCTGTCTGGTAGAGTACAGCGAGTAAAAATTAACAACTGTGAATCATCTGATATATGTATTACCTCTGGTGTTCCTCAGGGTGCTCACCTCGCTCCGCTCCTTTTTAACTGCTTTATTAACGATATTGAGGACATCATAACTTTCAGTAGATGTCTTCTTTATGCAGATGATTTAAAGATATTTCGGGTTATTAGGAGTAGCAACGATTGCGAGGGCATTTAGCAGGATCTAGCTCGATTCTCTGAATGGTGTAAGTTAAATTTTATGCGCCTCAATGTTAATAAATGCTCCATTATAAGTTTTTATCGTAAAAGGGATTGGATAATTTTTGATTACTTTCTTGATAATAACATGATTAATCGCGTTGAATGTGTGAAGGATTTGGGTGTTACATTTGATCGGGCCCTTTGCTTCGACACACATATTGATAATATTGTGAACAGGGGTTTGAAGTTGCTCGGGTTTGTAAAGAGAATGCTTACAGATTTTAATAGTGTAGACTGTTTTAAAGTGATATACTGCTCTGTAGTTCGATCAATCTTAGAATATGCGTCCCAAGTTTGGTCACCTTATTATTTTACATACAAAGAAAAAGTAGAAAGAGTACAAAGAAAGTTTTTAAGTTTCATTGCCTTTAAACAGGGAATGCAGCAGGAGCGGTCTGTATATGATGATATTGCCGATGCTTTGAGGTTGTTACCATTGTTCTACTTTATAAGATTGTTAACTCTTGTATTGATTCTCCTGAACTACTCAATAATATTGGATTATCGGTTCCTCAAAGAGCTTTTAGAGCGCACAATTTGTTTGATGTGATATATCACCGAACGAATTGTGGCATTAACAGTCCTATTTCTCGAATGTGTAGAGAAATGAATTCAGTTCCTACCGAGATTGATATTTTTCATTTGCCAATTAATGTCTTTAGATTAAAAATTTTATAATTCTTGAAAAACTAGTTAATATTGTCAATTGTCAATACTTGTCTTTTGAAGCACTTTGATGCGTGTTTAGATTTGTAAGTTTATTTTTTATTTCTGACTGTTTTAAATAGTGTTTGTATTTTTTATTTTTGAAATGGAAATTGTCAATTGTCAATACTTGTCTTTTGAGGCACTTTAATGCATGTTTAGATTTGTAAGTTTTTAATTCTGACTGCTTTTAAATAGTGTTTGTATTTTTTATTTTTGAAATAGATTTTATTTATTTTATCCGTTGGTATGCTATTATTATTATTATTATTAAATAATCTCAGATTCATAATGTGCGATCTCAAAATCTTCCCCATATCAATTTTGAAAAAATCGAACAAAAGTAATTTTTTATCCGTCATATTGGATATGCCATTCGTTATGTGCGACCCTGAAAACTCCTCCATACAAATTTTGGAGAAAATGAATTTTTTCGTCCACCATATTGAATTTTTTAAAAGTAATTTCAGATTCGTCGTGTGCGACCTCGAAAATTTCCCCATTCTAATTTTGGAGAAAATCGGACAAAATTAATTTTTTTTGGCCGCCATATTGTCAGCACCATCTGTGATTTTACTGCACCAATTTCATCCAAAAAAATATGGGACTACCGCAGCAACTTCCCGAACATAACGTAAAAAATTTCGTTCAAATCAGTGCCGCCGTTCCGGAGTAATGGGTGTACACATAAAAAAAAATAGATAGTCGACGAATTGAGAACCTCCTTCTTTTAGAAGTCGGTTAATTAGTCTGGTGTATGTAGACTTTTGTGACCGCGCAAATAAATCACTTATTTAATTGAATTATTCAGGATTTACATGAATCTATTGAGTTGGATAATAAATATAAATTTGCAATAAGGTTTTTTAGCAGGTAAATGATTTTATGTATAAACACATTCCGGGTAAAAAAACGATAATAGCGTATGTATCGCAAAATCCCTTACCGTAATAACCAAATACTACCAACCTCCTCTTAGCTTTTTATTTTATCCAGTGACAATAAAAAAGATTCCTAATAGCCCTCATCAATTCTTTCTATCAAAAAAAGGCTTTACCTGATACCGTAACCAAAAGCCATTTAATTAAAGTCGAGGCTTTTATTTACTTTTTATCGGATTATTTTTCAAGCTCTTTCCGCCTGCCGAAATAAAAACGATAAAAATTATTTTTACGAGGGGTTATATAACTTGACAATTGGCATTTAATGAGCTTCACCTTTGACGTAAAAATAAAATGGATTATTTAGAACTGGAGCTGTCATTTTCACGGAGTTTATACTGCTCGCATTGTTCGAAAACTTCAACCATTGGAAACATTTCTCTGAGCTTAACGTTTTTTTTTTAAATAGTCTAACCTCTACCTTATCGCGGGATGCTTTAGAGTTATCTCAGTTTTTGGAATGGTTTTAAGCAAACTTTACCTGGGCTGCATCAAGGTTTTCTTCCGTCTCGTGACAGAGTTAAATTTAAAAATGCTCCTTCCCTCGCCATCAGTTTATGAAGTGAAATTTTTCTATTTCTTTTTCCGTAATTCATTTCATAATAGACAGAATCAATCCGAGCAATATTGATATATTGAAAGAATAGTCAACTATTAATAATCGATTAAATCGTGTTATAATCAAGTCCCTTAAATTATAATAGAGAAATTGACCTTGTTATTGCAGACATAAACTGCTGTAATAGTTAGATTCTGAAGCATCACCATCATTCTCATTTATAT
This sequence comes from Diaprepes abbreviatus, assembly GCA_034092305.1. Lineage (NCBI taxonomy): Eukaryota > Metazoa > Arthropoda > Insecta > Coleoptera > Curculionidae > Diaprepes > Diaprepes abbreviatus. Next base: position 5,360,860 of record JASJET010000039.1, read on the forward strand.
ATATATATATATATATATATATATATAAATATAAATATATATATATATATATATATATATATATATATATATATATATATATATATATATATATATATATATATGTTTATGCGGCTTTCATGGATTCCTCCGTGTGAGATGCAATAGCAGTGGATATATCCACATTATACCGTTGTAGTGCTGAAATCACATTCAGCAAACGTACAAATATAACGTCTATGAATGAAGTAAAATGCGAACAGTAAATGCAAACCTCGCTCAAAACATATCCTTAAAAAAAATAGATAAGATAAATTTAAGGGAAATGTTTTACGAAATCCCTTTAATTAAGTAATACCTCGAAGTCATGTGTCGAAACCCTTATCGATAAATTCTGACATCGTTAAGACTTTAACTTCTTATCGCACCCTCGCAAAATCAAAGTTGATGTCGACTTTGAAACTAAATTATACATTTAATCTGACGTTTTATCCCCTCAGAAAGTTTCCAGATAGGGAAATCAGAAGCGGGACAAAGTTCTTATTAGGTTCAGGTTATGTTACGCAGTCGAGGAGCTCAAAAAATTATCTGTACTGCGTAAAACGGGGCGATTATATTATCTAAATTTAACTTTATGTATCGCGAGGAAATGCTTCTAAATATTTGTATGTTTATATATAAAATTAAAATTAAATAAAATGAACATTAAAATATTAATGGATTGCCAGAAGGTAAACTAATAAATTATGTTATTTGCTGTAAAATGAATGATTGCTATTTGTATTTGGTTTTTCCCCTATTTAACACAAAACTATGTCACCGGTAATAATAGGCCAATCAAAAAAGATTTTTTCGTGACAGGTTACTGACTGTGCCATTAGATTAGAAATAATCCACAGTGATATTTTGCTATACTATGGATCCATTAATTTGTTTTTTAAACAATTGAAATTAAAAAAATTGTTTTTTTTTTCTTTTTTTGCTTAAAAAACCAAAACTAAGGAAGCAATCTCGATTATATAAACAGATAATTATAGAGAATTAAAATACCGACAAAATAAGCCCTGAATTAACTCAATCCGATAATTAGTAACGGAGAAAAACAGAAACACCAGACAATTCACCGTTTTTTCAAAAATTCAAATCTACATAATTTTTTAATAGGCGGGTGGATGTTCAGTATGATGATGGTAATTCATGGTTTCTAAGGCGGACAGTACAAAAATTTTACCAGAATGTCTCCTACCAGTTTTGAATACTTATTGAACAAAACAGGACCAGTTATATCCAAAGAAGAAATATTTTTCCAACATAAGTTCAATGGATTTTAATTAATAGTGGTATGATGGCACTCGAACCACACTTCCATATTCTTTATTAGCCTATTCGTTTATCATATGTTTCTTAAATAGTTTTTCTTTCTCATTCATAATTTTTAAAAGTTTCTTCTTTAATAAATCATTTGTAAAGGGAACATGTTTTTTGATAACAAATCTGTAATATCACTTTTTTTTAACTATGTTATTGACAATTTTTTCACCAGTCTATAATGATAACTGGCTTTATCAAAACTATAACAGACCTCTCCGGTATCATTTGAGAAAAATATTTTTGAAAGATATCCTCCGTCATTTATTCATGGTAATATTTGGTAGATTTCAATTCGAACTGCAGTAAAACTCCTATAAATCCATTATCACCCCAATATGAGTTACAATGAATTTGCTGCCCTTACCGAGTAATGGTTTTAAACCTGTCGATAATCGTTCTAAAAATGCACCTTTACAAAACATAATTTTAAATGTAATTAAAACATAAAATCGTTATACGATGTGTGATTATAAAATAATATTGCTGTAAAATATTTTATTTTAAATTTATACATATATAATTATTATCACCTTCAATATACATCCCCTCCTCTACCCTTACAATGCTCCACGCGCATTTTGGATTGTTCACAACAGTGCTGAAAGTCTTCTTCTGTGAGCTCCTTCATGACGCGTGTCCATTTTTCTTTTAGAGCTTCAACGGACTGAAATATTGTCCCATTTAGTGCAAATTTGACCTTGAAGTCACATGGTGCAAGCTCAGGCAAATAAGATGAATGATCAGCACTGGAATATTGTGCTGTGCTAGAAACGTCTTGATTGACAATGCAGAATGAGCCAGAGCGTTGTCTTGATGAAAAACCCATGACTTGTTCTTTCATAATTCGATTCGTTTTTTCTTATTCTTTCTCCTTCAGGAACCCAGTGAAGGTACACAATTCCATGAATATCAAGCCTTTTTAGCTTTCGTTGTCCTAATGGAGAACCTATGACTTGTTATTCCACAATTCGGCTCGTGTTTTTCTTATTCTTTTATGAAGTTGAGCAAGAACGTCAAGGTAGTAATGTTGATTAATTGTTTGACCTTCAGGAAATCAATGAAGGAATACAATCCAGTGAATATCGTAAAAGACAATCATCATCACTTTGAATCTTGATCGGCTCATTCGAGTTTTTTTTAGCTATCGGTGAAGTTGGACCCTTTTCAATCCATGGATTGGCGCTTAGTTTCATATGAGTTTCGGTAGCGGTTCCCTCAAATTTCATGTGAAATTTCACGACGATTGGTTGCTCTCTTATTATACTTACCATTTTTTCGGCAAAACAACTCTTATACAATCGAAGGCCGTGGCCAGACTGGTTTGTTCGTACAAATGAGAGAGACCGCATTCGAAAGAGAAGGCTTCACGCCATACTGTTATCGGTTGTTTGCCTTTGGAACATGTATACTTCTTTTGCAAATACAAAATACGGCGACAGCGTGACACAAATACTAAAATGGTCTACCTTGTAGTCCAAATCACTTCATTAAATTCTTCTTGGTGGCTACCAGAATAATCCCAAGCTTCACCATACAGGCACCAGGAATCGGGGACACTGTTACTGTATTGTGGAGTAGTTTTTGAGGCGAGAGTTAATATGTTTGTGAGACAAACGATAAACCTTTTCGATAAGGCGAGGGACGTGCAAGACGTCGAGTACTACACTACAACAATTACTGTACTACTACACGACTATGGTACTACTACTCTGTCCCTTTTTACATTTGTCCAAATGCGCGAGGGCCAGTAAAATGTGTTACGTATAAACGCGAGTAAAATTGAACTAAAAAGTAATGAAACCTAAACAACAATGTTGCCCAACTTTTTGAAATGACGCATTTCAAAATTATCGTTATTCAGGTTATTTTGAAGGCTCTCAAGCAAAATTTCCATGTTCCATTTCACATCCACCTAAAAAGAGATAAGCCTTGGTCTAATATTGCATTTCTGGCATGGAAGCTGGATAAAACAGAATTTTTCGAAATTCGATTTTCTCAAAGGAAAACATATTTTTATGTTATTAGGAACTTGTGTTGAAGCCTTGGCATGTAGCCTTTCCACGAAAAACAAATACACCCATATTTATTTATATTTTCTTTCAGTGTATAAAAGGGCATATCCATTATTGAAAGTTAACTCATATAATTAATGACGATTAGAGAGAGATACATGCTAATCGAATTCTAGTTCCTTTTAAGTTGTTGCAACCAAATTTTGATAAATAATGTACAAATAGTAAATGTTCTTGTGCTGCTAATATATTTTTAATTACACGTTTTTTTTAGCCAACAAGTCTAGAAAAGAATCCTGGTAATTTTCCTTTATATTTCACTAAATTTCATTCGATTTCCCGCTGAAACATTTATACAATTTAACTTGAAAATAAATGTGTAAAACCAACATTTCCGGGGTAATACCTTGTTGTGGCACAGATCTGTCCATTACCTTAGATAAGGGTTGTGTAAAGGGTTTTACAGCCCCTTTGTTAGTGCCATTGCTTTTCCCGAGTTTTCCTGGATGTCCTAAGGCTTTTTTTGACCTTCTCTGAATGATAAATGAAACTAGAATAGTGATATTTGGGCAAGACGGATATTTATTCGATGTGTTGTTTTTGGACGTTTAACTTAAAAAATCGCTTTAATTTTAGTTAATAGCAGTAGTTCGTGATTTAAAACTTTAGTTTTAGGATTCTTTTTATTTTGTTCGGTAAATAGAGTTGTAAATAATGAATTTGATATGAACAGATTCCCTTACTACGTGAAGGCTTATCATGCTAAGGATTAGAGCTGTGCAACTCGAAATATGTAAGAATCTCAATACAATTCCATGGACTTCAATCAGCCACGAAAACCCTGGGCTCTCCCACTATAAGGTCAAAGAGATTTTAAGTTAAAACAGAGCTGGCACAAGTAAAGAAAACCCTTCCCAAAATTCCCGATTTATGTAAATATTTTGTGTCTCAAAAGTGCTCGTGTAGCCATGGCAACTGCAAGATGTTACTAAAGCCGCGCTTTATTTGTAGGAAAACGTGAAATTTTTAGGATATAAAATAATTTTTTGTTTTATATTATTTGAAGGAATTATACAAGGAACAATAGACAGAAATCAAACCTAACACACCCAAAATTATAATTAACGACGATATACTTGTAAAGAAGGAAGACGTAGAACTAGCCTTAAAAAAAAACTAAAAAACAGGAAAAGTGCGGGACCTGACGGAATTACCAATGATCTACTGAAATACGGAGGAAAGAGCCTGACAGAACAACTGAAAATTCTCATCAATAAAATCATATACCATCACAGAATCCCCGATGAATGGAGGACTAGCACAACAAGCCGGCTAATTACAGAGGAATCAATCTTCAATCTACCTCGTTAAAACTAACCACAAAAATTATTACAAGCAAAATTAATGAACACATTTTCTTAGCAGACGTACAGCAGGGATTCCGGTCGGGAAGGTCATGCATGGATGCCATATTTGTTATAAGACAAATAACTGAAAAGTCAATTGAATATAATCGTCCAGCCTCTATGTGTTTCATCGATCTAGAGAAGGCGTTCGATCGTATACAGCTGGAGGATGTAACACAGCTACTTTACGACAAACAAATACCTCAAAACATTATCAAAACGATTGAAAATATATATCAGGCAAATACGATTCAAGCTAGGATAAACGGTGAATTGACCGAAGAAATAGAAGTAAATAATGGCATCCGGCAAGGTGACTCTCTTAGCCCCCTACTATTTAACATCATCATGGACGAGTTGATAAAGCAGGTGGGTAGAATGAAAGGGTATAAAATGGGAGACAGGGAAATCAAAATACTGTGCTACGCCGACGATGCAGTGTTAATAGCTGAAAGCGAAGACGATTTGCAAATATTACTGCACCAATTTAACATAACAGCGAAAAAGTTTAACATGAATATATCAGCGTCAAAAACTAAAGCCATGACTACATCTAGAACACCACTCAAATGCAAACTAGAAATAGACAACAAAATTATACAGCAGGAAATGAAGTTCAAGTATCTCGGAATAAAAATATCCGGATACGGGGATGTTGAAACGGAGGTGAGGGATCAAGCTATGAAAGCAGCAAGAACAGCCGCATGTCTAACAGTATCATATGGAGCAATAAACATATAGGAATCGAAGTTAAATCCAGAATTTATAAAACAGCAATAAGACCCATACTAACATACACTGCAGAAACCAGACCAGAAACCTCGAAAACAAAACAAATACTGGAAACAACAGAGATGAGAGTGGTGCGCAGGATAGCTGGCAGGACACTTATGGATCGGAATAGGAGCGAGGATATAAGAAGAGTGTGTAAAGTCGATAACATCAATGACTGGGTATTACAAAGAAAAAGGGAATGAAACGAACACATCAACCGTATGACCGACGACAGAATAGTAAAGATCACGAGAGACAAATCACCAATAGGACGTAGAAGCACCGGAAGACCTATAAACGATGGAGTGATAACCTCGCAATAGACTGAAATCAGGCAAAGAGGCGAAGAATAACAAGCAAATTGTTTATATATAAGAAGGAAGGAAGAATAAGAATATTATTTTCTTATTATTTAAATATCGTAAGATATTAAATAACGTAGTTCCTGGAATGTATCGAAGTTTTCATCTTCCAATTGTTTTTATCTATAAGTCCTTAGCTTCTACCTATACTATTTGTCCAATAAATACCTAGAATTCATAACATTATTCTTCAGATTACTGCACAGCTCGGCAATGTTACTTATCATTAGTCATTGTGCTGTATTTTGATATTATTGGCACTGCTATTGGAAGAATATTGATTTGTCTTTGTGAAACACAGTGAATTAAATTGTGAATAATGACAAACTACTCTGTAGTTTGTAAGAATAAATAAATTAAATAAATAAATATATAAAGTACATGTATTTTGTAAAAAAAGAAGAGTTGCGTGGTAAACTCCGACGGACTCAAATCCCGAAATCTGGGTGGCCAGTCAATATTCCCTTTTTTCGACACCACACTTCCCGGGAACTTCCGATGCAAATAGTCCATTCTTGAGCTCGCAGAGTGGCATGTCGTACCGTCTTGTTGGAACCAGACCTTTTTCACACATTTGTGGTATCACCAAATGTGCTAACAGCCACCGCTATTGATCGCAAGTCACTATCTCATCAACTGTGAAGAAGAATGGCCCAATGATGGTTTTTGAGCAAGCACCGGCTCAAACAGTCACTTTCTGATTGTGCAGTGATGTTTGGGGAATTATGTGAGGATTATTAGTGCCCCAAAAGCGACAATTCTGTTTTTTGACGGCGCCAGAGAGTGAAGTGAGCCTCGTCAGTCATCACAATTCATTCCCAAAAATCTGGTTCAGGTTGCGTTTTTCCAAACAATTCGAAAGACGCGATTCGCGTAAGTCAAGCGACACAGCTTGTCTATTTCCAATAATCTTTGAGTCAACTGCACTTTGTATGGGAACATGTGAAGATTTTGCTTCAAAATCTCCCTTAAAATGGTTCTACAGATGTTTAATTGTTGCGGCGATACGAGACATTTTGATTTTTGGCAAAACTCTTCCTAACAGGTTCAGGATATTCATTGGAACAACGTGAATGCGGTCTAGCGTGTTATTGGCGATTTGCTACAGACCCATGCTCGAAAAATCTGAGGGTAAATGACGAATTGTGTCGCTTTTAAGCGCAGAGCGACGAGGATATTTTCAACGATATGCACACTGAGTTAACACAACTAAGTGATTATTTTTAATATAAAGCGCCATTATCTCGATGCGTTTTTCCAATGTATATCGATACATGGTTGAAATTGTACTGAACTGACATTTTCAAAACGTGATTGTTGACGCCGATCACTTAAGAATTGTCAAAGTTATTTAGTAGTGCCATTGATCAGATTCAGATGGCGCATCCCGTATAAGTAATTGTGTTATAGTGATAATAATTGATACAATTTGCAGAAGTTGCACTTACGTGTAAATCCTATGCCTTATTTCAAAAGTTCAAATTTCTAGATAAATAAAAATTTTTACAAATACTTAAAGTAAAAGTAAGACATAGTTTTCTATGTTATAAAATGTCATTAACACCAGATACAGATAAGTACAACAATATGTATTTCTCTTTGTAAGTATACAGGTTTAGGGCGAAAAATTCGGTCTTCTCGTTTCAGGGCATATCGATTTAAAAAAAAATCATTAAAATTGGTCATATAGATGCCGAGATAATTGATACTTTACAGCGTGGCGCGATTTTGAATTTACAATTTCTGTTTTGGCGTGACAGTTGTCGCTCGTCGTCAGTTACCTTCACCTACACCTTCTAGTTCTATCGCTTCAATTTTTGAGCATTTTTAGAATCTTCCAACGCGTTTTTAACAACGAAGCCAATGCATACGTCAGATATAAACTTTAAATCAATAAAATACTTAGAAAAATCAATCGAATGGTTAAAATAGGGTCCCTACATGTTGCATCGTTTAGCAGCAAACAAAATTTCACTTTTAAATATTATATCTCCGAAACTATTGGTCCAATTGGGATGAATCTTTTTTCAAAAGAAAGATCTTCCAGACACTTTTAACCTATATATTTGTTTATAAAATATTAAGAAGAAATAACCAAGATATTTATTAATTGGTTCATAAGCAAAAAAAAATTTTTTTTTTGAAAAATTTTCTAGGCTCTCCTTATTATTTAATCTTAACAAATGAAAAAGCTTTGAAAACTGGTGACGTTTAGTACACATAAAAAAAACAGTACTCTTGAGGAATCATTATTGAACATATTTTTAACAATTGTTCACGACTCTTTGATAACGCGCCAAGCTGGTTTAGCAAATTATTGTGCAGAAACTATGTGATTGATCGGGACTAGACAAAAGGTAATTTATTTGCTAAACAATAAAATTAATTGTATCCAAGAGCTAATAAAATTGATTGAAATTAAAACCTTTTATCGCTTACTTGAAAAAGTGTCATTTTTTTCAACTTTATTTCACGCATTTCTCCCTTTTTAACCGATTTCTAAAAGAAGGAGGTTCTCGATTCATCGACTATGTATTTTTTTTTATGTATGTACACCGATTACTCCGGAACGGCTGCACCGATTTGAATGAAATTTTTTACGTTGTGTTTAGGAAGTTGCTGCGGTAGTCCCATATTTTTTTGGATGAAATTGGTACAGTAAAATCCAAGATGGCGGTGACAATATGGCGGCCAAAAAAATTAATTTTGTCCGATTTTCTCCAAAATTGGTATGGAGAAATTTTCGGGGTTGTACCCAACGAATCTGAAATTATTTTTAAAAAATTCAAAATGGCGGATCCAATATGGCGGACGAAAAAATTTAATTTAGTTCGATTTTCTCCAAAATTGGTATGCGGGAGTTTTTAAGGTGCCACATAACGAATCTAATATTATTTTTTAAAAATTCAATATGGCGGATCCAATATGGCGGACGAAAAAATCAATTTTGTCCGATTTTCTCCAAAATTGGTACAGGGCAGTTTTTGGAGTCGCATATGACGAATCTAAAATAATTTTTAAAAAATTCAATATGGCGGATCCAATATGGCTGACAAAAAAATTAATTTTGTCCGATTTTCTCCAAAATTGGTATGGGGATGTTTTCGGGGCCTCACATAAAGAATCAGAAATTATTTAAAAAAAATTCAATATGGCGGATTCAACATGGCGAACAAAAAAAAATCAATTTTGTCCGATTTTCACCAAAATTGGTACGGGAGAGTTTTCGGGTTCACACATGACGAATCTAAAATTATTTTTAAAAAATTTAATATGGCGTATCTAATATGGTGGATAAAAAATTAATTTATTTTCTTTAAATATCGATATTGGAAGGTGTAGGGGCCTATATTACCAATCTAAAATTAATTTGAAATTTAAGATAGTGGATTTTCTATGACAGACTAAATATTCGTTTGACCCAATTTGATTGGTATTTGGAAAATTCTAAGAACTAAAGAAATTTTAGTGGTTCATTTTAGGGTGATTTACAACTTTGGATAAAATTTGTACTTTTTTGCCACTTTGGAGTCATTGCGAAGTACACTAATTTCGATTAGTTCTTAGTTCAAATAATTTATGAATATCATAATGAATTCTAAAACTAAAAATGTGTAGAACATAATATGTCCGTCAGAAAATTTCCTTTTACCTTGTACTACTTTGGTTTTCGAAAGATGCAAACTTATATTGCATAAAATTTTTATAAAAAAATTGAACCTACTTCTAAAAGTGCGCTAAAAAGTGAAAAATAACTATAAATTTTTATATGAAATTGAACTTTTTGAAGTCGGTGCCAAATTATTTGTAAATAAAATAAATAACTACTAATATATACAAATTATGGTAAGAAAACAATTACAAAAAAGTATTTTAAATCTGTTTATGCAAATCACATTTTGTCAAGTATTAGTTTGGCGCCGACTTCAAAAAGTTCAATTTCATATAAAAATTTATAGTTATTTTTCACTTTTTAGCGCACTTTTAGAAGTCGGTTCAATTTTTTTATAAAAATTTTATGCAATATAAGTTTGCGTCTTTCGAAAACCAAAGTAGTACAAGGTAAACGGAAATTTTCTGACGGACATATTATGTTCTACACATTTTTTTTCCGATATTGATTTTATGGAGATAAAACAGAAAAAAAAACAATGAAAAATACGTCAAAATTTGAAAATTTTGCAATAAATAATTTTTCCAGGTTTGAGCTTATCTTTCAGACTAGCACAAAGGCTAATTTCCATTGTTAGTATAATTTCGGAGTGACTTATTCAGAGACTAAAGTAACGTGCAAATTTTGCATCCCCAATATCTAATTTGACTGGTCTACTAGGACTTTTACGAATAAAGAAATATATTTATAGGCCGGCGGAGTTAGCCTCATATGAGGTGATTTTGAAATTTATTGTTAGTAGATTTCTGATTACGTAGAAACCTTCAGAATGATAATAGTAATTATGTAATTCCTTATTTCTCATTTTCTTTTTTGAGGAAAATTTTTTATTTAACAATCAAGATGTGAAAAAACAGTTTTTTCGAGTTCTAGGAAAAGCTATTGTATTTCAGTAAAAAAAGTATCAAACAAAAGTTATGCACAAAATACCTACAAAATGAGCTAAGACCCATTCGAATAGGGTGATTTGTTTGCTAGTTATTGCAAAAAAACATGCTAAAATGGCTATTTTTTCAATTGTTTATAAACAATAGAAAAATATATTGCATTAACTTAATACTACAACTATAGGAACCTCTTGTTGCATACAACAAACATGCAAAATTTCAAGTAAAAATATTCAATAGTTTTAGTGAATTTGTTTATTAGTTTTTATGTTTTTTTTATTGTTTATTTTCAGCGATCTAGAGGTCATACATTCGTCTGCGGATACGCAAATGAAAGTTCCGGATTTATACTAATAATAACAAGAAAAAACGAAATGAATTGTTGATCTTAAATTGTTCAAACAGATAAACAAAATTGGGATTCGTTTTTTCGTTATAAACAAATATAATAACTCTTTGAAAATTGTCGATATTGATACACCGATAAGTGGACACGATAGCTGAGATTTTGACGCATATTTAAAAAAAAAAATTATTTACGACCATTAGAAGCTGAGATAGGGTGTTTGTTTCTCGACGAGATATGAACAATGGACGATATGTTTTTGTAATCAAATTATTGTTAAACATAGCAATAAACAAATTATATTCTTCCTAAATTGTCTCATTCTGCAAAATGCTTATTTATTAGTTATAAAATACATATCAAACCAAATAAATAAAAAATTCATTAATATTCGTTATTTCGATTTAGCTCTCCAAAATATTTTCAAATTAAAATTGAAAAAATTACTCGGCTCCATACAGTCAATCCGATACTCAATAAAATATCAGTTGGCTGCTCTTTTTTATCAAAATATTTATTCAATATAAAACTTGCAAACACTGCAGGATCCCTTATTCAGCATCGGATATTATTTATATCTATGGGCAAACAGTTCTCCAAGTCTGATTCTCTGAGTAAACAGAATAAATAAAACAGGCTTTATTTGTCGATGTAAATTCTGTATAGCTTTAAAATCCCATCGTAAATTTCTTGTCGGAAGAGCACAACAGTTGGTATTTATATTTGAACGGGGGTGATTTTATTAAAATTTTATGCAGCTCGCAGTATTTATATACAAACATATCTTTTAGTTTATTACCATAACAGCTTTCATATTGTAGTTGATAAACAAATACCATATCACTCTGTCTGCCAGGTGTTCGGACTAATTCTTCGCTTGTTACATTTATATTTTTACACACAAGTAGGTATCTAAATTGAAACATGTATTTTTTTACCCGATAATTTCAAATAAAAGCCACCAGAGCAGCTTGCTGCACTCCACACCCAACAACCAAAATTTGTAATTTTCAAAATTTGGCAATTCAACATTTTTTTATTCAAAAAATGCTATACGGCTTTTAAGTTTTGTTATTAGTAGGCCATGGCGGCGAGGCGTGGCGAAAATAAAACAATCGAATACTACAGAATTGTCGCTGTTTCGAGCCATTTGACATTCATTAATAATAATCGTGCCAGGACGATTAAATTACACCCACGAACATTATTTAAACTTATTTATTATTTATGGAGAATGTGATAGAGTTATTTCAAGAACATGCGATACATTCGTGATCCGATATCCGCAGAAACAGAAACCAACACCACCAACTGCTAAATTGATTATAGAAAAATTCAAGAACTCAAAGCTATTGGGGGGCGGCTATCGCAAGAAAAACAAGTTGTCAACGGGGAGGAAGTGTCAGCAGCATACACATTCCTAATATAAAAGGCAGAATCTGTTCTATTTTCCTGAACTCAGAGCTCTTGGGAGGGGGGAGGACGATCGCAAGCATACACATTCCTATATTCTATTCAAGAACTAGAGAGAGTAATAAACCTGTTACCGAAATCCCCAACGTACTTGCTCCAGTACCGCAGGTAACGGAGGACTGCCGTAAATCTAATTATATTTAAATATTATAAGCTTTTATAAATTTACTGCAATAATAAAATTTCTGATAGTTCATTTTTATTTCTGTCAGTGAGAAAAGTACACTTTACAGTGTGTCCTTAGTGATTTATCTTGTTTGTGCTTGTTTTTATATATTATTTAAGATTAATAAGATACCGAAAAAATATGGCCTCCACTTCTATATTTATTCCAAAATCGTTAAACCAAGGCATTTTTCCTCAATGAAAAACTTATTACGATGAATGCTTATGATGCCCTAAGATATCAATATCTAGATAATAATGTTAAAAGCTCTGTTGAGATGTATTCCAACATGACAGGAAAATCTACTATGTACCGAATACTGAAGGAGAAAAAACGACTGGAATGTTTCGTACCCCCCATTCGATCACAGGCAGATGAAAAACCTCGTTGGAAGAAGAGATGAAAACTGCAGTAAAAGGAGTTGTACATACATTTTATTGTGAGAAGCAGATCCCATCCGTCAACAAAATTCTTACTAAAATCAATGAAGATCAAAATTAACCTGAAATTAAAAGAACTGAGCTCTATAAATTGCTCAGAGAACTTAATTTTTGATGGAAAAATCCAGATAGGAAATCTGTTCTTATAGATCGTCCGGAAACTGTCCGTTGGAGAAGAAAATATCTCTCTCAAGTAAAAGGCAGAGTTGCTAGAAATAATACAAAATTAGTAATTTAACTGAACTTTTGAAAGATTTTTTTGAACAATGTTACTGCGGAAAATTAGGAAAAATCCATCTAATAAAAGAATAAAACAAAATGTGGAAACAGAAAATTGAGCGACGATAGCTTCACTGAATTTGATTACGAATTAGATACGTAATGTTTACAAGTGTAAACACAATTTGTTTTTGTTGTATTTTATTGTTTAATGTTGTTCATATATTTTTTTTATTTTTTTTATATATTTTTATTTTAGTGTGTCCCATTCTTTAATTTTATATATGTTTAATTCCAATTAGCCGTAATTTCTTAATTATTTTATTATTATATTTGTGTCTTTTTCTTAAGCGTGTAGAACTAACACGTTTATTTTATTTTTTAAGCCTATCGGATATTTCATATAATAAAGAAAATTAAATTAAGATGCCAGTGCAATAGAAATAAAAATAAGTAGATCTAATTTGAACTGTAACATATAAAAATTAATTACATTTGAATCCCTTTTTAGTGTTTAATTTAAGAAATAAATAAACTGAAACGTCAAATTTCCTAAAAATGTTTATAATTAATAATAAAATGACCGATAACCCCCAAAAAAAATTTTAATATTATATGGACGAATTAATTTTTTTATATATGTTTAACTTCTTTTCTTTTTGACAATGAGTATTTTGTAAGTATTTACATTGTAACTTCGAATTTTTTGAAAGAATAAGGCTACGTTTTAGTCCGAATGTGCCTAAAACGGTTTTTATGCCAAAATTAAAAATAATAAAAATACAGTTGTGATTTGTGTTAAATATGTCAAAATTATCTATATTTTGTACTGTATGTGAATTATTAAGAAATCATAAGAAATAAAATAATCATATAAAAACTTTTTATTTTAAATTTATTACCGAAATTATATTCTATGCCATAAATACTTAGTGATAAAATACACCTCTTTCCGACGCCTATGACAAGGATTAAAATCCTTTTTAACACTTCCAAATGTCTATTGTTATCCAACCCAAATAGTCCATTATTATAGACCGGTATTTTTGATTATAAAATTTCTAATCCATTCCTAGGAAAAAAATATATTACTAACAGATTTTGCCAAAGACACCGAACTAAAGAACACAGGTAGTTTGCGAAGGAAAAAAAGTAAAAAATGATTTATTACTCTCTCTAGTTCTTGAATTAACTATAGTATAAGAAGTAAAATCGGATATATTTTCCTGAACTCAAAGCTCTTGGCGGTGGGGGGGGGGGGGCGATCGCCCCCACCGCCCCCCCCCCTTGGATCCGCGCCTGAAATGTATAGTTAAGTTTTGGTCCGCAAGCGTCATTTTTGACATAAAAATTTAAATATGTCCAAAACGGTGAGACTTAATTATAAAATATTATACGTGAGATATGTCTAGAATTTTATGTAGAAATCAAAAATGCAATAATATATAAGTTGTCTCATTTAAAATAAGCAAGTTGATACCTACTTCCGGTATAACCGGAAGTGCCGCCATCTTGAAAATATTTCAACCGGCTGTTCCCCATATACGTTAGTACATTATCAAATTTTCAGATTCTTCCTAATTATAGTTTTCTCACAATCGATCGATAAAGTTTCCGGACTATCACTCTGAATAGATGTCTATTTCTGTTATAATCAACATTTAATTAGCAGCTGTTTGTGGCGTTTTTTTATTGCTTCGAAGTGTGTTCGGATGTCTTTTCTCTGTGATTTTTATAGTTTCGGTTCGCCAGAAGCACCACAAACAAGCAACTAAACAAATTCCTTCATTCAGTGACATATAGGCTGTATTCTTTTGAGTAAATTATCACTGATCAAAGTGAACAAAGTGAAACTGATAACTTCATATTCTTTTGAATATGCATTTACTTGTCATTGGGTCGAAGTGATCATGATCACTTCAAATGATAGAACTGAAAGTGATAATTATTCAAAAGAATATACCTATAGACTTCCATCGTCTTTATTAACTGATTTCTAAAAGATAGAGGTTCTTAATTCGACTGCTATATATTTTTCTCTAATGTATGTACGCCAATTATTCCGGAACGGCGGCAATGATTTGAATAAATTTTTTTGCGCATGATTGCGTTCATTTGTGTATGTCGCCTTCATACATTTTCCGTTTCACAATTTTCCCGTTCCAGACCACGGTATTTGCGGAAACTCTCGATTTCCCTGCTGCTAAAACTAAATCTTTTGTCTAATTCGCCACAAGCTTGCCGGCGTAAAAAGCACGCTTGTCGACGACGTGCTACTAGTATCGTTTCCTGCTTGTATTTTACGCCCCTTTCATGGATTACCCCCCCCCCCCCTGAAGTTTTTCTATTGAAGTATTGGATTAAATCTAGAACAAAAGTCGTTGAATTTTCTGATGAAGTTTCATTGTGAACAATTTTGTTTTTAAAATCTTTCAAGTCAAGCGCGATTTCCGAAGGAATCGCAGAGGTTCCGCCAAAACCATCCGGGTTGCATGAATTGCTGCCCGCCTCATTTTACCTGGAAAATGGATGAGGATTCTGGATTTGTTCGCAATCGATGGAATCATCTTAATCTTCCAGAAGCGAAATTGCAAAAAATTTCTGCTCAAAGCGGATCTTGTTTTATTTATCTGATAATCAATGGCAGTAAATTAGAGAACAAATCTTTGAAAAGAGTTTTATTCGTGGGCCTGGTTAATCAGAAATCGATTACTTCTCTAATTAAGTTTAATTAATAAATTTTAGGGAGGGCTAACATTTGAAATAAGTTAGTTAAAAGTGAGAATTTCGGAATAGGATGTCTTTTTTTTTTATTCTTCTCGGATGCTACGTCCCGTTTTATTCTTCTTTGGTTTTGCGGAAATCGCAAGGAAAATTCCTTTCTGTCGATTCCCGAAACACCAAGTCTTTGCGTAATTTATAAACGCGCGAGAAGCTATACAACAGTCTTTCTACATCGCCTAGAATCATTAGCACTAATCCTTGAAGGAATTTTTTTGTTGCCTCACCCATTCACGTTTCCTCGTACCATATTATTTTACGATCTAGCGTGCAGAAACGGACGGGCGTGACGTACTCACGTGCACGGTTGACGAATTCAACTATTCAGTTCTGAATTCGCAATCTTTATTAAACAGAAGAATGCTAAGTGTAGTTCCTCCTCTGACAAAGAGTCTTCTCTAATACCAGAGAGAGAAATGAGATTTTTCTGGTCTTTCTGTGCGTTAATATTTTTAAAATCTTCTTTCTTGTTCGAATTTTCTCCCTATGAACCTTTGACCTAGTAAAGACAGATAAAGACCCTGAGTTCTTCTTATGCTGTCTTAAACAAGGCTGTAGTCCCACGTTGTACTAGCGTAAACAGCTTAGTGTTCCTCCTGAAGTTGAAGGGGCTGATCCACAATAACGTCTAAAATTTTAGTCCCTAACCTCGTATTGATCGTTGTTTCTCGTATTTCTTTTGGTCAGAAAATGAAACGATTCGAGATTGCCAAGACAATGGCCTTCCTACTGAAAATTCCGCGTGCTTTTCTCTACTGTAGTGCAAGTGGTAGACTACAAAGTTGCCGTTGCTTCGTAGCATACCACTTGCACATGACAAACGCAAATTTGTAGCGTTTGTCACTTCTTTTATAAAATCTGGAAGCCACGCCCAGTCCCTTATCAAGTGACCAATCCTGAAACTTTTATGATTGAAATGACGCTCATTTCAAATCCCATTGGGACTTATGATCTACATATTAAACATAGCTTTTTTCAAATCTACAGTCAATTTGTCCATAAGATTTGTGTAAGAACCTTTTTCATGGCGTTCAACTTTTCAATTGATAATGCTGCGCTGTTTCATTAATTTAAGTTGTAAATTTCAAATCATTATTACATCTGGACATTTTAGGCATATAATTTACGCTGAAAAGAAAATAACCTTAATGAAATACTCGAAAATACAGTTATTATTAAATTCCCGAATTGTCGAGACCCCAACTTCTTATCGCACCCTCACAAAATCAAAATTAACGTCGAATTTGACACTAAATTATGCATCTGATCCCCTTTGAAAGTTCCTCGAGATGGAAATCGGAAGTGGGACAAAGTTCCGATTGTTTTATTGTTTTTCGAACTTTTGTCTGAAGCAGTAAGTGATTAAAATCTTTATTATTTTCAATACATAGTTGGCTAAATTATATGTTATTTAATGAATTGCTTCCTTATTATATCATCTGCTTTATAGATACCGCCCACCCTAAAAAAAACATTAAAAATAAACAAAAACTAAAAAAAAAAAATTTTATTTAGTTTTTCTTTCTATTACATTTTTGAACCCAAAAATGCATGTATATTACATCATTTTACAGTATGATTCTTTTGTTTTTCCAAAAATTTATGAATAAATTTTATATTATTAAATTTCCTAGTACTCATTCTTTTATACCATTCAGTACGTAATTTCTATTTCTTTTAATTTTAACAATAACAATCCATTCTATGAGATTTATCGGACAATAAACCATTTCACGGTTTATGTATTTCGATCCCGTGTATCTGCAAAGTCCTTCTAAGAACTTTAAGGTAACCGACGTTTCGGTGAAATCTCATTCACCATTATACATTATATATATATATATATATATATATATATATATATATATATATATATATATATATATATATAACTTTTTAGATGACCAGATAAATAAAATAATTAAACAACATACTTGATAGATATTACAACAAAAAATCGTCCCCCACAACCTTCCCGACAGCTAATAGTGTTACAAAATATATCGCAATGCCTTACGTTCAAATATATTTTGAAGAAACGATATTGTTGTATGTCACAAAGCCCAAAACTGCCTATCCTCATTCTTTACACCTTTAAAAAGTAAAATCCCCTCTATAAGACATAAGCAATTTAAACTAAATTTACCACAATTTAAACCGCTGAAAATATTTTTAAACAATTGTTAAAACTTATAACTTACCTCTGTATAACCACCAAGAATCATTCCACACCCGCTACACATTGTTACAGACTTCTGAAATATTTTTTATATAAAAAAAATTCAGACAATGGCACTAAGTGATCGAACATGAAGTCTTGAGGTGCGTACATTTAACTTTTGTAAAGATGTTGTATTGTAATTTTACTTATTTAGACAAAGTGTATTTTATTGTTAGTGTTATTATTTAATTTTAATATTTTAAAATAATGTTCAAGTGAAGTCTGTTTCTTTTTTTAGATTGCAAACAATACTTAATTTTAAAGTAAGTAATAAAAAAATGTTTTTGAAAAAGCCTGCTACGACAGGACGTTAAACAGTCTTTGATGTCACAATTAAAGTAAAAACCTATACCCAAGAAATATATATATATATATATATATATATATATATATATATATATATATATATTCTTATTTCCTTTTCCATACTTACTCTGCAGCTCTTTACTTCGTTTACGGCAGCGGAATATCGGTCAGTGGATATTTCTCGTGTAGACAGTTATCGGCCAAATGCTCAGCGCAGGGGTATCGGTTTGACGGTATCTACTTATATTCGGGATATCCCTGCTGAACTGATCAACGGTTTGACTGCCTGAAGGTCAAAACATCCACTCGGTGGTCGATTCTTGGGCGCCACCCTCGGGAGTCATGTGGTCGAGGGCCCACTTATGCACCGGGCAGCTTGTTACAGTGGAGAAACGGCAAGCCAGGTATCAATTGTGCGTATTAGTGCTGGCTGCCGGCTGCCAATTATTATATGTAATGTTAAAAATGGGACTAGGTAATAAAACAAACGGTTATAAAATATCCTGTATTCCATTCTTTTATAAAAAGACATGGCCTAAAACTAACTTACAATCTAAGATGTACAACAAACTAGCAATTACACGGTCTGGAGGGCAAGAGTATGTTTTGAGAGTTGTTTACGGTAGCTTGTACTGTTCGGTTGCGCTGAAGACGGTAACCCGGCGATATCATTCACGACGCTATTTACGTACCTCGTACTATACGGTTGTGACGCTATTCACGACGGCTCGTACGTAAATTATCGCGCCTCGTATCTAAAATCCGCGTTCACGGTTCACGGCGCCTCGTATTAAAATTCGACCGACGGCAGTATACGCGGTATGTAACAATAACCCGGCATCGGTCGCCGATAGGCGGCGTCTTTACATGCGACGATCTCTACACGCGGCGGCGGCGATAGGCGTCGGGGCGACAGTTATTAAGCACCCTTATCAACGGACATCGGAGAGCACCTGGCGGTAAAACACATTCTTGGTCAATACGGAAACAAAACTAAACTTACGGCATCAGTGCGTGTGTATATAGGTGACGGTGGGAAGGAAAGAAATGAACTGACGCTCTCCGTTCTTAAAAGGGTCCTCGATAGTGTCAACAGGATGGAACGATATTGCCCTTCTTATAAAGGTCCTCGGCACTGCCGGTAGGATGACACAACATTGCCCGTTCTTACAAGGGTCCTCGGCAATGCTGGCCATTAGCGGGGTAGGACGTAAGGAACGAAGTATATGGTGAAACACCATATACACACAAGCCTAGCCTCACCTACATTGCTAGACCAGTAAGGCGCGGTCCGGCCGGCGACCTAGTTCAGTCCGTTTGGACTGTTGACCCGAGTGGAGAACGTGCAGTTCTTAGCGAAATAATGGTCTGCTCGAGCTTAAGTAGACAGCCAGAGCTCCCACTACGCTAAAGTGTGACGGAGTGCGGTGATCGCGCATACAATACTGCTGTATGCGCGCGATTACTATGGTCGGACGCTCTGAAAATCTCGAAAAATTATATTTCCCAGCATAGCGCGGTAAATCTAATTATATGTCGGTAATCTTGAAACTTTAAGCATTCTTGTCCCGTAAGAATCAGATTTTTCGGATGTAAAATAAATAAATAAAATCCCGGCGAACATACTCATGCCCAAAAATTAGTAACTTCGTTACAAGTTCCATTTTAGCATTACTTTTATGACTCTTTCCTTAGATATCCCTCTTACGTATCCGTAGTACCTTACTTGTTCTACTCTAATTTCATCCATTATGTCTTGAGTTACGCCCAGGATCTCTTTGATCCATTGACCTGATGATTTATTATTCTCTGTATTTTATGACGATGAAGTTTTATGATTCTCTTTAATTTTTTGTCAAAGCTGCCGGTAGATTCGCAGGTGCGAATTGTCGTGATTTACTTTCTTTTATAACATCTAATTCTACAGGGGAATGCACTAATAATTTTGATGGTGGCTCCGAAGAAAATCACTTAATAACGCGGCAAAAAAATAGCGTCGAAAAAATCCATTCTTCTCAGTGCCGTGCAAATATTCAGGTTACAGTAAGCTTCGTCGCTCATTGTCTTTTTTAACTGTTACATCTAAGCGACAAAACACAATGTTCCGATGCACAGGAGTTCAAAATACACATAAAAATTTTGGTGGAGCCATGTCGCCTAGCAAAACCCAGTAGACTCCTGGACTATATCTATTTTTTTTCCTGACTGAAGAATCTTACCATTTGCCCTTTTGAAATTTTTTGCTGGTCGAGTATTAAATTGATCTTGCTACATTTTATTTCCAAAGACCGGTTTTCCTTTGTAAATACCGTCCTTTTTTGATTCTTCTTTATAAATTCTAAATATCGTATGGTCTAATAGCCTCTTAAATGCTAAAAATTCTTAATCAGTTATCTAATCGAACTTGCTTTCTTTTCCGACTTATATTGAAGACTTTTATTAGAAATTGTGGAATAAGGACACCTAAAATTACAAGTCAAATATCTTAAAACTCTCGGTAATTTTAGCGTCTTTTATGATCTCCCATCAGACCAAACTTAATTTCCCTAAAAGATTGATGCTTTTTTAATGAGAAAGATATCGATTTGTTTTCTTGGACGATTCTGTGCTGCAGACGTAACCCAATAAAACCAGTTGTTTTTTCCGCTTCTTTCGAGTTTATTTATTACAAAAAAATTAAATTAATGATTTGTTGAGTGTAGTATAGACGTTAAATTAATTTGGAAACACACGTTATGTCGTATAGTAAATAAGGAACGATAAATCATTTTTTTCCCGAATTATTATGACTAAATATTTCGATTGTAAAGAGTCACGGGGAGAAATAAAGTCTAAATTTAAACCCTTTTACTAATTTAACATATATTAATCTAGTGCATTGTTACATTTAGATTTCGTTTTAAAAATGCAACCTAAGTTATCGCTAGTAATATGCTTATAATTTAAATATCTGGAACTTACCTTATCATTCAGACTGATAACTAATGTTGTAAAATATAAATTATACAATTTTGAAGGCATGATATACCTTATAAATATTGTTGTTCACTTGGGGACCATTCTCGGGAAATTTTATAGCACTGAACCTTTTCCTGGGTATCAGGGAAGCGTGATCATATTATGGGTTTTCGATAATGTATATTTCTATCATTCAAGGCAGTATTCTTAACGTTTGCCCCTCTTAAAGCCTTAAAAAAAGGAGCGAAAATATAAGTGGAATCATGTAAACAAATAGCTGTCAAAGAAGTTAGGTGAGACTCTGAATATCAATACTGTGTTTTTCATACTCTTCAAGTATCCTTTCTTTAAAGAAAATGTAAATTATTTTCCGGCTTAGTATTAACATTTTTCGTGACGTATAAAATATCATTTGCTTCTTAAGTGTTATTTTGTTGTCAAGCCGTGTGAGGTAACATTTGACATCACAGGTTTAATATTGCTTTTCTGATAAGGACTTTGCGCATACACGGGATACCCGAAAACCTTCGATTACACATCATATATATATATATATATATATATATATATATATATATATATATATATATATATATATAATTTTTTCTTCATTTTGTCACACAAATCAATTGACGTTTCGCCCTTCATTCAAGGCATTTTCAAAATTTTTTCTTCCTAAAAATATTTTTATATAATTAAAATACACCACATAAAAAACATATCTACAATTTCAAAAAACAAACAAGACACTTAAAAACAGTATTTAAATTTTTAAAATCTTTTTTAAATATTTAATTTTACCTTGACATTTTGTTACTCTGTTACTAAATAAAATTCAAACTTTACATCGTCTACTGAGGATATAGGGAATGCGAATGTGTTTTATTTTTTTTTTATATTTTTCATATTTTACAATGCATAAAAAACAAATAAGGTATGTTTAGTTTTATGTTTAAGAGGATATTCATTTTTTGATTCTTATTTGACAGCATCGAATACTTAATATTTTTGTGTAAATGTGGTTCAAATTTCCCATATCTGTTCTGTCGTTAACAGTGTTTTTATCTTTTTTAATTTCAATCATTTCCTTTATCTGTAATTTTTGGTAATTCATATCTTTGTTTTTTATTATGGTACTGTTATAATCAAGTATGTTTTTGTTCTGTGTGTGTTTGTTTAACGCTGTTGAGACGTTTTTCGTATATTTATGGCCATTTAATCTGTTCTTCAGCAATTGGTTGGTCATGCCTATATATTTTTTGGGACAATTTGTGCAAGGGATCGAATATATTACATTTGATTTATTCATGAGAGGAGTTTTACTTTTTAAATTTGTGAACAATGTATTTAATTTATTATGTGACCTGTGGCATACGATAATATCATGCTTTTTTAAAATGTATTTTATTTTTTCTGACAGCTCACTAGTGTAAGTTAGTGCTACATATTTTTGCTGTTTATGTTGTATGTTTTTTGTTTTTACGTTATTATAAAACTTATATGTTCGTTTATCAATTATTTTAGTGATAGTCTTTTCGTTGAAATTATTATTTATTAGTGTCTTTTTTACTTTTTGCAGTATTTTTGGTCGGAATTCTGGAGACGTTAGGGAGATAGCACGATCAGATAGACCGATTATAACGCTATTTTTTTGAGTTTTTGAATGATTTGAGAAATAGTTTAGATATCTACCTCACCAAGTTGGTTTGGTGTACCATTCAGTTAAAATTTTGTTTTTTCTGCGTATAAGTGTCATATCTAGAAAATCTATTTTATTATTATTCTCTGTTTCGGACGTGAACTGTAATTTTTCGTTGAAACTGTTAAATTCTTGGAGAATTTCATTTATTTTATTTTGTGGTACGGCTGCTATGTAATCATCGACAAAACGTTTGAAAAATATTATATTAAAATTTAATTTTTCTAAAACTTTTTCCTCCAAATATTCCATTACTAACTGAGCAATAGTAGATGAAATTGGTGACCTCATAGCACATCCATCGAGTTGTTTGTAAAAGGTATTTTCGTACTGAAAGTAATTTGTATTTAGAGCAAGGTCAACAGCATCCATAAAATTATTTTTTGATAGAATGTATGTTTTTTTAAAATTTCCCATTTTTCTGCTAAAATAGTGTGGACAAATTGATTTGGTATGTTTGTATACAAAGATATAACAACCAGCGAAATGAGTCTGTAATTTTCAGGTAGGTCTATTGTATCAATAAATTTTTTAAAGGCGAATGAATCTTTAATAAAAAAATCGTTTTTGCCTGTAATATTTGAAATGCAATCTGATTAGAATTTTGATAAACTATTGAATGGCGATTGTATACAAGAAACAATAGGTCTTAGTGGTATATTTTGTTTATGTAATTTTGGTAGGCCGTATATTTTTGGTGGAATAGCATTGTGAATGGTTAGCCTTTTTGCGTCTTTTTCAGTTAGTTCTTTTACATTGAGCAATTTTTTTATGAAGGTATTATTTATTTTTTTTTTGATATAAGTTCGTTGGATCACTCTTAATATTTTTATATGTATTTTCATCCTTTAGTAAGTTGTTCATTTTTGTCTCGTAATCTGCCTTGTTCATAACTACTGTTTTATTTCTTTTATCAGGCATTAGAACAATGATTTGAGGATTGTCTTTGATAAATTTTTTTATTCGATTTAATTTCTTTTTAAAATTTTTTTGGAGGCTGTTACTTTTTATTGTTTGGGGTCTTATTTTGATGTTATGATTAGTTAAAACATTAGTTACTTCAGCTCTAATTGTGTCCTTCTTGTCATCTGACTCATTGCTAATAACAGATTGAATTGAGGCTATATATTCGGTTATTGGGTAAGTGTCTTGTTTGTTTTTTGAAATTATAGATATGTTTTTTATGTGGGGTATTTTAATTATATATGAATAAAGGGTGAAACATCAATTGTTTTGTGTTTTTATTAAATAGAGAACCTAAACCCAAGAAAAGACAAAATGAAGGAAAAATGATATAATCTATGGTTCAAGAATCGAGAATATATATATATATATATATATATATATATATATATATATATATATATATATATATATATATATATATATATATATATATATATATATATATATATATATATATATATGTACCTCATAGTTATGATATTGGTGACTAGCTAAAAGACTTGGATGTTCTATGAAAACGAAATTTTAAATATGCGAATCCGGAAAACTAACAAATATCGGTTCCATGCTTAATTATAATACCGATTAAAAAGTTAATTTATCAATTTTTGTTCAGGTTAGTTTCAAACTTTCCCATTTTATCACTTTTTGTTATAATAATGTGATATTTGATTCATGTAATCTAAAAACAAACTAAATTACTTTTTAAAACATTATGTAAACTGCTTAGAAAATCAACGCAAGCTATTTTAACCACAAAATCCCGAAATAGTCCCAGGAATCCAGAGAATGCAATAAACGTACCTACATAAATAAATTTCCAGTAAAAATTGCGAAGGATGTTTGTCTATGTTTGTTTTTCTTGTACGACGTCTCATCGCTTTAAATTTGTTTTTCGGAAAATGGGTTTCCTACGAGAATTTTATTTTCTTATTAGGATTTATTCATTTGAAAAATGCAGTTAAATTATTTTTGTTTGAATTTCATTTCAAAGTTTTAAGGATCATCTATACTAATGCAATAAAGATGTAAAATTTATTTGCTTGAGATAATCTCAAAACTACCGAACCGATTTTATTAGATGGGCAAGAAAGTATTTTTGGTTTTCACACATAGAGAGGATTGCAACTATTTTAGGGGACTTCTGCCAGTATTATGGTTTTTTCTTTTGCCATTTAATATCATTGAATCGGTAAGTGATGAATTAACCAAAGACTTGTTTAAAAAGAGACTTGCAGAAAAGATCAAAGACAACTCTATTAAAGATTGAGATGATGTTGAAGAAAGTTGGGGAAAAATCAGAGGAAATGTAAATAAATCGGCCGAGGAAGCATTGGGATACAGAGAAGTCAACACAAATTCTAAGCCGTCAGCTAAGCACTGGTATACTCCTGAGGTGAAATCATTGGCAGCAGAGAAACGACAGGCTTACCTCCGATACAGAAATAACAAGTCAGAAACAGAACACAATCGATACAAAGAAAGTAGTGAACATAACCCGATTCTCTCAATCCCCCCACTCCTCGACCTTGACCTTGACCTTGCTTCACCCCTCTTTGGCCCCGCCCACATGTCCTTGTCATTGACCTTGAAAGTGCACGTGTGCTTTGGCCTTGGCCTTGTGTTCAAGGTTGTGTGTGTGACCTTGACCTTGACCTTGGTCGAGACGACCTTGACTTTGTTGAAGGTCATCTTGGGTGTGTGACCTTGAAGATATGTTACGTGGTTGGGGGTGACCTTGAATGGTTTTATATAGAGTATGGGGCAGTTTCATTCATCAGTTGGCTCTGACTTGTATAGGTAGTACATGTGTTAATATTTGACAAATCATGGCATATGTTTGTGAAAATTGCGGTTCTAAGTTTACTAAGAGTTATAATATGAGACGTCATAAAAGAGAATCGTGTGCGGCGAGATTTAATGAAGTGCCTGGAGGAAAACGGCTCCGAATTGAAGAGTATACATCGACGATTCCGGTAATTAATTGCGCTACATGTAATGTAGATGTTCCAATAAATCATATGTCAGCGCATAAACGAACACAACAACATAAAAATAATTCATGTTTGCCGGTATGTCATGGTGTGCAACTCGTTGAATGTGCCTTCAAAAGGAGAATTGCAACCTATCGGGTTAGCAGTGATATGGAGCATTCCGATTACGTAATGTTCTTTGCAGACATTAAATCCAAGGTGGTGGAACTTGTTAATAATTTATTGCGTGTGCATCATGCTTTAAAAGTTAACATGACAGCTGTTGGCGAGTACATGCTTCCATCACAAGAAATATTCAGTGAAAAATCCTTCAACACTGCTAATCAAATAATTAGTGTAGAAAGTGATTTGGATGCCGTTTACCATTCTTTCACCGAATTAATAAAAACGCAGGCGACAGAGTTCCAGGAGAAAGATTCAGGTATGGAAAAATCAAAACCCGATATATTAAACTGATTTTTATATATTATTTTTCTTGTTATAGGATGGGCTCTTGTGCGAATTTTATACTTGGAAGTTGGTATCAACAAGTATATGCCTATGGGTGGCTCATCATACATCAAGTTGCCGTGTTCTATTGAAAAGAAAGGAGCTGTCGTCAATGTGATTAACCAGGACGAATTTTGCTTTGCGTGGGCTGTAACATCAGCATTGTTTCCTCCAACAGCAGAGCCTTCACAGAAGACATCCTACCCCCATTTTTCTAGAGTGCTAAATGTAACAGGTATGGATTTTCCAGTAAAATTACGTGACATTAAAAAATTTGAGGAAATGAACAACATATCAATTAACGTATACGGTCTGGAATCTAAATATGAAAATAATGAAATAATACATGAAGTTATTGGTCCACTGAGGTATGCGTCAAAAAAGTTGGATAGGCATGTAAATTTATTGTTAATTACAAAAGACTGTAGTAGTAAAGATGGCGGTGAACATTTTTGTGATACGACTTGTTCAAAGAGTCATTATTGTTGGATTCGGGATTTATCACGTTTAGTTTCAAGTCAAATTAGTTGTCAACAACATAAAATATATTTCTGTGATGGTTGCCTCATTTATTTTAGTACACCGTCAGCTTTAACTTTACATCAAAGCTACGATTGTAACCACATTTTCACGCAAACACCCTCAGTGGATTTAAAAATCGATAAATTTGGAAAGAGTGTGCCGGAAAATATTTTAAAATTCGAGGGTATAGAAAAGCAAATGCGCGTTCCATTCGTGGTTTATGCAGATTTCGAATCTGTTTTAAAACCCATTGAAACGGTACAACCAAACCCACAAAATTCTTACACTGTAAAAAGTTTTAAACATGAACCATATTCTTTTGCTTATTTAATTAAATGCTCTTTTGACGACTCACTTTCGAAATTTGAGCTATTTCGGGGGAATAATGCAGCTCAAGTCTTTGTGGATCGTATCGAGTGTGATTTAAGGGCTCTATACAACACATATTTAAAAGACATTAAGCCTATGAAACCGTTAACGCCTGAAGAAAAAAGGGAGTTTAATGATGCTAAAATATGTGGTATATGTGAAGGCCCTTTTGAAGAGGGTGAGATTAAAGTACGAGACCACTGTCACATAACTGGTGCAAAAAGATTTGGTGCTGCACATTCCGTTTGTAATTTAAATTATAAATTACCCTCTTTTATCCCTATCATATTTCATAACTTAAGCGGCTACGACAGCCATTTATTTATAAAAGAGTTATGTAAATATGGGGATAAAATTGGTGTTTTGGCTCAAAGTAAGGAAAAGTACATATCATTTACCAAAAGCATTTATGTGCACGATTATTTTGATAGTAAATGTGGAAAAGTCAAGAGGAAATATTTAAAGTTGCGATTTATTGATAGTTTTAAATTTCTGTCAACGTCTTTGGAAAATTTAGGCAGCGGTTTAAACGACGACGATTTTATTGAAACGCGGAAACATTTTTCAAATATCAACCAATTTAATTTGATGCGTCAAAAGGGTGTTTTTCCCTATAGCTTTATTGACTCTATAGAAAAAATGGAAAATACATGTCTTCCAAGTAAAGATGAATTTTATGATAATTTACGGGAAGAACATATTAGCGATGAAAGCTATAGAAGAGCAAAAGAAGTATGGCGCTTGTTTGGGTGTAAAACTTTGGGGGACTATTCGGACGTGTATTTAAAATCAGATGTGTTGCTATTGTGTGATGTTTTTGAGCAATTTCGGAATAATTGCTTAAAATTCGATAAACTTGATCCAGCACATTACTATACCCTTCCAAGTTTATCATTTGATTGTATGCTACGTATGACTAAGGTAGAGTTAGAGCTCTTAACTGATATAGACATGATACATTTTTTTAAGAAAGGTATACGCGGCGGCATAAGCCAGTGTACAGAAAGGAAGCACATCGCTAATAATATTTTTTTACCAGACTATGACCCAACAAAACCTTCTTCATTTATAACATACCTTGATGCTACAAATCTATATGGTCATAGTATGTCACAAGCATTACCATATGGTGGTTTTCGATGGTTAAGCGAGCGCGAAATTCTGGATTTAAATATTATGGCTGTTGGTGATGATAGTTTACATGGCTACGTTTTGGAAGTGGATGTGCATTATCCGACTGAGTTGCATGATGCACATTCTGATCTTCCATTTCTAGTAGAAAATATCATACCGCCAACAGAAAACGCTAAATTACCGAAATTAATTCCCAATTTACAAGATAAAAAAAAATACATTGTACACTATAGAACTTTAAAACAAGCCATCGCCAACGGCTTAGTGGTAATGCAAACCCATCGAGTATTACAGTTTGAGCAATCAAAATGGCTAAAATCGTATATTGATTTTAATACCAATTTACGTAACAAGGCCACCACAAAATTTGCGAAGGACACTTTTAAATTAAAAAATAACGCGATATTTGGTAAAACTATGGAAAATGTGGAAAATCGAAAGGATATAAAATTAGTAACACATTGGGAGAACAGTGTAGGCAGAAATGGAGCTAGAGCACTAATATCCCGCCCCAATTTCAATAGTAGCTCGATATTTACCGAGAACTTTGTTGCTATACATATGAATAAAGTTAAAATATTGTACAATAAACCAATTTATATCGGTTTTTCCATATTAGATATATCAAAGACTGTAATATACGATTTTTATTATAATTTTATTAAATCCAAGTTTGGCGATGATGCTTCGTTACTTTACACCGATACTGACTCGCTTATATTAAAAGTGTATACGGAAAACTTTTATCAAACTATATCAGAAAACCCCGAAAAATTCGATACATCAAATTACCCCGAAATTAATAATTTCAACATAATTAAAAGTAATTCTGTAGTTGGTAGAATGAAAGATGAGTTTCCTGGTGATCCGATAATAAGTTTTTATGGTACCGGCGCGAAGGCTTATTATGTAAAGTCCATTAATAATGAATTAAAAAAAGCCAAAGGTATCAAAAAATGTGTTATCGAGAAAGACCTTCATCAGGAAGACTACCAAAGAATTGTTGAACGGGGTGGTTTGATATTAAGAAAGATGAAGACATTTAGAAGTGAATTACATAACATTTATACCAACATAATAAATAAAGTAGCATTGTCACATAGCGATGATAAACGTTATGTAATTCCCAGTTCAACCAAAACTCTACCTTGGGGGCATGCAGACATAGATTTTTACAAAACAGACCCGGAAGAAAACTTAGCAAATTTAGTCACCGTGTTGGAATCATTTCTAAGTCAGGACAGCACGTAATCTGGAAAATCCATATTTCATTATTTGTATTGTTTTTATTATTTCTATTAAACATACAACATTAATATGTAACGATAGTATTGTAATTTTTTTTTTTTTTTTTTTTTTTTTTAAATAAAAAACATGTATTCATTGATTGATTGCTTTTTTATTGAACCTTTATTTTAAAATTATAAATATAATGAAGTGTCGACAAATAACAAACTGTAAAAGTTATTGTTGAAAAATTTGTCTAATAGTAAATTAAACGCACAGGTCTACGAGTAAATGTTTAATGTGAAACAGGTTTGCT
The DNA here is from genome assembly GCA_034092305.1 of Diaprepes abbreviatus. Taxonomy (NCBI): domain Eukaryota; kingdom Metazoa; phylum Arthropoda; class Insecta; order Coleoptera; family Curculionidae; genus Diaprepes; species Diaprepes abbreviatus. The sequence goes on from JASJET010000039.1 coordinate 5,390,950, forward strand.
GACAAGATCCTCCATAGTCTTTTCAATTTTCAACATTCTAGAGTTAAGTTCATCACGCAGTTCGTCTTGCCTAAGTTCATATATTGCAATAACAGTATCATCAATGTATCCTCTAAGTTCTTGACCGGTTTCAATTAATTTCTTGCGTACGTAACCTTCAAGTTGGTTTCTGAATATATCTTTAATAACAATTGTTGAGTCATGTAAAGCTTTCTGCGTATCTTGCACACACTGAGCAAGGTTATTATCAACATAATTTCGTGTGGTCGCATCGTCTCCTTCAAGAGGTTCTGCTAAATAGCACAATCTTTTGCTTCCCATGTCGTAATCTCCATTAGGTGTAAGTTTAAAACCTATTCCTGAAGGACCTCGCATAAAGTTAAAATCCTTAAATTTTCTTTTGCGACCGAACTTATCAATAGTGTTTACTTCTGACATTGTTATGTGAGACTGATTTGAAACCATTAGATTTCACCCTAATATATGGTTCTATTTCATTAATAAACGGACTCTGCAGAAAAATATGGATTGCAAAACGTATTTTAGGTGATTTTTAATAAATACACATACAGATTCATTTTACTATTGTTTTATTGAAAAAAAATTAAAATATAACAAAAGATTGAGTTTACTTTTTATTATTAAAAAAAAAATAAAAAAAATAACAAACAAAAAAATTAAAAATTAAGAAATAAAATACATGTTAATTTCTTCTGTACAGGTAAGCTTCTTCTATGACCCAATTTCTTCTCTGGATGGCACGTTCATTAATGTCCTTGTTTTTAAAATAACCTTGACAGGACCAAAAAAAAATCCTTGAAAATTACAACCTCGAAAACGACCCTGACATTGACGGGTACTTTGACCTTGGCCTTGGCCTCGCATCTAACAAGTTTAGTACTATATTTATATGCTTCTTTAAAATAACCTTGACAGGGACAAAAAAAAAATCCATGAAAATTACAGCCCTGAAAACGACCCTGGTATTGCCGGTTACGTCGGCCTTGGCCTTGGCCTTGCATCTGACAAGTTTAAATATTATACTTAATGCATCGAACAAAAGGAATAAAGGCGGTGTAGTGGGGGAAATGGGCATAAAAGCAGACTTGCTGGCTCGAGCTCTTCACAGTTCGTCAGAACAGCAAACAGTACAGTGCTAAGAAAAAGTTAATTGTGTGAGTTTGAATATCGAAAATGTCTAGTGTACGGTCTCTTTTAGATGCTCTTGACGTGAGCTGCGGTTCACAGCAAGGCATGCTGGATAACATGAGTGGTTTAGAGGTGCTAAGTCCGGGGGTGTTCGAGAACTGGAATGGCGTGGAGCATGAAGATGCCGAAGACCGAGCCCTCAACGATGGTCGCGACGAGGAGTTAGTTCAGTCGGCAGCGCAATTCCTGGAATGCTGGACGGAGGAGAAAGAGCCAAAAATTAATGTGATTAGTGATGTGGTTGTGCGAAAAGCATCGCGGCCTAGGGAATCTTCTCCGAAAGCGTCGAAACTGCAAAAGCTCTTGACTATGCGGAAGTCGGAAATCGCCGATAAAAAAACATTTTATTCGGCGATTAAAGGTGTGGGACAAGGGAAGAAGAAAAAGTTTAACTTTAAGCGTCCCTCCACCCCTGTTCCATTACCCGACTTCCTAAAAACAGCACCGCAAGAGCCACTGTCAGTAGAAGTGGAAGTCATAGAAGGCCCCGATGGACCAACACCACCAACGCCACCAACACCGGCCAGCGTCGAGAATGTAATAGTGTCGGAGGTGAAGTCTTCCCCAGCGCCAGCACCACTGTCGCCGATATTGGGGTGCCGGAAACCCATGAAGAAGCGGTTTAAGCGGTGTTTTGAAGGCGATGAAGTTTCCGCTGCTTCGTCGTCGTCGTCGTCATCATCGTCTTCACCAAATAAAACCGCGTCTTCTTCCGAGCCATCACAACCGGAGTGGGTCGAAGACTTCACCAACTCTCAGAAGACCAAATTGACTGACATTTATGCCATGAAAAAACGGTTAGTGAATGAAGTGAACGAGTGTGCCAGTGACATTATAGAACTTGAAAAACAATTAGAGATAAAAAAGGTGAAATCTGCGCGGTTAAAAAGACAATTAGAGGACTTTAATAAATTATGTAGTAGGTGTTAGGTAGTTGTAGATATTAGCTTTTAATTTATAGTATTAAGTTTGTAAATATATATATATATATATATATATATTGTAGTTAATAAAAAAGTGTTTGATCAAATTTTTTATATTTTATAATGAGAATAAAAATGACTTGAAAATTTATTTTTGTGTGTTATTTCATATAGGCCCTGTCCCACATAATATTAGGTAATAAAAAAAAGAGTGAATAATCCACTAAAACTACGCAATAGCAATAGTTGTAAATATTTTCTGATAATATTTACAAGTATGCTAAAACATGGTTCGGTTTATGAAGTTAAGGTTCTGTCGCCAGAACTTCTAATACTTTGTATCTCAATATTGTATGTTTTTATGAAAAAAACATAAAATATTGGTTACAAAGTATTATAACCAACTAAAACTACGATCAAATTATTTTGTGGTCCTGAAAAGGACCGTTTGGTTTTAAAACATGCGACTCTTTTATTGAGTTGTGGAGTCGCACGGCCCGTCATCATCATCAGCGGGGGTGGCGGTGCTGTCCTCTGTGTATTCGATGATGAACCGCCAAAGTTCATCCCATCTATGATCGTTCGGCTCCCACTCCAAACAATTCTCTGTGGTAGAATCTACCACAGGGCATTGGATGGGTTGTTGTTGTTGTTGTTGTTGTTGTTGTTGAGTCCCTGACATGTTGAACTAAAATGATTGTAATAAGTATTGATGGTCGTATATATAGAGACAAATTAATGGTGGGGGGTGAAAACAAATGTCATATTACGTATTGAGACCAAAAGTTGTTTGTGGTCTCAAATACGAACGAACGATTTAGCTGGGTTCCACCAGCACTTAAAGTTTTAATACTTTGTATCTAATATTGTATATTCTATACATACAATATTAGTAACAAAGTACTAATATGTACTAAAACTACGATCAAAGTATTTTGTGGTCCTGAAAAGGACCGTTGTTGTGTGCCCTTAAAAAGGGCCAGGGAGAGTGTGGGGCTTATGGTGCCCCATCCTCGCTGGTCGACCACCAGCTTGACGAATCGCAGGGGCCTTGTGGGTCGTCGGGTGTTGGTGATGCTGGAATTTCCAGCACCGCATCTTCCGTCGAGTCCGGCTCTGGCTGCGGCGACGGAGTTTCGAGTCTTTGTAAGACCCAATCACCCGCGTCGTCTAATTCCACTAGACCCGGATCATGGTCATATACTAGCGGAATCGGCTCATCCAAGTCGTCCCAACGTAGGACGTCAATTTCAAAATCCACCTCGTCGTCGTCGTCGAAGACTTGCAGGTCTCCAACGTTGTCGGCTACGGTGTCATCACTAAAGATGGATGAGCCTCGGCTGGCGGGTCTTTCTTCCTCCATGTTTATCGTATGAGGGTTGATGAATATATGACTGTGTAACTGACCCAGTCTCATATATATAGAACTACCCCCACCCCACCAACGGATTCTAAATGTTATGTATTGGTGAGAGCTTATAGAATTATTGATTTTTTTCAAAAACTTTAAATAAGGAATTAGATTTGTTTAGACAATAAGACTTATTCTTAATATTTTGTGAAGAATACATTACAAAAAAAAAAATAATAGAAACCTTGTTTGAACTGTTAACATTTTCATAGGTTCTCAAGCATATAACTTGGCACTTAAGCTACGAGACAAATCGTCGTTAAACGAATATCTCGCCCCATAAGTGACGATTACTAAACTACGATCAAAATATAATGTGGTCCTGAAAAGGACCGTTTTTGTGGCCCTAAAAGGGCCTGGGGGGAGGGTGGGGTGCCTACCGTGGAGTAATACCCAACGATATTAACACCGACCTAGGTGCAGCCCTTGGTCTTCTCATTGGCGGCACCGTCGTCGTCGCTGGTGGTGTCGGCGTTGCAGGCGGTGCCGAAGGTGCCGCTCCTGGTGCGGTACCCCCGCACTCCTCACACTTGCATATTTTGCCGGGCACGAATGGCCTGACAATGCCAATGATCCTTTTTGGTATATCTTCCATCTTGCCGATCGAATGTGTAATGATGAAATAATTCTAATACCGGCCTCTATATACATTCAAAAAGTTGGAGGGGGTAAGGTGGAGTGCATATATGCATTATATAAGTTTGAGAATAATATGATTTTATAACTCACCGTATCTCTGGTATGGACACAAACTACCCCCCTCCACTTTTCTAGCATATAGTACTAGACTTTCTCTACATTTTTTTCAAATAAATTTTTTTGATATTTCTGGACTTAGAAAAAAAAAAAAAAAAAAAAAAAAAAAAAAAAAAAAAAAAAACCTCCCCCTACAACTTCCACATACTCCCGTTCGGCGGCCCTAGCCTCATAACTCGAGAATTTCAATTTTTTCGTCTAAATTTTTTGTCATTTTTAAGATTTTCCAAATTTTTTTTTCACCATTGTATTCTACTCAAAATTCTAGGTAATTAAAGTGCTTTTATTTTTTCTCTATCTTGAACGGTTCCCGAGCTACAGCGCTTTAAAGAATTCAAATTACTAACTTTCTATAACCCTTTTTTTCAAATTTCATTTTTTCGAATTTTCAAAAATACTACAATATGTAGAAAAAAGTTCTCTCTTTAATTTCCCAATACCGTTTTTCTCTAAATCTTCAACTTTAGCGCGTATTCAGCATTTTCAAAAAAAAAAAAATTATAATTTTTTTTACACCATCGCATTCTCCTCAAAATTTTGGGCTATCAAAGTGCTTTTATTTTTTTTCTATCTTGAACGGTTCCCGAGCTACAGCGCTTTAAAAAATCCAAATTACTAACTTACTATAACCCTTTTCTTAAAATTTCATCTTTCCGAATTTTGAAAAGTACTACCATATGTAGAAAAAAATTCTCTTTCTAATTTCCTAATATCATTTTGCTCCAAAACTTCAACTTTGGCGCGCATTCACCATTTTTCAATTTTTTTTTGAAAAAATTTTTTTTTACGTTTTTACTATCGAGAAAAATGCTTGCTTATAGTACTCGATTTCCTCTATAATTTTTTCTTATAACTTTTTTCCCTATTCCTAACCGTCACTTTCCTACAAATTTTCTAAATCGTTGTTTTCATATTTTGCCTTAAAAATTTTTTCTTGTGTTATTTAAGCTCTTTTTTCCACTTAATAAACCACCATTTTCTAAATTCCCGTACTCTTTTCTTAAAGAGCGGGCTTTTCCGCCAGCTTTTTTTTTTTTGGTTGGGTTTCAAATAAATATAAAACTACTACTTCACTCATTACAAATTTATTGATTCAAGAACATTATTTTGTGTTACATATAATAGATACATTAAAATATAGATTTATTGGTCACCGAACCGTTTAATACATTATAACTAAAAAATGAGTCGTGAATAACTAATGCGTACACTTTAGTGTCTTTGGGGAATTTATTCTTTCTCGTTTGGAACTCCAATTTTACATCCACTGTCGATGAGTTAATCGCCTCTGGTTGATGACTGCAATTGATAATAAAAACGGGGTTTTTCATATATTCCGCGAACGTTATCATCGGATCGTTTATCTCGCGCCCGTAGTAGCTGCTTTGGAAGTTTTCGTAATTGTAATAGGCTGCTGCGTACAGTTTCTTGGCGAAATCTAAATTCCATCTTTCGTATGGATAAACGGTTGAATTCAGATACAGTCTAATGTCGCATACGTCGGCGTGGGTAAACTGGGTTGCGTTTTTTTCTTTCTTGTCGCAATTATTGCTGTCTTGAAACCCGACGATTATATAGCGCGGTCTTTCCAGACTTGTACTCGTTCTCAAGGCCCACACGTCGGAAGATGTTTGCCTTAAAGCTGGTAATTCGTACAGATCCCATTTACGATATGCCATTTGAATACTGGCATTGTTTCCTCCTTTATTAATGCGAGACAGTATTTTCAATTTTTGCTTGTCGTCTGGAATGATGTGACGAATTTTCCATTCGATTTTGTCGATACTAATTTCTGCCTCTACTTCGCCGACGTAACAATTGGTAAAAGTGCGAGCTATAATCATAATAAGCTCTTGTTTTACGTTGAAAACACCTTTTGCGTAATCTTCGGCGAATCCCATAAGATATTTTAAGGGTAATTTCCCGGAGAATACGTTACTTGCCGTGTCTACGATATCTTGGTTTGCTTCGTCGAGACCCCATCCGCACGTCATGAGAGATCTTTGTTGCAAACTTCCGAATGAAACCATGGTTTTTAATGTCGTCGTAACTCCAGGTTTACGAACCACGGCGACCTGTTCACCTCCCATCTCGTAGCGAATTTCATCGAACAAAAATGCGAGGGCATTATTTGATAAAAAACATCTTTTCGTTGCGTCTATGGGTTTAAATTTTCCTTCGATATATATGTAACTTTCGGCGATATCCAGTATAATATCTTGAAAATTAATGGGGATACGGACTTCATCCGAATTGTTGAATGATGGAGATCCGTATGGTTTATACGTATGCTCTTCTAGACTAATAATGGAATTGTCCAAGATGGGCTCGGAGAAAACCTCTATTTTATCGCTGGTGGTGGAAATCATTTTCGCACTTTAAGACCGATTGATTTTAAAAATTTATAGTCTTCGGCAGATAACTGTTGAGATGTTTGTGATCTAACGTCTGGACGACGACTAACCTTGACGTTAACTCTTCTTTTACTTTTATTATGTTTCGGCGGTTCCCCCATCTTAGTCGACAGCACACACAATTGACGATTGAAGCAAAAACCCATTTCTATGAAAGTTTCTTCAGTTCCAATTTCACGATTATTTTCTCGCCTTGAAAATTGATTAGATCACCGCTATCGTCCAAGATGCGAAGAGTAATGTTGTCGATAAACTGACGTCCTGCCGGCATTAACGGCATATAAATATTATTTTGTGGTTCTTTACTGATTTTGTAACCGGGCTCCACGTCGATATCGAATTCGAACAAGGTATGACCTTCCACCGAATTCATATATGCTCCGGAAATTATATTACAATCTACGCGTATGATGCGTACTTTCATTATTTCCACCATCTCGGTTGATTCGTGCTTTTTGTCTCTTTTTAACACTGTATGATTAAATCCTAACATTTTACCGATACTCGCCTCTCCCCGGAAATCTATAGTATATTGGGATTTCAGTTCACATTTCAACGTATTATTATTAGCAACCAAGTAAAAGATTCCATCGTTCTTTTCTTCAGTTGAAATCCTCAAAGCCTCCAACATAGCTTTACCTATCTCATCTATTTCATAGGCCCCAGGTGGAATCTGCAATTGTATCGGCTCGGTGGTGTAACCCTCCTTCATGTAGGCAAACTTATTGTTGCTTTCGTCCACATTAAAAATTGAATTGTATGTGTAAAATCCCAGCAATGCCAGACCATATTTGTTTTCTCTATTTAATTCGACTGGTGGATAAAAATCGGCGCTTAAGACGCTCGAGTGTCCTGTTAGTGTGAACGTATAAGACATGACTAACCATTAAAACATCACACATCTCGGTTTTATTCTTAGCGGCAACATTTAAAAAGATTCATCGTCACACCTTTTCTCACTGCATTAGATAGTGATGTTTTTATGCTATTTTCTGCTTTTATGCGCACATCGCTGATTTTGCAATAACAACAAAATATTTTTCTAGCCGTAAGATCCTCATCAGTCATAACCTCGTTTAAATTGCTGCTGCTGCTGCTGAAATAATGTTTGCAACCGCACTGATATTTTAATATATCGATATCGCTTTTAAGATGCTCCGGCAACTTTTCCCAAACGAATGGAATTTCATTTGGGGCTAATGCAATCATTACTTCCTTGGGCATGTTTTCTAACTGTTTCACGGTCATTTTCCTTAATCCACCGGCTAGATGAAATGCTTTCAGTGATTGCAACATTTTAGTATAGTTATTGCGATCCATTTGCGGTGTTAATGGTGACGATGATGATGATGACATCTTTTACGCTGATGATTCGACAAGAAACTTTAAGCACAAATGTCCACACCAGACTGTTCCAAAATCCTGCTGACGATCGTATGTATAGTAAATAATTTTTGATGGTTCCGATCCCGTTTGTAGATATCGTACCAATTCGATCGGTGGGGGTAAATCGCCGAAGCTGTCATAATATGTTACTTTAGAATTATTTTTTCTATAAGCTACCCAATGAGTCCCTGCACCACGCGTACTATCCAAATTCACTATTGCTGCTTCGTAACGTCGAGGACCTTGTCTAGGTAATAAATCCCTCATATAAACGCCTCGAAAGTGTCCTATTCTTTTCTTTTTGGCATATTTTTCTATATCGATGTTAGATAGTGGTCTTCGAGGTAGGGATTCAATTAGTTTTTTGATCTACGATTTAAAAATAATCCCATACCTTTACGATATGGCTTTAGAAACAAACCATTTCCTTTCGATTTTAAATACAGGCCGGCACCGGTTTTATCTTCGCTGCTTTTTTTTACTGCTTTTATGGCGCGCACAATTCCCGCTGCCCCACCGGCTAATGAACCCAAAGCTGATAACCCGGCAAAAATTGGTATTAATGGTAATATTCCACCAGTTTTAGGAATCGGTATTATTCTCGGTGTACGAACCTTCCTTTTGCCACCTGCCGCTTTTACCGATCTACGTGCTGCCGACAGAGCTATTTTAGATGCATTCATGACATTTTTTTCCAACACATTTTTACTTCCGGCTTTTAATAATTCCCTTCGAACTGCTTGTCGAATAGCTGTTCCGAAACTGGCTTTCCGAACATGTCGATTTTTATTAACACCTTTCCTTTTTGTATGACGCGTGCCTTTACTAGATGTTTTTTTTGTTGATAATGATGATGGTACACCCATACCAAAACGTTGTTTTCCTTTCATGATGTTTGTAACTAACCAAGCTGCTGTTTTTTCACCTAAACTGGAATCTTTCGATTTTACTCTATTCCAAGCACTTTGTTCGAGCTCGTAATCCGCTCGATGTCTCGCACTTATGTTGTCTTTATTATGTAAATAGGCTAAATCGTGTTTTTTGCATGCGGCATCCAAAGGATTAATGCCTGGATCACCTCTTGTTACACGTTTTATTACTTTTGTTCCGGGTCCGCAATATTGATAACCAGGAATGTGTACCTCGAATGGTAATTTATTTATTAACGAATTCACAATACCGTATCCAGTTTTGTTGGAAACGTGAGACCGTCCACTTCGTTTGACGCTCGGCATCTGAATGACAGTTTTTGTGAAAAATTGCCTATAAAATATCAAATTTTCCTAAGATGCGCGTTATCGATCTTAAACAAAAACTTCCTATTGACAATCTCGATGAAAAAGTCGGACTTGGATTTGAAAAGAAGATAATGAAGAGACACGGTCCTTTACTTCCTTCCTCTATTCGCGGCCTGTTAATTGGTCCATCCAATTGTGGAAAAACTAATGTCATGATTTCGCTGCTTACACACCCCCTTGGGCTACGTTTCGAAAATGTCTATATTTACTCGAAATCTCTGTATCAACCGAAATATGAGTATTTAAGGAAAATTTTAGCGCCCATCAAAGGTTTAGGCTACTATGCCTTTAGTGATTCCAGTAATATTGTGGAACCGTCCGATGCAAAACCAAACTCTATATTTATCTTTGATGATGTTATATGTGAAAAACAAGATGTTATAAGATCGTACTTTAGCATGGGACGTCATAAAAATATCGACTCCTTTTACCTAGCGCAAACATATTCGCGAGTGCCTAAACAGCTTGTGCGAGACAACGCCAATTTTATTATTATGTTTAAACAAGATGAGTTGAATATGAAACACATATTTTCCGACCACGTTTCACCGGATCTAACTTTTACTCAATTTCAAGAAATGTGCTCAAAATGTTGGGATAATAAGTATGGATTTTTAGTAATTGATAAAGACAGTGATGTGAAATCGGGAAGATACCGCAAAGGATTTGATAGCTATATATTACTGTAATAATAAGAGAAAACGCTCATTTGATTGTTGAAACGTCCTTTGTTAACATCATGAATAACGCGATCGACTTAAAACGTAAACTAGTGGAAGCTACCAATGCCGTCAGAAAAAAATTTAAACAAATTAAAGCGGCTAAAGAATTTAATGTTGTGGAATTGGAAAAGTTTTACGAACCCATTTCTAAGCCGTTGACAACTATATCTGATGTGGTTAAGCAACGTCAGCAGCAGCAGCAGCAGCAACAACAACAGCAACAACATTATCCAGCTACAAAGCCACATAGTCTCAGTACATCAGTGCAGTCGACTCAAATATCAGGTTTTCCCCAACCTACACATTCCTTTCAAACCTCCACACCTATTCAGCAGCAGCAGCAGCAGCAGCATCGCATTTCAAAAGAAGATATTAGCCAATCGGTGTTTGATACACCCTCGACATCAACTAATACATCTCTCGCATCCGCTGACACCACAACTTCCGATACTTTAAACGCACACCTGAAAGGATTACGTTTGAAACCATCTCTATACGATACTGTATATGGTGTACGTTTTGGTTCAAAAACAGATCATAACAAAAATTTTATTGGTAATTTAGAGGTGCGTTTTCGAAATGGAAATATTGTCTTATACAAAAAAGGGAAAAATATTGCAGAATATGGTGGATCACCGGCACTTTATGATTTGTTATTTCTTAAAACACCCCCAAGTGTAGGCAAGGAACAACAACAATTAAGTGATAATGTACTTTCAACGTACAAGGAAATTTTGGAATCAACGAATGCTGTCTACAACAATTTTAAAAAAAGTGATGGTTTACGGGAGACCAGATGGAACAAATATTTACGAATTATTAAACCTCTGATAATGGGCACAAAATTAGGTGGTACTATTACAAGAAAAAATCTCTCGGAAAAACTACAGTTACCCACAAAAAAGAAATTATCTTCGAAAAAATTTCAATATGTCTACTGGAACAAAGCTAAAGAGTTGGTGGATCGTTTACGCTTGTTGTGGAGTTCCAAAATGGCCGGTCACACTGGACACGAAAATGAAATTATGTCAATCATAGAGGAATTACGAGAAGAAGATATAATATATTAAGCTCAATATTTAATGATATTATTCAGTTCTTCCTTCGATCTGAAACCTTTAGTATTATTAATAATATGGAGCCCAGTCTAGAAAAAATCAAGATTGTTAATGAACTACATAGAACGGCTAGAAAAAATTTTGTAAGACGGCGCACGATAATAAAAGGATACAGAGATTTGTGGCAAATTGATTTGGCTGAAATGCAACAGTATGCTGATGAAAACGATGGTTATCGTTATATTTTGGTCTGTATAAATTGTTACTCGAAATTTGTCTATACCAAAGCCATAAAAAACAAGACTGGTATAGAAGTTACTAATGCGATGAAAAGCATCATTGAAGAGGCATCATATACACCAACAAATCTGCAAAGTGATCAAGGAAAGGAGTTCTATAATACAAACTTTCAAGCCCTGATGAAAAAATATAATATAAATCATTATTCCACTTACAGCACAAAGAAAGCTGCAATTGTTGAGCGAGTCATAAGGACTTTAAAAAATAATTTATATAAACAATTCTCGACAAGAGGATCTTACAAATGGATACATATATTATCGGCAGTAACAAAAACCTATAACCATTCGAAACATCGCACCATTGGAATGAAGCCTGCAGACGTGCAAGAAAAAACACATATTAAAGCATATGATTATTTAAAAATTGTACCTAAAAAATTTAAGTTTTCCATGGGTGACATTGTGCGTATTAGCAAGTACAAAAGCTTATTCGAGAAAGGATATACGCCCTCTTGGTCAACCGAATTGTTTAAAGTTGTAAAAGTTAACGTTACAAATCCACCTACTTACTTGTTGGAATCGTTAGAAGGTCAGCCTATAAGAGGGTGTTTTTACGAATCAGAACTACAAAAAACAAGCAGTCCTGACGTTTATCTAGTAGAAAAGGTCCTTAGACAACGCAAGAAAAATCACATCGAACAATTATTTGTCAAATGGCTAGGATTTCCCAACCACTTCAACTCTTGGATAGATAAAGCTAATATTGTTTAAATAACATATTGTATGACTATATTTTTTATTTAAAATGTAAAATAAATAAACAATATATTGTAAAATAAAGTTTTTTATTTCAATCTTCATTATTAAAAACAATGACAATAAAACATCATACACATAAATAACATTTCAATATTCTTGGAGGGAAGGTCCAATTCACCGACGACTACGACGTTATCTTCAAGGCTATGCCACTCGGAGTGCGTTCTCCTATTCTTTAACCTGCTTTTTTTAGATTTTTTTTGAAGTCGAGTCGTACGACAGTGCGCTTAATGAGTCATTTAAAGGCTGATGATAGAGTATTTTCTGCATAACTTCAATTTTTGTTTTAAGCTCACTATTATTTTTGTATATCATGGGGAGGACATCCTTGTTAAATATGTCACATATTACAACTGCAAAATTGTAAAACTTTCTATTAACAAAGTGTTTTGTCACAGCATCGTCATCATCTTTAGGTTCGCCTAAGTTGGTTATGATTTTTCCACCCATATCATACTGCCCATCCGCTGTAAGTTTAAAACCAATCCCTTGTGGCCCAGATAATATATGATATTTTTCATTATATTTCTGACGACCAAATTTATCAATTGTGTTGTTTCCTCGACTCATTTTCAATCTTTACTAAACTATTTTATTTTTATTTGCCCTACTTATATTAAATATTTCAGCTGAGAAAAAGAAACACTGACTATGATCTACTGGGTTGGTATGTTTATAAAAGAAATAAAATAAAACTGTGATTGTAATAGATATTTATTTACAGTTGTTTAATTGCACAAATACAAAAATTATAAAAAATTAGTTTTCCATGTCTTCGTTTTCGTTGCTCAAAATTCTATCCCATCCGACACTATTTCGATCGTCAACGTCTTGGGCTGTTGCTGTTGCAGAAACCAATTCATATTTTGCAGCAAGCTCACCTGGTAAATGTGGAATATTGACGAGGTATTCTTTTAATTCTTCTTCAACCATTTCAGCACAAAATGTATCCATGTCTATGGAACCATATAAAAATTTGTCGCACAAGTGTGCCCCAGCCATAAAATTGATTGTATCCCTGATCTCGTTCTTATATTGATCTTTGGTTACATCAATATGCAACCAATCATTTACGCTATCTAACATATCGTGAGCCCTATTTCTTAATTCTCTCCCCAACCAAAATATGTATCTATCTACACATTCGTTGGCGGTCGTCGTCGTCGTCGTCGCATCAGCAGACATCTTTAACAGAAATAATGAACACGCGTAAGTATTCTGACATGTGCAACTATATTTTAAATTTAATTACATCCTTTTTTTCAAACAATTTACATACAATTTACTCCAATGAGCCAAAACGTAATAATGTTCGAGTATTGTTTCCAAAAACTCTAGTGCCCTGCCCCAAATAAGTTAGAGTGTATTTATCTTTAGTTTTACTCATAATATCTACAATATCGTCAGGTAGTGTTTCGGCCACACGTTTTGGTAAAAAAGTCTCAAATGTGCTATTATCACCGTCATCGTGTAAAGCCACTAAAAGAGTTTTACCAAATCGTGTAGTCATTGAAACCATCTTTACAATTTTATACACTTTGCCTACAATCATTTCGGTAACCTTTTTTTTCTCTAAAACCTCGAAATCTTTGCTAAACATTTCATTAATTTCATCTAGAGTTTCTTTTGCAATACTCATTATTGAAAAAATGGTATATAAATCCAAAAATTACCGTGAATATAAAAGCACTTTCAGAACACTACACGAACACAATATTTGATGTTTATGCCACTGATATCTGCGACTGTTTGAAGTCACTTCTTCTCCCACGAACCTTTATAGCGAGGTTTCAAGGTCGAATTGTAACAATGGTGGGGGTAGCTTAACGATAGAAATAGTGGGAGGAGTATTCAAGGTCAAATGACGTCACACATTTAAATTGGTATAAGGATAACTTCAAGGACAAAATATAATGAAACAAATAACTACATTTTATGTACTTTATTCATTGATTTTTTTCTGCAATTCTTCTATGCGTTTAACATTATCACCTAAACCTAATTTCCTTAATTTGTTCAATAATAAGTGTTTGTTTTTATTTCTAAGAAAATTCTTACAAACTATACTAGCTAAAAGACACACTTCGGCATGGTCCATATACTTAAAAAATACACTAAAGTCCTGAGCCTCCGAATCTTGCATTTCATATGCGTAAAATTCCGAACCGGCTGCAGAAATTAGAAATTCCTCGTACATTTCTCGCACTAAACTTTCCATATTAACTACTACTACGTTAAACTTAAGTCCTACACTCTAATTTCATCTAACACAACCGGATCTGCAATGAACCTAATCAGTTTTTCCAAACAGTCACTAAACCCCAACTTTTTTATCTCACGAACAAAGTCTTGTAAATTTATTGTTTTGCTGCAATATTTACGACATGCATTCGCAGCCTTTTCATATTCATAAGCCAAATCACAATAGCGCGACGCCCATTCTGCTCGACTTTTCATTGCATCATTGAAATAATTATTAGCCGTTTCAGTGAACTCATCGCCCAATTTTTTTACTGTCTCTTGCAAAGCACTATTCATATTATTCACTCATTTTTACATTCACGACACTTTTTTATTGCTGGTGGTGGCCCATCTATATGATGACGATATATTTGTTCATAGTGAATGTAACAGGGTAAGCTTAACTGTAGTTCCTTGTTACACCGATATGACGCTGGCAGCTTATCCCAAATTTGCCGTAAACTCAGCGTATCAACGCAAGTTTTTAAATATTCGAGAGGAAAAAATGCTAGATCCTTCTCTTCAAAATCACACAAACTTTTTAAATTACTCTGATATAAACAAATTACTCTGCCGACTTGCTCTATAATTTTTTCTTTAGATAGGTCCGTATCTGACATTTCACACTGAATGAATGCAAGTAGACTCACACAATTTATAGAACAATTTGCAAGGTCAAAATCATTTCAAGATCATCCCACACTATTACAATGCACAAATAACTACTTCAAGGTCACACACCCAAGATGACCTTCAACAAAGTCAAGGTCGTCTCGACCAAGGTCAAGGTCAAGGTCACACACACAACCTTGAACACAAGGCCAAGGCCAAAGCACACGTGCACTTTCAAGGTCAATGACAAGGACATGTGGGCGGGGCCAAAGAGGGGTGAAGCAAGGTCAAGGTCAAGGTCGAGGAGTGGGGGGATTGAGAGAATCGGGTTATGTTCACTACTAAAGAAATAAGAAATAGAGTAAACGCCGACATAAGGCAAATCAAAAACGAATATTGGCGAAGGTTCACAGTAGATATGGAACATGACTTGTACGAGGCACAAAAGAAGGTATGGAACATGATCAGAAGAAGGAAACAGGATATAAACGAATACACAATCCCAAAAAATTTCTGAGCACGAATGGGAAGAACACTTTAAAACACTATAAAGAAATACAGATCAATCACAACAGAACAACTACCCACCCGAAAATGCATCTGAATATGATGAATACACCAAGGAAGTAAGCCTCCAAACGACGAAAGACACGATAGCCAAATTAAAAACGAGAAAAGCCCCAGGACCCGACAATATTCCCAACGAACTAATTAAATATGGTGGAAATGCATTACACGAAGAACTAACAAAACTCTTTAACAAAATAATTAAAGACCAAGAGATACCCCGAGATTGGAAGAAAAGTATAACAGTACCTATTTTCAAGAAGGGTGATAAGAAAATCACGGAAAACTATAAAGGAATAACTCTATTAAATTTAATAATGAAATTATTCACCAAAATCCTTGAAGGTATAATAACTGACTATTGCAGAATATCAGAAGAACAGCAAGGTTTCCGCTAAAAAAGATCTGCAGTGGATGCCATATTCATCGTAAGACAGATAGCAGAGAAATCTATTGAGTTTACTAAGCCGGCTTTTAAGTGCTTTATAGATCTCACTAAAGCCTTTGATAGGGTGAGACTGGATGATATTCTGCAAATAATGCGAATTAAAGGCATCCCAAACAATTTAATTAACATAGTACCATTACTGTTTAACATGTAGTGGACCAAATAATTGAGAATGTCAAAAGAGCGGCACCAGGGTACAGAATGAATACCGGGGAAATAACAATAATATGTCACGCTGATAACGCCGTCATAGTCGCGGAAAATGAAGACGATGTCCAAAGACTTCTATTTGCATTCCACACCATAAGCAAGCAATTCAACATGAAAATATCCATCGATAAAACTAAGTCAATTGTAATAAGCAAAGTGCCCTTAAGATGCAAATGAGTAGTGGATGACAAACCAATAGAACAACTCATGACCTTTAATTACTTATGAGTTGAGATATCCGCAAATCAAGACAGAACCAGAGAAGTAAGAAACCAAGTAAACAAGGCAAATAGAATCGCAGGAAGCCTGGCGGATATAATATGGCACAACACATACATGAGCAAAGACGCAAAAATAAAAATCTACAAGACCTGTATTCGACCGATAATGACGTACGTAATAGAGACGAGAGCTGAAAACACAAAAACAAAATCAATTCTAAGAACTTCGAAATGAAAGTACTAAGAAGAATATCGGGATACACATTAAGAGATCACATACGCAATTCAACAATACGCGAGGAACATGGAATGCAGGATATAGTAAGATGGGGACGGAAGCGCATATGAGCCTGGAATGAGCACGTAGGAAGAATGGCGCAAAATAGGATAGCGAGAATCGCCAGAGATGGAACACCGGAAACCAGAAGACCAATAAGTAGACCACCTAAAAGATGGAGAGAGTCCTGGATTTCAACATCAAATGAGATGAATGATTGAGTTGGAAAAAACAGGCTGTAAGCCTATAACAAGAGGAAGAAGAAGAATATTTAATATCAGTCATATTTAGGTTACTTTAGAAGCAATTTCGGCATTATTTTATTTGTAGCTGTTAGTTTAGAGTCAATTTTAGCATGGAGTACAGAAACGAACATTTCTGCATATTTTCCTTTTTTATTTTCTTAAGGTAAACAAAACTGCTGAAGCTCACAAAAAGATATGTGAAGTTTATGGTGTTGATTGCATAACAACCGCATGTGTCAGAATTAGTTTAAAAAATTCTGTTTTGAAGATTTTCTACCCAAAGGTGACCAACATTCTGTGATTGATAAGGACCAATTCGAAACCATAATTGAAAGAAATCGTCTTATTACTGTTCGAGAGATTGCAGAGAGGTTATATAGATTGCACACAACCATTGAAAATCACTTCCCTATCGCTAAGAAGCTCGATATTTGGGTTATGCATTCATTAAAAGAGATTCACTTAAAGTCCTTTTTTTAAAAATATCATCACTGGTGGTAAAAATAATCTAAATGATCTACAGTAACATTATTCGAAAATAATCAGCACAAATTTTATAAAAGTAAAAAAGAAATATATGGCGAATATGAATTATTATTTCTATGTTTCATTGTTTATTTTTTATTGATATATTCATACGTTTCTATTTTATTTTTATAAGCTATGTGATAAAGGGTTCTGTGTCACTGTGTTCAGTGTACAATTTGATTCTGACAAGTCAGTTCAAAAATCATTTGTTAATGCAAAGAAATTCTTCTTCTTGCGATAAATAACTGTTACCAGAGGAAGTCGTATTAGGTCAAAAGAAGAAACCTTTATGTAAACCCTTCACAATTTGCTCTACTGATGGCATTGTTGTAGATCTTCCTGGACCGTTTTTAGATACTGAAAATGATGCAACTATCCTGAACAGTATTGCCAATTTGAACTACACAGTCCAGATATAAAAATGAAAAATCTATTAATGATACATTGAGTACTCACATTCTATTGATTACAGCGGTATTTTATATCATACCCGCGACTGTGCTAATAGACTAAGGACTGTCGGCTCCTGTTCCCACATTGCAGGAGTCATATATTATCTGAGTAATGAGCAATATAAATTGAACATTATTAGACCAACTAAAATTTTTCCTGACATATTTTCTAACACCGATATTGATCCAGTAATCTTCTAGAGATATTGATGAAAATTACTATAAAATAATATTAACCCAAAATGTAGACTTTGACCGCGATGACGTTAGACCACAGTGACGTCATTCGCTTGGATTGGTTCGTTACCATGTAACTTGAAGAAGATTTTACAATTACATTTTGATTATTCAATAAAAATTATATATCTTGAATACAGTTAACATCCCTATTCTTCCACCTCCCATAATAATTCTTAAGCAAATACTTTTGTCGAGTGGTTTCACTTACATTCAACACCCTGTATACAAAAAGCAACATTTACTTTATTTAACTAAACATGGATCTTTAAAAACAAACTAAAACTAAACAATTAACTCTAAATAAATGTTGCAAAGCAGTAGAAGTACGTGAACAAAGGCTTTAGTAAACTTAAATTTATTTTTAGCTTCCATTTTGTCCAGCACAATTAAAAAAATAAAGAATTATTTACGAAAAGCCTTAAAAACAAATAAATTTAATTAAGTCGTTTGATCTTGCAATAAAAGTTCGTTTTATTCTTTATATAAAAAAGTATACCGAAGGTTCATTACTTTCAAAAAGTAATTTTAATTCAGCAAACGCTCTTTTTATTCATTTTAAAAGTCACTTATTTTGAAAAATTAACCGTTTTATTACGGACTGTAACAATAAAATTACTTAAAGGAAGAAATGAAAGAAAGACAAATTAGTATTTTTTCGTTTTTCCTTTTGACTTTCTATTCGTAATCTTAATAGTGACGGTTGGTCGGATTCCGCTATTTCTTTAACGATATCAACGTTATTCCATGACAGTGATTTTCACACTATATTTTGGTCATTTCCCAAGTTTTGTGAATCATTTTTAAAGGTGTTGTTTTTGCAGCAGGTAGAGTCTCCGAAGTACACATATATTTATATTTAATAGAACCAATATATCTTCTTAATGTAGTCGATAATCACGTTTGATGATAAACTCCATTCATAGTCAGGATATACCGTCAAGCCGATTTTGTGCATGTGATGTCTCCGTCTGGGTGGCTATTCTGGTTCTTAGTAGAAAGTGATCATTCTCTTGAGAGAATAGGGACAATCAAATCCCACGGTTATTCACTTGATCGTGTATTACCGTATTCTCGTACGATATAATAGGAGATAGGAAACAAAATCTACTAAGCTATGTTGCCAATCATCTATAGTGTGTGTAACCAGATAAATTGTGCATTTAACCCTAAAAAAACAAAATAAAAAATGGACATAGTCCTACTTAGCAAGCAAATATTCGAATTTGAAATAAATATAATAAACATTTTTAACCTATTTAATATCCTTAATGAGAGAAAATAATTAAAAAGGGAATTTTATGGAGAAAAAATAAATATGTATAAACACAGATTGAAATATTTTACTTGAAAAATAACTGTAAAACTAATATCACCTTAAAATATGTAAAGGATATTATGTGATATAAAATTAGCATTTGTATTTTTTAACATGCAAATTTAGTTTTTTTTTGGTTTTTGTAAAAATGTTATTTTTTCTACTCCCTTTAAATATCAGGGAAGGAATATACAAAGTGAGAAAACAAAATGAAAGATTTATTTCATCAATGAAATATATTTTGCTTACTTAATATATATATATATATATATATATATATATATATATATATATATATATTTATATATGTTATATCGTAGATTTTCACGAATGGTAGAATGAATAGTTTGGTTATGGACGTTTCGCCAAAATCTCATTTGGCATTTTCAACAACAACAAAGACCAAAGACCAAGATCAAACAAGGAACAAAGCCATAATACCATACATAAAAGGAATAACAGACAGAATCGGAAGAATCTTAAGAAAACACAACATACAGCCCATATTTAAACCACAAAAAACAATAGCCAACATCCTGGGAAATCCCAAAGACAAGACCAACCTTGAAAATCATGGCGTTTACAGCATTCCATGTGCAGATTGTCATCAAACTTATATAGGACAAACAAACAGGCGCATATCAGCAAGAATCCAAGAACATAAAAATAGCCTCAAAAACAAACAGACAACCTCAGCCCTATTTCAACATCACCAAACAACCGGACATACCATCGATTTCGAAAAAACAAAAGAAAAAGCACCATTACAGAACTACAAGGTACGCGTCATAAGAGAGGCCCTAGAAATCGAAAAAGCGGGACAGCTAAATAAACGAGACGATGCTATAAATTTTTCATCTACATGGAAAACATTAATAAAAAATCAAGAAAGAAAACAACAAAAATCAACTAGTACACGAGAGACCTGCATACAAGAACAAAATATATCGCACTCGGGAGAGGGGAGGAGCCTACGAAGCCGCCCACCCAATCAGGCAGCGAGCCAACTAAACAAAACTCGAAATTCTTCAGAGGCCACCATCAGTTCTCAGCGAGTAACGAGACGAACCGCACTTGAAAATGCCAAATGAGATTTTGGCGAAACGTCGTGAATACGATTTTTTGAACGAACGGATTGAAACCCGGAATAACCAAACTATTCATATATATATATATATATATATATATATATATATATATATATATATATATATACAATGTTCAGCTAATAGTAAAATTATTAATAGTTATTGATAATGTGCTATTGGATCTGTCTTGCTTCTTGTAGATCTGGGTTTATCTCTTGTTCTTGATGAGCATTTCCCATATTAAAGAATTATTATTTGTGAGGCCCACGTTGGATAGTAATTGAGTACCTTATTTTTTGAAAAACATCCGAGCCTATTCTTTAACACACCATTACATCTTTCAACGGTGCTTCGCACTGAACAGAGATGTCTATTGAATCTTTTTTCTGGTGTTCCCGGTTGTGGAACATCTTCCAAAAACCTTGTTATTAGCCATGACCTTAAAAGAAACCCTGAAAAAATTAAACTTTGTTCACTTTTCTGTACATGTTTAAACATATTCTAAATTAATAACAAATTATCAGTTTATTGTACAATTAATTTACATGAATCTCCAATGAGGACGAGAAAGTCCTCTGGATTTTTTTTAGATCATTTCCATTATATTTCAAATGTTTAATTCATTCCAAATATAGGAATCATGGATATTACCAGGAAATTTAGCATTTATATTCATGATATATAAAGTCTTATCACCAATTCTGGGTCATCTGTTAATGATCTTGTAATTGCAACATGGGTGCACTCAATGCACCCTATTATACCAAGAAAATTCTGTTTTGTATAAAACCCAGAACATCATAAAAAGTTAGTTATATTTCACATTATCTTACATATTATCTATTTAGGATCATTCAATATCAATTTTAAGTTTGCACAATACCCATTACTGCTAGCTGTTTATAATTTAGGATTTAACAGAAAAGTTCGACGAGCTCATAATTCATTTCAATTTTGTAACAATTATATCCACTCTGAAATAACATCTTCACTATTTAAAACATTTGGATTTTTCTTCTGCAGTACTCCGACTGACACTCGACTGACTAATTCCAGAAATATATTCAACCCAATAATTTTCTGGTAGCAGCCAGTCGCAAAAAATCTAAGAACCTACAATTATTAATATTTTTATAAAACTAAAATAACATGGGTATCTAAGTGTAAAAAGAAAAATTAATATTAGCTTAATAACCTTTCTTTACGTTAATTAAAGGAGGTAATATATTACAAATATGTATAATCCAACTAAGTAAAAAAATCATTCATGATTTATTGATCTTGCATATGCTAACTTTATAATTACCAAATCTTACCACTACTTCTGGCAAAGATGTAGTTGCTTCTTTTCAAGGTATCTTAGAAATTGGGTTATCCTTAGTACAAGATACCTTCGCAGATCTCTACCAAGCCTGTAAAATAAATTAAATGAAGTAGAATCCGCCAAGTTTCACAAATATTTATTTAATAGATACTTGCCTAAACAGCCTTATGAATTCCGAATCATATATATCTCTATATGGACGCGTTCGTGGTAGAAATCGACGATTATAATTTGTCATTTATTTTTCCGCTAATCTGATCCTTTGGTCTACCATGGTTCAAAATTACTTTCTTGATACCCATTTTATATATGTGTATTTGTGAACAAAAGTAATTTGTAAAAATTATAATATTTTCAAAACAATCATGAATTTTCTTCAACTTTTATAACCTAAAAATACCACTTAATGACGGGAATGACAATATCGTTCTCTCAAAACCTCATTCTCTTGGTTCGGACCAGCAGAAAAATTCTCTCAAAATTTGATAGATGTGACTATCGATTAAAATTACCAGAATACGGTTTCTTACTTTTTTGTGAAAACCGCGCTCATTTTCCATCAAGTTGATCGTTCTCTCGCGAATGAGAATAGCTACCCTGCAGTGTCCTTTAGTCTATTAAGAACATGTTGGTTAAAAGGTATATTATTGCCTTTAAATGTCCTCGGTAAATCAAGCTAAAGTTTTTTTGCTTTCCACCAAAGTCAATAGTGACTGCTTGGCAGTATTGCAAGCTTTGCCTAGAACCGACTCTAACTAGACAAATTTTTCAGCCAATCCTATCTTAGAAGGAAAGCCTGCTGACTCCCTCTCATCATTGTGTCCTGGGATCTAGATTATCGCGATCTTATCGTCGCCTTTATTCTTAATAAGGTTTTCTTGCAATTCAATACTCTTTTGGTTTTGCAAGTGTTTGACTTAAGTACTTTACAAGTTGCTTAAATGTCTGAAACGATTTTTGTTATTTTGAAAATGTGTAGCCTTTCTCTCATCAACCTGGTGCACAACTCATTGTCATCGAGTGTTTCATCTAGAGTAACTCCCAAATACAGTGCCTCTGACTCAGAGTGTAATTTCATTTTCTGAGAATATTAATTTCCTGGTAAGAGGTACCATAATCATTTTATGAGGCAAACATTTGTACATCCTGAATGGCGTTTGAAATTATCTCTTCACATTGACCTTGCATTACTATCATACGCTAATAGATCCACCTCTTGCAACGATATTATGGCCATCCACCAAAATAGATTACAGCAAAATTGAAGTAAAACCCCCCTACGGGTATCCCCTAGTAGTTTTAAATCTGTTGGCATCCCTTCCAAGGTGGTCGTTATGATTCCTCATATATTAAGTTCTGGAGTACATTATTGAATGCTTCCTCAATATCGAGAATAGCGGCTACTGCAATTTATCTTCTTTTGACTTGTCAGCCTGATATGTGTACTGATGGACATTAAAAGGACTTCGAAAGAACACCACCTTTAATATGCCCTTTCAGCAGTTTTTCTATAAAAAAGAGGTTGAGCTGATGGGTTAACAATTTTGGGTTTGGATTTACTCTACCCACTTACTGTGGATAGGAGTTAATCTTTTAGTATTTATATAATTTTTAAAAATAGGAGCGACTGCAGTAATTATCGGGGTATTAGAATTACATCGTCCATTGGAAAGCTTTACGAAAGAATCCTAACAGCCCGAATAGAATAGAAAGTCACGGAAATGGATGAACAAAGTGGATTTCGACCTGGGCGATCCTGAGTGGACGATATGTTTATAATAAAACAACTGGCAGAAAAGAGACTAGCAAGAGAAATGGAGCTTCACGCTACTTTTATAGATCTTCGTAAGGCATTTGACTCCGTCCCGTTGTAGAAATTATGGATCACAATGCAAGAAGCAGGCATAAATAGCTTATATATAAACGCCGTAAAAGCATTGTATAGAGAAAACCAAGCGGTTGTTAAGGGCGAAAATCAAACTTCTGGGGCTTTCTCACAAACAAAAGGGGTTAAACGGGGCTCCTGCCTCTCTCCAACCCTGTTTAAAATTTATCAATGCATCGTTTTAAAACAGTGGATAAGAAAATATAGCCCCATGGTGATATGGATAGAGGACACTCACTTGTATACAATCCTCTTTGCAAATGGTGAGGTAGGTCTTGCGGAAGACCAGCAAGACATGACTTACATGATAAATAAACTCATAGAAAAATTCACTAAATGGGGTTTAGAGACAAACATACAAAAGACCACAATACATTACTATAGAGGAATAGGACAAGACATTGAAACAGAAAGCGGAATAAAACACGTTACACAATACGAATACCTAGAAGTGACAATAGATGAAGACGGAAAAGATAATAAAGATATACTAAAGAAAATAAGAAAAGAAAAAATATGATTAAAGCACTGCATCCAATCTTGTGGAGTAAGAACCCAACAAAGAAAACAAAAAGAAGCCTATGATTCAGCCAGTACTGACGTATGGGTCAGAAGTGTGGGTCATAGATAAAAATATGTCACCAAAACTTCTTTTCAACCGAAATGATGTATTGGAGAATATGTTCCGGTTTAACTTTACTTGACCATGTAAAAAATGAGACCGTCAGAGAAAGAACGCAAGTAAAAAATACGATAATGGACGATATAACTGAAAAGCAGTTAAAATGGTATGGACACTTGCAAGGAATGAGCAAAGAAAGGATACCATTAAAGGTTTGGAACTAGACACCAGCACAAAGAAATAGACGAGGAAGGCCAGGGAAAAAATGGATTTCAAATATCCGCACCGAAATAGAAAGTAGAGGACTCCACGAAGGAGACTGGAACGATAGGAAACGATATATATATATATATATATATATATATATATATATATATATATATGTATATATATATATATATATATATATATATATATATATATATATATATATATATATATTGTATAAGTAGTCACCTCATCTCAGGTATGATAAGTTTTAATTATGAAAATTTTTTTATTAGAAAAGTCAGTAATATTTTCAGATTGGCTTGCAACAGTGCTGAATAACTATTGTATTTTCCTGACGGTTTGTATAGGTAAAATGAGTTTATTGCATTCCTTATTATTTGCGTCGTTATTATTTTGACAGATAACGGCGATTTCTTGTTGAATACCTAACGTCAAGCAACCTGGAAAGGGGTTTGGAGTCGTTTGGTTGCTTCAGTGATCCCAACTCATGCTGGGTACATCTGATATGCTGTCGCAGATCCTTTCTCAGGACGTTGTTTTGGCTTTCTTGATTGCTTGTAATGTAGAGATATTTTTTATTGACTCCTTTCGCCCAATAGTTCAGTTCTGTTGAAAAGTACGAGCTTATTTCTTTCTTAAATTGTTCGAGGTCAGTGTTTTATTTATCACTTTTTCTTCTTTAATATTCTATCCTTCCATTTTTTTTGTTAAAATCATAAAAATGTCCTTTCTTTTATTTTAGAATGTTGAAAAATTTATTGAGTAAGTATGATTAATGTATTTCTTACAAATTAAATGTTATTTATTTCATTAGTAATATAAATAATAAAAGAAAATGCACATCAAAATAATAAATAAAATGAAAAGTCATCTTTGTATATTACGTATTGCTTAAACAACAACGAATTCTTGATTAAAGGATTATTCCCGTTCGTAAATAATATAAAACTTTTCGTTTCGTGAATGTAATCTGCATATTTTTGAATAATCTCTTTGATACAAGACATATTTTCTTAATTTAACCTTTAAGAAGTTTATAAACTCATCAGTCTGCCATGTCATCGACAGAGGAACACTAATAACGTAAATTTCTTAACTTTACCTCATTTAAATATTGAAATTTTAATGAATTATTAGGATGCGCTGAAATTTTATTAATTTTATGCATGTTTAATTAATTACGTCTTTTTTAACTATGGCAACTAGATATTTGATCTAAAATGTTATTTACATACACAGATATTACTACCAATATGTTTTACTTTATGGAAATTAGATCAAAAAAGAGCTGTTTTGTTAACAAAAACGTATATAATATTGATGTTGTTTTATTAATTTATACGATAGTAACAATTTGTTTAGTCATATTAATTATTAATTTGTTTATTACCAAAATTTTTACAAAGAATTGTAGAGAAAATCCTACAAATATTCAAGTATATATTACATATTCTACTGTTTTTTTCCTTTACATTATTATTATCTAACAGTTTATTAACAAAATTTTTACGAAAATTTTAGAAATTTCTGAAAGGTACAGATTTATGTGAGCACTGTGATGGACAGTGCAATAATTGCTTTGGAAATTTGATTTCCTGCGATTTAGAAAACGATGATGACAATTCAGAGAAAATTATTAATATGCGTGAGAATGATTTTGATTATGAAAATGTTAATAATGATGAGAATGATATGTACAATGAAACTGAGAATAATGATGAAAATGGTAAGGCCAATGTAAGTGAGAGTAATAATTGCGATGATGAAATGGACGCCGATTGCACAGAAGGAATAGAAAAAAAAGAAAGATGAATGTATAATTGATATATTGTATTTGTATGATTTTCGTGCGTAATTTTAATGTATTATTAAATATTTATATTACGTATTATATATTATTATTATTATATTTTTATACAATATGCCGTCAAAATTTTGTTAATAAACTATAATAATAATATAAAGTATTTGTATGATTTTTTCTATAATTTTTTGTAAAAATTTTGTTAATAAACTGTTAGATAATAATAATATAGAGGAAAAAAGCAATAGAATATGTAATATATAAATTTTTTTTTAATAATCTTCAAAATATAAAACAATACAAACAATTTCCATTACAATTAAGCATTGTATCTTAATTAGGAAAGTGGAAAATTGAGGATGAATTTTCAACTTTGACATCGAATTTCTCGGAAAATAAAAAACTCACAGGTTGTGGGTTTGACATACTTTTTTAGAATGATAATACCTATATTTATGTTAAATTTTAAATCGGTAGTTTGTTAATAAATGTCTTTAAAAAAAAAACAAAACCATAAATTTTGTCGAAAAAAAAATATCTCGATAACTAGTAGCGCCACCTATAACTTATTTTATATGAATCGATAGGTTTTTTTAATTCTCTACAACTCTTGTTTAAAATATTTTTCGATACAACTTTTACTTTTCGAGATAAACTCAAAAAACCGTAAATCGTGACCATTTTTGCTCCGCCATTTTTTTTGGTCAGATCTTCCAGAGCCACCATCGAGATATGTTCTATAGGATACCAAAATGAATACATTACAGTAAAAAAAAACCAATGTTACATTTTTGTTACTGACGAAAGTCTATTTTCCAAGGAATACATTCTCAATAAATAAGTTTAAATAATCTCCGTGCGTGTAATTTAATCGCCCCGGCATGATTATTATTAATGAATGTCAAATGGCAAGAAATAGTGACAATTCTGAAGGATTCGATTGTTTTATTTTCGCCACGCCTCGCCGTCGTGACCAATTAATAACCAAACTTAAAAGCCGTATAACATTTTTACAATAGAAAAATGTTGAATTGCCAATATCTTGAAAACTACAAATTTTTGGAATAGACAACTTTACACAAAGTTACCCTTATTTTTAATGCTTAATATGATAAAATCATAAAAATAGGTGCTTTCTTTTAAAAAAAACTGACTTTTGACGATTTTTTAAATACAATTTATATTCTTCTTTTTTGACCACTCTGTACTAATAAATTTCAAAATATCATAAAAAGACTACTAAAGTCTACAAGAAAACTAACTCCAATTAAATAATAAAGGCTTTCTTATAGGAAAAATTTATAGTTAAGTTTTGGTCCGCAAAAGTTATTTTTGACATAAAAATTTAAATATGTCCAAAACGGTGAGAGTTAAGTATAGAATATTATCCATGAAATATGTCTAGAATTTTACGTAGAAATCAAATAATAATATATAGGGTATTCTGTTTAAAATAAGCAAGTTGCAATCTACTTCCGGTATAACCGGAAGTGCCGCCATCTTCTTCTTCTTCTTCTACCTTCCATAATAGGTCCCTGACCTGTTCCTTCTTCGATTTTCCTCATTCTGGACTTAAATATTCGCTCCACTTTTTCCGTGGTCGACCTCTACTGCGTGTACCAATAGGCGATTTATCTCGTACGATCCTTACCGGCTTATGTGTTTGTTCCATTGTGTCTTACGTTGTAGGACCCACTCATTAATGCAGTCTGTGTTGCATGATTGCCTGATGTTATCGCTTCTTTCTCTGTCTAGTAGCGTTTTTCCTGTTATTCGTCGAAGTATTCTAATTTCTGTAGTCTCCAATAGTTGTTTCGTTTTTGTCGTCTCTGGCCGTGTTTCTGAGGTGTATGTCATAATCGGTCTAATTGTGGTTTTGTAGATCCGAACCTTTGTTTCTTGTTGTAAGTGTTTGTTTCGCCAGATCACGTCGTTGAGGCAACCCGCCACTTTGTTTGCTTTGGCCACCTGCCCTCTTACTTCATCTTCGATGTTGCCATAACTAGTTATGTCGATTCCTAGATATTTGAAACTCATTTCTTGTTGTATTATTCGACCGTCTAGTTCTAGTTTGCATCGGAGGGGTTCTTTTGAGGTTGTCATACATTTAGTTTTTTTCAGCTGAGATAATCATATTATATTTTCTTCCCATAAAATTAAAGGTATTTAACAATCTCTGGAGGTCGTGTTCATTTTTGGCACATATCACAGCGTCATCAGCGTAATAGAATTTCGTCCATTATCATGTTAAACAATAAAGGACTAAGCGAGTCTCCCTGTCTAATACCGCTGTTGACTGGTATGGGTGTAGATAATTTACCGTGAGTGCGAATCTGAACTTTATTGTTTGCGTATATGTTTTCGATGGTCTGAATTATATTGATAGGAATATTTCTCTTATATAACAGGTGGATTACGTCATCTAGCTTTATGCGATCGAATGCTTTTGTTAGATCTATAAAGCATAAAAATGTTGGTTTATTGTATTCTAGAGACTTTTCGACTATCTGTCGTAGAATAAATACTGCATCCACGCAAGACCTTCCTGATCTAAATTCCTGCTGTTCGTCTTCCAGTGTTGTAACCGAATTAATTTTATTATTGATTACTTTCGTAACGAGTTTCAGAGTTGTGTCCAGTAGATTAAT
Organism: Diaprepes abbreviatus; assembly: GCA_034092305.1. Lineage (NCBI taxonomy): Eukaryota > Metazoa > Arthropoda > Insecta > Coleoptera > Curculionidae > Diaprepes > Diaprepes abbreviatus. The sequence continues at coordinate 5,420,146 of JASJET010000039.1, forward strand.
ACCCCTGTAGTTCCCTGGTTCTTGTTTGTCACCTTTCTTAAACATAAGCATTATTGTGCTGGTTCTCCACCTATCTGGTACTTTGCATTGTGTCAGGATTTTTCGAATGAAGCTTGTGAGTTCCTGTGTTAGTCGCTGTCCTCCGTATTTCAACAATTCGTTATGAATTCCGTCTTGTCCGGGAGACTTTCTATTTTTTAAGGATTTTATAGCTTTCTCTACTTCTTGAATGGTGACTTCCACATTATTCCTTATTGCTGGTATGTTGTTTTTTCCAATGTTAGCATCTCCCTCAAATAATTTTGTTAGGTAGTCTATCCATTTCTCCTCTGATATTTTGTTTGTTTCGGAGAGTTCAGATATTTCTTTGCGCTGTTATCTTATCAGTCGCCACATTTGTTTTTGTACACTATAGAAGTCTCCTTCATTCATTTTTTAGTTGCCTGACTAATAGATTAGTTTCGTTACGAATTAGTTTGTACCTATTGTATGCTTCCGGCGTTTTTGACGTTCTATATGCTAAATATGCTTTTCTTTTTTCGTTACACTTATCTTTAACTTCCGTACGGAACCATGGAGTTTTATTAGGATTTTTGTTGTTGATTGTGATTGTATGGGTGCCCAATGACTCATTTGAAGCTTCTTCTATGTTTCCCTTAATTTTTTCCCAGCTATGATTTATATCTTCCTCTTCATTTATTGGTTTTCTTTCAATTTTTTCCATCAATCTTTTTTTGATATAATTCTTTCGTTGACGTATGCCACAGAGTCTATGTTCTTTTTTTGTATCCTAATCTTTTTCAGCTGCTTTTTCTTTTGTGTACTCTTTATTCGAATTTTTGATAGAACTAATTTATGATCGTTTCCTGCATTAACAGAGTTCAATGTTCTAATATCCAATATGTGGGTGGGATGTATAACTCGGTTACTAACTATAAAGTCAATCATAGATTTGTGTCCTCTGGTATTTTCAAAAGTGTATTTATATTTTATCTTTGTGTTGAAAGAAAGTATTGTTTATCCTTAATTCGTTGTAGGCACAGAAATTTACCATAAGTTCTCCGTTGGTGTTGTGATGTTGAAAATATTTTAGCGGTCTGTCCTCCATGCACGTTAATACATTATCAAATTTTCAGATTCATCCAAATTATAGTTTTCCCACAATCGTTCGATAAAGTTCCCGGGGAATCACCCTGTATACTAGTTTATTCCAAGACTAACTAACCTAAGTTTACGAAATGTCAAATGTCAGATGTTAAACGTTACCCTTGTATAACCATTTTAATATGCATCCATTCTTTTATTATGCAAATCTGCCAGCACGTTCCTTTGCCTTATCTAATTAGTTCTTCAAATTAGACGTTTTAATTAAAACGTGTTAAATATAATTTTAGTTCATTATACATACAATATAGTGCGCCGCCTTTGTCAGTGGAAAATTAACCGAATTGTTGAAGTTTCGTAGAAACTCCTTCTCAAGTTGTAAGTTTTCGAGTTGTTTTGGTTTTCGGGTGGAGAAATGTGGTTGTTATTTTGGAAATAAATATATATCTTAGAGTTAAATATATTTTAGGTGTGAATAAATAGTGTTAGTGAGACTAGGCATTGTAATATATTTAATGAAAGTTCGAAATATTTGTATTGTATTGTAATATATTGTACAGGGTGAGTCAACGATTGGATGAAGTAGGTTTGTGCCTTTTCGGTGGAATTAACAAAGAAACTATATTTATTGTTTGATACAGTTTATTTTTACGCAGATTTTAAAAATATTTAGGACTCTACAGGGTGAGCCAAAAAACTAGGACAGCATAAAGTTGTATTTTTTTAAATAGAACACCCTATATACGAATCGTATTTTCGATTTAGCTTATAATTTTAAATCTTTTTTATTAAGGATCTACTATTACAAAACTTTATAGTTTCTGAGATAATTAAGTTTAAAGAAAAAAAGTCACATTTTCAAGCATCAATTCAATCCTAAATAACGTTTTCTATTTTGTGACAAATATATTCAAATTTGGAATTTAGCAAGGCCAAGGACAAGTTAACATAATTTTTACCTAATATTTGCAATAAAAGCTACAGGGTGTTGAACACATCGGCTCAAATTTGAACAAGTTTAAATGAATAAATATCTTTTTTTTTAAATGGTACACCCTGTATATTTTCATGTTATTTAATAGAGTAATAAAAACCCTAAAAGTTTTGTTCAATATATCCTATACCTATTTATAATAGTTTTTGAGATATTTCGGTTTTTCTTATTTTCCATACTTTTTTACAGAAATAGTCTTCATTATCATAGTAGCCATGTAAAATAATAAAAAGAAACTACAGAAACAAACAGAAAGTGGTTAAATATGATGAAATACATTATTCGTTATATTACAACGGCAATAGTTTAATTAAACATAATGTGAAAAAATTAACACAACAATAACGACAAGGCAAATACATATTTACTTTTATACTAAATTGAAACAAAAAAATTACCTATTTAATACTGAGATTAATTATTTCTTTTTAATAAGTGTTCGAATAAACGACCCTCTTGTGCAATGCACAAATTTAGTCTTTTTTGCAGATTTTCTCGGGCCCTGGACAAAATTAGTGGCGTTATTCTTCTACAGGTATCCCTAATCCTGTTTCGCATATCTTCCACTGTTGTTGGTGGATTAACATACACCTTATTTTTAATATAACCCCATAGGAAGAAATCTAATGGGGTGATGTCGCAAGACCTTGGTGGCCACTCAATGAAACCCCCACGTCCAATCCATTTTTGCAGATATCGTTGGTCCAAAAACGCACGAACTTCACGATGGTAATGCGGAGGCGCACCATCGTGCTGGAACCACATACTGTCGAGCTCATTCCTATCGAGACCTTCAAGCAGTTGGGGTAGTTCTTCTTGTAGAAAGTTTAGGTAACTATGGCCATTTAGTGGTTCATTAAAAAAGTGGGGTCCAATAATTCGATTATGATGAATACCACACCAAACATTTAATGACCAGTGGTTTTGATGTTGCACCTCTCTAATCCAAAATGGGTTTTCTGTGGCATAATAATGCATGTTGCGTCTATTTACGGCACCGTTACTTCTAAAAGTAGCTTCATCACTAAACATTACCTTGCATAATAAATTTGGATTTAATTGAATCTCCGCATTTATTGTACGACAAAAGTTTACACGACTTTCAAAATCCTGTCCATGCAATTCTTGGTGTAATTCCATGTGATATAGATGATACCTATATTTCTTGGTAGTACGATTAGCGGTGGATTGTGATGTTTCACATAATGCTACCAATATAAGGATTTTCCTGAACATTTAACAATACTTATAGTTCTTTTTCTTCATTAGTTACTGGTTTGTTGACCACTTTACGTTTTGGATAATCAACAGTACCAGAAGAATCAAATCTTTGCATTAAGTTTTGAAAAGTATGGGTATTAGGCTGGCGTCGATCAGGATACTTCATTTTGTAAATTCTTTGAGCAAGAAGGCAATTTTTTTGAGCCTCTCCTATTGTATAAATCATATCTATTAACTCATTCTTTGGAAAATTCATTTTACAATATAAGATGAATGCAAAAAAAAACCAAACTACACTACATAAAAACCAAAAGAAGCGATTGCGGTTATAAATTTGACACACAGAAAAATGTTCTTTTACATTGTTTTTGCCATGGCTACTATGATAATGAAGACTATTTCTGTAAAAAAGTATGGAAAATAAGAAAAACTGAAATATCTCAAAAACTATTATAAATAGGTATAGGATATATTGAACAAAACTTTTAGGGTTTTTATTACTCTATTAAATAACATGAAAATATACAGGGTGTACCATTTAAAAAAAAGATATTTATTCATTTAAACTTGTTCAAATTTGAGCCGATGTGTTCAACACCCTGTAGCTTTTATTGCAAACATTAGGTAAAAATTATGTTAACTTGTCCTTGGCCTTGCTAAATTCCAAATTTGAATATATTTGTCACAAAATTGAAAACGTTATTTAGGATTGAATTGATGCTTGAAAATGTGACTTTTTTTCTTTAAACTTAATTATCTCAGAAACTATAAAGTTTTGTTATAGTAAACCCTTAATAAAAAAGATTTAAAATTATAAGCTAAATCGAAAATACGATTCGTATATAGGGTGTTCTATTTAAAAAAATACAACTTTATGCTGTCCTAGTTTTTTGGCTCACCCTGTAGAGTCCTAAATATTTTTAAAATCTGCGTAAAAATAAACTGTATCAAATAATAAATATAGTTTCTTTGTTAATTTCACCGAAAAGGCACAAAGCTACTTCATCCAATCGTTGACTCACCCTGTATTGTAGAGAACGAAGTAGCTAAGTCCTAAAACGGCCCTATATCACTTTATTCTAAGAAGAGCTTTTGTGAAAACCCTTTGTAGTTTATTGTCCAGTAATTCCTAAACATTTAGCAACGTTTATAATATTTGGGGGAGCAAGTTATTCTCAGTAGTTCCCATTTTTGTGAGGTGATATCTCCTTTTTTAGAAAGTTTGTGATTAGTTTGACTTCACTCTACAAACTTCTTAGTGTACGAGGATTGAACTAAAGAATGTCTCTTTTCTTAGAATGCGTTTTTGCCCGAGTCTGCAAAATAGATATTCGTCTCTCTTCGAAATCAGACCTATACTTCTTTCCAACGTGGAGTTTTTTGAGGTTTGGGTTAATATTCAAAGGGTCCAAGTCACATGAATGGGACACAACTTCAAAATTCAGTTCATGAATTTTAGCTATCACTACGATAGCGTTGGGACTGTAAGAAGTGTCCTGATGAAACTTCTTTCTTCTTCACTAGACTTTGCCGTTTTACCTTGATTTTTTATTTCGACTGAAACTGATCTAGAAGAGTAACCTTATATAGGGTGTTAATCGCCCCGCTCTTTTCTAGATAATCTATGTAGCATCCCAAAAAATAGTGTTCTTCACACTTCTTGCAGATAGTACGCTCTTCACCTTTGTTGGTGTTGGTGCTTGGTCTTAAGGGTATAATGGTAGATTCTTGATTCATCTACAGTAACAAATCATCGCAAAAAGTCTGTTGTGTTAGACTCGTGGAGAGCCAAACACTATTCTGATACAGCACACGTAGTACCTACCTTGTAGACAGTTTTCTTATGCACAAGCTATCAGTTAGGATGATGCACCTTTTCTTTCGATATACCAACAACTTTGACTAATTTCGTCAATTTCAGTCGGCGGTCATTCATAATATTCTCGTAAAGAGTTTGAATTAGTTCTTTGGTTGTGGCGAATTTTGGTCTTCCCGAACACTTACTGTCTTGAATGCTCGTACGAGCAAGTTTGGAGTTCGCAACCCACATTTTTAGAGTTGTAAATGAAGAAGCAAAGAGGTAAAGCTTTGATACTGTCTTGACATATTTCTCCAATAAACCTCTTTTTTCCTACTTTCTGCGTACTTCATTGAGGTGACTTTTAGTTGTGTCACAGAAGAACCCATTGTCATAAAATGGCATATGTGACTCTTTTCTAGCATATAATTGGCAATATACCATTAGCATACATTCCTCTTGACCCAGTTCTCATATTAGAGTAACTCTATTGCTTTTATGAATTGGTTATACAATTATATATATATATATATATATATATATATATATATATATATATATATATATATATATATATATATATATATAAACGTCCTTTTTGGCTCAGATTGTAGCTGATGGACGCCCCTAAAAAGCTGGTGGGGTAGGTTAACAAAATGCAACACGGCTGTCAAGGATCAAATATGGTGGCCGAATTTTTGAAAATCAACCGATTTGCACCAAATTTGATATACGGGGGTTTGTGGAATCACTGATTACGAATCCGAGGTCGGATTTGCAAAATTCAAGATGGTGCATTTAATTTGGCGGACGTATTTTTTAAAAACCATCCAATTTGCACCAAATTTGCTATACGGGGGTTTTTGGGGTCGCCAATTACGAACCTGAATCAAATTTCCAAAATTCCCAAGGTCAATATGCTGGATTTAAAGTGGCGGACGTATTTTTTGAAAATCAACCAATCTACATCAAATTTGGTATATGGAGTTGTTGGAAGTTGGTGATCACGAATCAGAGGTCATGTTAGCCAAATTCAAGATGACAGATCCAAGATGGCGGACGACATTTTTGAAAATCAACCGATTTGTACAATTTGGTATACGGGGTTTTTTGAGGTCGCTAATCACGAATCCGAGGTCAGATTTTCAAAATTTAAGATGGTGTACCCAATATGGCGGAAATTCAATCACTCAATCCTCTATATGATGTCCATAATCTTGGATTTCGAAAATCCGACCTAACATTCGTAATGAACGATCCCAAAAACCCCTGTATATCAAATTTGGTGCAAATCGGTTGGTTTTCAAAAAATATGTCTACCATATTGGATCCGTCATCTTGAATTTTGTAAATCTGATCTCAGATACGTCATTAGCGACTTCAAAGATTCCTATATACCAAATTTGGTTCAAATCAGTTGATTTTAAAAATTTCAAAATGTACCACATCAGCTTTTTAGGGGCATCCATCAGCTTCAGTTGGAGCCAAAAATGACCCAAAAATGACAGTTATATATATATATATATATATATATATATATATATATATATATATATATATATATATATATATATTGTCGTGGTAATGCGTCTGATGTTAAGGGTATATAACTAATGAACTATTTCGACCACCGTCAAAATGTTAGTATGTTTCGTCCCGGCATTGATGGTGGACTCATCAATGGGATCCGCCGATGCCTCCCCAGACATCCTTGTCATGCTTTCCATAACTTGGAACGCCTACTTAAGCCAAATTTGTCGGAGGACAATGGTAGGATGTTCTTATCACAACATGCTCGCCCTCCAAAAGCATTTGCTTGTTCGACTTTGACTATCGTAGAAAGTCCAAGTGGTAGAAGTACAGGCCTGATAAGAGAAATGTGGAACGGACATCCTAGGTGGTCTTCCAAGTGTCACGTCAAGTTTAATTAAAGCCAACCGCAGCTTAGACCCTTGTCTTCCGCCGTCCCTGCTCGACCGTTATGTCGTAGTAATGCCCCTGATGTTAAAGACTGCTTTCCACCACTTGGAATTCCTACTTAAGCCAAATTTGTCGGAGAACAACGGTGGGATGTTCTTACCACAAAAAAAAAAGAATATATATATATATATATATATATATATATATATATATATATATATATATATATATTGTATTTTTTTCCTGGGATTTTGGTTCTTGAAATAATTATTCTATTATTTTTCTTTTCATTTTATTTACCTATCTATAGACGTTTCGGCAAAGTGTTTCTTGAACAGAGAACTCGCAATATTCTTGGTAATATCAATCGAAACACCATTCATGTTGAACTATCATATGACTATGTAGTTTGTAATTATTACATAAGATTTTTAAACTAGGAAACGTAGTTATATGGAGAACTGTTATTTTTAGTTTGAATTTATTCTATAATAAAAGAATTACTTCGAATTTCGGCATTATCAAATATTCAAATTTTTATTAAAAAAGAATTTTTAGTTATTTTTAAGTTAGAACGTTGTTTTTTGCATTAGTGTTCCACGTAGTGTTACAGAAAAAAGTAAATATTTTTCGATGAGTTAAAAATTCAATATGGCGGTCATAAGAAAAAACAAAATTGATGATGATTTCAGAAAACCAAAACGGTGTAACTGAAATTTGACTAAATAAGTGTATTCTGCTTAAAAGTGACTATACAAAAGTATCTAGAGATTTAATAAATATTGGGAAATAAAAAAGTTATAGCCGATCTAAGAAAATGTAACATTTTACTTTTTTTTAATATGTCAAAAATGCAAAGGACTAGCACGAATGCTGATAAATTACTGACATAATTACCTAAAACTTTCCCCTTTAAACTCATTTATATCTCGTATAATTTTTGCGATTGCAATTATCAGTTTCGGACATCCTGTATAGAGAGCAGTTATTTACATTAAACATGTTCATCAAATGTGAGAACATATAAAATAAAAAATTGTTCTTTTAGCACAGGAAATAAATCAATATAAAACGGCAATTAGGATCCTTTCTCGAAAGATCCCTGATAATTTTCCTGCTTCTCAACAACAAACTTTCTTCAAGCTGTTAGTTGGAAAACTTATTTAAAATTCAATCAACTTTTGGCGATTGTTAAAAAAACTTTTATCCTCGTTTCTGGATTTAAGAACGTAGTACGTATTAGTGATGGAAAGTAACGATACTAATCGTTACAAAATAACCGTTACAAACCAGTCCCTAAAAGTAACGAGTCCTCTATTTAGAAAAGACTCGTACCCTTGGCAATTCGTTACTATACCGAAACACCATTAGTCCGGGAGGAAAACCGAAATAACTAAAGAAATATAACTACTATTTTATTCTCGCGAGACCAGATCGGCATGGCGGTCTTCTTTATAGTCACGAAACCGCTAACTAAGGGATTAGATACTGGAGTATTTTAACTGTTTATTGAGCATTTGATGTGTCGGCGATTTCGAAGTTTTCGTTGTTTTCCGAGCAGCAACCCACAGGACAGAAGCGTTTTTTATGCTTAGATGCAGGACTGGGCAGATTAAAAGAATTTCGTCGAAATAAGGTAAGAAATAGTATTTCTAATAGAAAGAATAGATCTTATTCCTTGTTAACGGTCTAGCCATATATGATAGTTCAGTCTTGAATTGAGTACGTTTTACGTCTGTCCCTTTACGTTTGTTGTTTACTTGCTAGTTATTTCAAGTGTGGCCAGTGGCGGCGTGTGGGATGTTCAAGGGTGTGTTCTGCATTGAAAATACGCGAAATACGCAAAGCAAAAAAAGAATTATTAGACCTACCTGTATTCCTTCTAAGCTCTGGTACAAGGTACAAACATGCAACATGCAATCCTTTTGTCGCAGGTGGTAACCTGGTAGCACATTGAATATAAGGGGCAATAAATGTCAAAAAACGAAAAACAACAACAAAAATTTAAACGTTTAAAAAAATCTAAAGTTCACTTTTTATATATCAAATCAATACGTCTTTGTTTAGCTCTTGCAAACTTCTCAATTACTTTCTCATTAAAATTGGGGTCTTTTCTAATAAAGGCATTTTCTATTGACAGCATAGAAAGTGCGGATAATCTACTTTCACCCATGGTATTGCGTAGGAAAGTTTTAACTCTTTTTAAAGTAGAAAAACATCTTTCTGCCTCTGCCGTTGTCATAGGAATAGTTATAATTATTTGTAATAACTTGACAGTTTCTTTGAAAGACTCATCCAAATTGTTAGATGTAAGTAAATTTAAAAATGCTACTGCCCCTTTAAGATTCCTAAAATCTGGCCTTATGTAAATTATGGACAGTTCAGTCTTTAGGCGTTCTAGTTCAAATAAAGGGTACATAGTTAGCACAGAGTTTAATATCCCATCTGGAAATTTTTTTGAAAACTTCTCGAACAATTCAGATGTAAATAACGTCGCGACTGCTAAATGATCTACATAATCAAATCTAGTTTTGGCAGTATGAATTATTGTGTCGCAAACTTCTAATGCTGCCGCACGAAGGTTCTCTTTTGAAAGACAAATTCGTTTAACAGTGGGCTCCAAATCCTGTCTGAGAAGATTTCCTCTGTCTATTACCCCGTCAATATTATCTCTCAACTCTTGGATACACTTTTCAAAAGTATCGACGCAGTTTTTAATTTCTACCGAATCGGCTTTCCTTGTTTGTAGTTGGTTATATAAAATGTCAACATGCGGCATAACATGATGAAAAATATTTAGCCAAAACAGAAATGATTCATCATTAAGCGAACGTTCTATAGCAACTGCCTGACTTACGACTATTCTATTAGCAAACCTCCGTTGAATTTCTTGCATACATTCTATTAAAGAATTTCTGTGCTCATAAATAACGTTTATTGCTCTGCTTTTAAAATTCCACCGAGTCTGAACGGCGCGTGGTAATCTTCTCCCTACTACTTCGTTTAACACATCCATTCTTTGAGGAGAATTCGAAAAGAAATTTACAACGTCATCTACATTTGAAAAGAATACCCGCACTTTTGTATCTTGAGACACTGCCTGGGCCATTATTAAGTTGAGTTGATGAGCGTAACAGTGAACAAAATGTGCCTGGGGATATTTTTCCTTGATTACTGTGTGTACTCCTCTATGTCTGCCACTCATAACAGCAGCGCCATCGTAGGTTTGTGCAATCAGCTTGTTGAAATCTTTCGTTAAGAATGGATCTATAACGGATTTAATACAGGCTGCTAAAGATTGAGCGTCATGTTGCTCAGGATTTATAAAACCCCAAAATCTTTCAACTGGGCTTCCTTGATGTACATATCGTAAAACGACCACCATTTGAAATTTTGAGGCAACATCACTAGTTTCATCTGCCAGAACTGCTAAATAATTTGATTCATTTATTTCATCAGAGATTTTTTCTCTACATACCTCCAGCATGCATTGTAATAGTTCATTCTGCATGTCCTTTGATGTACCTTTAAATAACGTAGCAGATTCTAAATGTTTTTGGAAAACGTTGTCAAGATCTGCACTAAAATTCACCAATCCACGAAAGATTCCGGGATTATCAGACTCGTCACTTTCATCGTGGCCACGGAGGGCTAACTCAAACGTTCCACAAAATTTTATACAATCAATAATACGCGATAGCACATAACGATTTTTATCAACTTGTTCGTTGTGCCGTTTTACATTAATCCAGTAGGCATTATCCAATTGCTTTTGGATGTTTATGTTTCCTAATAATGCCAGGCTTACCGTATTGGAAATATGCTTCTGTGTTCCTTCGTGCCGTTTAATGTTTTGGCTTAAATGTCCCAAATCTCTAAAACCCGTAACTGTCCACGATTTGTCACCTCCAAACAAAATACAAGGGAAACAAAAAAGCGCGTGTTTTTTGTCACAACCGCACAACCACTTTGTATTGTTATAAACCGTGTCATTAAACTGGCGTTTGTATGTTTTGCTTCGACTTGAACCGCTAATTTCAATGTTTAATTGTGGTGTCGATCGACCAAGTTCTTTAATTTTAATTTTGTCCTCGTATGCCAAAGAGCTAAAACTATGACTCTGCAAAAACTCGATCGAATTCATTATAATTAAACTAAATAAAACAACAGGACAAAACAAATAGCCGGCCGCGCGCATATAAAATTACAAAACCACTGCTGGGTGCTGCCGTCCTGCAGCCGCAAATTTTCCATAAATCGCCGTATTAAGCCACGTGCAGCGTTAAACCAATCACTCGCTTTGTTTTCAGAAATCATTAGCTGTGAACCCAAATCCGCGGCGGGCTCGTAAGCGGCGGCCCTACGCTCGAGTGTTCAGGCCGGAAAACTTGCGGTGTTTTGTTTGCCATTTTGCCAATGCTATTAGAGAAATAATTTAATATTTTTATTGTTTAGTTTAGGGATACACTACATTAAAAAATATATAATTTGTCGAAATTATGTGTGTTCTGCAGCTCCGCAGCACTTATGAACGCGCCGCCACTGAGTGTGGCATATATAAGTAGGTAATAATATCTTGAACTTTTTCTAACTTGGTAGGTAGTAAATAATAAATATATTCTGAATTTACTAAAAATAGTAATGCCAAATATGTTTAACGCATGATAAAATATATTGAGCAGATATAACAAAAGCATTTTTAGGGTTGAGAAATGGAAATGCAGAAGAGAAGTTCTGTTTGGATTTATTTTATGTTATTATTTAATGCCAAAGCAAAATGTAATATTTGCAAATCTATAAATTCCTATAAAAACGGCAATATTTCAAATTTAAGGAAACGTTTTAAATCGAAACTCCTAACAATATCATGAAATGAGCGCTGAAAAACAAATCACTCTTTCAGAAGTTATCCTCGTAGTTAAAAGACTCATGTCAACGTTGGAGGGAATTAAACTTAAATTTACAAGTCAAATGAGAGAAGATTTGATAATTTTTTTAGATTCACTTGCTGCTTGTTTTGGAGACCCAGAAAAGGAACAATGAGTAAAGTGATTTATCTTGATCCTGATTTCAAAACAAGGGGTATTGTTAAAAAAGATTGTTTGGAACTAGTAAAAGACGAACTTCAGGTTGAATTAGTTAATATAATAAAAAAGGAACATAGACAAATTGCTGCAAGTCAGAGAAATCAAATACAAATATCTGAAGAAAAGACAATATGCGAAGATAGATATTATTTGGCAAGATTCTGACAATTCTATAATATATTTTGAACTTGTCAGCAGTTCAACCGCTTTAGCAATTGCAGAAATACGCATATACACAGAAAAGGCTAATTAGTAAAGAAAAAAAGATAGAGAAAAACTATAACCTTGGCTAACTCAACTGGCAAAGATATATTTATGTATAGTTGTAGTTCTACGAAAGAGTTTTTTTAAAAGCTGATCAAGTCATAACCAAACGAAGAAATCGTTTAAAGGCAAAACACATCGAAAATTATTGTTTTTACAGCAGACATTTATAACATTTTTGTCTGTATTTTAAAATGAATATATATTTTTTTGTTTTTGTTAAATAAGGATTTAAGAGTTTTATTCTAAAAAATGTTTGTTTTATTTTTATCTGTTTAAATAAATCTGGTTATTATTGAATGGTATATTCTTTAATTTGTATATGTTTTTCCATATTTCCATATATTACCTTTTAATACTTATAATTTAAACACCTTTTAACATTCATAATTGAAACCAATACATGCTTAACGTTGAGTATTAAATTTCATATTTAACACAGAATATAAATTGTTTAATTAAAGACCTGACGTATATATGGTATATCACTTGCAATATTACTTATTCGAATAAAAGTAACTAAAGTAACGATTCCAAAGTAACGAGTCCTAGAGACGAAAGTAACGAGTAGTTACAAGTCCTTAAAACTAACTAAACTTTCCACCACTAGTACGTATGCTAAAAATATTACCGTAATTTTGAAAATGGCAATTGTAAGCTTTGTTTATTTTTCTAATAATATCGTTGTTATTTTCTTCCCTACCCAAATAATCATAAGCGAAGCACTATGTATTTTATCATTCTCGGGCTATTTCCTTTGTGTTAAATCCTCTTTAACAACCTTTTAATGTTTATTTTTTAATATCTTATAAAAGCATTTTCATACTCTACCCATGTACCACTAAAGCTTCAAGTTGTGCACTGTAAAGCGAACTTTAATATGGCGCACTTGAAATCATAATAATATTGTTAAACTTGGCAGGCACAGAACTCTTGGTGTGTACTGCTTTAAATATATTTTTATGTGCTGCTGTAATATAATTCCAACATAAATTTTTACTGTAATATCCATGATAGCCTCAGATTATTTTATGATTTCAATGAGAAAAGATTAAAGGAAAATTTAATTAAGTCTGTAAGGCGATAAATTGAGTCTAGTTAAAAAGGAATTTTTACTAGGATTATTTTTAATCCTATTTAATACTTTATTATAGGGTTTTCTTCATGCCTTTTAAGGTGTTATTTTATATTTTAATTAACAAGCCAATTTATAAAAGGTTATGTCTATACATGCCTCTGAGAGAGTATTGATAGTACACGTCTTTCAGTTTTTGAATATATATATATATATATATATATATATATATATATATATATATATATATATATATATATATATATATATATATATATATATATATATATATATATACCGGGTGTCAACGAATCTATTAGACAAGTCATAATTTCTAGAATATTATGTGTATCAAAATGAGAATTGGTACAGGTAAATGGTATGTGTGTGTATATATTTTATGTATTTGGAAAATCGTCAGTAGACTTTCTGGTATCTTCCTTTACTGTTGAAATTTCAAAATCTCACTGAAATTCTGTATTATGTGTATATCAAAGGGCATTCACTATGTTGCATAATACTTGATTCTAAAAATTTTAAACACAATCGATATTGTTCTTGTGCATCTCGATAATTAAAGGCCATAAAACTCCACCGGTTCTCGGAGTTAGTTATAGATTATTGCATTCTTAGTTTTTGAATACAATTTTTTTTTATATCGTTACGTCTTTCTCTATTTAAATCGCTTCTTTGGTTTGCAGAATAAAACACAACCCTTTTCACTAATACTCCCAATATTGTATTAACTACTTCTTAATATCTTCACTATTCAAATGTAGCTATACAACTATATTAAAATCCATATTTTATCCCTATTTATTTACCTATAGAACCTCCTAGAAATAATAAGAAATATACTGGCATAAAAATTGAGAACTATTTGGAAATATGCTCATTGATATACGAGGATAGTTCAATAAGTTCTCGATCTGACAAGGAAAACAAAAGATTTTTGAAAATGTTTTTATTTATTTTTCAACATAGTCCCCTTGTACTTCAATACATTTAGGCCAACGATGTTCTAATATTTTAATACCCATAGTATAATGCGATTTGTCCAATTCTGCAAAATAAGCGGTTGTCGTTGCTCTGACCTCCTTATTTGAAGGGAATTTTCGTCCAGCGAGCCATTTTCTCAAGTTTGGGAAGATAAAGTAATTGCTGGGAACCAGATCCGGCGAATATGGCGCATGTGGAAGCACTTCGAAATGTAGGTCCTGGAGTTTTGCAGCAACAACCATAGATTTGTGTGCAGGCACGTTATCTTGATGAAAGAGCACTTTTTTTGACAAGATGTGGACGTTTAGCCTTAATCACATGCTGCAAACGATCCAGTAGTGAAGCACAATACTCCCCGGTGATGGTCTTGCCTTATTCTAAATAGTCTATAAGCACCACGCCATATGAATCCCAAAAAACTGTTGCTATGACTTTTCCTGCAGACCGAATCGTTTTTGCTTCTTTTGGCGCACTTTCACCTGCCCCCACCCACTGTTTAGACTGCTGCTTTGTCTCAGGCGTGTAATGGTGAATCCATGTTTCATCTACAGTTATAAAACGTCGAAGGAACTCAGCAGGATTGCGTCTGAATAAGTCTATATACTATTGCGAATTGTTTATTCGAAGGCGTTTTTGGTCGACTGTCAACAGACGCGGCACCATCGCGCAGAAAGTTTTTTCATGCTAAGAACATCATGTAAAATGTAGTGGACACGATCTATGGTGATGTTTGCTATACCAACAAGCTCGCGTACTTTCAGTCGGTGGTCATGAAGTATGACATTGTGGATTTTTGTGACAATTTCGTCAGTTGTAGCGGTTTTTGGGCGTCCCTTGCGCTCATCATCTTGAATTGATGTACGACCAGGATTAAATTCAGCAGCCCACTTTTTTACTGTCGAAAACGAAGGAGACGAATCCTTTAAAGTAGAATCTAACTCATTTTTAATGTCCATAGGAGTTAAGTCCTTTAAAACAAAGTACTTTATAACCGCTCGAATTTTAATTTTATCCATCTTTCACAAAATATTGAACCTTATGTGTTCACTCGAACGCCACAAACAAGCAACTGTAGGCAAACATCTGAAAGTTTGCAGGGCATTATCTCAAGGTTAATGCTTACAAAATATTGTTGTTATTTGATCCAACTAGCGCCCTCTCTGTTTCAGGCCGAGAACTTATCGAATCACCCTCGTAACATTTCTTTCGGTCCAATATAATAAAGATGACCCATCCTATCGGAATATTATGAGGGTATCAATAGGTTCTCTTAGCCTTTCGAAACAATATGAATTTTTAGTTTTATATAAGTCAATTTATTAAATTGGTTGCAATTTACAACAATTTATACTTTATCTCTTACTTTATACAACAATTTGTTGAAGTTGGTTCAGTTTTTTTTTTGTAAAAATTTCAATCTTCTTCAAAATGATGTTGTGTTTTACATGACAAATGTAATTGTTGTAATTTTGTCCAG
Source organism: Diaprepes abbreviatus (assembly GCA_034092305.1). Classification (NCBI taxonomy): domain Eukaryota; kingdom Metazoa; phylum Arthropoda; class Insecta; order Coleoptera; family Curculionidae; genus Diaprepes; species Diaprepes abbreviatus. The sequence goes on from JASJET010000039.1 coordinate 5,436,085, forward strand.
TACTGTGTAACTACTTATTCTTAATTAAGCTTTAATGTAACTTTAGCATGTTTTTACAAGAACAAAATTACAGGTATAAAAGCATGCGTTCTTTTTTGTTTAAAACCTCTTTACATTAGCATTAGACTAAAGTGTCAATAAAATTTTCCGCACAAGCACCCATTAAGATGGGCTGAACAAGAATAATGACTTTTCGGTATTGAATAGAGGCGCCCTGCATCTGACGCCAAATTTTCCTGTTGACTCTTTGTCGCTCCTAAGTGACAAACATTTCGATAAGAAGTTTGTGGAGGTGATAAATGAGTCAGAAAATAGAGTATATAATTCATTGGGGCTCAAAATATTCAAATTTCTAGTAACATTAACTTTAAGAAAAATTGTCCCTGAGAAAAATAAAAGGCCAAATTATTGAAACGACCTATATGTTTATGTCATAAAGGCATTCTTTAGGGTACATGTTGTGGGAATAAGGTGGAAAGAAAATAAATATATGCTATAAAACTCTCGTTTGAGTAAAAATAATGAATTTTTTAACGACTGTATATAAATATATATGTCTCATTTTTTTTCAACTGAACCACGCCCCATTAGAAACATTTTTATCGCATTTAATTTAGCTTTGCAGTACACTATTTTGAAGCTTTAAAACTCAGCTTTCAATTGTAATTTTTATTTTTTAATTTTAATTAAGGAAATCGTGATAAAAATATCATAAAAGTACTCATAAAGTTTTTCAACTTGTTTCCTTAATTTAACAATAACGACATTTGATTTCTTGTCATAAATTTGGTCCTCCTTGTGGGTGCATTTTTCAGCCGCAAAATCCGAAAATTTGAATTTTTGCCCTCATTTACCCAAATATAAATTGGAAATAGAAGCAAGTTCTGTACTGGCACAAGGTACGCGTCATCAGGGAGATCCTACAAATCGATAAAGCGGGACAGCTGAATAAACGACACGATGCTTCACATATTCCAATTACATGGAAAACTTTAATAAAAATCAAGAAACAAAACAACAAAAATCAACACGAGAGACCACCATACAAGAATCAAATACATCGCATTCGGCAGAGGGGAGGAGCCTGCGAAGCCGCTCGTCCAATCAGAAAGCGAGCCAGCTAAATAAAATTCGAAATTCATCAGAGGCAACCAAATGAGATTTTGGCGAACCGTCGTGAAAACAGATTGAAACCTGCGATATTATATATATATATATATATATATATATATATATATATATATATATATATATATATATATGTTATGTCGGATATTCTCACGGGTATGATGTGTAATCGAAGGTTTTTGGGTATCCCGTGTATGTGCTAAGTCCCTCTCAGGACTGTAAGGTAGCTGACGTTTCGATGAAATCTCATTCACCATTTTCAAAGCTCACTGTATGGTGTCTACGAGCGAACTGATGCATGTGACTTGTGTGCTATCGGTCTCTTGCGAAACCTGCTGCGCGTCATCGGCCCTGTTGCCAGTGTGAGAATATCCGACTTACATAATTTACCTTTACGGGGAGGAAATCTACCACGACTCAGAAACATTCGAAAAGCTATGGAAGAAAAAATCGAGACTGCTTTGCGACCTTGCCTTCTTACGCAACTGCCGAGATCAACACCTCATACCGACCTGCTGCCAGATTAAGTATCACATAGAAAACTCTAAAACAGACAGAATATTAAAGAACATCAGTTTAGTCCCGCTTCGAGAAAAAATACAACAGACAAGACCAAGTCTAAATTCCATCGACTGTCAGTTATATTGATTACGGCTCCGCTTAAGCAACACTATACACGTGTCACTATGGTCTACTATAAACACTCTAGTAGAATTCAGAACCGAAACAGATTTCTCAATAAGAACAGAGAAACAGCAAAAAAAATTATCTGATTAAAAGAGTCATCAAAAGTACCATTAAAAAAACAGTCAACGGAGGAGCCAGAAGTCGTACACAACTTATATGACAAAGTTTTGACACCAACCCCCAAAAGTATTTTAACCAAAGGTTTTAATTTTGCGATAGCACCATCACGTATCCCTACCGATAACATACTATGTGGAGTTGAAACAGCTCTAACCATCAGCCAAGAAATTTCAGCTGTTTTGCGCAAAGTAAAACCTCCACAAAGTAATCTATCTGCAGAACAACATCGAGCCTTACAAGATCAATAAGTCCTCGATCTTCCAGCTGACAAAGGAAATTCGACAGTGATCCTAAACAAAACAGACTAGTCAATGCACAGAGACCGTAGCACTTATCTAGAAAAGACCACCAAAACATTGATCAGAGCAACTCCACTTACCGAAGAGAAAAATCATCCATAGTCCTAAACTTTATGGCTTACCCAAAATACACAAGCCCGGAGCCCCCTTGAGACCAATTGTAAACTCTGTTGGCTCTCCAACTCAGGTCCTAGCAAAACATATAGCCACCATTCTCCAACTCTTCGTCGAAAAAACGGCCTCCTACGTTAAAGAAACTCGCAACATTTTTGCGAAATAATCAAAAACATACGTTTACAAGAAAAATAATATCTAGTTAGTTTCGACGTAACATCAATTTTCACTCAAATACCAGTCAAAGAAGCTCTCTCTGTAATAGAAAACAAATACAATCTGCGAAAATATATCATCGAATTAGCTAGACACTGTCTTGATAACACGTCGAGGGAGCCCCGACTGTGGCTGTGTTACGTAGATGACACATTCGTTATCTGGCAACATGGAGAAGAAAATCTCAAAAGTTTCCTAAATCACATAAACAGTATACATCCAAAAATCAAATTTACCATGGAGACAGAACAGGAAAGAAAACTACTGTTTCTAGATATCCTACTGAAAAGAAAAGAGGATTGCTTTCGCAGTTCCTTACAAATCAAGAAAATTACCATAAAGAGATTAACGTACTGCAAGACGTCCTAACAAAAAAACAAACACTTGGCCCCAAAAAATCGTGAAAACCAATTGAATAGCTCCATAGCTATATATATATATATATATATATATATATATATATATATATATATATATATATATATAGTTCTTAGAAAGTCTTAAAAGAAAAACACCATACGTCAATTCGTAAATGTCTACACGAATACCCGTGTTCCTTATACACTACATACCAGTATAGTATTTTCCTAAATTACCCTTCGAATAACACAAATCTTCGTCCTTACCTCATGCATTTATAATAAAAGATAATGTGAGCACAGCATTTCCACCACTCGATTAAAGCCCTAAAACGGCGCAAAACTTCCTCTATGAATGTTTGGTAGACACATTATGTGCTATTAGAGCCATTAGTCTTATTGATTAATAGAGGAACACATGGCAGTTCTCAAAGTTAGAGTTATCTCCTTACTTATCGGCGTATCAGCGTCTAGCTTGAGGTAGTGAGCCAAGGAGTTTTAAAGTGATTAGCCGATATTGACAGATGGTTGTTGTCGGTTTTTACTCTAAAAAAAGCGCTGATTGATATTGGGAACATCTGATTAAAGTATGTTTGTTTTAGTTATGAAAGTTGGTAAAGTAATTATTTAAAGTAGCATGCAGTTTTTTGTAATATAGTACAGTTAGGTTAAATGGAGCTTTACTTCTTTTAAATCGTTAGGGAATACACAGATGGCATTTCGTCAGTTTTGTTGGTACAATGTAATCGAATGATGGGAGATGCATTAAGAAATCTCCCGATTTTAAGTCCCAATGCCGTTACTACGCGGTAACGATTTCATTTTGAAACGCCAAGCGTTGCCACTTTTCTATCATTTTTATTTCGTCCGGTCAAATGCAGATTTGATTTCTTCTAGTCCTAAAATTAAACATGGCAACTATTAAAATGGCTCTCGCAGATCGAGAAGCAGCCAAGAGGAAGGAAATGTTCCTTGGAGGGGCAAATAAAATCCGATGTTTTGTTTTGAAGGTGCTTATAAATATGACGAGCCGAGCACGTGACGAGCCCGTGACGAACTTGTAGCTTGTTTATCGGTTCGATTGAATCCTTGTACTGTCGACGGCTGATGTCAAAGGAAATTTTTAAAAACGTTTGGGTGGTGTAAATTAATAAAGTGTAAAAATAAATAAAAATATTTGTTGACAGAGATATTTATCACTATTTTTCAATTTTGATCATTTAAAGTAGATGACGTTCAGCACCAAATTTATTTTGTATCACGGATACTCAAATTTGTTAACCAGTGAGTGCCGTAGTAGATTATTACAAACAATTTAGGTAAAGAATATATCCAGGTTTAAAGTTATTTCTTTTTTAAATCGTGGTGACGAAGAACAAAGGGCTGCCTTGTTTCGGTTGAAGTGGCGCACACCATGCAAATTTCTCACGAACGTTTTAGTTATACAAAGTGAGCGAAGAAGATAGACCTGCCCTGCCATATCTGACTACTACTTTGTTAGTTTTATACAGTAGGACTTTACTGTTAAAAAGTTTATTAAATAAAAAACGAAAACTTCGGCTATATTAGCGCACTATCTTGAATAAAAAAAAGATCAAGGTGGGAAATTCTAGCAAATTTATAGTTTCAACATACAGAAATTTCACCAAAATCTTTCCATTAGATTTTGAATATTTGTTAAACAAATTAATCATTTCCAAACGAGGAGTATATTTTCAGCAGCCCATGTAAAATGAAACCGGACGCTCGAAATTTTCTTTTCGCTGTTCTCTGCAAAATTTCTAGACTCAATTTCATTCTACACATCCACTTCTTTTCTTTTTTAAAATTTTTGTCAATAATTCACAAGTTTTGGAAATATTTGAAGGTCTCCTCTAAATTCAATATATTTTCTTTAGACCACTTACGAACAACTTTTAATCAATGCCAAGTGCTAAATAAACTTCATTTCATTAACAAAAATATCTCGTGTCGTCAGTGTCGCTCCAAAGTAAATTTTTTCGAATGAGTGTGTCATAAACCCATCCCACTAGATAAAAAAATTCTTTGAGTTCGCACCAAAAACCCAACAGAAAATGGAATATTACTCGCAAACAATAGATCTATAGAACAATTGACTTCTTGTAACCTAAATGCATTTATTACCTCCTTTGAGACCTGCTTCCGAAGGCCTTCGACATAAACAGAAATCGTTAAAATTTCCGTCGCAGCGTGATAACGTTACCCTTATTACATTTTTTTTTCATGGATCTGTCCTAACCCGAATGCACTACAGGGTGAGTCAACGATTGGATGAAGTAGGTTTGTGCCTTTTCGGTGAAATTAACAAAGAAACTATATTTATTGTTTGATACAGTTTATTTTTACGCAGATTTTAAAAATATTTAGGACTCTACAGGGTGAGCCAAAAAACTAGGATAGCATAAAGTTGTATTTTTTTAAATAGAACACCCTATATACGAATCGTATTTTCGATTTAGCTTATAATTTTAAATCTTTTTTATTAAGGGTTTACTATGACAAAACTTTATAGTTTCTGAGATAATTAAGTTTAAAGAAAAAAAGTCACATTTTCAAGCATCAATTCAATCCTAAATAACGTTTTCAATTTTGTGACAAATATATTCAAATTTGGAATTTAGCAAGGCCAAGGACAAGTTAACATAATTTTTACCTAATATTTGCAATAAAAGCTACAGGGTGTTGAACACATCGGCTCAAATTTGAACAAGTTTAAATGAATAAATATCTTTTTTTTTTAAATGGTACACCCTGTATATTTTCATGTTATTTAATAGAGTAATAAAAACCCTAAAAGTTTTGTTCAATATATCCTATACCTATTTATAATAGTTTTTGATATATGTCAGTTTTTCTTATTTTCCATACTTTTTTACAGAAATAGTCTTCATTATTATAGTAGCCATGGCAAAAACAATGTAAAAGAACATTTTTCTGTGTGTCAAATTTATAACCGCAATCGCTTCTTTTGGTTTTTATATAGTGTAGTTTGGTTTTTTTTTGCATTCATCTTATATTGTAAAATGAATTTTCCAAAGAATGAGTTAATAGATATGATTTATAAAATCCTTATATTGGTAGCCGTCAGTTAGCAGCATTATGTGAAACATCACAATCTACCGGTAATCGTACTACCAAGAAATATAGGTATCATCCATATCACATGGAATTACACCAAGAATTGCATGGACAGGATTTTGAAAGTCGTGTAAACTTTTGTCGTACAATAAATGCGGAGATTCAATTAAATCCAAATTTATTATGCAAGGTAATGTTTAGTGATGAAGCTACTTTTAGAAGTAACGGTGCCGTACATAGACGCAACATGCATTATTATGCCACAGGAAACCCATTTTGGATTAGAGAGGTGCAACATCAAAACCACTGGTCATTAAATGTTTGGTGTGGTATTCATCATAATCGAATTATTGGACCCCACTTTTTTAATGAACCACTAAATGGCCATAGTTACCTGAACTTTCTACAAGAAGAACTACCCCAACTGCTTCAAGGTCTCGATAGGGATGAGCTCGACAGTATGTGGTTCCAGCACGATGGTGCGCCTCCGCATTACCATCGTGAAGTTCGTGCGTTTTTGGACCAACGATATCCGCAAAAATGGATTGGACGTGGGGGTTTCATTAAGTGGCCACCCTTCCTATGGGGTTATATTAAAAATAAGGTGTATGTTAATCCACCAACAACAGTGGAAGATATGCGAAACAGGATTAGGGATACCTGTAGAACAATAACGCCACTAATTTTGTCCAGGGTCCGAGAAAATCTGCAAAAAAGACTAAATTTGTGCATTGCATAAGAGGGTCGTTTATTCGAACACTTATTAAAAAGAAATAATTAATCTCAGTATTTAATAGGTAATTTTTTTGTTTCAATTTAGTATAAAAGTAAATATGTATTTGTCTTGTCGTTATTGTTGTGTTAATTTTTTCACATTACGTTTAATTAAACTATTGCCGTTGTAATATAACGAATAATGTATTTCATCATATTTAACCACATTCTGTTTGTTTCTGTAGTTTCTTTTTATTATTTTACATGGCTACTATGATAATGAAGACTATTTCTGTAAAAAAGTATGGAAAATAAGAAAAACTGAAATATCTCAAAAACTATTATAAATAGGTATAGGATATATTAAACAAAAAACTTTTAGGGTTTTTATTACTCTATTAAATAACATGAAAATATACAGGATGTACCATTTAAAAAAAAAGATATTTATTCATTTAAACTTGTTCAAATTTGAGCCGATGTGTTCAACACCCTGTAGCTTCTATTGCAAATATTAGGTAAAAATTTTTTTAACTTATCCTTGGCCTTGCTAAATTCCAAATTTGAATATATTTGTCACAAAATTGAAAACGTTATTTAGGATTGAATTGATGCTTGAAAATGTGACTTTTTTTCTTTAAACTTAATTATCTCAGAAACTATAAAGTTTTGTTATAGTAAACCCTTAATAAAAAAGATTTAAAATTATAAGCTAAATCGAAAATACGATTCGTATTAGGGTGTTCTATTTAAAAAATACAACTTTATGCTGTTCTAGTTTTTTGGCTCACCCTGTAGAGTCCTAAATATTTTTAAAATCTGCGTAAAAATAAACTGTATCAAACAATAAATATAGTTTCTTTGTTAATTTCACCGAAAAGGCACAAACCTACTTCATCCAATCGTTGACTCACCCTGTACAGTCAAAGTAGGTGTACTCTGCTCACACTCATATTTTACTGACATAGTCATTTTTATTACCATTGATCATTAAATTTTAAATAGCGTAATTTCACCAATTTACGTTTTTATTTGCAATAATGTCGAACGACAATTACTGGCCGTTTACTGGGGGTACTAAAGCAACGATAAGTAGTTATAACGATGACTATGTTATTAAAATAAATGCATGATTATAATATCGATAGTCATTTTATTTCTCTGAGGTGTTCATTGATTGGTATGGTTTAAAGTTTAATTGATTCATTTATTGAAAATTTAAAAAATCTGAATTTCTCAATTATCAAATTAAGTAGTAAGTGTAAATAATAGTAAAAATTCATTTCCCTTTTAAAGTTGTCCATCTTTCACGGTTTCAAAAATAAACGAATAAAATAATGACCTTCTTTTTTTGAATGAATTATCACCTGTATTATTTTTTTGTGTGCTAGGCACCTTCAAATCCCTGATATTGTTTTCAGATCCCTGACTGATATATAAATAAATGAATCATAAATGTCTACATTTACGCGAATATGTGTCAATTAAATCATAATTATAAATAATGTAAGGCAGACATTTCCATTTTCCTTGCAAACCCCAAAATAGCAGAACGCTTCCTCTACGAAACGATGGTAGTTAACACATCATATGCCATTTAAATCATTAGCTTTATTGATTTATAACAAGAACACACGTCTGTGCCAATCTTACACGAACTACCGGCATATATCTCTCGAGTTATCGACATATAAACGTTTAGTTTTAGGTTATGAGATATATTGCATTTTAAGTGATTAAGGATTATTTGGACGACGAATAAACTAAAATAGTTTAGTGTGATAGTGTTAATAAAAAGAACTCAATTCGTATTTACTTTTGTGCATATATATATATATATATATATATATATATATATATATATATATATATAAAATTAACTATTTATTTATTAGTAAAAAAAATTATTGACAGCACATATAATATATATGCTTCTTATTTTTCCTTTTTTTTTTTAATTGTTGGGCGCCAGGCACAAATAACTATACCTGAGTATAATTGATTTGTATCAAAATTTTTTATTTTAAGAAAAAAAAATTACACAAATATGCTGTATTTCTGAATGTACCCCGTTTTTCGTGACCAGATGTTTAAAAATATTGATTTCAATTTTTTCTTTCTCAGGTAAGTTCAGATTAAATTATTATTATTATTAGAAAAGTCAAACCATTGATTTATAAACACAAGTATAATCTTTATTAAAATCATAAGAATATATTAGTTGATGTAGTTTTTGGAATGTTTTTAAATAACCTAATCTATTCCTAATTAAAATTATCAATATTATTTAATGTGCACTGTTTCTTGTTTGTTGGATTATTAAATCTGGCAACTTTGTATATAATGTCTGCACGGTTAAAATGACTACTGTCTTATTACATGTAATTTTTCTTTAAACAATCTAAAAATAATATTTGTGTGTGCCGGTAATATTAAAAGTAATATTGTTGCAGTGCAAATTAAACAATTTATTTTATTACTAACTACAATTATTCATGATAAGATTAGTATATATCTATTTTATCAAACTATTTTCAGACAAGTCTAAAATTTCTATTTCTTACACGTTAAATAAATACCTTTTAATCTCCAAAATTCTTTTATCCACTTTCTAGGTTTTTTTTTTTTTAAAACTTAAAAATCCTTTTTCCTTTGCCAACTATTGTAACGTTTCTTCTTATATATATAATATTTATTTATTTGTTAATTTGGTAAACTTCTTTTCTTTTTTTAAAATTGTCTTTAAATTTACAGAAATGTACATATTAATGAATGAGACTAACGATGTTAACTCTACCACAGATTAATCTGCACTGTTTTCTTTTTAAAAATAACAAATGACAATTTTGAGGTTATGTTACTGTGAATAAAAAATACTAGTGATGTTTTCTCTACAACCGATTAATATGCACTCGTTCTTTTATTTTATTTTTTAAATAACAAATGAAAATTTTGAAGTTATGTTACTTTTTAAGAATAAGACTAACGATGTTTACTGTACAACTGATTGACTTGCACTCCTTTAAAAAAAATGATTTTTGCTTTTATAGTCAGCGGTGACGTAGTATAAATTTTTGTTTTAATTTTTTTCCGATTGGTCGGCCATCTGACGTGAACTGGCAACTAGATGGAATTTTAAGCTTTGAAATACAAAACCAAAATGGATTCCTAATTGTCAATTTATGATGAAATTTTAAGATTTTATGGATATTATGATCTAAATATTATATTTGATGAAAATAAATTATGATTTATGTAAATTTTGGACTTTTCCTGACATTTTGATATATCTACACTTTACTTTTGCTTATTATTTAGCACATAAAATTGATAAATAAAATTTGATTACATCTAAAAAAATTTTACATATACATTTAATTTTTAATCGTAACTTGCTGAATTTGATAATTCTTGTTTTATTAATATTATAATCATATTTAACAATATTTTACCTACAATTAGATACTATTTTATTTTACATATACATTTAATTTTTAATCGTAACTTGCTGAATTTGATAATTCTTGTTTTATTAATATTATAATCATATTTAACAATATTTTACCTACAATTAGATACTATTTTATTCTAGTTTCTTTTTAAAATTAAGTTATAATCTACATTTTCTAATACTATTCTTACAGATTTACAATATTTCTAACAAAGTTTTTTTTATAAATATTGTTGTTGAAATAAGTTGAAACTAAAATATAAATAATTATTGATAAATAGTGTCTGTATTTCACTAAATGATTATTATTTGATTTTTATTCTCACTAATATTATCTTTATCCGCATTATTTATACAATGGGTGTTCAAGATTCTCTTCTTTGTGGATTTCACTATACTGTATTAAAATTCCTTTTTTAGTCACTGTCTTTGTTCAATAACACTTCACACATTATTAAAAATATCTATTGTTTATTAGTTTATTTGATTAATGTCTTTTAGAGTGAAATATGTTTATTATTCTTACTTTAAATGCACTAATGTCCAACCTTACACTTTAATTTTTATACATTTTATCATGTCATTACACAATTATGGGCATTTAATGTCCTTTTAAAACATGATTTATATACAAATTCTTACATACTATAACTAATATCTATTCTACCATCTACACTTATCACATAAATGTATCAATTAATTATTTATGCCTTTTTTTGTTTGACATTATCATAAATAAAACTTATCTCAACTGAGATGAGGTGACTATTTAGACAATATATATATATATATATATATATATATATATATATATATATATATGATCTACCACCACAAAGCACAGAAGATACCAAATGAGATTTTGGCGAAACGTCTGCAAACTTCTACAGGAAACCAAACGAATGAACGGATGTATTTATACGGAATTACATACGCAACAACATATATATATATATATATATATATATATATATATATATATATATATATATATATATATATATATATATATATATGAATTAAGATAGAAACGTCAATTTTTTGAGAACCCAAACCCAAGAAGAAAGAGAAGACAAAATAAGATATACTTAACACTTAAATTACTACGTTCTGTTAAAACGGAACGGTAAAATGAGACTATTTTAAAACGAAACGTAAATAATTTTTAGTAATTAATATTTTCAAATTAATTGCCTAAAATATAACCCACATATTATAATAATAAATATGCGTAATACGTTATATCCATCCATAAGCTTTATTTGCAAAATCAGTAATGATGACATGAGCTTATGTCGTCTGTTACAAGGCATTCATAAAATATGAAGGGATGATATGAGCAAAGCGGTCCTATTTACCCAAATGGCAGAATGCTTCCATAATAAAGCTATAACAGACGGAATAATTTGCTATAAGAGATATTAGGAGTAGCTAGTATGTTAATAACGTGAAAATATGGTAATTTGGATGGCGGCTTATTTCGATGACACTCGTTGGTATAAAGACTAATAACAACACTATATAGGAAGTCAAATTAAAGGCCGAGCGAAAATGGAATTGAGTTTATTTATAACTTTGATTAAAGCTTGGTACAAGTACAGCCAAATTTTCAAGATTAATATTAGGATTGGATTTTGTTCCAAAAATTACAATTTTTATAATCAAAAAATACTCCTAGTTTAAAAACACATTACTAAATGGGACTTTAAAATACATCAATATAAGACTTGAGAATTAAAATTTTCATGTTTTCAAAATTTGATTGATTAATTCGGAACTGATAAGGCCTTCGATCGGGTTAATCATTAACTATTGCTCTACAAATTGAAATATTATACCGTACGTTTACATTATTTACTAGGTTTGAGAGTTATTTTATTTATATGTTCGTCGCTTTTTATAATAAACTTATTCTTCTTGAATTTAATTATAATTGCTGACCAGTGGCATATAAGGCTACGTTAAATTGTTTACTTCATAAAATACAATTGGCAATTTTGAGATCCAGCATATAACTGGAAGATGCCAAGCTTTTGCTGCAACCGAGTATAAGGAAAGACACGACTCAGCCACTAAGATACTCCACCAAGAGTTAGCAGATAAGTTAAACCTATTGCAGGTAGGAAAAGTGCCTTATTACAAATAAAATCCGGAGCCTATTCTTGAGAACAACCAGTTCAAGTTATATTTGGACCGAACGGTTCTGACGGATCAGACACTTGGTCATAATAGACCAGACATTATACTAACAGATAAAATTTCTAGGCGAATTACACTAATCGACATTGCTGTACCTAACAACAAGAAGCTAACGCCAAAATACAACGAGAAAATCGCCAAATACAGAGATCTGGAGGTCCAAATCCGAAGACAATGGGCAATGAACAGCGTCCAAACGATTTCCATAATTTTATCAACAACTGGACTGATACCAAAGAACCTCGTGAGGATCATCAAAGTTCGTAGGAAATACAGCAGACTACATCACCTAGGATCCGATAACATGGAAGCTTCATACTTTTGGTATCTTTGTAAACCTGGTATGAGTCAATATTCCCTGGAGGGAGTGCGAAGCCATTTGGTTTGAAATCATAATATGAATTTTTAACCTGCAAAATGTGTATTTCGCATTTTTTGTTATTGGTCTGATATGTTTTTTCAAGGCTTGATTGGCGTTAGGTTTTAAAATTTTTATTACATATATTTGTTTATTGTAATTTGATATTCCTTTGGATTTGCAGATATATTTCTTATAGTCCGGTCAAAATAGACATTGAAGGTTACATTAATTCGCACCTTGCTAAAAATTGGCATGAATGTTGGGAACCCTATTATACACAATTTGTCAATTATCCACATCAATCCGAAGTGTGGAAAAAAATTTATTCAAGGTCAAATGTTATTCATCATGCAATTATCTATAAAAATTGTTCATACACTTTTTTTCCTAAGAATCACCATTTCGGAGATACAGCGATGCAAAATGTTGAAAAAGTTGTATTCTTCATAATATGCATGTCAATTACCGTAATATACGTTACAGAACGATAATATAAGTAAAAATATTAATTTTCGTAGCGTATACATACATATTATACAGTTTTAAAAATATAAAAGCTATGAAGACAGATGGAGGTATTGCTCGAGGGAGAAGTACAAAAGACAGTGTAATAAGTAAATGGGTTTATGGTATGCATGCAATGAATATTGTTTGTGAAGGATTGGAAGATCTCGCTAATGTTAGAATGGATACAACGGATCAGCATGTAGATGCAAGTGATTCACGAGTAAAGAAAGATTCGAAAGACATACAAAACCTTCTGCAGTGGTTTTCATTGCATGATCCGTTTCCGGAAGTTAACAAAATTGTATCTATTGCTAATGGAGTCGTTGGTGATGATAAAATTAACTGTCACAAAGCTCGTGAAGTTGGAATTGCCGTCATGTCCAAAATGACAGGAATGACGTTTAATAACATAAAATTAAAACGCGCTGATAAAGTAGTACCTCTCTTAGCTATGAGTAGCACCGTAAAAGTTCACGATAAGAAAGTTCCTGTCGACCCTGTATTATTATTTCAACGCATGAGTATTACTAGCGCTTTCGAAGATGAAATTGAGAAATATTTCGAATATGAATTGGCTCCGTATCCGTTGTCACTGTTCGATGATGCTGGAATGCGTAAATCACAAAAGTCAGCTATTTACGATTGTTTTGAAACAGTAAACATAGATATTGACGACATAAATGCTACGTACATAATCGACGGAGGATATCTATTACACCGTGTAGTGTGGGATCACGAAGAAACATTTAAACATATTTTAGATAAATACGTGCGGTATGTACATAGACATTTTGACCATAGAGTGACTGTAGTATTTGATGGCTATGCTGATTGTACAAAAAATATTAAAGCTGCAGAACAACGTCGTCGAGCTACAACATCTTCATCTTCGGACGTCATTTTTGATGAATTTATGACAGTTACCACAAGCCAACAGAAATTTCTCGCAAATACACACAACAAGTCTCGGTTCATTACAATGTTGAAAGAAAAATTTACGTCTGAAAATATCTCTGTAAAGCAAGCTGATATTGATGCTGATGTCCTGATAGTTGAAACAGCAATAGAACAATTTAACTCGACAAATCCAACTATTCTTGTTGGTGAAGATGTTGATTTGTTGGTATTACTTACTGCTCGAACGCCAACTGAAAAAATTATTTATTTTTTAAAACCTAGGAAGGCTCAACAACAATCAAAAATATATTCATCCAAGAGTTTATCTGCTTTTTCAAAATGCCAAAATCATATCTTATTTCTACATGCACTAACTGGTTGCGACACGACATCAGCATTTTTCAGGAGAGGTAAAAGATCGGTTTTGAAATTGTTTGAGAGACAAGATTTAGTTGATTGTGCTGATGTTTTCAAAGAAAGTACCTCTACTCCACAAGCTGTAATCACCAACGGAATTCGCTTTCTTCTTTCAATTTACGGAGCTCCAAAAAAAAATACGTGCTTAGATAAGTTTCGATACTTATCTTTTGCAAAAAATACGTATAAAAAGAAACAAGTACAATTAGCTTGTCTTCCTCCAACCTCTGCTTCTGCTCATCAACATCTATTTCGAGTATATTATCAAGTTCAAGTATGGCTTGGTAATAAACTAAACCCAGAAGACTGGGGTTGGAAGTTAACTGACAATATATTGGAACCAATTCAGACTTTACTCCCTCCTGCACCGGAAAAACTCCTCAATTCAATTTTTTGCAATTGCAAAACGGGGTGTAATGCTAAATGCGGCTGTAAAAAAGTTGGTTTGTTTTGTTCATTAGCATGTATCAGTTGTCGAGGCCAATCGTGCTCCAATGTTGAATCGCCAGTAGAAGAGGATTCTTACGATATAGGCGAGGAGACATCTGATGCATTGCTCTTTGAATAATTTATTTGTACTCAGCAAGAAGAAGAAGAAGAAGAAAAAGAAGAAGAAGAAGAAGAAGAAGGAGAAGAAGAAGAGCAAGACAGTATGGATTATGTTCCATTAGAAGAGTATCAATCAGACGAATAATTTTCTCAATTTACGCATTACTTACACCGCTCTTGTTATTTACAATAGTACCATTTTAAATTTAATACAATAGCTTTTTAACTCAACAGAAGCACAATAGATCGTGGAATAGGCCTACCGGGGAAACCACGTAAAAAAAACGCGCCATGTACACTACCTCACGGGTGGCGCGGAAACGTGTGCATATTATGAAGAATACAACTTTTTCAACATTTTGCATCGCTGTATCTCCGAAATGGTGATTCTTAGGAAAAAAAGTGTATGAACAATTTTTATAGATAATTGCATGATGAATAATTTTTGTCTCACCTATTTTTATTATAAAACTTACCGTTTAGCTGGAAAACTCAAAAAACCGATTTTTGCAACATTTGACCTTGAATAAATTTTTTTCCACACTTCGGATTGATGTGGATAATTGACAAATTGTGTATAATAGGGTTCCCAACATTCATGCCAATTTTTAGCAAGGTGCGAATTAATGTAACCTTACCCCTATTTTTGATGCTAACTTGACCGGACTATTATTCACTGTACTATTTGGGCATTTGCCTGTGATGTCCTTATATAATAAATAAAAAAGATTATTGGTATTTTTTATGTTTTATTTAACAATTATTGATGACGCATGGATATTCTCTTGCTGAACCAACTGTATTATTTTGCTCAATTTTTAACGGCGTATTTTTTAAATCAACGCAAAAAAAATTGACCATTTTATGCTTTATCGCACATTTTTTAATAACACAAATCACACAGGAGAAAAAGCGAGTTCCATATTATTATTCTAAAGGTTCTACGTAGTCAGAAGTCTACTAAAAATAAATTTTTCCGGATGCTAACTGCGCTGGCCTATTTGTGGTTTTGAAAAAGATGTGAAACTTTGGCAGACGGTCTAGGCTTAATATTCGGACCTTCTTCTCTTCAAACTTTTGTCGTTTGGACTTCTTAAATTTTTAATAGAGTATGCTTGAGGAGTGAGAAACCAATTTTTATTTTGTAACTATTAAAAGCGCCTTCTAATATATGTTTTTTTCTTTTTCAGGTACGTGTGAGTATTCGTTCATTTGATCAGGGTGTAAGTAAGTAAAAGAGTAATATTTTTATACGTATTTCATAAATATTCATTAATATTATGATGGTGTAATATAAATACAACATCAAATTATATTAATAAAATATATGAAGTGCTTTTAATAATTTTAATGGATATTCTAAAACTTTATTAGTGCGAACTTCATTTACTAAAATTCGATACGTTTTAGTTAGAAACGAGCTGTTTGTTTAAATGAAATATAAATTATAAAACAAAATAAATTTAATTAATTAGTTCGCTAGCAATTGTTTTACATATTTAATAGTTTTTCAATTTAATATAATATTTTGTAATAGTCTACATGCTATAGTTTATATTAATTGAAATCAAACTTCCATAAGGTCCTCGTAATTACGCCAATTTCTTTTATTTTTATTGCCAGAACTAGCAACACTAGCGTTGCCACCTACCATGTGACCATTGGAAAGTTTTTCACATTTTCGTCACTTTACAGTACATTCCAAATTTCATCTCGCCAAAAAATGGAATTAACTCGTGAACATTTTCATGCTATTATTTTGCACAACTTTTGACGTGGTGTCGAGGGTATCGTGGCTTCAAATAAAAACATTCCAAATATATTTCTTAATTTAAAACTCGTTAGCGTTATGAACTATTAATATTAATTTTTGATTTTAAAATTAATGACTTTGCAAAAAAAATCGTCTCCTTGACGACGTTCCATAAAAAGCTAACGTCTTCCACCCTCTTAGCAAACACCATTCAGTCATTTGCGAGCTCCGGAACAATTTATCACAATTTGATCCCCCATCTAATCGGCCTCTAATCCCGTATCATTTCCAATCAAAAAGAATGAAAGGGTATTGTCTGGGATATCAATAGGGAGTTCTAGGAAATCACAATAAGTTTTTTTCTAATAATGCTAACCAATATCATAGTAACGGTGTTCATTTATATATTTTTTTACAGGACAGTACTTATTATGTAAAGCAAAAAATTCTTTTCATCACTCATATATATATATATATATATATATATATATATATATATATATATATATATATATATATATATATATATTCTTGATTCTTGAACCATAGATTATATCATTTTTCTTAATTTTGTATTTTCTTGGGTTTAGGTTCTATAATTAATAAAACACAAAACGATTGACGTTTCGCCCTTTATTCAAGGCATTTTCAAAATTTTTTCCTAAAAAAATATATAATTAAAATACATCAAATAAAAAACATATTTTACGATTTTGGAACACAAACAAGACACTTAAAAACAGTGGTCAAAACTTTAAAAAATTTTAAAAATATTGAGTTTTACCGGTACATACCCTGACATTTTGCTGTTATGTTTCTAAATAAACTTTAAATTTTCATCGTTTACTGAGGATACGTGGAATGCGAATGTGTTTTATTTTTTTAATATTTTTTATATTTTACAATGTATAAAAAAAAACAAATAAGGTATATGTTTGGTTTTATGTTTAAGAGGATATTCTATTTTTGATTCTTATTTGACCGGATCGAATACTTAGTAGTTTTGTTTAAATTAGGTTTGCGTAAATGAGGCTCAAATTTCCTATATCTGTTCTGTCGTTAACAGTGTTTTTATCTTTTTTAATTTCAATCATTTCCTTTATCTGTAATTTTTTGTAATTCATATCTTTGTTTTTATAATGGTACTGTTATAATTAAAAGTGTGTTTTTCGTCCTGTGTGTATTTGTTTAACGCTGTTGAGGCGTTTTTTGTATTTTTTAGGGCCATTTAATCTGTTCTTCAATAATTGGCTCGTCATGCCTATATATTTTTTGGGACAATTTGTGCAAGGGATCGAATATATTATATTTGATTTATTCATTAGAGGAGTTTTACTTTTTAAATTTGTGAACAATGTATTTAATTTATTATGTGACCTGTGGCATACGATAATATCATACTTTTTTAAAATGTATTTTATTTTTTCTGACACCTCACTAGTGTAAGGTAATGCCACATATTTCTGCTGTTTATGTTCTATGTTTTTTTTTACGTTATTATAAAACTTATATGTTCATTTATCAATTATTTTGGTGATAGTCTTTTCGTTGAAATTATTATTTATTAGTGTCTCTTTTACTTTTTGCAGTATTTTTGGTCGGAATTCTGGAGATGTTAGGGAGATAGCACGATCAGATAGACCGATTATAACGCTATTTTTTTGAATTTTTGAATGATTAGAGAAATAGTTTAGATATTTACCTGCCCAAGTTGGTTTGGTGTACCATTCAGTTAAAATTTTGTTTTTTCTGCGTATAAGTGTCATATCTAGAAAATTTATTTTATTATTATTCTCTATTTCGGACGTGAACTGTAATTTTTCGTTGAAACTGTCAAACTCTTGGAGAATTTCATTTATTTTATTTTGTGGTACGGCTGCTATGCAATCATCGACAAAACGTTTGAAAAATATTATATTAAAATTTAATTTTTCTAAGACTTTTTCCTCTAAATATTCCATTACTAGCTGAGCAATGGTAGATGAAATTGGTGATCCTATAGCACATCCATCGAGTTGTTTGTAAAAGGTATTTTCGTACTGAAAATAATTTGTATTAAGAACGAGGTCAACAGCATCCATAAAATTATTTTTTGATAGCGTTGTATATTTTTTTAAAATTTCCCATTTTTCTGCTAAAATAGTGTGGACAAGTTGATCTGGTATGTTTGTATACAAAGATATAACATCTAGCGAAATGAGTCTGTAATTTTCAGGTAGGTTGGTTTACTTTATCAATAAATTTTTTTAATTGCGAATGAATCTTTAATAAAAAAATCGTTTTTGCTTGTAATATCTGAAATGCAATCTGATAAGAATTTTGATAAACTATAGAATGGCGATTGTATACAAGAAACAATAGGTCTTAGTGGTATATTTTGTTTATGTAATTTTGGTAGGCCGTATATTTTTGGTGGAATGGCATTGTGAATGGTTAGCCTTTTTGCATCTTTTTCAGTTAGTTCTTTTACATTGAGCAATTTTTTTATGAAGGCATTATTTTTTTTTGATATAAGTTCGTTGGATCACTCTTAATATTTTTATATGTATTTTCGTCCTTTAGTAAGTTGTTCATTTTTGTCTCGTAATCTGCCTTGTTCATAACTACTGTTTTATTGCTTTTATCAGGCCTTAGAACAATGATTTGAGGATTGTCTTTGATAAATTTTTTTGTTCGATTTAATTTCTTTTTTAACTTTTTTTGGAGGCTGTTACTTTTTATTGTTTGATGTCTTATTTTGATTTTATGATTAGTTAAAACATTAGTTACTTCAGCTCTAATTGTGTCCTTCTTGTCGTCTGACTCATTGCTAATAACAAATTCAATTGAGGCTATATATTCGGTTATTGGAATATCTTTTTCTTTTGTAACATCTAATGAGAAATTTGGACCATATGATAAAACTTCATTAACTTCGGACGGTATCGGGGTATCAGATACCTTGTCGATCCATTCGGACCTGTCGCTGTTTGTCTCCTTACAGATCTAACGCTTTTTAAATAATTGATTTAATTTTTTTTGGTGTCTTTTTTTAATTTTTCTATGCAACTCCTCAAACTTTTTATTTTCTAACGATAAGAATCTATCTAATATATTATTTGTTAAGTATCTCTCAGTTTTTTTAATGTTTTCTCTAGTGGATTTATTTAAAGAATTTATTGTTTTGGTTGCCTCTGTAATTGATATGTTTAAAATACTATATTTGGCTTTCATATATACATATATATATATATATATATATATATATATATATATATATATATATATATATATATATATATATATAAAGTGTTTGGTACATCGATAGAAAGCTTGGAAGAGGTAATAGAGAAGGTCATTTTGAATAATTTATATCATATATGCCTTATATCATATATACTTAGTACACGGTTGTCGAGTTACAGCACATTTTATAATTTTTTCGTTTCCTGGCAATTGGTGATTGAAAATTTAATTTTTATGATACTGGTATAATTTTTCGATTTGAAATATTTTTTTCCTTATTCTTTGGTTCATACACTATAATAACAACAAGAGGACTAAAATTAAAATAACACATAGAGAACTGTACACTCAAAAATTTTATTTATCTACGAAAATTCAAGTTTCATTCTTAGATTTGAGTGATATTTTTTCTAACACTGAGAAAATAAATGTATTCAATTTATGTTAAAAATAACTTTATTGAATTACCTTTACAGTGGTTTATCGAAACCCGTGTCAATAAAATATTAAATCCATTAAATTCAGAGAAGATATTAATATTAAAGAAATTAATAATTGTCTCTATTTATTTTTACTTTCCTTAAATTACCAAAATCACATTAAGTATTATTTTATACATTTTCGGGCCCTTTTCCTCACTTGGGTGGAGGTGACGCCTAGTCTCATTTTTTCCCTAAGTGTGACACCTGCTTCATTAATTCTTACAATCAGTTGATTACAGTCCATTATTTCAACTTCATCGACAAGTTCTTTTATACGTCCCCAGATGTGAAAATCTATAAGCGTCAAGTCTGGCGAGCTCTCAGGCCACAATAGGGGACCGTTCCTTCCGATTCAACGATTAGGGAATGTTTCATTGGAAAAATCTCTTACGTGAAGCCGATAATGTGCTGAACATCCGTCGTTCTGGAAAATTATTCCGTCTCTTACGTTCAATGGTATTTCATTCACGATATTCGGCATTTCATTTCGTAAAAACTCTCAGTAATGGATTCCGTTTAAATGTTCAGAAAGTAGATATGGCCCAATGAAAGTTCTTCCGATTACCGCTGCCCATACTTTTACACTGAATTTCTGTTGGAAGGATATTTCTTTTTTCATTTGCGGATTTTTATCAGCCCAATGATGTAGATTGTGGAAGTTGGTGATTTCGTCCCGAGAAAATTTCGATTCATCGGACCATAAAATACTTTGTAAGAAAAGTCCATCTCCCATATCAGCATTTAACAAATATTGGCAGAACAGAATTCTCCATGCTGGATCACCTTCTTCAAGGCCGGGCAGCCGGGGTGTAATGGAATGGATGTTTTCCTTCAACTTTTAAAACGTACCACACTTTCCAAATAGACAAATTAAGTTGATTAGCTACCTTTCTAGCGGTTGGATCTGCATCAAATGAATCCAAAATTTGTTGTTCTACTTCGACAGCATCTCTGTCTGCATGCAGTCTTTCTCTGAAATGAAGATTACCGGTTTCACACATACGGCGATATGTATTAATAAAAACTTGTACACTGGGAATTCTTCTTTCATGAAATCGATCTCGGTATAGTCGTTCAGCTGCAGCTACATTGCCGTCTGCTCTACCATACATGAAAATTATATCAGCGTTTTCTTAATTGAAAAAAGTAGTCATCGTTTTGTCAACAAGGCAATTTTAAATTTAGCAAGTGAACACTGAACTGGTATAAAACACAATTGCAAGACGTGTGCGACCAGCACTAAAGCCGATATCATCTGTTGGCTAAAAAAGTGATTGTTTATGTATTGGTGTTTTTATTTTGTTTATGTTTATTTTACAAATAACAAATACCGGCCTGGTGAACAGAAACAGAAAAATTCATCTTTTAGGCGTTCAAAACATCCAATGCAATACATTAGATATTTTGTATTTTAATTAAATAAAGAAAAAGTTAATAGAGAAAATTATTAATTTCGTTAATATGGTTATCTTCCCTGAATTTAATATATGTAATATTTTATTGATACGGGTTTCGATAAACCATTGTAACGGTAATTCAACAAAGGTATTTTTAAAATAAATTGAATGCATTTATTTTTCTCACTGTTAGAAAAAAACATCACTCAAACCTAAGATGAAACTTGAATTTTTGTAGATGAATAAAATTTTTGAGTGTATGAACCAAAGAATAAGAAAAAACATATTTCAAACCGAAAAATTATACCAGTATCATAAAAATTAAATTTTCAATCACCAATTGCCAGAAAACCGAAAAATTATAAAATGTGCTGTAACTCGAGAACCGTGCATTTTTGTACTAAGACATATATGGCATAAATTATTCAAAATGACATTCTCTATCACCTCTTCCAAACTTTCCATCGATGTACCAAACACCCTGTATATATATATATATATATATATATATATATATATATATATATATATATATATAAATATATAAATATATATATATATATATATATATATATATATATATATATATATATATATATATATATATATAATTTGTATGTTTCGGTGAGTGAAATGTATGGCATCTACGAGCGAACTCGTTGGTTCGCCTGAGAGGGACTCAGCACATATACGGGATGCCCGAAAACCTTCGATTACACATGACACCCGTGAGAATATCCGACATAACATATATATATATATATATATATATATATATATATATATATAATCTGTTCATAAATTTGTAAGCCTTCATAAGGAAAAACCCTTGTTTGTTTCTGTCACGCTTTCGAGAATTTATTTTTCCCTTCTTCAGGACATCTCTACAATATTAATTACAAAGTTAAAATTTAATATAACCTCTAATTACTAAGACACTCACCAATGTGATTTGAATATAAAACAAGTAGATATATGAAAAACAGAACACGAACCCCAATTAAAACTTTTTAATCATATTTAACGGCATGATATAGTTGGATTGTTCAAATTGAACAGGAAGAATTTGATTATTTTTAAGAATCCGCAACAGCAAACATTTCACTTGACTATTTCGCCATTTTGACAGATGTCAGGTGTCAACTAGAGACAGTGGCATGTGTTACCTCAGTAGTAAAAACAATAAAGTTCAGTAAACAGTGGGGTAGCCAAGTGTGAGGTTTAGCAAAATTACTTGTTAAGTATTTTACATGATATGAGAGCAAAAATGGAAAATACTTATGCATGGAGACGGACTGTCCAGGAGGCTCAAATATTTAACTTTCTCCAACTTGAAGATATAGCTGTAATCATCTTGATTAATATGAACCATTTCGAGTAAGAGCCTTTTATGATATAAAGGAACTCTTTCCACAATCTCAGTGCTATCCCAATTCATAGAGTGGTCAAGTTCAAAGACATGTTCAGCCAAAGCACAAGATGACAAACCTCTGTTGATATCACTACGATAGGAAGTGAGTCTGGTTTTAAGGCTTCTGGAAGTCTGATCTATGTAAACTAACTGACAGTTAGCACAAGGAACTTTGTACACGATACAGGACGTCTCATTAAGTTGTACAGGTGTTTTCGTTTTAGAGTAAATTTTAAAAAGAGTTAATATTTGTCTTTTAGCTAATTTAATATCTGTGTGTTCGAAAATATTCATCAATTTATCCGTGAGACCTTCTATGTGAAGTAAAACATGCTCTTTTGACCGGTTTTTTCTTCAAATATTCGATACTGCATATTGATCTATCCTAATATGTCATGCAATATATTTTTTTTTATATCACTTGTTAATTTAGAGTTGCAACTTATGCCGCTTCAGCTTCAGTACAGTGTCTAACTAGTGACAAACAACGGGAAAATCAATCGCATATCGTTATGAGTTACTTATTTATTTTTCTTTCTCTGGTTTGCAGTGTTTTGGCCACGGAGTATTTTATGTCCCTCGGAGCTATTTATCAAAACAAAATACTGGATAGACTCCATAACGGAAAAGATTGATACAAGGGGTAAATAAGGTTTAGTAATGATTCCGAATTTACAGGTTGATACCAATTATAATAAAATATATGTAAATTTGCTTGAATATATCAACGTTTAGGGATTGAAGAATTTCTGACAGCCAAAAGGGTCATTAAAACCCTTCCAACAAGAGGTAATTGTGAAAACTGTTTAATAGATGGATATTTTGGGGTCATTTATTTTTCCACAAATAAATTAAATCACTTTAATTTTTATATTATGTAAGAAAGATACAGTAAAGGCCATTTATATGAATTAAATATCAAAATTTTTAAGAACCTCCTACTAGAGGAATAATATCAGTACATATATAGATTGACGGCGAAAATTTCATCATTTTTGCATTTTTTATGGATGTTTATATATATATATATATATATATATATATATATATATATATATATATATATATATATATATATACAGCATAATGTGGATATAACCACTGATAATGCATCTCACACGAACGAATCCGTGAAAGCCGTATAAACAAATATATATATATATATATATATATATATATATATACATATATATATATATATATATATATATATATATATATATATATATATATATATATATATATATATATATATATATATATATATATATATATGACAACCCGCATCAACCGGATGAGAGCTACTACTAAAATTAGAAGCATCCGGAAAAATCGACCAAGGGCTCATTTTAAACCTTAGAGCGCCTATTTTCATATACCGAGTGGCCTTTGAAAAATCCAATATGGCGGCCGGAAGTAGGAGAAAAATTGAATATTTAGCAAAAAAAGCTTGTAAAAATAAAAATTCGCAACTGATTGGGTCATTTTTGGCTGATGGACGCTTTTAAAAAGCTGGTATGATCAAATCTAACATGGCAGATCCAATATAAAGGTCAAAAAAATTCAATATGGTGGCCGAATCTTGAAAATCTACCGATTTGCATCAAATTTAGTGTGTAGGGGTTTTTGGAGTCTCTAATGACGAATCGGATTTGCAAAATTCAAGACGACGGATTCAATATGGCGTATGTATTCTTTGAAAATCAGCTGATTTGCACCATATTTGGTATACGAGGGTTTTCGGGGTCGTTGAATACGAACTCGACGTCGGATTTTCGATATCCAAAATTAAGGACATAATATAGATGATTGGGTTATTGAGTTTCCACCTTATTGGTTCCACTATCTTGAATTTTAAAAATCTAACCTCGGATTCGTGATCGACGACCCCAAAAACCACCGCACAACAAATTTTGTATAAATTGGTTGATTTTCAAAAATGTCGTCCGCCATCTTGGATCCGCTATTTTGAATTTGGCAAACCTAACCTCGGATTCGTGATTATTAACCCCCAAAACCCCTGTATACCAAATTTGATGCAAATCGGTTGATTTTCAAAAGATATGTCCGCCATTTCAAATCCGCCATATTGACCTTAAGAATTTTACAAATTTGACCTGATTCGTAATGGGCGACTCCAAAAACTCCTGTATACCAAATTTGGGCAAATCGGTTGATTTTCAAAAAATTCGTCCACCATATTGGATCCGCCATCTCTAATTTTGCAAATCCAACCTCGAATTCATGATCGGCGACTCCAAAAACATCACTATATCAAATTTGGTGCAAATCGGTTGATTTTCAAAAAATCGACCACCATATTTGGTTTTTGACCGCCATATTGAATCCGCCATGTTGCATTTTGTCCATCAGCTACAATCTGAGCCAAAAACGAACCGATCGGTTGCGAATTTTTATTTTTATAAACTTTTTTTGGTTGACACTCGAATTTTTCTCCGGTTTGCGACCGCCATACTGGAACCGCCATGTTTGATTTTTCACAGGCGCACTCGGCATTTGAAAATAGACGCTCTTAATTGATCGAATATATATATATATATATATATATATATATATATATATATATATATATAGTTTTTCTTTTTTGTTATCGACCGTACCTTAATAATTTTGGAAGGAGTTTATCGGGTTGCGGTCTGTAGGATAAGAATAATTAACTCATTTTTCTTTTAATACTCAATATTTCGACATTTATTTTATGCCTTCTTCAGGAGTAAAAACTAAAAATCAAACACACAACAGGTAGTTCACAAACAGTTAAACAAAACTAATTTGTAAGTATTTTAATTACATATTAGTTTTGTTTAACTGTTTGTGAACTACCTGTTGTGTGTTTGATTTTTAGTTTTTACTCCTGAAGAAGGCATGAAATAAATGTCGAAATATTGAGTATTAAAAGAAAAATGAGTTAATTATTCTTATCCTACAGACCGCAACCCGATAAACTCCTTCCAAAATTATATATATATATATATATATATATATATATATATATATATATATATATGAAATAAATGCGAAATAGTGAATGCAAACTTCGCTCCATCATATCCTTTCTGTGTTAGAGGTTGCACAGTTAGAATAAATTGTAATAAAACACAATTCATCCTATTCCACCACCATCGAGATGATGGCCTACCTGTACCACCATACCGAGAAGAAAGTCAAAGCTTACCCTCCCCGCCACAGTGATACGGTCGAGATATATGTTTTGTCTCTCACTAGACTCATCAGGGTACCGACATGCACCTAGCTGTGCAAAGGACAGATCGGAAGGAAGCATGCAACACTAAAACGCGGCTTCGCCGACCTCTCGTCGGATGGCTTATATATGTTTATACGGCTTTCACGGATTCCTCCGTATATACATATATACATACATGATATAAAATTGCAATATGTTAAGAAAACTCTGATGTAAATTTACAATAGTTTACGTAATTTTTTTACCATACATTTTTAAAGCGATGCATGAGAGTGTATTAACAAAGAACTTGACCTTACCCATTACATTGTATTTGTCCTAAAGGATGATGTCCAGAAAAGTAGTTGTGTACAATTTTACTAATCAAAAATTGACTTTTACTACCATCTAAAATAATAAAAGAAATTTAATACGCCCGCATCAAAACATAATAACAAAATTAAACGGTGTCACCCTAATATTTTCGAGCGATGTGTATTGAAGAAGGGTTGGTCTAGCCACCCCACTGTCTAATCCCACCCTCGTCGAATTTATGAGTCACTTGCACACTGTTTGAACCCCTGTATTGCGTAACATTGAACTGACTACAATTGCTTTTGATCTGAAGATGAATCGTGTTTTTTCGTAAAGTAGGTTTTGTTGACACATGAGTAGTTCTACAAATAAACGAAATATTGCGGCTCCTAATTTAATATATTTATTCTATTATCGTTTTCACTAAAAATAGAAAAGACCGAATGAAGCTCGAACATAAAAGAATAATAAATCGTTTTCTTTTATTATCAAATCGGCGAAAATGGAAAATTTATTTTCGCTAGACAATTATTTCGCTCGTCCATTTCAAGATGTTATCCCTAGGTTTTATCCTTAATTTTCATATAGAAAGGCTTGTTTATTGACATTTACAATAAAACTGACACAATGGTAGTCGTTTATATTTCAGGAACTGGCAGCATTGGCGTTGCTGGGTGCTATCTGACATGTTCATGGTAAGGTTTGAAATTTTGGGCGGCATATGTACAGGGTATTCGATTTTTTATACTTTACCAAGGTATATCTATTATTATTAAAAATACAGACTTCCGATTTTTGCGTGCCTGTGCTACTTTTGGTAAAAAAAGATTGCAACAAACACATAGCTACGTAGGCCAAGCCAACTTCAAAATAAGCGCCAGAAGAGACGAACAATATAAACACTGTCAAGCAAAATACAATTTATTCTGCATTGGCCCAATACTTTTTAAACACAGGACTTAAGCACCAATAGCACTTAGCAACGAAACAGATTACAACTTGGCAACGCAACCCCAAACATTTGCAACAGGGCCGATGACGCGCAGCAGGTCTCGCAACCTGATTGGCCAGAACCATTCCGAAAACGAACGCGTCTGACGTACACACATGACCGACAGCACCCGAGTCGCGGGCATCAGTTCGCTCGTAGACGCCATACAGTGAGCTTTGAAAATGGTGAGTGGGATTTCACGGAAACGTCAGTTGCCTTATAGTCCTGAAAGGGACTCAGCACATACAAGGGATGCCCGAAAACCTTCGATTATATATATATATATATATATATATATATATATATATATATATATATATATATATATATATATATATATATATAAATTGTTCGTTCAATGTATATATTGTTTTTGTTTTCTTGTATTTATGTACATAAGACTGCGAAATTTAAAAATTACGTAAATCAGTCTTATGAAACGGGATGTAGAATGAACAGATATCGAAGGATACCAAATAGTAATAAGAACATTAGTCATAGATTTGCCTGTCTGGCTCCCAACTTCTATAATATTATCCCAATCAGTATAAGAACAATCTCAAATGTGAAAAAATTTGGTAAGCTTTGTAGAACATATATTTTTCATGACATTAATCTATTTAAGCTTTTTCGTTGACAAAATCTTCATAGGTTACTTAGTGTGTAGATTTGTTTAGTATGTAGGGATTTTTATTGATTATATATATATATATATATATATATATATATATATATATATATATATATATATTTATTTTCTTGTTATAGATTATATCATTTTTCTTTTATTTTGTCTTTTCTTGGGTTTAGGTTCTATATTTAATAAATACATAAAAAACTGTTTGACGTTTCGCCCTTTATTCAAGGCATTTTCAAAATGTTTGCTTCCTAAAAATATATAATTAAATTACATCACATAAAAAACATATTCACCATTTTCGAAAAACCAACAAGACACTTAAATAATAGTTAAAACTTTAAAATCTCTTAAAAATACTTAATTTTACCGGTACGCACCTTGACATTTTGCTGTTTTGTTTCTGAATAAAATTTAAAATTTTGCATCGTTTACTGAGGATACGTGGAATGCGAATGTGTTTTATTTTTTTAATATTTTTTATATTTTACAATGCATAAAAAAACAAATATGGTATATGTTTGGTTTTATGTTTAAGGAATATCCCGTAATTTTGTCAACTTGTCTTATTCCTGTCTTTCATACTAGTAACTAAAACTTTGCGATTGTATTTTTTTGACATCACCTGAGGCTCTTAGATTAGTTTGCGTCAGATCATGGCCACCTAGATGCAATTTTAAAAGTGGCTCTAAAAAAATGAAGTTGACGTAAAAAGTTTTTAAAATGCCACATTCTGATCTAGAATTGTCACAGAAATCCAAAGATGTTAAAATATACAGGGTGTTCTATTTAAGAATTCAAAACCGGGGCCATTTCCGGTGAAACCGGAAGTGACCGCAAAGTGGAAAATATGCGAAAACTCTCCCCTTCACATAACATTTACCTGTACCAATTCTCATTTTGATACACATAATACTCTAGAAATTATGACTTGTCTAATAGATTCGTTGACACCCGGTATATACATTTTGGACTTTGAAAATCTTTTAAAAGTATGGTTTAAATCCCATAAATTACTGATATAAATTTTAAAATAATTTCGTATTTTATCCTGTCCCGGCATAAAATAAAATTTTATATTAGGCAATCGAACGAAATGTGGAAATAAAATTTTATTTCCCGACCCGTCGATATGCTTGAATCGATTATAAATAAGCTTATTTTCAATTCGACAACATGTTATCCGGATCTTTTGTCGAGTTTAGACCTATTTTTGTATTCATTTATTGAACCATCACTTGTCAGAAAGATGAATCGTTACCGAATCTTGATATTTAAAAGCCCATCTTAATGTGATTTAATTTTAAAAGGGTATCGCTCGAGTAATTTATACAATGAGGAAATATAGTTTTTTAATTATATGTTGTTTTAGTTAAAAGTTCATGTCAATTTGAATGTAAAACATTAAACAGATTTAAGAATTACAGTAGCTAGATGTTTTATGTTAATAGTTAATATAAAGGGTGTTTTTTATAGAGGTATGACATGAAATTTACTTTATTCGAAAGATAACCTTCTGGCATTATAATTTAAATATGACTTCTGGCATATGACTGCCACGGCTGGCTCGGACGTAGTCTAATCTGGAGGTCCAATTTTCGATGACTTTTTCCAACATTTGTGGCCGTATATCGGCAATAACGCGGCGAATGTTGTCCTCCAAGTGATCAATCGTTTCGGGCTTATCGGCGTAGACTAGCGACTTCACATATCCCCCCCACAGAAAATAGTCTAGCGACGTTAAGTCGCACGATCTTGGAGGCCAATTCACGGGTCCGAAACGTGAAACTATGCGGTTACCAATTGTTTCCTTCAATAAATCAATTGTGGCATGAGCTGTGTGACATGTTGCGTCGTTTTGTTGAAACCACAGCTCCTGCACATCATGGTTGTTCAAATGATGAACGAAAAAGTCAGTAATCATGGCTCTATAGCGGTCACCATTGACTGTAACGTTCTGACCAGCATCGTTTTTAAAGAAGTATGGACCAATGATTCCACCAGCCCATAAAAAACAACAAACAGTCAGTTTTTCTGGATGTAACGGTGTCTCAACATACACTTGAAGATTATCATCACTCTAAATACGGAAGTTTTGTTTATTGACGTATCCATTCAAACAAAAGTGAGCTTCATCCCTAAATAAAATCCTCTTATGAAAATCGGGATCAACGGCAATCTTGTTTTGGGCCCATTCACCGAATCTACGCCTTGCTAAGTGATCGTGTGGCTTCAATTCTTGCACGAGTTGGATTTTGTAAGCACGCAAACCAAGATCTTTCCGCAAAATCTTCCATAAAGTGAATGGACACATATCCAATTCCTGTACACGATGGCGGATGGACTGATTCGGGTCTTCCTCTACGCTACGCTCTACAGCAGTAATGACTTCTTCTGTACGCACTGTACGACGTCTCTGTGGATGCGTAATATCATTTAGAGTAAACGTGGTGCAAAAACGTTCCATAGTTAATCGGATTAATTGCTCTGATGGACGATTATGTTGACCGTAAAATGGACGTAGTGCGCATTACATATTTCGAACAGAGCTATGATTTTCAAAATAAATTTACACAATTTGGAAGCATTGTTCAGGCCTCAGTCTATTCATGTTGAAATGCCAAACCAAACTAAACATAAATCACTTGACAGCTGACAAAATGACCGCCAGTTAAAAAAGTGTTGCCAACTTAAAGTTCTATAGCTCTATAAAAAACACCCTTTAATATCCAAAATTATTTATTATTATGACGACGACGTTGGTATTGTTACAAGGGTAGCTCTTTATATTTTGGGAATAACAAACAAAAACAATTATTTATCACTAAAAATGGTTGTTGTGTTTTTTAAGATATCGCACTTGAACCAATCCAAAAAGCATTTTTACTACTCCTCAAAACATGGTTTTTAAACGCATTAATCGCCAATTCTGTTGTTATTTATGTACGGAAACAAAAATAAATCATTGGGAACCATATCAGAGTTGTACGGCAGATGACCCATCAATTCCACGTCTTGAATGCTTAAAAAATATCTTGTTTGAGCCTATGTCGTCCTGGGGAGAATAATCTGTCGTATCTAATTGGTTTTTTACAATTCACCGAAGACTTCCGATAAACAAAGTTGTAGTTTCATAAGACTGACTTACGTAATTTTTAAATTGCACAGTCTTATGTACATAAATACAAGAAAACAATATATACAACAATGAACGGACATCAAAAATTTATATATATATATATATATATATATATATATATATATATATATATATATATATATATATATATATATATATATATATATATATATATATATGTGATCGAAGATTTTCGGGCATCAATTGTATGTGCTGAGTCCCTTTCAGGAATAAAAGACAATTGATGTGAAATCGGTGAAATCCCACTCACCATTTTCAAACCTTACTGTGCGACGTCTACGAGCGAACTGATGCCCACGACTCGGGTGCTGTCGGTCCTGTGTGTACGTCGGACACGTTCGTTTTCCGAATGGTTCTGGCCAATCAGGTTGCGAGACCTGCTGCGCGTCATCGGCCCTGTTGCCAGTGTTTGGGGTTGCGTTGCCAAGTTGTAATCTATTTCGTTGCTAAGTGCTATTGCTGCTTATGTCCTGTGTTTAAAAAGTGTTCGGCCGATTCAGAAGAAATTGTCTTTTGCTTGACAGTGTTTATATTGTTCGTCTCTTCTGGCGCTTATTTTGAAGTTGACTTTTGGCTTAATTGTGAAGGTCATTTGAAGCTCAAATTGATTTTTTTTAAATGGGAATCTCATTTTTTATTGCAGAAAGGGAAAACGGGAAAATTTTCTATCCAACGGTATGAATAACATCTCTCACATCAGCGGTCATTTGAGAGTCAAATGTCCGTATGCTATGAATTGATATAAATCAGCCGATAACTCAAAAACTAACAATATTGGAGAAAAATTTGTCTCACAGAAAATCAAACAGAGCATCTTATAGTGACCTTGACTCTGATCTTGACACTGATCTTAAGAATTATTTCGAGGTCAAGCTTTTTTTTTATGGAAATCGCTGCTATTGATGCCAGAATGGGAAAGGGCCGAAAATTTTATGTTCGAAAATGTTTTTGGGTATCGAGTCAACGTGATCTCAAATAGGGGTCGTAATTATTCTAGGTAATAATAATGCTAATCGAACCGTCCTAACTAAACTTGATTACTTTTGTGTAAAAAATCTTTCGTAAGAATGCAGATTCTCAAAATTATCCGCATTATTGTATTCATTTGGTATAGACTCTTTAGAGACACCCTGTAGATCATATAACTTCTTCTAAAATGCGAGCGTCTTACTATGTCTCAAGTTAAAAAAATATTTTCGTAAATAACTTATCACAAAACAATAATTAAATAGCAATCGTTTCACTATCGCTGATTGCGGTTGAAATCCCTATTGTTCTCCCTAATCCCGACAACCCATTTCGGATAATACCCCATAAAGTCAAGAGGGTCTCGAACGGTCCTACAATAGGTCACGTGGCGTATGAATTGCCACCTCGTCTAATGAACAATGCAGTTTGGAGTGTGTATGTCTAGTACGTGTAGTTTGTGCCTCAGGTATATTATAAGCTATTACAGGAGATAGAGGAGTCACGTTTACCCTTTCAGAGTATATTAAGGGGTTGTGGAGTATATGTAAATTGGGAAATTACGACATTATTAAAGGGATGTACATAAGCTTTTCTAGTGACGATTTAGTTGCAATACTAGAAGGTTTACATATGGTGGTCAAACAGGAACAAGGGTACTGGTAAATATTTGGACGATTCCACCGATCTTTGTATATATGTAAAGGATTGGGCGCCCTAAAACATTAGAATCAGCGAAAATAAGATGTTGTTCGGCACAATATTTATTTCGTAAAGTTCGACTTACTTTAAAACTCGCAAGGCGTCATGTAATAACATATAATACATTATATTCAAGATAAAAGTAATAAATAATCCGTTATTACTTAAAATAAAATTAATAAAAACCCAATATGCTTTTGACACATACACCCGGTGAACGTCTCATAATTATCTGAAAACTCCTAAATAACTCCGGCAGTAATCTCATTATCCACGCCTGTAGAGCACTTACATTTTTTATGTCCGGTAATAAAACATTTAACGGGTTACAAGGCATAATTAAACCAAACTCTCGTCCCAAATAAGGTCAGACTGGCACCGCTGTTGGCCGGTCGGAATTTTAAGTTTAAATTTAAATTTACGATAAGATAATGTAATGAAGCACATTGTTCCTGATGGTATATAAAATTGGTGAATAAAATATTCTTGTTTGAATAAGGGAAAGATGTATGAATAAACAATGTAATTTGATGTTTGTTTGAAGGTTTTAGAGAATCTTGAACATTCACTAAAACGTGGCTGTTATCAAGTGTAAATTGAATGTTCTGTGTTAAGGCTAAGAGCTTATATAGGGACTGTGTTCATTACACACACCTTAGCGATTTGATGTTACAAAGTAATGTTTGCCAAATATTAGGTATTTCAACTTTGGGTTTACTAAAGATTCCATTATTATTTTTAGTGTAAGCTGTTTCTATAAATTTCCTTTTTTTCATGTTGAGTTCCATATATATTGCCACAGCTTCAGACGTCTTCTATTTATAATTCCTCGTTTTGTTACAACAGAATGATTAGGACCGAGGTTAAGATATTGTCCAGTATGTGTTGGCTTCTTGAATATTGAAGTTTTAATAATTTCGTTTGAATGGTTCACTATAATATCTAGGAAGGACAATTGATTATTTACCTCATTTCTATGGTAAACTTAATGGTAGATCAAATGGAATTTGGATGTGTCAAAAAATCATTTAGTTCTTGATCATACCCTTCCATATGATGAAGGTATCATCGACATATCTCACCAATGGACGGCGTGATGGATCTTTTGAAGTGTTGCCTACGTAGTACCTACCTTCAAGTAAAGGACAAGTTTTAGCTCAGCTATGGATTCTATATGGAATGGTTCGAAACTCATGTCATAGAAAGAGCAACCGTGAAACCAAAAATCTGGCTGAGATATTTCGATGATACTTTCATCGTATGGAGGGGTAATGGTCAAGAACGAAATGATTTTTTGACACATCTAAACTTCATATGACCTACAATTAAGTTTACTATGGAAAAAGAGTTAAATGATCAATTGCCCTTCCTAGATGTCATGGCGAACCGTTCAAACGAAATTATTAAAAATTCAGTATACCACCACATACTGGACAATATCTTACTTATTGTTCTAATTCTGTTGTTACAAAACGAGAACTTATACGCAACCTCTATAATCGTACTGTATATATATATATATATATATATATATATATATATATATATATATATATATATATATATATATATATATATATATACGCAATAATGCACATTCATTTCAAAAAGGGGCAGCAAACATTAAATTCGATTTACAACAGAATGGTTATCTTCTAAAATTAATTGATGATGCCATAAGTAACCTCAGAATAAAGACCATTTCACAGAAAGAAACACATTCCTTCTTCACAATTCAGTACCTTAAGAGAACTTCGGAGAAAATAAGATGAATTGCCAGCAGTTACAATATAAAAATAGCTTTAAAATCGAGAAATACACTCAGCGATCATTTCACAAAAACAAAACCAAAAACTACCGATAAGAAAGAATGTGTTTACAAAGTATAATTTGGGTGTGGTGAAATGTATATTAGAGAAACCAAACGACCACTAAAAGTTAGAATTAAGGAACATAAAACTTATACATAAAAAGGGGAAACGTCTAGATCAGGTATTGCAGAACACACCTGGGATAAACAACACCATAGAAAATGATCTGAAGCTGCGGTAATATATTTATTTATTTATTGATACTCTTACAAACACCTAAACATAACATGCTACAAGGTAATTATCAGTAAGAGAAATTTTACTGACACAGAACAAAGAGAGCACAGACAAGAACCTGAATAAACCTAAAGGTCACTGCATAAGTTGCAATAGCAATTTCTTGGTACAATTAAAAAAGTCAATTTCATTATTCTTATATAGTATGTTGCTCTCAGTTAACAATAAATTCATTGGAGAACGACTACCAATGGAGACATGAAAGAATTTTTCCTTTTGTATCCTTAACCCTATCTTAGGTACATGAAGAGGTATATAATAAATCAGAGAACAATTGTTAAATTTTATATTATTGATAATACAATAAACAAATATCACAGATTGAATTTGCCTTTTTTTCTGAAGGGTTTGAAATTTAAAGCTTTTTAACATACTACTATAAGAAATCGGATATGAATATAAGTTATTTTTCCTAACATATAAATATCTCAATAATCTTTTTTGAACACGCTGAATCGCATCACAATGCACATTTGCACAAGGATATAATATTAGATGCATATTCTAGATGAGGATGAACAAGTGCATTATACAATTTTATTATTATATTATGGTTATTAAACTGACTTGTATTTCTAATCACAAAACCAAGCACCCTAAAGGCCTTATTAATAATATTGCGGTAGTGGGTATTAAATTTCAAATTAGAATCGAAGTGCACCCCCAAATCCCTACATTCAGTCTCTTTTTGTAGTTTTGCTGCATCAATAAAGTAATTAAAATTAACAGGATTTATTTTATTTATATAAGACATAAAGAAGCATTTATTAGTATTTAAAAACATTTTATTTAATCGAAACCATTACGTTACTGAATTTAGATCTGCTTGCAGTGCACTACAATCATTACTGTTTGTTACTTTCTTAAATATTTTAAAGTCATCCGCAAATAAAAAACCATCAAAATGTTTAACACTATTAGGTAAATCATTTAAAAACATTAAAAATAACAATGTGCAAAGGTTGTTACCCTGCGGTACACCAGATGTTGCCATAAAAGTGTGAAAAAAAGACTCTCACACTCTCACCATGTGCGGCCTACACGAAAGATAACTTTTCATAAAGAGGTAAGCATTCCTAGAAAAGCCAAATTCAACAAGCTTAGCCAGTAACACCTGATGGTCCACCTTATCAAATGCCTTTGCACAATCAATATACACTGTATCCAACTGCTTCCCGCCATCAATAGCCTCCGAGGCATGATTTGTAAACACACATAAATTTGTTACTCCGGACTTTCCACTTACAAATCCATGTTGTTGTTCTACTATTTTATGAGTGATGTTGGTCACAATGTCATCTGAAAGGATCATCTCAAATATCTTAGCAAGTGAATTAATTATACTAATTGGTCTATAATTTTCAACATTTGTTTGTTTACCATCTTTAAATATGGGTGAAATAATTGCTGTTTTTAGTTTATGGGGAAAAATTTTTGTTTTTAGGGCAACTTGAAAAATATGAGCAATAGAGGCTGCTAAAAAATCTGAGCAGCCTTTATAGATATATGAGGGAATATTATCCTCTCCTGTGCTTTTTTAGGTTTTAGTTTTTTTATACTTTCAGTCTCCTCTGATATTAAAGAAAATTCCTGGTCTCCCCAACTATTAATATCTATAGGGTCGCCGTTGGACTCTGATGACAGACAATTCAAACACTGAACTGAAATACTGTGCAAAAGCATTGGCAATATATTCATGCTCTTCAAATGATATTGCATTATAAGATACCATACCTTTTACTCTTAGAGCCAAATTACATCCAAAAACTGTAAGGAT
The DNA here is from genome assembly GCA_034092305.1 of Diaprepes abbreviatus. Lineage (NCBI taxonomy): Eukaryota > Metazoa > Arthropoda > Insecta > Coleoptera > Curculionidae > Diaprepes > Diaprepes abbreviatus. The sequence goes on from JASJET010000039.1 coordinate 5,473,331, forward strand.
CATAATTTACATTATTCTCTATATTTCTTAAATACAAAGAGGACTTATTGTTAATTTGTTTTTTAATATTATACCTTAAGTTACGATATTCTTCATATTGAAAAACACTAGCTTTGCGACATTGCATATATCTATGCATCTAATTCTTTAAATTTATTTTACGTACTAAATCATTTGAAAACCAAAGAGGATATTTACAATCACTTACTTCACTATTACCAACAGATTTAGCTTTTTTTTGGAATTGCGTTCTTTAAGCAGTTAAATAATTTGTCATAAAATATGGCATTTGGATCTGTAAATTTATTTCGGACCAATTTGTTTCTTGCATTAGATTGTAAAGCTTTAAAAAGTCATATGGAATCCAACATGAAAAAAAGAAAATTTATAAAAGCAGCTTACATAAAAAATTATAATGAAATCATTAGTAAACCCAATGTTGAGATACTTAATCTTTGGCAACTACTACTACGTAACATCAAATTATTGAAGATTGTACAGTGAAGCGAATTTTTGCGCTTCCGTGGACAGAGTCCCTATATAAGCTCGTAGCCTTAAGAAAAAATATTCAGTTAATACTTGATGACGATTAGAGATACAACCTAATCGAAACGTCGTAAAAATAAACAAAAATAAAGACAACGCAAATCCGATAACCTCATTTTAGTCCATGTAATTTGATGTTTGAAGAGGAGGTGTTTTTTTCCCAGACATATTTATTTCTATCTAATATTATTGAGATTGAGACGAGATCTTATTTTTTTGTATAGTTTCAGTTAATTTATCAATGTCTATAAGGTAAGCTTTTATATATTTATGGTTCCAAATAGAGCTTGTAGTGCAGATGGCAAAGGCCTTGCCCGATTTAACGGACGAAAAAATTCCAAATATATTGCTGTAATTTGACACAAACACTAGCTCGGTTTATCTGTTTATTCTATTTCGAATTTCAATGGTCTGTAGGGAAATACATCGGATGAAAGTCATTTACAATGCAGAAAAATTGGGTACCCTATTTTATATATTTCTATGTCAGCCTCTGGTAACCGACTTTAATACTAAATTGATCCTAAAATCCTTAAAAGACTTTAAGCTATTTGTGTGTATGGTATTTATTTTAACACCTATTTTCATACTATCATCTAATGCATCAGATATTGCATTGTATAGTCCAGAAGTTTGAACAAGCTCTATATTTTGAGGGAATTTTGTGGCAGTTGCGGCAATACCGTGAATATTTCTTACAAATAAACTGCATGTGCGTCGCCATCTAGTGACCATTTTGTAAGGTTTTTAGGTTTTCAGATCGTAAAATTATTCAATATTTCTGACAATAGTAGTTGTTTTGTGGAAAGTAAATTTGGACTTTTGGATTCACCTGTAATTTTCAATTTTTTAATTATGAAGGTTTTAGTACCTTATCTACCACAGAAATAAACAATAAATGTGGTCCATATGACAAGCCGAGCAAATAGTATTGTAGAATTAAAACAAAATAAATAACCTTTTTTTTTCAGTTCCAACATTTTCATTGAATCTACACCCAATTAAGTGACCAGTCTCAAATTCCAAAATTAAATGCTCAGACTCAGAATAGAATATCAAAATTTAGAATTAAATTTGGAGATTCAGAATAATATTTTAAGGTCCAAATTTTTGATTTCGAGATTTTAAATGTACTTGCAAGTATTTAAGTTCAAATTAAAGTTTTAACTTCAAATTTGTATGGCTTAGATACGTAGACGATACTTTTATTATTTGGAGTGGAAACGACGAAGAACTTCGAAACTTCCTTCTTCATCTCAACAATATCAGCCCAACTATTAAATTCACCATGGAGAAAGAAGTAGAAAATAAATTACCATTCTTAGATGTCTTGGTTGAAAGAAATGGCATACAAATTCGAACTTCGGTTTACAGAAAAGCCACGCACACAGAACAATACCTTAATTATTCATCTAATCACTCCAACAACTCTCTGCAACTCCAACGAGTACTTGATGAAAGAGATAGATTACATTAAAAATGATCTGACAGCCAACGGATACCCAGTATATCTAGTGGAAAAATTTCTAGAACATCGCAGAAATAGAACAATATCGACAACGAATGAAGAACGAAAACCAGTATTGAACATCCCCTATGTTAAAGGCATTTCAGAAAAAGTTAGAAGGATAGGAAAACGATATAAAATCAACGTTGTTTTCAATTCAAATAACTCTCTGAGAAGTCGGCTCACTAGGGTCAAATCAACAACTCAAAGGGACATGAAGAACTGTGTATATCAGATACCATGTGAATGTGAAAATTCCTATGTTGGCTAAACAAAGAGAACTCTTGACGTAAGGATCAAATAACACCAAAAATGCATAACTCGAAGAGAAACGGAAAATCTGGTGCCGCCAAACATGCTTGGACTCATGTATACCACATAAAATGGTCTGAAGTTAAAATACTACACCGAGAACAACATTGGAGAAAACGGAAATTCAAAGAAACAGTGGTTATACATCAGAACCCGAGTTGTTTTAGTAAATCATCTTTAGATATAAGTGAAGTGTGGAAACCACTTCTTAATAATTGTAAACTAAAACTAAATGCAGCATAAAAAATGGGATTTTACCATAGCAGGCATGACTGTACCCATCTCAGCCACACTCCACTGCATTTACTTTTAGTATAAATAGTCATGTAGCTAAGGGATTTATTTAGTTTCACTTAAAAACGGCTAGAGATAACTACTAGCCGAAACGTTGTGATATTCAACAAAAATAAAGACAATGGAAGTCCAACAGATATCTACTAATTCGCAAGAAACATCGTTGTCTATGACCTTCAAACAAACAAGTGCATAATAAAGAAAAAGAGAGAGAGATGAGTGAACCCTTTGCCTAGAAATGGAATGTAGTATAAGGCTTTGAATATTTAGATCAGCCTGTTGGCATTTGGCTGTTCGCATCCACCACTCGGTACAGGCTTGCCTAAAAAGCCATCATAACTCCAAATAAGTATCATCAAAGATTATTGTAGCTAAGAGCGTTAGCTAAAATTATCTTTGGTATCACTTAATTTAAATAAGAAAGAAGTTTAATGCTGAAATATGATGTTAGTTATGCATTTTAAGATATTTGGTAATAATTGGTAATTATTTGCCATTGAAATGTAAATTGGAATAGTTGTATCGTTACATTCTAAAGAAAAATGCAATAATTTCGTCATAACTCATCAATAAATCAGTGTTCTTGGGTAACTTCATATTTGTAAGCATATCTTGTGTTATATTATAACTTAGCCCGGCCAGATGTTTAAAATAAAATTTAACCCGATGGGGTCCATCAGCCTACTAAACACAACGGGTGGCAATTAACTTTTAAACCAGCAGGAGACTAAATTTAAATTGTTAGGTAAATTAGGCAGTTGTCTTTTTCAGCGTCCTTCCCGGCTATTCGTAATAAAACAATGGTCTTTTTGTTTAAATAAGACTTTCTTCTACGTATAATAACGCGTTTTTATTTGAAAAATAAAGTATTTTGTTTCATATTAACAATCTTGGTTGCTTTCCAGCTTTTAATAATGTACATACCAGACGAAGAATGCTGTCTCGAGAGCGGAGTCAAAAAGGCGAGTTCTTTTTTAATTTCAAATTTGTGATATAAGCAGTGTTTTTTTTTATTTTTATACTGGAGAAATGGAGAAATAAAAACAGCAATCGATATTAAAAAGGGTGTGGCTTTTTGCGTAACTTTTGCTGAAAAAATCTTAAGAGGTATTTGTAGCCTGTATGACGTCATGGAAATGATATTAAAAATGCTGACTACCATTTATTAGATCTTTTATTTTTTAAAAAATCGAAAATACTCGACGGTTTGCTACGATATCTGGTACGAGAGGTACGACTGTAGAAATAACACCACAACAGGGGTTAAAAATAAAATTAAGATTTTAATATGAAGTAAGTAAATATATTTACTGCCATGTTTAAATAGTTGCCTATATTTATTCTTCTTTCGGGCAGTTATATATAATATATACAAACAGTTTATTTCCTGCAAATACAACTTTAGTTATTTCTCCATACGTATTTCGACCACCCAAAAGTCTCGTCAGTGGAGCTGTATTGAATCAAGAGCAACATTTGTAAAAAACAACTGCCTATATCCGCCGACTTTTCGATATCAAACTAAAAAATATATCGCTAGTCAAACGACATCTATATATATATATATATATATATATATATATATATATATATATATATATATATATATATATATATATATATATTTCTCTAATGTTTTCTTGGGTTTAGGTATTCCTAACCTCTCGAGCGCCGCCGTTGGTGTCAGTTTAAGCGTGGCATGCGTGTCGGTACAATGGTCGTCGGCGACGCCTATATAAATATATATATATATATATATATATATATATATATATATATATATATATATATATATATATATATATACAGTGCCTTCATTTCAAAACAAACCATCCTTAATAACTTTCTTAAATAGAAAAATTTAAAAAAAAGAAAAAACACGTCTATTTAGATATACAGGGGGAAGTTTAATTTTGCATTTGTTAAAAGTCTCAATCACCTCCTCAACTCCAGCTAACCTCACTTTGATATGTCAAATGGGAACCCCCACCTTGTGACACATCATTGTAAGCAGCATAAAATTGTCTATCCAACCGTATAAAAAAAATTAAATCGGTTGACGTACAAGCGAATAGTGTGCAAAAATGTCTTGTAATAATGCATAATATATCGGCCTCGAACTTTGGTATGTCAAATGATTACCCTATAGTGTGATACATCATTTTAAAGGACGTACGATCTGCTATCCAACGATGTCAAAAAAAATTAAGTTAATAGACGTTATAGGCAATTAGGATGCAAAAATGTGTGTTAAATATAAGCAGTTTATTCAGTTTTATTCAGTTGAAGAAAATTATTTTATTAAATGTTCAAAATGTGCGCCGTTATTAGCGAGACAATAAAAAAGCCTATTTTGAAATTCCCCACGAACATTGGCAAGGGTTTCTCTGCTAATTCCTCTACATTCCCGAACAATTCGATCTTTTAAATCGTCAATATTTTCAGGTGGGGTTTTATAAACCTTGCTTTTTAAATACCCCCAAAGAAAAAAGTCTAGAGGGGTTAGGTCTGGAGACCGTGCTGGCCATTCAATTGCACCACGTCTGCCAATCCACGTCCCTAGAAAATGTTCATCAAGCCACTCTCGAATTGCCAAAGCGTAGTGCGGGGGAGCTCCATCTTGCTGGAAATGCAAATTATTTTCATTTAGTACCATAACAGCATTTTCATCCACTTGATTTTCTAAAGATTGCACAATGGCAGGGTATATTGTGTTTTCTAAAAGGTTTAAATAAATTTGCCCAGTTAAATTATCTACAACCCTTTTCTCAATATATTTTTTATTACAAACGGATCCCGTTTCTTCAGACTTTCGTACCAATTCGAGTACATATTTATGGCCCACGTTTTTGTCTTGATGCCTCTCGTTAAATGCTCTGGCGGTTCTACGAGCGCACCGATCTTCAGCTCCATAGAGAAAAATTATTTCTATTCTTTCGGCTAGCGTATACACCATTTATATTCACGTTTCAACTAGGCGTCACAATGACAATTTTAACAATAATAAACAACTGGTGTTTAAAGATCTTAAAAATTTTATTTATTGCAGTGATTTTTTGTACCTATCAGGTACCGCAAAAAATATCATTGAAATAAATACACTAGATTGATTAGACTGCAATGAATTTTGCGATGAATTTTAAAACAGGCTTAGTTTTTTTCTCGCAAATATTTTAACTGTTTATTATTTTAAAAAAATATTTATTTTAAATTTAAAATAATATTTTACTCTATGAAGTAGCCATTTGACATAATAAAGTTTAATGTGATAAGGTGTCTATTATTACCACACATCTTTTCTTACTATTCGCTTGTACATCAACAGATTTTGTTTTTTTTTATTGGCTAAATAGGAGATAGTATGCCCTTTAAAATGATGTATCACACTATAGGGTAATCATTTGACATACTAAAGTTCGAGGCCGATATATTATGCATTATTACAAGACATTTTTGCACACTGTTCGCTTGTACGTCAACCGATTTAATTTTTTTTATACGGTTGGATAGACAATTTTATGCTGCTTACAATGATGTGTCACAAGGTGGGGGTTCCCATTTGACATATCAAAGTGAGGTTAGCTGGAGGTGAGGAGGTGATTGACAGACTTTTAACAAATGCAAAATTAAACTTCCCCCTGTATATCTAAATTGACGTATTTTTTTTTTTTTTAAATTTTTCTCTTTAACAAAGTTATTAAGGATGGTTCGTTTTGAAATGAAGGCACTGTATATATATATATATATATATATATATATATATATATATATATATATATATATATATATATATATATATATATAAAATATATTGACGTATTAATAACAAAATATTATTTTAAATTAAAAGTTTAAAACTAAAAACAATATATTTTGGTACTCCTTCAACAAGGGATATTATTTCACTAGCGTTGTTGTGGTAGTGAATAATTTTCCTCCGCTGGAAAAGTCAAATTTAATGGATTTGGTTACTATTGTTTTTAGTCTAAAAAATATCATTAAGAGAATTTTTTTAATACATCGTGAAATTTACTAAACCCGGTGCGATCCCGCACCTAACTACCATCTATCTTTAATTCTTGCATCATTCGCACATCTGATTTTCTTATGCTTCGTCTCACAATCTTCTGGAGGGTCTTCTTCTTTTTTCCCCGAGATATTTAACTAAAACTTTAGTGAGGCTATCTACGTTCTTCCATATGAAGTACGTGCATCTATACTTTCTCTTATTTCCCCCTTCTTGAAGCAGTTCATTTCCAAGACGTAGCTTTGTTAGGCCTTGAGAGTCTACACTTCGCATTTATGTGCTAATACTGGTTCGAGCACGTATTTCCTATATCCTTTGTTGATGGTCGTATATGTTGAAGTAAATTCAATCTATAATATTCAATTATAAATTCCAGACCATAAGCATACTGGTTCATTATCACTTGATTGTCAGTAACAAGTAAACAAGCAGTTGGTTTCAACGATGAAATCCATTTCACCACATCTTTTTTTTCAACCTCAGAACTACCTCGAATTAAATAAAAGGACTAACAAGCAGAATATTTATTTGAGTTCTTTTAATGGACATGTAGTACGTAACGGTGTATTTCCCATCTTTCTAAAAGCTTCCTTGTGTTATATATCCCTTCAGTTATATTTACGAATTAAATTTCGACTCCCAATATCTTCACTAGTTCTTGGAATGGAGTCCTGAGCTTTTTGAAGATCCACGAAAACTGCATGCGTGTGTTCACCATATAAACTATGTTTTACCAGTAGCTGTTGTACATCAAATAAGTTATCGCTACATGGTAACTATGCTTCAATTTTTTTACGACTATTTTAAAACCTCTACTCGGAATTATAGTGGAATCTTCACCCAAAGCTCTCTTTCCAATTCCCTCTTTTTTGTATAATGATGTTATGCACGATATCTTTCATTCTATAGGTATTTTATTTTCTTATTTTCTATTATAGGCATTTGCATTAGTCTAGTTAAGGCTGTAATTAACAGGTGACCTTCATATTTTACCATTTCGGTTTATATACCTCCAGCATTTCGTTCAATCGACATTTTTCTTCTTATTCCTCTGTCAAACATAGAAGTAGATTATAATATAATAATCGGTTTTTCATAAAGATATCTAACCGCCATTTATCTTTATCTTTCGCATCGTTTGTGCAGTTTGATTTTCTGTTGTTCTTCTTACACTTCGTGTCGCAGTCTTATTAGGTCTTATGTGTTAAATTGAATTTAATCTACTTAATATGTTTTCATCTCTCAAAGGTTTAAATTTTATTTAGAAAATTGATATAAATATATTTTAAATTGATGTAACAAATACTATATCATAAATTTGAATCTACACATATTGAAAAAATAATTCAAAATAAATGTATATTAAAGGGTCATCGTTAAATAGAAATACCTTTGCAGATTATTTCGTGGAAAATGCTGGAAAAACAAAGTCCGCCGATTCAAAAACATTAAAAAAAAAGAAAAGCAATAAACCTGCAAGACCGATAGGTTTTAAAATGACACTACTATGCATCATATCAGACAGTTTACTGATTTACTGCAAAAAGGGTCGCTAATATTGACAGTGCTCCAAATCACCGAACGTGACACGCAAAAAAGACAAATTAATATGGGCAACTTTACGCTGTGATTTATTTTATTGAGATATTTGGTTTACGATTTATTTCGACCAAGGTGGTTTCTTTCATGCTGTAATTTTTTGGTATTATTTAGTGAACTTTTTTTTATTAATGGGGTGAGTTTAAACTATAAAACTGTTTTCAATATATATATATATATATATATATATATATATATATATATATATATATATATATTATGTTTATGCGGCTTTCACGGATCCCCCCGTGTGAGATGCAATAGCAGTGGATATATCCACATTATGCCGTTGTAGTGCTGAAATCACATTCAGCAAACGTACAACTATATGTAACTCCGTATAGAAATGAAGTAAAATGCGAACAGTAAATGCAAACTTCGGTCCAACCATATCCCTTCCGTGTTAGAGGTTGCACAGTTTGAATAAATTGCTAAGGAACACAATTCATCCTATTCCACCACCATCGAGATGATGGCCTACCTGTACCACCATACCGAGAAAGAAAGTCAAAATTTACCCTCCCCGCCACAGTGATACGGCAGAGGTACATGTTTCGTCTCTACTAGACTCATCAGGTGCATGTCGGTACCCTGTTTAGTTATTAAATTTAAAATAGAAGGTTGGGTATAGTAACGTTTCTATTAAACCTCAGTAATATGAACGGCCAGTCTTTTCTTTCTAAAGTTTCGTCTCAGGTCAAAGGCAACAGTGTTGTGGTTGCGTCGCGCACAGTTACATTTGTGCGCCTCTCTTCTATTTGACATTGGATTGTCGAGAAACAAATATCAACGATTACAAAATTGGGCTGAACAGAAAGGCAGTAATATATTTTCGCCGTACTCTGATGTGTAAAATACAAAAAAAGCATGTTATCCACATGACGAGTATCTAACTTTTACTAAATCAAAAGCCGAGGTTAAATTCCGCCCTTGAACAAATCGATAAATTAGATTTGTAGATATGAGTTTCATTTGCACATGGGGCTTCGATGGAACGTCTGGTCAGAGCCAGTACAAAATGAAATTCACTGATCCGAATATTTCTGATACGAACTTATTCCTAACCTCTCTTATTCCACTTCAATTAGCAGATATTAACACGCAAACTCAACAAGAACAGATTGTGTTGTACAATTCCAAACCCTCGTCTACTATGAATTGCGGGCCTCTGAAATTTGAATTTATTAAGAAAACCGAACAAAAGTCTTTAACTAAAATAGAAAATTATGAACTCGAACCAGACAACTTGCACCATATAAAGGAGTTGTCTCTGCCATCCGAGCTTCAGTACAGTACAACCTATCTATGACGATGATAGACGGCTAGGTGAATGCTTTGGTTAGAGCCAAATCGGTTGTTATCTCTGCCAAACAACATCTCAGTTCAACAACATTGATACTGTATCCCAGTAAATACAGAGTATTTCAAGCTACAACCATTATAACAAGAGTAAAGCGAAAATTGTTCCTCCGGTTTTCAGTCATTTTGCAAACTATTGGAAGCAAACATTAAACTGCAATAGAGAAGATTTGGGAATACAAACTTCAAACAGCAAGATTATTTTTCAAAGGATATTCTTGGTACAACGTGCCAACAGGAATCCACAAATTATTTACTCCATGGACCAAACATCATAGCATTTGCAATATTACCGATAGATAGGCTATCGAAAGATGCACAAAAATCAACGGACAAGTTGATAAGAAACTATCGCTTAGACTTTGTCCAAAAATCTTCTTGAAAAAAAATATGGAGGATGTGTTCCAAAACTTTTCGCGTCGATGGATCCTTACACTGTTTTTGACATAGTAAGGGTTCGGATAACAATTCATACGTATTGGGGAATGAGAAAAAAACTGTTAACAAAGAAGTCAGTGATTAAAAAGTTCTTTTTATTGTTTTTATTACAATCGTATTATTTATTCATTTGTGTAAATTAATAAATATTATATTACTTGCAAATTATTTGCTTTGATATTTGTTAAGAAGTCCTAAGCATAAAGGAAAAAGTACTTTGTCTTTTTAACGATTATCGATATCTACGTATTTATTATTATAGTATTATTTTTAAAATGCACTTTGAACTCAAGCGCAATATTTTATCCATGGAAATACAATTATTCTTTTTATTTTGTTTTTATATTGCATATTTAACAGCTATTGAACCACATTAGACGTTTTTCGAATTTATTTTCATGATTTTAAAGATTCAGTCTGTTATGTTGGATCCGATTTTTATTTTTAATATTAAATCCGTGCTTTCAACCCACTGTGTTTTGACGACCCCGCCAACCATCTTAGCTGGAAACCAGAAAGCAAGCTACGATATAACGTATGCTTTATTTCACTTCTTCAACATGACTAAACGGGTTGTCCGTCTCTTTCTGTTACATTCCATTTTTTTAGAGGTTCTGTTTTGGATTTTCCACACCTATATATATATATATATATATATATATATATATATATATATATATATATATATATATATATATATATATATATATATATATATATATATAATGGCCGGTCGACTTCGAATGAGCGTGCTGGTTCTGTTTGCCTTGGCTTTGTCTGGTTCGTTTCCTTGCTTCCCTGGGTCTGGGTCTCATATCGACTCGATCTCCTGTTTTTTTGGTGTTATTTGTGGTCGGGTTTTAATTAGGGTTTTCCATGTATTGGAGATGTTTTGTGAATCATCTCGTTAAGGTTTTTAGTGTTCTTCTCTGATGATGCGCGTTCTATAGTACTTTATGGGAGCGATCTACTTGGTCTCCTGGAAATTTATAATGTGTCCTGGCTCCTGCTAATGTTGGAGTAAAACTGATGTGGTTTGTTTATTCTTTATGCTATTTCTATCTTCTTGTACTCTGGTAGAGATTCTTGTTTGCTAAAAGCCGACATGGATGTTAATAAACTGTGTTCTAGCAAGACATATTCAAAGATGTATGCAAGAACTTGAACATTGTTCATGTTTGGGATTTATAGTTTCGAAATAAAATTGTCAAATGATTTTATGTCTCGTATGGCAACATGAATAAATAAACATTTAAAAGCAATCTATTACGTAGACAATGTTGATGTAATGTAACACTTTACAAAACAAAATCTAGTAATAATTGAGAGTAATTTTCGAGCTGGGAAGTTTCGAGTATCGCGTTGACAGTTCAATTTGCCGTTAATTGGAAACTTCTAATTGGAAAATATTTGCTAACACTAGTTCCATTATGAGAAGTGATTATTTGTTTTCAATGATTAAATTTGCACGTTAAAATGGAGCAATGGATTGTAAACTTAATATATTTACCAGCGTGTTTGTTTCAGACAAGTTTCATTCGAAACAAATTTATTATTTACAGAACATTTAGTAATTACTAGAGTTAAACCAGAAGTGAGCAAATTACTTTTGAATATATTACACAACAATTCCGTTTCTATCATAATGTAAAAATATTGTATTATTTCAATCAACTCTTTGATGTTTTTAATACATAATGTTGAAATAGCATCATTAAAAAAGCTTACATATAATTAGTTTGGCATAAAATAGACAGAACGATTTTCGGGAACCATTGTTGCCACTTTTCTGTAAATATCAGGAAAATCCATTAACTTCTTGCGACTTTATCGAAGCTATTTTAACTAATCTTTTTCTTTGAAATATAATAATGACTCATTTTCATCATTCCCGAATATTTTGAAGTCATTTTGAGGATATTGCAAAGTTTTAAGTTAGCAAAACTCATTTATTATTGTAAAAAAAATTTCATAAAATACAAAATTTGAAAAAAAATTTGACGTTCCAGGGTAACTATTCTGGTTCTTCATAGGAAGCGATCATTCTCTTGAGATAATAGGGCCAATCCCATCCCACGGTTATTCTCTCGGTCGTGTATTACCGTATTCTCGTACGATATGATGGGAGATCGGAAACAAAATCTAGTAAGCTATGTTACCAAACGTCTATAGTGTATGTAACCATATAAATAGTGCATTTAACCCTAAAAAAGAATATGAATATGGACATAACCCTACTTAGCAAGCAAATTTTCGAATTTAAAATAAATATAATTAAAATTTTTAATCTATTTAATATTCTTAATGAGAGAAAAGAATTAGAAATGGAGTTTTATAGAGAAAAAAAGAAAAATGTAAAAACACAAATCGAAATATTTTACTGGAAAAATATCCGTTATACATGAAATTAGTATCACCGTCAAAGATGTAAAGGATACGCGAAATAAAATTAACATTTTCATTTCATAAAATACAAATTTAGTTTTTCCATCGGGTTAAGAAAAAAAAATTTCATTATTTTGGTAAAAATGTTATTTTTTATACTCCCTACAAATATCAGGGAATGAATATACAAAGTAAGTCAACAAAATAAAATCCGTGAAAATTTATTTCATCAATAAAATACATTTTGCATACTTGATATACGTACATAATATTACGCTAATAGTAAAATTATTAATTTTCCCTAAAGAATCTGTCTTGCTTCTTGTAGATCAGGGTGTATCTCTTGTTCTTGATGAACATTTCCCATAACAAAAAGTTATTATCAATCTATCTTTTGGAAAATATCTAAATCTATTCTTTTAGATCTCACAACATCTTTCAACGGTACTCCGCAATGATCAGATATCTAGTAAATCTTTCTTCTGGTGTTACCAGTTGTGAAACGTCTCCCAAAGGCCATGGCCTTAAAAGAACCCTGAAAAAATTAAACTTAGTTCACTTTCCTATATATATTTAAACATATCCTAAATTAATAACAAATTATCAGTTTATTGTACAATTAATTTACCTGAATCTCCAATGAGGAAGAATAAATCTTCTGGGTTTCTTCTATAGATTATTTCCATTAAATTGCAAATGTTAGATTCATTCCAAATATAGTAATCATTGGTACTACAAGGAAATGTAGCATTCTTTTTCAAAAAAACAAATTGTATATCATTTTTAAGTTTGTAAAATACATATTACTGCTAGCTGTTTATAATTTAGGATTTATCAGAAAATTACTCAGATGGACAAGCTCATAATTCATTTAAATTTTATAGTAATTAGATCCACTCTGAAATAGCATCTTCTCTGTTTAAAGCATCTGGGTTTTTCTTCCTGACACTTACTCCAACTGACAATTCCTGACTGACTAGTTCCAGAAATACATTCAATCCAGTAATTTCGTGGTAGCTCCCAGTCACAAAAAATCTAAAAAACCTACAAATATTAATATTTTAATAAAATTATATTAATATGGGTACCTAAATGTAAAAAGGAAAATTAATATTAGCTTAACATCTTCCAAATTTTTTAATAGTAACTAAAGCAGGTAATATATTACAAATATGTATAATCCAACCAAGAAAAAAATGATTAATGACTTACTGATCTTGTATATGCTAACTTTATAGTTACAAAATATTATCATGACTTCTGGCAAAGATGATGTTGCCTTCTTTCAAGCCCTGAGAATTCTAGAAATTTCTATTACGAGATATCTTCACAGATCTTTACCAAACTGGTAAAATAAATTAAACGTAGTAGAATCCGCCAAATTTCACAAATATTTATGTTATAGGTACTTACCTAAACAGCCTTGCGAATTCCGAATCATTTAAATCTTGAAATCGAGGCAACCGTGGTACAAATCAACGATTATAATTTGCCACTTTTTTTCCCGCTAATCTGACATTCTTTGGTGCATCATGGTTCAAAATTACTTCCTCAATACCCATTTTATAAATGTATATTTGTAAACAAAAATATTTTATAAAGATTACAATATTTTATTTTCAAAACGATCTTGAATTTTCTTGAACTTCTATAACCTAAAAATAACGCATAATGACGGGAATGACAGTATCGTTCTCTTAAAATCTCGCCGTTCTCTTGGTTTGATGGATGTGACCATCGCTTAAAATTACCAGAATACAGTTTCTTAATTTTTCGTGAGAACCACGCCCACTTTCCATCAAGATGATCGTTCTCTCAAGAACGAGAATAGCTACCCAGTAGAAAAAGGTTTCTCACTATACAGGGTGTTCTGATAATGCGTCAGGATACTTGGAACGATAATTCTATATGGTAAAATAGTAGTAAGTCACATAACAAAAAGTCCTATTTCTTATTTTTAACATCTTGCGGTTGGTTTTTAACTTACTTAGTTAATATTTGGCACATATATTATGCCTGTGCCAAGAATCAACTTGATAAATTGAAAAATAACCCCTCAAAATGTAAAAAATTAGTAAACAAAATTAAACTTCGACAGGCTGTAACTCGATAATTATTGAGTTTTGGACTTTTTGTTAAGTTACTTACTATATTTATTTTACCTTGTAGAACATTTCTCCGAACACCCTGTAAATCTCAATTGCTTCTAGTATATATTTAAATAAATAAATAAATGTTCATTGACGGACCAGCCATTTACAAAAGAAAAAAATCAATACATTAGTATAATATAAAAATCCCTAGTATCACACGCATGAACAGAAACATACAACGAAACATTGAACAAATAATAAGATAATTAGTCAAATACAAAAATATATAAGCTTGAACATATACAATATAGATAAATAGAGTATAATATACTCCTACAAACACAAAAGTTAAAACAAAGAGGTATACAGAAAGTGGGCAAATATAAAATACATACACTAAAACAAGTTACCATCTATAGATAAAACGACTATATACATATATCACAGTGCATTCTTTATTTTCGAGCTCAATGAATTCAATGTATCATTAAAGAAATCGATATCATATTCAAATTTATTCGCCGTAATTGAAAAACGAGTAAGCGATGCTGATAAGCCATAGTTTGTTCTGTGATTTTCAAGTATCCCTCCTAGTTAAGCATCTACTCTATTAGAAAAGAGAATATCTTTTGTTTGTAAAACTGGCATATGAAAAAATATCTATGGCTGTTCGGTTATTTCGTGACACATATAAACATAAATTTTTTGCATATAACCTTAAGATATTTCCCTAATCACTGGAGAACCGTTTAAAACTTAAAATATTCGTTAAGTGTTTATTCGTGCCTACAAAATAAGTGCTTTCTCTAACAGTTACTTTACACTATTGATTTAGATAGTTTATTCAAATATTGTTGACTTGGTAAAATAACAGCTGCTAACGAGCTTAGAAGGTCGATCTGCAAAGCTAATGGAGATTTCTTGGTCGAAACTCTATCGGAAATGGCGTGTTTGTTACTTGTTTAAAGATAATTTCTACTGTTTCGAGGATACATAAAATTAAAGAATTATTATTTAAAAGATTTCGTTTTTTGAAAAAGATGCATATGCTATCATTCTCAGTGCTTCATTTGAAAATTAAACTTAAAAATAGTTTTCATACTTTCAAAAAGTGTGGAAATTTCCTGAAACCATACCTATAAAATTTTATAGCATTTTGGACCCTAATTTTATTAAGATAAGATAAGATAAGATAAGATAATATACAAATAGTACTTTTACAAGTCAAATAAATAAAATATTAAAATTTTGTCAATTAATTATTATCATTAATACAAATAAAACATTACACGATATTGATTCTTCCTTAAGAAGAAAGTTTTGGTAAAAAAAAAGCTAAAAGAAGCTGACAACAGACAAAAACAATACTACAGATTAAAATTAGATTCGAAATACTCCTCGAACGAAAAAAACGCGTTAAGCACAAGGTAGCTCTTGATTTGCTTTTTGTACTGATAGAAGTTAAGAGCTTTAACTCTAGCTGGCACGCAGTTGTAGAACTTTATTGCTAAATATCTTGAACCATTTCTGGATCTCTCAAGCCGGCCAAAGTCTGGTACAAGATTGCTGTTGTTTCTTGTTGGATAGTTGTGAATATCTTCGTGTGATCTGTATAGATCAAGATTTTGTTTAACGTACAACAAACACTGCATAATGTACACACAAGGTAGAGTTAAAATTTTTAAATTCTTAAACGAAATTCGACAGTCTTCTCTATAACCAAGCCCAGAGATAATACGAATGCATTTTCTCTGTTGTCCAAACGCCTTATCAGTATGACAAGAATGACCCCAGGAAAGAATAGCATAAGCCAAAAGAGAATGAAAGTTACTGTGATATGCTGTCAGAAGAGTTTCTTTGGAAGTTACCCGTACAAGACTCCTGAACAGGAACAGTTGTTGGGATAGTTTTTTTGAGAGATTAACAAGGTGTTGTTCCCAAGTTAATCCTGCATCTAGGTGTACTCCCAGAAATTTGACCTCCATTGCACATTGAGGCAGAAAGGACTGTACAATTTCACTGTTATTCCTTAGAGTAAAATTAATATTTTGTGATTTGGAGTTGTTCAAGGATAGGCGATTGACTCGAAACCATTGAAATAGTTCTCCTTCTGAAGTTTTGTAATCAAGACTGTCAATCTCTGAAGGGTGATAACTTATATAAAACGTTGTGTCGTCAGCAAACAAAACAGTATTGACTCCCTTGCCCTTACAGTATGCCAGGTCATTTATATAGATGAGGAATAAGATGGGACCTAATACCGACCCTTGAGGTACACCATACCTTAGGGATTGTTTTTTAGAATTACACTGCCCAAAGTGAACATACTGATCACGATCTGATAGATATGAATTAAGTAGTTGAATGGCATCAGCCTGGAAATTGTAGAATGGTAGTTTTTTTAGAAGAATGCTATGTGTAACGCAATCGAATGCCTTTGTGAGGTCTAAAAAGGATGCAAGAGTGTCGAGATACTTTTCAAAGCCCTGTAAAACATTACTAGTAAAGTGATCAATAGCTAAAGTTGTGGTCCTGTTCTTTCGGAATCCAAACTGGTTCAAGGCAAACAATTTGTTTGACTCAAAGTGATCATTAGCCTGATTTTTCAAAATTCGTTCATAAACTTTTGACAAGATTGGTAATAAAGATATGGGGCGATAATTATTGCAGTCATCAATGGAGCCCTTATTCTTGAAGAGGGGTACCACCTTTGCAGTTTTGAAAACTTTAGGAAATGTATTGCAAGCTATAGATTGATTTATCAATATTGTTAGGGGCTGAACTATTATATCCTTGATTTTTTTAATAATTTTTGTGTTAATTCCGTCAATATCTTTGCTGTTACTATTTTTTATTTCTGAAATGCTCTTGTCGACATCACTAAAACTAACTGATTGAAATTTAAAGGACGGGATGTTCTTCAGTGGCATAGATTTTATGTAATCTTCAAAAGGCTGTTGAGAACTTTCAAGTTTATTCATCACACATTCAGCAACTGAACAAAAGTGGTTATTAAAATCATTTGCATTTGGTTTTGAATTAGAGTCAGAGGTATTATTGTTGCTTTTATTATTAATAAGTTTCCACATAGCTTGTTGAGGGTTACTGGATTTTTTTATAAATTCATCATTAGCTTTAATTTTTGCAAGCCTAATTGATTTTCTGTAATTTTTTCTATATTCAATTATTGTACTCGTTGGCATGGTAATAGAATCTCTTTTATTTAACGCTATCATAAACTGAAGTCTATTACGCATCTCTTTTAAGTTATCATTGAACCAGTTTACTCCTTTATTGGGATAATTTTTATTGAATAGTCTTGATTTTTCTGGAAAAGAGATATTTATGCAATGTGTTAACGCGTCAATTAGCATTTTGAATTTGAGGTCAATATCCAAATTATCATCATTAACAAAATTAAAATTGTATTTGAGCATGCTTTGGTATAGATTGGAGAGGCCATCTTCTGTTATTGGCCTATAACATACTCTAGTTTGAAAATTTGTGGATGAATAGTTAGTCTGGAAAAAAATACCTGTGGTCTGAGATGTGCGTGAGATCTACTGGTTTTGCAATACCATCAATATTTGTGAAGATATTATCGAGACATCTATCACCACGAGTGTTAAATTTAACTTTTTTTTTGAGATTAAATGAGCGGAAAAAATTACACAGTTTTAGAGCTCTACTGTCTTTTTCATTAAAATGAACATTAAAATCCCCTGCTATGATAAGAGATTTGTGAACATCAATTTTTTTAAGAGTATTTGCCATTATGTTAAAGAACTTGTCTAAATCACCATCTGGTGTACGATATGCAGTGATAAGTTGCACATTTGAATTTTTTAACAAAATGCCTGCAATCTCGCAGTGCTGCTCAGCAGAGAGGCTTTCAATATTCAAAAGATCATAACTTAAGTCCTGTCTGACATAGATACCTACGCCTCCATGAGACATGACCGTCCTGCAAAATCCAGAAACCATCCTGTAGTTCTTAATAAAGACAGTGTTTAGCTCCTCCGGCACCAGCCAGTGCTCATTTATGCACAAACAATCTGCCGAAACGTCATCGAGTAGCACTTCCAAATCCAAAAAGGAATTACGTATAGACTGAGCATTATAGTGGACAATTTTTAAAGATTTAACAACTTTGAAATGTTCACTTGGAGACACTTTTTTTTGTGTTGAAGAAGTTGTCTCTACAAAACCTCGGGAGTCTTCAGTTAACCCTTCCTGGTAGACAGTGGGCGTTGGATGCGGAGAAAATGGTTGATGGTTGTCCCAACCGGCCACAAGTTAGTGGACATCACCGCCTCTTTGTTTTGTTGTGGAGCGCCCACTTTAAATGAGCTGTAGAAACGATCCTTTTTGGTGACCATTTTTTCACAGAAACAGTCTTCGTGCAACTCATATTTTTTAAGAAAGGCAATTATGTCGTCTGCTTTGGTTTCTGGAGCCAGCCCAGAAATAAATATCCATGCTTTGTTTCCTTTAGTTGCAACTTTTAGCAAGTCATCTGTGTTTTCACCTTTCTTTGGATTTGGTCGGGCATTCTGCTTTCTCTTCTTGTAGGAAACAGTTTGGAATCCATCGTTCTGTATTAAGGAATTCTGGGTGTGCCCTTCTGATTCATTTTTATTTTCTAAAGTCATTACTACATCTAATATAGGGGTATTACCAAAATCTGTTTGACCTTTCGTAATGTTTGCGATATTAGCTAAGTATTTTTTAATCAAATAAGTTTCTAAATAATTGATGTTTTTCTCTTTGGATCTTTTTATAGTAAAGGGTGTTTTTTATAGAGGTATAGAACTTTTAAATGGAATAAAACAAAGATGAATTTTTTAAATTGACGTGAAATTTACTTTATTCGAAAGATAACCTACTGGCATTATAATTTAAATATGACTTCTGGCATATGACCGCCACGACTGGCTCGGACGTAGTCTAATCTGAAGGTCCAATTTTCGATGACTTTTTTCAACATTTGTGGCCGTATATCGGCAATAACGCGGCGAATGTTGTCCTCCAAGTGATCAATCGTTTCGGGCTTATCGGCGTAGACTAGCGACTTCACATATCCCCACAGAAATAGTCTAGCAGCGTTAAGTCGCACGATCTTGGAGGCCAATTCACGGGTCCGAAACGTGAAACTATGCGGTTACCAAACGTTTCCTTCAATAAATCAATTATGGCACGAGCTGTGTGACATGTTGCGCCGTCTTATTGAAACCACAGCTCCTGCACATCATGGTTGTTCAATTGATGAACGAAAAAGTCAGTAATCATGGCTCTATAGCGGTCACCATTGACTGTAACGTTCTGACCAGCATCGTTTTTAAAGGAGTACGGATCAGTGATTCCACCAGCCCATAAAGCACACCAAACAGTCAGTTTTTCTGGATGTAACGGTGTCTCAACATACACTTGAGGATTATCATCACTCCAAATACGGCAGTTTTGTTTATTGACGTATCCATTCAAACAAAAGTGAGCTTCATCGCTAAACAAAATTCGCTTATGAAAATCGGGATCAACGGCAATCTTGTTTTGGGCCCATTCACCGAATCTACGCCTTGCTAGGTGATCGTGTAGCTTCAATTCTTGCACGAGTTGGATTTTGTAAGCACGCAAACCAAGATCTTTCCGCAAAATCTTCCATAAAGTGAACGGACACATATCCAATTCCTGTGCACGATGGCGGATAGACTGATTCGGCTTCCTCTACGCTACGCTCTACAACAGCAATGACTTCTTCCGTACGCACTGTACGACGTCTCTGCGGATGCGTATTATAATTAAGAGTAAACGTGGTGCGAAAACGTTCCATAGTTAATCGAATTAATTGCTCTGATCGACGATTATGTTGACCAAAAAATGGACGTAATGCGCGATAAGTATTTCGAACAGAACCACGATTTTCAAAATAAATTTACACAATTTGGAAGCGTTGTTCAGGCGTCAGTCTTGACAGCTGACAAAATGGTCGCCAGTTAAAAAAGCGTTGCCAACTTAAAGTTCTATACCTCTATAAAAAACACCCTTTATTAGCACAGTGAGGAGATTCGATCAAAAACGTCTTGTTTTGTATCTTAAAAACTTCTTCACGAATGTAATTTTTTTGAGTAGGAATACCCTCCGCATAGTCCATATTTGTCCCCATCTGACCTTTTGTTAATTAATTTTTTTTAAAAAGCACCATTTTTCGAATAATAACCAGAATATTGATGCCTATGTTGATACAATGAAGTCGTTTTATCATTATTAAAAAGAAAGCTTTTCAGTGGCCCCTCGTAATAAACTCTGCGTTGTTTCAACAAACCATGTATTTAAATTCAGCAATGCTCTTCGCTGTGTAAATATTACGCGTTGAATAATGGACAAATTCTAATTGGTCGACGAGTGGCTTTCGAGTGCTTTTAAAACCGTTGAAGGGGTCTGCGGGTCGTGTTGTCAGAGCGGAATTGATTTTGTCGTAGTCAAGTGGACGAATGACTCTACACAGAGCCAATGTTTGTGGTCATTGTCGAGCACTTTCAATACGTAACTAATGGAATGGAAGATATTTGAAGGCTTAGTGCAGTTTTACGCACATAACGATATTATCGTTATCGGTATCAGTATCGGAGTGCACCAAAAGTAGGTAAATCGATAATATAATCAAGTGAGATACCGCGTTTTTTATAAATTTTAAATTAATATCACTTTCCTAAATCTAATCCGAATTTAAAATGCTTTTTTGCGTTAAATCGAAAATTATTTTGATTTGACGTTAAAATTCTAGAGGCTTGTTCTCTAAAATGTTTTTATTTTGTACTGTGTGGTTCGCACTGTCGATGCAATTTTGGGATCGGGATTACCAGTTGAAAAATCGATTTTTTAATGATCGATTATTTTGAACTGTAAAATAATCGATAAATAAAGAATCGATTTTAGTAAAAAAAATAATCGATTTTTCAAAAAAAAAATGATTTTTTTAAAAAGTTTGAAGGGAACGCCCAAATAATTACACAGTTTTATTGAAAAAATATTATTTGAGATCTAATGAATAATTTAAAATTGTAACAACATCTTCGAGTCTGAAAGAAAAATCACCGCAATTCCTTTGGTAAAGAATTCAAAAATAACACTAGTTTACAGTACATCTGTTGCCGAAGAAATTTTAGCTGTTGTTGACTACATATGATATGCTAATTTCAAATATATGAGTAGAATTTTTTTATCAGCTCTAGTTTCTGAGTTTCAGCTATGTAGGTATAAAAGAGAAAAAAAGATATATAATTTATTACAAATCAAGTTAATGAGTTCTAAAAAACTTCGTTTTAAAGCTCTTCCCTGATGTGTAGACTTAGGAAAATGACGTGTCAGAGACCAACAATAGTCAGAGATCATATTCGTGTCCCAGAAACCCTGATAGCGCTCTTCCATGATCTTGATGCATATGCTCTCCCTGCTCTTCGCTCATATCTCCTAAATTTTCCGGAAACCTGTCTAGGTGACTATGGAGGAAGTGGAGTTTTATGCTCATATTGCACCTCAAATTTTTTAATTGTTACAGAAGGTCTTCTAAAAGTTCAATATAATTTTCTGATTTTTTATTTCCAAAAAAATTCTGTATCACAGAGTCATAGAATTTCTAAATTGAGTATCTTTCGTAAGTTTTCTAATTTGGGGGCCATCAAAAATACCTGCTTTAATCTTTTCCATAGTGAGCTGAGGAAATTTTTGACAAATGTAAGAAAATCAGTCCCCGTCTTTATCTAAAGATTTAACAAACTGTTTCATGATGCCCAATTTTATATGTGATGGTGGAAGGATAATTTTGTCACGAGCTACTAGTGAATTCTTGACTATATTTTGCTTTTCAGGCTTCATATTTTTTCTCAAGGCCAGATTTTTCTTACCCAATGCCCTTGTTTAGCTCTACTGTCCCAAAGACATATAAAACAAGGAAACTTAGTGTAACCATTTTGTTGATCGAGAAGAATATTCACCATTTTTAAATCAACACAAATTTGCCACATATGGTATTGTACGTATTTTATTTAAGATTAGCGAGATTATATTCTTCCTTTAACTTTATACTGTGGGTAATAGGTACCCCAGCGTATTTATTTCCATTATGTAATAGAATACATTTTAGGCTACGTTTTGAGCTGTGAATGAATAAACACCGGTCGTTTGGTTCATATTGTTTCAAACCCATTTTTATCAACAATTTTTTAATGTCTGAACAAAAGGTAATACCATTTTCTTCGGAAAAATAACGCCGTAATTCTTTATCTCTTTCACGATAAAAAGTTATTTTAGTATTTGAGGAAATTAAATTTTTTTCTTTCAGTCTTGATGCCAACAATTCTAAAGCTTGTTTAAAAAGATTTAAATCTCTCACAAGATCATCTAACTCATTTTGGGAAAAGCATTTTGGCTCATTTGATATACTTTGAAAATCAACATCATTTTGTGATGAGCTTGGTCCTTCCTTGTCTTGTTCTAAGGGTTCAGATATATTTTTAAGCACTGAAAAGTCAGGTGAACACAACTTGTACTTGGGTACTGCCATTTAGCTCGATTTTTAGTGTTTAGATCATTTACGTTCACGCTAAAAAAGTAACAGTCTTCGAGATGATTTTGTGGTTCTCGACAAATAGTCGGTGTTCCAAATTTAAAGGCACTTCTTTTACCACTTTTCCATAATCTTAAATATTCCACACATGATTTACAAACACAATTAGGAGCCCAAGACTTTTCATTTTTATCTAAGAGCATCTCACAATACTCAAAATAGGTATTTTTCATCAACTCTGATATAACTTTTCTACAATTGTTAAACACACTTTAGTAGCGTGAACGTAAATGGTCTAAACACTAAAAATCGGGCTAAATGGCAGTACCCAAGTACTAGTTGTGTTCAGCGTCCATAGCACCATTCACTTGAAGGAATAATAGTTTTTATTAGGGATGGGAGTAATTTTATTGATATTTTATTATAATTTATCTAAGTTAATTTATTAGGGTGGATTCAAAATTGGGTTTTTTAAAATCATTTTCAGAAGTTAATGAATTTAAAGTTTCAAAGTAACTGAATAGTAAGTTTTTAAAAAATGTTATGTTTATTCTAGAATACAGAGTGGTCCAAAAAATTCACTATTTGCTCTAAAAGTAGGCCTACTACCTCTTGCACTAATTGACTTATGAAACTTCATGGTTCAATTTAGTATAAAGTGTGTCCTATTTTTTGTAACTAGGCTATGTCGATGTAGTATCACTCCATTTGAAATATTTGTTTTGCTTACCCTTTGGAACGATCTGCCGTCCATCGTGCAGGACACTATCAAATTTAGATCTTTTTAAGTTTTTTTTTTTTTTTTTAATTTAACTAACATCTTTTCTAACGTCATGGAAAGCCAATACCTTCCTGACAATTTGGCAACAAAATTTTTACCAATTAAAATTTTTCATGTATAGTCGCATTTCTGTCAGATATATGAATATTTCCAGAAAAAAATATTTCCAGAATCTCCTGCAGTTGTGTGTTTGTGTTTTTTTCAAATGCTGCTGTCTATATGATCAAATCAGGAAAAACCCTCTCAAGTATTTTATCCCAATTTGATTCATGTGACGTGCTTTGCTTACGGGGTACATCATCTCTCTGTAGAAATACGATCTACGTTTGGGAATGTAAATAAACTGATCTCATCTACAAAAAAATGTTTCTTAAGGTACCTGCTCGCATCAAGGGAAATTACCAAATTTGCCTTTATCTCCTGAACCAGTGGTAACTTATTGGGATGCGTGGGTCGAAGCTGTATTGTTTTACCATGAATATTTCGAAGCCATCAGAGGTGTAGTAGAGGACTTCGATAATGCAGAGATTTTGGCAGTTTGTCAGTGCAAAGAGGCATAAACCCTCGTTGCTGGAGGTATTACCGAGCAAACTTAAAGAAAAGTTTGAAAACATTTTGAACAATAACACAGGCTTTGAAACTTTTTGTCAAATCAGTAGTTTTAATAATGGGTCTGGTGAACTTTTGCCAGAAATAATAAGTGCCAATATAGCACCGAAATTAAAATACTGCCCAGTTACTTCAATTGATGTAAAATGGTACTTTTCTGCTTATAAAAATGTTTTGAGCAATCGAAGACACAATTTTACTACGGAACATTTGGAACAGTACGTAATTGTTTCTGTTAATAATAGCAAAATGTTTGAAATTTGTGAACGATACTTTTATCCGATATTATTAGTAAATAAAATTGATCATAAAAATTACTGATTGTATGTTGTTTTAGAAGTAAAATAAATACTAACTACTATGTTTTTTTTTAAACTTTATGTTGCATATTTTGACAGTTTTAATGCATATTTTATACATATTTGCCTCCATATTTCGAGTACGTTATGTTGAATATAATCCTGTCTCTAGTTATTAGCATAGAAAAAATCTTTGCTCTGCAGGCAAATATTAAAATATCAGAGATCGGAGGACCACCATAACTTTAAGACATAAATTTTCTTTCTTTTACCTTTCGACGTTAAAGAAATCATAAAAAAACTAATCAAAATTTTTCTTTTCGAACTGTTATTATAATACCCACCTAACGGCATCAAAACTGAACCCAGGAATTTTATTAAAGAAATTTTAACATCAAGTAGGTAGAGAAAGGTTAAAATTTGATTTGGGACTTTTCTGACAATTCGCAAATTACCGAAGGGTTCAGATTTAATTTGGGCCAAAAAAGCCGAGCTAGCACTTCGGCAAATCGCCGTTTGCGGCATCACTGTCGATCTTTTCAATTTATTTCATTCCGACTCGTTGACTGCACGTTCGGAAAGAGCACTTCTCCAGATTTTCTATCATTTTGCGTAATTAATTCGGTGTAATCTGGCGAGGGAATTGGTAGGTGGATATTTGAAAAGAATAATCTCCAATTGATTTAGAATTTATATCAGAAAAAACTATATTGTGTATGTAAACAATTTTTTTTTCTAATTTATCAAAATTTTTAAGTGTATACGTGTTAATTTTAAAAAAGATAGATAAAATATTTATCATTTAAACACACATACAGAGAGTCGAAATAAAACTTATAACATTAGGCAATTTAAACTAATGCCATTGAAAATTGAAAATATATATAATGATATATTTATCCGCAAAATACTATTATTTAAAAACATTTGCTTGCAAGATTCAAAGCTCAAAGAATTAAAAAACAAATTAGTATCCCCAATCGATAGGCAGTAACAATAAATAATAAGTCTACTGAATGCAGCAACACTTATTTCACTATGCTGGCCTATAGATACACACCTTATTGCTTTAATACTTCTAACTGTGATACAATGATATATTACAAAGGCGCTAGATCTCTCCAAGAGGTGGCGTCTTTATTTACCCACCCCTACCCTCTAGCATTGGGGTTAGCTTGGCATTTTGCTCACTGGTGCTGCCACTAGCCTTCAGCTCTTCTCTGCTACATTTATCTTACACCTCTCTGGGTGGTCTAGCGCCCTTTTGAAATACCATCGGAGATTGCATACTATACAAAATACTTCAGTATTACTACTAATAAATTAATTAAACTAAAAGTTGGGAACATCGGGATACATCCAGGAAGCAAATACATAATAAAATATATTAAATTTCACGATAAACAGAAAGGTTACGCTCAAAATTAAGTTTCACTATTATAACAATACTAAATAAGGCGTTTACAAGATAACAGCTATCGAAGTTAAGAAAAATTTTCGGTAATTAAGAACAAATAGTGATAATCGGCACCGAAAATCTTCAAAATAAATGTTAATAATAATCTAAAGTGTTTAATTTTAATTCTAAATGAGAACTAGAATAACATAACGGTTGGTTTTAAATTATGCTTAAATTTTACTTGGGAAAAATCAATTCTGAGCTGAAATTTTTAAAAATTTACAAAACCAAACAGGATTGTTATATTAACTGTTAATTTAATGTTCCTTACCCGATGTCTTTGGGGTCTAGACTAATTCCTTCGTTGACACGTGCAAATTCCTCAAAATCACTGTCTCTAGGTTTATCCCAGTAAAAAAAACATAACTGCCTACCAGGCAAAAGATACGACACTTCAAAACCCATCAAGATTACCAGGATAATTTACGACTTTCCATCTCAGAATCACAAAAATTTGACAAAAAAAATTGTAGTGGAAGTTTGCAGCTGCTTCGGCCGAATCAAACCAGGAAAAAGTCTAAAAAATCAAGGCAAAATGACCTCCATATAAAACCATGACCCAGCTTGCGTACTAATCGACTTCCGTTAGGCGCGTTCAATAGCCACGTGTGAAAAAAGTTACAGCTCAAAAAGAATAACACTGGGTAACAACAGTAGGCTGAAAGGCATTTGTTAGTTAAGCCAATTCCGTTAGTCATTAGCATTTTTCTCTCAAAATTTGTTAATCTTCCTTTAACCTGTTTTTCAATTATTTTTAGAAAAAGTAGGCAGGAGAGATATTGAGCGAAAGTTTGTCGGTTGACTCCGATCTCCACCCTTGTATAATGGTATTACTGTAGCTGTTTTAAACATGATGGAAATATATCATTTAAAAAAGAATGGTTTACAGCTCTAGCTGTTGTTCAGCAAGATGCTGCAGTAATCTCTCATAATTTTTGCTGAAATTGATTTGGTAAAATCCAAGATGGCGCTTATAATACGGTGGACAAAAAAATAATATTGTTCGATTTCTTCCAAAATTGGTTGGACAGATTTTTGGAGTTGTTGATTATGAATCTAAAATTGATGTAACGTACCACCCGTAGATTGCCACTTTGAATTTATTTCCTTAACATTCATTATGATGAATCTAATATCAAGAAACCATAAATCTAACATTTACTGATTTTTTTTTGGAAGGTTTTCAGGCTTGTAAATTATTGTCTTAAAATTTAATATATGTAACAAGAAAAAAGATACGTTTCCCAACTTAATTTATTAAAATTCAGTATAAGAGATTTCATATTTTTTGTTCATTTCTTTTAAATTTGGTATTTCAAGAATACATAAGATCATAAAATTTTCCACAAAAATAAATATGATAAATATCCTAGTAGTTATTTTCAAATTCGAGAAATACATATTAATATATTACGAAAAACTACCCGCAACCGAATATACATGGAATTCCATTCAAATGTAGCAGTAAGTTCAACATCGATAAAAAAATACCTAAGCACAGTGTAGTGAAATACCAAAACAGGACAAAATAATGGTCATCTTGAAAAATACGAGAAAAATTCATTGAACGTGTATCTAATGGAATGCTTTTCCTCAAGGAATCCCTGGGAAATACTGAAGAAAAATGTTATTGTGTTGCACATAACGACACTATTTGCAAAATAAGGTTAAATTAACTGAATTAGCCATAGTGAACTTATGCGGAGAATTGAACCGTGACAACTGCATTGTTTAAGCATTTTTCTATCGGACTTGGTGATCCTCTTGGCTAGTGTGCGTTCTAGCAAAGAATAATATAAAACGATGTTCTGGGAAGGTTACAATTAAAGTCAAAGAAAATCCAACCCAGTGCTTAAACACTTAAAATCAACATTGTCATTTGATATTAATAGCTCTACTTTTACTTTATTGTCGATTAAGTTTATCCACAAATTGACGTAATTACAAAATAAACTGATATTTTTTTGTTAGTATTTAATCTTCAACCAAATCTAAGCTTATTTACTTTCACAGTCGCTTCTATTTTTTATTACTTTATTTCCCACAAGAAAAAACTAATGAAATTACAAAATGAGAAAAAGGTATTTTTTGCAATTTTGTGGCTGAAAGCAGATTAAGTAGGGTGTAAAAATTGGGCCGTTGATGTCGCTGTAATATTAGGCAGCGTGTTAACAGGAAATGATACGCATTTGGGAATTTCGAAAGGCTTAGTTTATTAAATTTTACACTTGGTGACAACACGATGTTCAGTGTTTCAGATTTAAATGTAATTTAAATAATATTAGAGATTTATTTCAGGTGCTTTATTTTGTTAAATTACGTAATTTGACTTTGTGAAAGAAACCTAAAAATTTCACTCGAATTATAATCTACAAGGTATCAGGGAAAGGCTCTTGTAAATTTAACCAATTATTCTGGCACAAAAAAAAATAGAGAAATATTAAAGTAGCATACGCCAAACCGTGGGTGTAATTTAGTCACCCCGGTATGATTATTATTATTATTGAATGTCAAATCGCAAGAAATAGTGACAATTCTGTAGGGTTCGATTGTCTTATTTTCGCCACACCTCATCAGATGGCCAACTAATAACAAAACTTAAAAGCTGTATAGCATTTTTACAATAGAAAAATGTTGAATTGCCAATATTTTAGAAACTACAAATTTTTGAAATAGATAATCTTATACAAAGTTACCATTATTTTTCATGCTTATTATGATAAAATTAAAAAAATTGACTTTTGACCATTTTTTTAAATATAATGTTTATTCTTCTTTTTTGACCACTCTGTACTAATAATTTTCAAAATATCATAAAAAGACTACTAAAGTCGATTTTCATCTACAAGAAAACTAACCCAAATTAAATAATAAAGACTTACTTATAGGAAAAATTTATAGTTAAGTTTTGGTCCGCAAACGTCATTTGTGACATAAAAATTTAAATATGTCCAAAACGGTGAAACTGAATTTTACATAGAAATCAAAAATGCAATAATATATGGAATGTTCCATTTAAAATAAGCAAGTTGACATCTACTTCCGGTATAACTGGAAGTGCAGCCATCTTGAAAACAGTTTTAGCCGGCTGTCCCCCATGCATGTTAGTAAACTGTTTCAGATTCTTCCTAATTATAGTTTTCCCACAATCGATGGATAAAATTCCCGAAGAATCACCCTGTATATATCTATATCTATATATATATATATATATATATATATATATATATATATATATATATATGTATATATATATATATATATATATATATATATATATATATATATATATATATATATATTGATAAAAGCAATAAAACTTTAAAGAATATAGAACCTAAACCCAAGAAAAGACAAAATAAGGAAAAATGATATAATCTATGGTTCAAGAATCAAGAAAATAAATATTAATAGTTTGGGTTGAAGCTACTAAAAACAACATCCATTATGACATTTTATGAAGAAATAGAAAAATCACATGGGCCGCACGTAGTAATGCATCTTAAAGAATTATCAAAATCATACACTAAATTTGCCGCTCAAAAAAATAGAACATTTAGATCTATTTCCAACGTTTTTAAACTTGAATGTTTCTCATATTTGTTTTACAGGTACGTACCTTGAAAATAAATTTAATCATATCATTATGAAAGCTAATTATAGTATTTTAAACTTATCAATTACACAGGCAACCAAAGCAATTAGTTTTTTGAATACATCCATTAGAGAAAACATTAAAACAACTGAGAGATACTTAACAAATAATATATTAGATAGGTTCTTATTGTTAGAAAATAACAAGTTTGAGAAATTGCATAGAAAAATTAAAAAAAGACACCAAAAAAAATTAAACCAATTATTTAAAAAGCGTGAGATCTGTAAGGAAACAAACAGCGATAGATCCAAATGGATCGACAATATATCTGATACCCCGATACCGTCTGAAGTTAATGAAGTTTTATCATATGGTCCAAATTTATCATTAGATGTTACAAAAGAAAAATATATCCCAATAACCGAAAATATAGCCTCAATTGAATCTGTTATTAGCAATGAGTCAGATGACAAGAAGGACACAATTAGAGCTGAAGTAACTAATGTTTTAACTAATCATAAAATCAAAATAAGACACCAAACAATAAAAAGTAACAGCCTCCAAAAAAATTTAAAAAAGAAATTGAATCGAACAAAAAAATTTATCAAAGACAATCCTCAAATCATTGTTCTAAGGCCTGATAAAGAAATAAAACTATAAAGAATATAGAACCTAAACCCAAGAAAAGACAAACTAAGGAAAAATTATATATATATATATATATATATATATATATATATATATATATATATATATATATATATATATGAAGTAAAATGCGAACAGTAAATGCAAACTTCTCTCCATCATATCTTTTTGTGTTAGAGGTTGCACAGTTAGAATAAATTGTTATAAAACTCAATTTATCCTAATCCACCACCATCGAGATGATGGCCTACCTGTACCACCATACCGAGAAGAAAGTCAAAACTTACCCTCCCCGCCACAATGTTACGGCAGAGATACATGTTTCGTCTCTACTAGACTCATCAGGGTACCGACATACACCTGGCTGTGCAAAGGACAGATCGGAAGGAAGCATGCAAATACTGAACGCGGCTTCTCCGACCTCCCGCCGGATGGCGTGTATATGTTTATGCGGATTTCACGGATTCCTCCGTGTGAGATGCAATAGCAGTGGATATATCCACATTATACCGTTATAGTACTGAAATCACATTCAGTAAACTATATGCAGCTCCGCGTATGTTCGCATTTTACTTCATTCATACGCGAAGCTGCATATAGTTGTACGTTTGCTGAATGTGATTTCAGTACTACAACGGCATAATGTGGATATATCCACTGCTATTGCATCTCACACGGAGGAATCCGTGAAATCCGCATAAACATATATATATATATATATATATATATATATATATATATATATATATATATATATATATATATATATATATTCTAATTATTAATCCAAAGTACAAGAAGTAGTTTTATTTATTTTAATTATAGGTAGAAGAGAACACCTAAAAAATACAAAACAAGACTAAACAAAGTGCCACAAACCTAATTAAGACACCTAATTAAAATAAGGAACTCCATCTCCGAGAAAGTACTTGATAAAACAATTCCTCTCAGCCGTGTTTTAAATTAAAATGGTTTGTTTGTTTTTGTTGTAATGAAAATTAAAACAAGTTGTGTGCTCGAGTTGAGAGAGATTAACGGCGTGTACTAAGCATTCTTGTTTAAACGTAATTTTCTTGGATATTATGGTATTCATATTTATTTTGGAAGGAAGAATTCGTCCTGGGTAGATTCAATTGTCTGTATTTGGAATTGGATTTCTTCATCACATGCAATGTTTTAGTTGATTTCGCATACGCTTGTGGTATAGCATTATCGTGCATTAATACTATTTTTTTGTATCCAATGTGACTCTCAGATGTTTTTGTTATAAAAGTCACCAGTTATTTATCCAGAGACTTCCATCAATTGGATGTACCCTTCCAAAGTGTTATGCCTCTGCCTTTAAAACGCTCTTTATGAAAATGCAGCTGGTGTACCATTCGCTAATTCTTCAACCAACGGAATTTCATCAATTTAATCGTCGAGTTTTGTGGTTTTGAAGAAGATGTAAACTTTGGCAGACCATTTTGGCTTTAAACGTGCTTTTTTTAATCTTCGTCTGACTGTTTTTTAGTAGATGTGGTTTAAGTATCAACTAACGGTTACCAGTAACTGTTGTACACCCCTTGTGCCTCTTTACGAGTATTCATATGAAATTTCGTGTCCGTATTTTTAAAATATTTCATGCAATATATCTGCTGTTAATGGCTTATTACTTTTATTATACCTATAGCTACAGGCTAGTTGTAATATGATGTAAAGCCACATGTTAATTAAAATAATATCTAATAACTTTAGGAAAACATGGTTTAAAAAAAGCTCCTGCCAAACAATGTCCTTCTTTATACCCAATATAGGACAGAATGAATATAAACTTTAGAAATGCTTAACGATGTCTTTTACGAGGAAAAATAAACAATAATTCATTATTGGCAAACAATGACTCTCTTAAAAATACAACTGTCCATAAAAGCCATTGAAACCGATGTTAAACATTGTAGTAAAACAAATAAAAGAATAAGCCTGCCTATAAATACTGTGTTTTGTGCATGTTAAGCTCGTATTAAGAATGAGGACAAAGGTTTTGGCTGTTACATTTGTTGATTGTTAGAATAAAAAATGAGAAATAATATTTCGGTAATTTTTAAATTAGGAAATCGGTTGAAGAAAAAAATTAATATTTTACTACGCAATATTCTAAACTTTATATACTCGGAATGGTTTAAATATATATATATATATATATATATATATATATATATATATATATATATATATATATATATATATATATATATAATTTCCAATTCGAATTCTAATTACATTTTATTTTCAGAGTTACGTAAGCTATGTAAGTGCACATATAAATACAATTATTAAAACCATCTATCTGGCATTGAAGACTCTATAAAGTCTGATAGTAGGTTTTTCTGGAGGTATGTTAATGCCAAGAATATGAAATTTTCTCCTCCTAGTAGTATGTCACATAATAATATTAGAGCGGAAGACTCAACCGCTATAGCAGAGCTCTTTAGAGCTTTTTTCTCCACAGTCTATACGCATGAGCATTGTGAGACCCGTACCTTTAATTACATGAAAACTGTAAACCTTAGTTTTCTTCAAATTGAGCCGGTGGACGTGTTTAATGCAATAGATCACTTGAACAGTAAATTGGGTATCGGACCCGACGGGATACCAGTCGTATTTGTTAAGAATTGTCAGGGTGTTTTGTCTGCAGTGTTGGCTCAGATTTTTAATATCTCTTTATCAACGGGTGTTTTCCCACAAATATGGAAAACTACTTACATTACGCCAATCCATAAGAATGGAAACAGAGCTAACGTCGAAAATTATCGTGGAATTTCGAAATTTTCACTATTTAGTAAGATTTTTGAGGGTATTGTTTACCAAAAGATGTGTCCTCTTTTTAGGCATGTGTTAGCAACTTCACAGCATGGCTTTATGGCAGGTCGATCGACTACTACTAATCTGCTTGTTTATGAGCAGTACTTGGTGGAGGCTTTGAAGGGGAGGTGTCAAGTAGATGCTATTTACACTGACTTCTCCAAGGCTTTCGACAAGGTTAACCATCAACTTCTTATTTACAAGCTAGAAGGCTTGGGCATCCATGGATCATTTCTACAATGGTTAAATAGTTACCAGTCTGGTAGAGTACAGCGAGTAAAAATTAATAACTGTGAATCATCTGATATATGTGTTACCTCTGGTGTTCCTCAGGGTGCTCACCTCGCTCCACTCCTTTTTAACTGCTTTATTAACGATATTGAGGACATCATAACTTTCAGTAGATGTCTTCTTTATGCAGATGAATTAAAGATATTTCGTTTTGTCGGGAGTAGCAACGATTGCGAGGGCATTCAGCAGGATCTAGCTCGATTCTCTGAATGGTATAAGTTAAATTTTATGTTAATAAATGCTCAATTATAAGTTTTTATCGTAAAAGGGATTGGATAACGTTTGATTACTTTCTTGATAATAACATAATTAATCGCATTGAATGTGTGAAGGATCTGGGTGTTACATTTGATTGGGCCCTTTGCTTCAACACACATATTGTGAAGAGGAGTTTGAAGTTGCTCGGGTTTGTGAAGAGAATGCTTACAGATTTTAATAGTGTAGACTGTTTTAAAGTGATATACTGCTCTGTAGTTCGATCAATCTTAGAATATGCGTCCAAAGTTTGGTTACCTCATTATTTTACATACAAAGAAAAAGTGGAAAGAGTACAAAAAAAGTTTTTAAGTTTCATTGCCTTTAGATTTGACTAAGATTGTTTATGTCAGTTCTGTTATTTACTGTATGAGTTTCCTTTTTGATGCCTA
The DNA here is from genome assembly GCA_034092305.1 of Diaprepes abbreviatus. Lineage (NCBI taxonomy): Eukaryota > Metazoa > Arthropoda > Insecta > Coleoptera > Curculionidae > Diaprepes > Diaprepes abbreviatus. Next base: position 5,507,630 of record JASJET010000039.1, read on the forward strand.
TCATTTCCTTTATTATTAATTTTTGATAATTTTTGTCTTTATCGACTATTTTAGTATCTCCAAAGTTAAAAGAGTGCTTTTCATTTTTTTTTTCATGTTTTATCAATGCTATAGTACCGTTTTTGGTATATTTATGTCCATTTAGTCGATTTTTCAATAACTGGCTTGTCATTTCTATATATTTTTTTTGGCAGTTTTTATAGTTGGTATTTTGCTTTTCAGTTTGGTAAAGATTGAATTTAGTTGGTTGTAACTCTTGTGGTATGTAACAATATTGTGTTTTTTTAATATGTATTTTAATTTTTCTGAAAGATCTGTTGTATAAGATAATGCTATGTATTGCTTTTGTGTTTCCCGTTGTGAATCATCCCATTTTTGGTTCTTAAGTTGTTATAGTGTTCGTATGTTCTTTTTTTAATGGCTCTGTCAACCAAGCTCATGATTACATTTCTTCTTTGGTTTTTTCAATGACTTGAAAAGTTGTTCAGATACCTTCCCCACCAGGTTGGTTTCGTATACCACTGTGTTAGAATTTTATCATTTTTGCGTATTAGAGCCATATCTAGGAAGGGTGACGGTTTTATACAACATTGTTGGTTTGTGTTATTCTTGTGTTATTGAGTGAGCCATCGAGATGCCGCCACTGCGTCTTATTAACTATTTTTCAACCGTGAAATCTGTTTATAGAACACATATGCGAAATGATGGTTTGTACCAAATACAGTGACCTGTTAATTCCATGTTAAATACAGGGTTTTTCATTTAAGAAAGTTATCCGGCTTTAATGATAAGAAAAGTCATATGTAAGTTTTTATCAACCCTGTAAAATTTTTTGAAATCATTTTTATTTTACAATAAATTGTAATAATGTTACTTAAAAACCAATCCAATTTAAAACATCGAGCTTGAATAGGCAAGACAAGCACGCACTATCAAAATATGCAATAATATACAAACCATTCCATTTAAATTTTGACCACTTTGGTGTGAAACTTTTTTTAAGCCACCCTGTAAAACGGGCGTAGTGTTTCACATCTGTCCGTTGATTAAGTTTGTTTTGGGAACTGGCAAAAATTCATTTGACTTTCTCTTTTAATGGAAATTAATAACTAAATTAGAATTTCTGTAAACCTATTAATAAAAAAAATTTCCTCTATGATGCGGACTTTATTCCTGACACTGTATACTTGTCTATTAATAGAAATACGCGTATTGCGTAAATTATTTATTATTTTTACCATTTCTCTTGCTATTTTTAAATGGGTAGGAGGTTGTTAATTCGACCTGTATCAGTCCCTTGAACACAAAAAAAACTATATATTTTTTCTTAATAAATGAAACGTTGAGTTATTATTTCACAAACTACTAAACTTAGGTATCAAAAAATTATCTTGTTTAGTGGTTTCAGTGAAAATCAAAAGAATAATGGAATTATCTTAAATATTTTAAGAAACAGAAATAGGTAAAGAATTACGACATTAAATAACGGACAAGGATATGATTAAATAAAAAAAACTGTAAATATTTTATGATCTATATTCTTTCATGAGAATTTAAATACCAGTTATTTTTTTTATCCAGTTACGATATTCAGGATTGGTCAAGCGACCATAAGCACTTGGAGTTCCTCCACAGGGTACATAAGCCCATGACATGATTCCATATTGGGTGCCATTTACGACAAAGGCACCTCCAGTGTCTCCCTGCAAAAATTGTTAATTTTCTAATAATTTGTATTATTTGTGTTTTATTTAATTTTTCACTTTCACCCATATATGTCATATTCTTTATCTCCAACTTTACATGTTGTTTCTTCCGATAAAACACAATTAAGCCCTATTTTTTCAACAAAATAGATTCAGAAATATGCGAATTTTCAATTAAAAAAACCGAGAAAAATTTATTTGTCAGTCTGAACGATTTCCCTTAATTTCATACTTTTTTTTTTGGGTAAACAATGGGAAGAGAGAAAGCGATTTAATTACTAAATCAGCGATTCTCGTTTTGTGGGGCGCACCCCCTTGGAAAGACGCCTTGTAACAAGAGGGGGAGAATTATTGGAACTAAAACAAATAATGTAAAAAGCATTCCAATGGTCGAATAATAAAAACGACCAGTTTACATCTAACAGGCTTCTTGGCGTTGTGAAAATAATTATATTTAATTGTTTAGCACTTAAACTGAAATTAGTTCATAATGTAAAGAACTAACATTTTTTCTGGGACACTCGATCATCCAGCAATTGGACATCATTTTTAGGTAATATAGGCCTGCAGGAACAAAATGTATACTTTTTCTTCAGTTGATTAGGTGTCGTTTTTGGGTTATTAACAATTAAAGGTCAAAAATGCATATTTTTGCACATATTTTTCAAATTAAAATTGAAGTGTTTTTTTTAAACAAAATGAGATAACCATCTTGTAGAGAATTAAAAAACCTTTAAAATAGCTTTTTGCAGATATGAATATCTTTATTTTTTGCTTAGAAAAGTGCAAGAGAAAAATTGGGATATCTTTTAATTAATAATAACTATTGCAAAAATCAACCTATGACTTTGTTGTTGCGTGAAAAGTTGTGCCTTCTAGTACTTAATTATTTACTTACTTACTTCATGGCTTACAACCCTGGGTGGGTGTTTGCCGACTTCACAATACTCCTCCATTGCTGCCTGTCTGCCATGGCATCTAGCGGATTATCAATATTCATTGCCTTGAGATCTTTGGCAATATTGTCTTTCCATCGGAGGCGAGGGCGTCCCAGTGGTATTTTCCCTACCGGTGCTTCCTCCCACGCGACTTTGACTGTGCGACTATCTGGTAGTCTTCTTACGTGTCCCGCCCACTACAGTCGCTTAAATTTTATTTCTCGTACAATATTAGTGTCTCCATATAGATCCTCCAGTTCTTTATTGGTACGGATTCTGTATCGTCCTGTTGTTGCATCCACTGTTGAGCCATATATTTTTCTAAGAATTCTTCTTTCGAAGACTCGAAGCTGTTCTTCATTTGTTACCGTTAGTGTCCAAGCTTCGCACCTATACATCACTACAGGTTTTATTATTATTTTGTATATGTTTATCTTGGTACGTCTTGTTGTTAACTTGGATTTTAGGAGGTCTTGTACTGCGTAGAGGCACCTATTACCTGCTTGGATCTTACAGTTAATTTCAGTGTTTTCAGTAAGCATCTTTCCCAGATATTTGAACTCTTTGACGCGTTCAAAGTGATAGGCCCCTATTGTGATGTTTTGGCCTAGTCTGCCTCTGTGTTGGTTGTTTCTAGTGGAATACAGATATAGTTTCCTCTGCATAGGGTTTAAGTTTTCGTAAGAGTACAATTGCGAGTAGTTTATAGGCCGTATTAAGCAGAGTAATGCCTCGATAGTTGGCGCATTTCATCTTGCCACCCTTCTTATGTATGGGGACGATGACTCCTTCTTTTCATGCATTTGGTATTTCTTCTGTGAGCCATATAGCTTCTATCAGATGGTGAATGATTCGATAGAGGGATTCTCCACCATATTTTAGGCATTCGGCGGGAATATTGTCACTTCCAGGCGCCTTGTTATTTTTAAGTTTAGTTATGGCTTTTTGGACTTCTTCGTAGGTTGGTAAAGGATCTAGAATTTCAGCTATTTGTAATATGCTTGTGAGAGTGTTGTCGTTGTTATCCGGGCTCAGTTGTTGATGGAAATGTTCACGCCATGTGTTCATGACCTCTGTACATTCCGTTATAAGCTGTCTGTTCTTATAAAATTTCTTGCTTTTGGTTGGTATCCTTTTTTTTATATTTGAGATTCCCCTATAGTATGCTCTTATATTGCTGCTTTGTGCATTTTGCTCTATTTCTTCTATTTTTTCGTCTGTAGATCTTTTTTTTATGTTTCATAATCTTCCTGGTTTTTGTTCTTAGTTTCTTATACTCTTCTATGTTATTATCATTTGGATTTTGTAACATTTTTCTTCTAGATTTGTTTCTTTCATCGGCTGCTCTAATGCATTCATCATCAAACTATTGTTTTCTATTTTGTTTGGGTTTCCTTCTCAGAGTTTGCTCAGCTGTAGCATACTGTAGTACTTAATTGGTAGTGGAAAATTCATAGCGATTCATAAGATTTTGCAAAATTAAATTTGTTTTTCCCAGATGCTTTTTTTGTCATAACATTATACGTAGAATGATGAAGATGCAATAATTCTAGGGGTATCTTGCTAAAGAGGATGGCCTATATTATCTTAATAATATCATTAAATGTAGGAAAAAATAGTTTTTATTATGTCGAAATCTAATTAGAAAAATACTATAATTTTAGCTTTATAAACAAATTAAATAATTTTGTTGCTATTACTTTAAAAAAAAAATTTTCATATTCAGAAAGCTAGCACTTGTACACAATTTTTTAAAAAGGGTCAATATAGGCCAAAGTTGGACATTTTTTTTTAATTCACCGCCTCATTGTTTATAACAATTAAGAAACGTAACTAGCGCCATTTGAAAGTTAAATATCTAAAGTTTTTTTTTGTAAAAAATTTGAAAATCATTGAGTTTCAACAAAACTGTCAGTGAAGCTTTAAATTTGTTACTCGAACGAAGACGGCTCGGAGAGAGAAGAGAGGCACCTACAAATCCGCGCCCTCAAAAAATGAAACAGCATCTTAAAACTGCTATCTTATGCTTTATCTCTGGAACTTGCTAACGGATTTTGATGTTATAACATGTTTTTTTTTTACGTAAAATTGAACAAAAATTAATTTTGTTTTAACAATAATTTATTTATTGAAGTTTCATGACCTATTACTATATTATCCCATAAAAATTGTACTAAAAACATTGACTTCTTGCAAGAATTTTTTTTGTAAACAATCTACATGGCTAATTTAAGAATAAATTTATAAACAAATTATATATCGTAATGTGCGCGAAAAAGCACCACAAATATAAAAAATAGGTCAAAATCCGGTGGCAAGTTCCAGAAATAAATCATATGATAGCAGTTTGAAGTTGCTGTTTCATTTTCTGAGCGCACGGATTTGTAGTTTCCCTCTGTTCTCTCTCCGACAGTCTTCATTCGAGCAACATCTTTGAAGCCTCACTGACGGTTCTGTTGAAGCTCAATGATTTTCAAATTTTTGATAAAAAAAACTTTGGCTATTTAACTTTTAAATGGCGCTAGTTACGTTTGTTAATTGTTATAAACAATATGGCGGTGAATTTTAAAAAAATGATCGACTTTGGCCCATATTGATCTAGGACCTTTTTCTCTTTTTTAAAACCTGTGTACAAGTGCCAGCTTCTTGAATATGAGAAAAGAATTGTTTAAAAGCACTAGCAACAAAGTTATTCAATTTGTTTATAAAGTAAAAATTATAATGTTTTTCTAATTAGATTACTTTCAATGATATTATTAAGATAATATATCTTCCTCTTTCACAAGATACCCATAGAATCATTGTATCTTAATTATTGTACTGATAACATTATAACAAAAAAAAAACATATGGGATAAAGAAATTTAATTTTGCAAAAATTATTTGATAAATCGCATAAATTTTGTGCTACATAATAAGTACTACAAGACCCAATTTTCATGCAATAACGAAGTCGTAGGTTGATTTGTGCAGTAGTTATTATTAACTAAAAATTATGCCAATTTTGACCTTCTCTTGCAGTTTTCCAAGCAACAAATAAAGATATCGACATTTGCAAAAAGCCATTTTAAAGGTTTTTTAATTCTCCACAAGACGGTTACCTCATTTTGTTCAATAAACACTTCAATTTTGATTGGCAGGCAAAAATGAGCAAAAATTTGCATTTTCAATCTATTGTTAATTGCTCAAAAACCACACCTAATCCACTAAAGAAAAAGTATACATTTTGTTCCCGTAGGACAACTGACTATTTGTCTTAGTATAATAGATATTGTCTGAATCATCTTACAATTCTTCATTTTCACCTTTTTTACTTCATTCATGATAATATCAACAATATTTTTATAAGTTACTTGGTTATTATTGTTTTATGTAATTCACAAACTACCCTTTCAATTTAACGAAGTTTGTGTGATAAATATTGTGTTAAAGCTTTTAAAAAATGTTTATATGCTAAAAATTTCTAATAGTGAAAGAGGTCTTATATTAACCAAGTACATATCACAACTTTCTTTTAGTATTTAAAAAAGGTAACATAACTCTACTGACTTCAAAAAATCGAATGAAAACAGTCGAAATTTGAAGCTTTACTTACAGAACATCCTCCGGTATGATTACTACTAGTACATATGTGATGAACGGGGTCATAACTATCTTTGTGACTATAACCATTAATTTCTGTTATGCACTCTTCATCTGTTAGAAGTTCTACATTAATTTTTTGTAAGTGTTTCAGTGGGGTTCTGCTTCCAGTTATATTAACACCCCATCCGCTTAAAACACCTGGTACATGAAATGGAAGCGTCTCGTTAACGTCTGGTATTCTGATCGGCTGAACAGTTTCACTCAAAGGAAGTGGTGTCCTAAGCTAAATTGAAGAAGAACATAAGATATAAAATAAAACTTTGGAAAAAAATTAACTTCTTTCAAAAAAATCGTTCACAGATAAAAATAAATCTTTAGATTTTTAAATATAATAGAAATTTTTGAAACAGGCATCAGAATAATATATAAAAAAATAGGTTCGCAAATAAAGCTACCTAAAACTTTCTAACTATCTTCTTCTTCTTCTGTTGGTGCCTATCCTCTGTGGAGGTTGGCAATCACATTGGCCCATATGACCTTATTGACAGCTGTTCTAAATAAATGTACCGTCGTCATTCTTGTCCATTGTCTGATATTCCTCAGCCATGATGTTCGTCGGCGACCCTGAGTTCTTTTACCCTCCATCTTACCTTGCAAAATCAACTGAATTAGTTGGTATTTCTCATTGCGCATTACATGCCCTAAGTATGATATCTTTCTAATTTTCACATTGCGCATAATTTCTGGGTCTTTTTTCATACGTTGCATCACGGTGTTATTTGTGACATGATGGATGTATGAAATTCTGAGCATGCGGCGGTAACACCACATTTCGAAGGCTTCCAGTCGTTTAGATGTTGTTTCTGTCAAAGTCCAGGCTTCCACTCCATATAGAAGAGTTGAAAATACATAACGTCTCAAGACTCGTGTTCTTATATCAATGTTCAGGTGCATATTGCACAAGATCTTTCTAAGGCGGTTGAAGACAGCTCTCGCCTTCTCTATGCGGCATCTAATCTCCTGTGAGTGGTCTCATTCTCTGTTCAGACTGCATCCTAGATACGTAACTTTGTCAACAGTTTCCAAAGTTTCATCATTTGCTCTACATTGGTGGTGTATTTCGTCATTTTTGCTTACTATAAGGATTTTTGTCTTTTTACAGTTTAATTTCATGCCGTATCTTTCACAGGCTTCCACTACGCGGTCTATTAGTGTTTGCAGATCCTCTGCATTATCGGCCAACAGAACTGTGTCGTCTGCATATCTCAAGTTGTTAATGCTTTCACCATTAATTTTTATGCCCTCTCTCACTCCACTGATAGCTTCCCTGAACAGCATTTCCGAGTACGTATTGAATAACGTCGGCGATAAAATACAGCCCTGACGAACTCCCCGTTTTATTGTAAATTCTTGTGATGTTTCGTTACCTACACGTACAGTCGCCCTGAGTAAAGGTTTCTAATAAGGCGTAAATCCCTGTCATCGATACCAGATTCATTTAATATTTGAAGCAGTTTGTGATGTTGCACTTTGTCGAATGCTTTTTCGAAATCGATAAAACATGCATAGACATTGCAGTTTACGTCCCGAGCTCTTTGTATCAAAATTTGAATAGAAAATAGAGCTTCTCGTGTTCCAAGTCCATTTCTAAAGCCAAACTGAACATTGCTAACGTTTTCTTCAAGTTTTCTATATATTCGAGAGTGAATGATACTGAGAAGGACTTTCAGCGCATAGCTCATTAAGCTTATAATTCTGTAATCAGAGCATCTGGTAGCATTTGTTTTCTTAGGAAGAGGAATGAAGGTGGAAACTAGCCAATCTCCAGGCAATTCGCCAGTTTCGTAAATTTCTAACTATGCCAAGATGCATAGATAAGTTTGAGTAATGACTATATAGTTAAGATTATTTTTGATTGCTTTTTTAATGTAGCTAGATTGCATCTAAGTTAGTAATTTGTTTTACTTAATGTTAATTTGGCGCCGATTTCAGAAATTTCAATTACATTTTTTGCTTTTTGAAGCAGGGTGTATTTTTTTCAAAAAGTTTTATTTTTAATTTTTTAATTTTATTTGGAATTGAACCAGTACCAATCAAAATGTATAGTTCACCACGCAAGTGCCAATTTTGAATAAAATTAAACCAAACAAAAATTTGATCCACCATAGAAAATCTGCGATCTTCAGTTTTAGGAAATAAATTTTGGGATGTAATCTACGCTCTCGAAAACTTCCCAATACCAATTTGTGAATATGTCGGGAAATAGAGTTTTTTGCCCACCATATTGCATGCATTATACCGAATTTTAAGTATTTCATTCAAAATTCATAAATTGCACACCGAAAACCTCTGTATTCTGTCTCCTGATAATGTTGGAATAAAGCTTATTTTTTATGCTATTTTTATGTCCTTAAATTCTGGTAGAGATTCTTCTGTTTGTTTGGCCTATGTATACTTTCACCGTCTCTACATGGAATGCTGTACACTCCCCGATTTTCCAATGAAATTTTGTCTTTTGGGTTGCCGAATAATTTGTGTATTGTTGTTTGTGGCTTGTATATTGTGCATATGTTGTTTCCTCAGAATTCTTCCAATTACGTCTGGTACACGTTTTATGTATGACACTGTGGTTTTTGGTTTGGATTTGTCATCTTCTTCTTTTTTCTCTGCTGCTGTATTTATGTTCTGTTTTATGGCCTTTTTGATAATGTGCTCTTGGTAGTTGTTTTGTTTTAGAGCTGTTGTGATGTTGTTGAGTTCTTCTTGACGGTTCGTGGGTTTGGTTAGTAGCAAGGATCTGAAGATCAGTGTGTTGGCGATTCATTGTAACTAAGATGCATGGTGGTGAGATTCAACATTTGGGTATCTGTTGGTGTGTGTGTGGGTTTTCTGTAGACCTTATAATTGATGCTTAAATCGTCTTGTCTGGTGATAAGGTCAAGGAATGGTAGTATTAACTTAGACCTCTAGTGTGAACTGTATGCGGTGATGAATGCTGTTTAGTTCCTCTAAGAATATGTTTAAGTTGTATCTTCTGTGTGGCCATATGATGAAGATGTCATCCATGTAACGTTTCCAAAGAGATGGTTTTGTTTTGGTTTTTGTTAGGGCTTCTGTTTCGAAATATTTCATAAAAAAGTTTGCGATGATAGCGAAGATCCCATAGAAACACCATCTGTCTGTCGGTAGAAGTTATTTTCATAGGAAAAATATGTGTTTTTGTGACAGTGTTCGGAAAGGTCGATGAACTGAAGAATTTGATGTCCAGGCTAGCAAGAATATCATCTTTTTACAGCCCTTGAAGTATGCTTACTGATTAATCCGAAGTTTTTAGGTATGAATCTGCAATTTCAATCGCCGATTGCATATTTTGTTCCAGGTATTTTTCTAGTTGTTGAGTAGGTGAATCTACTGCACTTACAATGGTCAATATCGCTGTTCCTTCTTTATGAATATTTTGTAGTCCATACAGTTTGGAACATTTGCTTGCTTTTTCCCGAGGAACGATGCGCTTTTCGATTTCATCTCCTCATTTGTGGTCGTTTTTTCGATGTATGTAGTTGGATTTCTTGTAACTTGCTTGTAGGTGTGGTCTTGGAAGATTTCTGTTATCTTGGTTTTGCATCCTTTCCTGTTCAAGACTACAGTGACGTTTCCTTCGTCTGCTGGTAGGATGATGATGTTTTTATTGTTTTTAAGATCATTTAGGGCTTGAAAATGCTAGCTGAGACGTTGGCGAAACGTCGTGAAGATCTTTCTACTGACGAACGGATTGAAAACCGGAAAAACACCAATGCACATTTCATCATCGGTTATAACACACACACACACACACACATACACACCATATATATATATATATATATATATATATATATATATATATATATATATATATATATATATATATATGTATGTATGTATGTATTGATTTTCTTGAACCGTTAATATTTATTTTTATTTTTAATTATTTTGTTACATATTGTTAGCAATAGTTTTGACGAAATCTCAAGACGATTATTTTTGAAAATGTTCTAAATAAAGAACGAAACGTCAGAGCAATGAAAACTATATTTTAAATATGAACCTAATCTCAAGAAAATAATTAAAAATAAGATATATATATATATATATATATATATATATATATATATATATATATATATATATATATATATATATATATATATATATATATATATATATATATATGAATAGTTTGGTTATTCCGGGTTTCAATCCCTTCGTTCAAAAAATCGTTTTCACGACGTTTCGCCAAAATCTCATTTGGCATTTTCAAGTGCGTTCGTCTCGTTACTCGCTGAGGACTGATGATCAGTTCTCAGCGAGTAACGAGACGAAGCGCACTTGAAAATACCAAATGAGATTTTGGCGAAACGTCGTGAAAACGATTTTTTGAACGAACGGATTGAAACCCGGAATAACCAAACTATTCATTCTACCATCCGTGAAAATCTACGATATAACATATATATATATATATATATATATATATATATATATATATATCATTTTTCTTAATTTTGTATTTTCTTGGGTTTAGGTTCTGTAATTAATAAAACACAAAACGATTGACGTTTCGCCCTTTATTCAAGGCATTTTCAAAATTTATTCCTAAAAAAAAAATATAATTAAAATACATCAATATAAAAAACATATTTTACATTTTGGAAAACAAACAAGACACTTAAAAACAGTAGTCAAAAACTTTAAAACATTTTAAAAATATTTAATTTCACCAGTACATACCTTGACATTTTGCTGTTCTGTTTCTAAATAAACTTTAAATTTTCATCGTTTACTGAGGATACGTGGAATGCGAATGTGTTTTATTTTTTTAAATATTTTTTTATATTTTACAATGTATATAAAAAAAACAAATAAGGTATATGTTTGGTTTTATGTTTAAGAGGATATTCTATTTTTGATCCTTATTTGACCGGATCGAATACTTAATAGTTTTGTTTAAATTAGGTTTGCGTAAATGTGGCTCAAATTTCCTATATCTGTTCTGTCGTTAACAGTGTTTTTATCTGAATTATTTTATGATTGAAATTAAAAAAGATAAAAACACTGTTAACGACAGAACAGCTATAGGAAATTTGAGCCACATTTACGCAAACCTAATTTAAACAAAACTATTAAGTATTCGATCCGGTCAAATAAGAATCAAAAATAGAATATCCTCTTAAACATAAAACCAAACATATACCTTATTTGTTTTTTTTATATACATTGTAAAATATAAAAAAATATTTAAAAAAATAAAACACATTCGCATTCCACGTATCCTCAGTAAACGATGAAAATTTAAAGTTTATTTAGAAACAGAACAGCAAAATGTCAAGGTATGTACTGGTGAAATTAAATATTTTTAAAATGTTTTAAAGTTTTTGACTACTGTTTTTAAGTGTCTTGTTTGTTTTCCAAAGTGTAAAATATGTTTTTTATATTGATGTATTTTAATTATATGTTTATGTAGGAATAAATTTTGAAAATGCCTTGAATAAAGGGCGAAACGTCAATCGTTTTGTGTTTTATTAATTATAGAACCTAAACCCAAGAAAATACAAAATTAGGAAAAATGATATAATCTATGGTTCAAGAATCAAGAAAATCAATATATATATATATATATATATATATATATATATATATATATATATATATATATATATATATATATATATATATATATAGATTGGTTTATAACTTTTTACGCCGTATTCCGATAACCAGACGCCAGCAATCTCGGTCTATCCACTGATCATCCTCTAGACCTCTATTTCTCCTTTCTCCGTCGATACCTTCTCGCCAGCTTTTCCGTGGTCTTCCTCGTTTTCTTCTCCCTTGCGGTATCCAGCTTAGTAATTGTTTAGGTAGACGTTCCTCTGCCATTCTCTGCACGTGACCATACCATGTCAATTGTTTTGTTCTTATATCATCTAATATTGTGTGAACGACTTCCATCTGTCAGACTTTAGAGCTGTATGTGACTATGCTTTTAATAATAGTATTATAAATGAGCGTTTTGTTTTGCTTAGATATATTTGGGTCAAATAGAATTGGGCTTAGAAGTGTAATTTGCTTTCTGCCCTGTGTATTTTGTTCTTTTATAGCCTGGTATATATATATATATATATATATATATATATATAAGCTCTTTTATTTGTTACTCAATTTTCAAACGGAAAGTTTACCTGTAAAAGGCCGACATCATATATATAAGCGCCTGCATCATTTGTATCAACCTTAGGGTGTCTGAACCAGTCCTTCATTTTAACAGTATTGTTAGGAGGGAAACCCTGAGTTAGGTTGTTTAAGTCGTTGGTCCCATACATTATTGTTACTCTACAATAAATTATTTAGTAAGCAGTAATATTTAAATTATATGCAACTAAATATCATTTTTAACATTTTTATTCTTGTCTCTATTATTTGTTTTATTAGAGAAGTTATTGTTTCACTAAAATATTTTTTGATGAGAAAAGATGATATAATATCTTTACTTGTTGTGACTACTGTATTAATACTACTTTGACATTTTTTTTTAAATTGTTTTAGAGTTAGAGTGATTTTTTAAAGATATTTGTTATAAAGTTATTGAAAAAAGGTGGTTTATAATGATAGTAAAAAAAAATAGGTATGGATGACGTTAACATCTGATGTTGCAAAATTAACGTTTCTAAAGGGTGTTTTTTATAGAGGTATAGAACTTTAAGTTGGCAACACTTTTTTAACTGGCGGCCATTTTGTCAGCTGTCAAGTAATTTATGTTTAGTTTGGTTTGGAATTTCAATATGAATAGACTGACGCTTGAACAACGCTTCCAAATTGTGCAAATTTATTTTGAAAATCATGGTTCTGTTCGAAATACTTATCGCGCACTACGTGCATTTTACGGTCAACATAATCGTCCATCAGAGCAATTAATTCGATTAACTATGGAACGTTTTCGCACCACGTTTACTCTAAATGATAATACGCATCCACAGAGATGACAGAAGAAGTCATTGCTGCTGTAGAGCGTAGCGTAGAGGAAGACCCGAATCAGTCTATCCGCCATCATGCACAGGAATTGGATATGTGTCCATTCACTTTATGGAAGATTTTGCGGAAAGATCTTGATTTGCGTGCTTACAAAATCCAACTCGTGCAAGAATTGAAGCCACACGATCACCTAGCAAGGCGTAGATTCGGTGAATGAGCCCAAAACAAGATTGCCGTTGATCCCGATTTTCATAAGCGAATTTTGTTTAGCGATGAAGCTCACTTTTGTGTGATGATAATCCTCAAGTGTATGTTGAGACACCGTTACATCCAGAAAAACTGACTGTTTGGTGTGCTTTATGGGTTGGTGGAATCATTGGTCCGTACTTCTTTAAAAACGATGCTGGTCAGAACGTTAGAGTCAATGGTGACCGCTATAGAGCCATGATTACTGACTTTTTCGTTCATCAATTGAACAACCATGATGTGCAGGAGCTGTGGTTTAACAAGATGACGCAACATATCACACAGCTCGTGCCACAATTGATTTATTGAAGGAAACGTTTGGTAACCGCATAGTTTCACGTTTCGGACCCGTGAATTGGCCTCCAAGATCGTGCGACTTAACGCCGCTAGACTATTTTCTGTGGGGATATGTGAAGTCGCTAGTCTACGCCGATAAGCCCGAAACGATTGATCACTTGGAGGACACCATTCGCCGCGTTATTGCCGATATACGGCCACAAATGTTGTAAAAAATCATCGAAAATTGGACCTCCAGATTAGACTACGTCCGAGCCAGCCGTGGCGGTTATATGCCAGAAGTCATATTTAAATTATAATGCCAGAAGGTTATCTTTCGAATAATGTAAATTTCATGTCAATTTAAAAAATTCATCTTTGTTTTATTCCATTTAAAAGTTCTATACCTCTATAAAAAACACCCTTTATAACAGCTGACGCAAACATCATACATATATTTTTTTACTGTCATCATTACATCATTTTTTCAAATAATTTTAAAAATCAGACACTACAACGGTTTTAAATACAAATGTCATGTCATGGCAATTAAAAATAAATTTTTTTGTTATCATATCAGGATCGATAATCGGTAACCTAATTTTAAACAATGGTAACTCGATTATTTCACAAAACATGTTTATCTATATCTTTTTACATAATGATATTGATGTTATTCATAGCTGTAAAAGACATTTTTAGCTTGATTTAATAGTATGAATGTGTAAAGCCGTCAAACCTTTTAAAGTTATCCAGAATAAATTTACTTACGCCGATTCTCCTCCTGCGCAGCTGGCAGCTGTTAAAATCCATTCTGGTGATAATATTGTTCCACCGCATATAAAAAGTTCCCATGGATCATACAGTTGGACCTAAGAATAAATATGATTTATACTAAAAAACATTAATCGCAAGGCTTCCAGAAAAAAATATTAATGACAGAAGCGTCCCTAAAAAATCGCTGGAAATTACTTTCAACTTCCTACGATGGCCACCCAGTAGCATAATAACTATGATCAGTTAGGAAAAAGAACTTTTCTCATAATTTCCCCATCATTCTATCAAGTTAAATAGAGGAATAAACCCTCAAAATCCAGCGGAATATGCTATAACACATCTTTTTGTACTAAATAATACACCCTTAACGGGTTCAGTTTTCAAATTGGGGTTAAAATTCAATCTTGATTGAATTTTGAGAATGTTTGTACTCTGTTTTCCTAGATATTAAGAAACATACGCTATTTGAAACTTTCAAAAATATGATAAAATAAGTTAACGTTCGTACGGAAAAAATCCCTGTCAATTAATCATGGTTGTAACGTCCCCTAGCGATCACTATAGGAACTTGAAAATAATTTCCAACTATTTTTCAGAGCCGTGTTTAATACAAATTTTTTTTTGAAAGCTGTGTGATTAACGGTTTCTGGGATATAGCCTGCGTCCTCTCTTATTTGGCCACTCGGTATCTTAGCTTCCATAGATTCCATTCTTCCATAGAATGGTATTGATTCATGTTAAGCGTTTGTTTCGAAAGTAATTTTTTGTAACTATTTAACCTTGAGAGTGAAAATCAATAACTATTAAATATTAACTTTTTTAGTTATTGATTAGAAAGTTTCTTCCTCTATTAAGTTTAGTCATAAGTAATTGGTTATGACCATTGATTATTGGTTAAATTTTTATATGTAATTAGGGCAAAATACCAGAAAATTAAGCCAAAAGATCTAAATTTTCAAAAACTCCTTGCGTGTTGCTGAAAAACGAGTATCTTCTTCTTCTTCTAGGTAGAACCAAGTTCTGTTATCTACACAAAGCCTCATCGATCCTCGTTTGACGTCGAAATCCAGCTGTCTCTCCATCTTTTGGGGGGCCGTCCAGGCGGCTGTTTGGTGTTTGGTTTCTCTCTCATCACGGTTTTTGCTAGTCTGTCATCGTTCATTCGTTCCACGTGATCTCTCCACTGCCCACGACGGTTTCGAACCCACTTCATAACATCCCCCACTCCGCTGTCCTCGCGTATTTTTGCGTTTCTTATTCTATCTCTTAAACTTGTTCCCGTGATCATTCTCAGCGTTTTCATTTCTGTGGTTCTCATAATTTGTTTTGTCTTTGTTATTTCATTTCTTGTTTCTGCGCCATAGGTCAGTATCGGTCTTACACAGACCTTGTAAATTCTTGCTTTGCTCTCAACCGTCATATGTTTATTGTTCCAGATTATGTCTCTTAGTTGGCCTGATATCATGGCCGCTTTGTTGGCTTATGTGCGTACTTCTTCCGTTACTGCCCTGTTACTTGTTATATGTGCTCCAAGGTATTTAAACTTCCCAACCTGTTCGATATGTTTGTCATCAACCATTAGTTTGTATCTTACACCGGTTCTTTTGCTATTACCATTGCTTTGGTTTTCTCCACAGATATTTTCATTTTATACTGTTTGGCTGTTCGATTGAGATGGAAAAGCATTCTTTGTAAGTTGTCCTCGCTATCTGCTGTCAAGGCAACATCGTCTGCAAAGCATATAATCTGAACGGTGTTGTGTCCCATTGGGTACCCAATATTTGTGCTTTTTACCTCATCAATGATTTCGTCCATGATTACATTGAAAAGTGTTGGACTTAGGCTATCACCCTGTCTTATTCCTATGGATAGTGGGATTTCCTCTGAGTAAGAGTGTTATTCGTTTCGAGAAAAGATAGTAACTTAAGAAATAGAGACAACAGCCAGACTCACTAATTGTAAGAAGTTAGATTTTCTAAATGGCCAGTTTTATTTTGCTTTTAATATTGTTTTAATTTATATTACATATGTCAACAAATGAATGACTTTTTTATCCTTGTATTTTAAAGGTTCAAAGTTTACTTCAATTATTGTTACATTGACCAATTTAAACTCTTTACTCTCAATTTAGAGTGATTTTAAAGTTAGACCATGTTAGTGAATTAGAGAGTTCGTGTTTTCTCAATTTTCAAACTGAAGTTTTGATTTTGAATTTTCATCATCGGACTAAAAAATTACATACATACCATATAGGGGAATTCACCTTCTTTAGCATCAGTTCCATTAATTATTTGTAGGGCAGATCTTGCGTCAACTAAAAAGAATTCAAATTAAGAACAATCTGATATTTATTATATAAAGGGTGTTTTTTATAGAGGTATAGAACTTTTAAATGGAATAAAACAAAGATGAATTTTTTAAATTGACATGAAATTTACTTTATTCGAAAGATAACCTTCTGGCATTATAATTTAAATATGACTTCTGGCATATGACCGCCACGGCTGGCTCGGACGTGGTCTAATCTGGAGGTCCAATTTTCGATGACTTTTTCCAACATTTGTGGTCTTATATCGGCAATAACGCGGCGAATGTTGTCCTCCAAGTGATCAATCGTTTCGGGCTTATCGGCGTAGACTAGCGACTTCACATATCCCTACAGAAAATAGTCTAGCGGCGTTAAGTCGCACGATCTTGGAGGCCAATTCACGGGTCCGAAACGTGAAAATATGCGGTTACCAAACGTTTCCTTCAATAAATCAATTTTGGCACGAGCTGTGTGACATGTTGCGCCGTCTTGTTGAAACCACAGCTCCTGCACATCATGGTTGTTCAATTGATGAACGAAAAAGTCAGTAATCATGGCTCTATAGCGGTCACCATTGACTGTAACGTTCTGACCAGCATCGTTTTTAAAGAAGTACGGACCAATGATTCCACCAACCCATAAAGCACACCAAACAGTCAGTTTTTCTAGATGTAAAAGTGTCTCAACATTCACTTGAGGATTATCATCACTCCAAATACGGCAGTTTTGTTTATTGACGTATCCATTCAAACAAAAGTGAGCTTCATCGCTAAACAAAATTCACTTATGAAAATCGAGACCAACGTCAATCTTGTTTTGGGCTCATTCACCGAATCTACGCCTTGCTAGGTGATCGTGTGGCTTCAATTCTTGCACGAGTTGGCTTTTGTAAGCACGCAAACCAAGATCTTTCCGCAAAATCTTCCATAAAGTGAATGGACACATATCCAATTCCTGTGCACGATGGCGGATAGACTGATTCAAGTCTTCCTCTACGCTACGCTCTACAGCAGCAATAACTTTTTCTGTACGCACTGTACGACGTCTCTGTGGATGCGTATTATCATTTAGAGTAAACGTGGTGCGAAAACGTTCCATAGTTAATCGAATTAATTGCTCTGATGACCGTAAAATGGACATAGTACGCGATACGTATTTCGAACAAAACCATGATTTTCAAAATAAATTTGCACAATTTGGAAGCGTGATTCAGGCGTTAGTCTATTCATGTTGAAATGCCAAACCAAACTAAACATAAATCACTTAACAGCTGACAAAATGGCCGCCAGTTAAAAAAGTGTTGCCAACTTAAAGTTCTATACCTGTATAAAAAAAACACCCTTTACTATGTTGGTAAAAAATAGGAATTTTAAATAGTGTGAGTTTACTTCTTGTTTATGTTTAGATCGACAACAAAAGATATCTAGTGGCATTCAGGTTTTAAGAACTTTTTTTTAGCTTCACTCTTTTAAACATAAAATCGGAAAATAATTTCCGGGAATCAAAAATTTATTTTAATGAACACAAACAAGTACATACCAAAGTACGTGATATTTCAAAAATTTTTTTTAATACTGTGTTACTACTAAACTTTCTGTAAATTCTAAACTTACCCCTCTGCTGCAGGGTGATAAATATTGTCAAAGCAACAATTATTACACATTTATTCATATTGAAAATCGTATGATCAGTCGATAGACAAATTGCCATATAAATAGACAAAAATTGTAATCTTATCAAAAATTCTTTAACAAGAAAAGCCATAAAAAAATTTAAATAACAAGATACTTGTTACATTTTTTATAAATAGTTTTGCTATTAAAGAGTTTACTGTCATGAATATGATCAATGAGATATCTTTTAGATTAAAATGAATATTTAACACGTGAACATAAGAATTGATTAAATGATTGATGATACAAATAAAATATAACGGGGTGCTCAAAAATTAAAACTAATCAAATAATAACTTTAAGTGGCTATAACTTGATTAATATAGATATAGCGCTATATTTTTTAACTTCTCAGAAAATGTACCTTTTAAATACCTATCGAATGGTATATGGGTGTTCTATAGCTAAGTCTTCTGATTTTCACAGAATACGCCAAATAATCTTTTTCTGCACCATTTTGTGTTTTTTTTTGAACAGATGTTCTCTTCTTCTTCTTCTTCTTCTTCTTTTTCTTCTTCTTCTTCTTCTTCTAGGTAGAACCAAGTTCTATTATCTACACAATGCCTCATCGATCCTCGTTTGACGTCGAAATCCAGCTGTCTCTCCATCTTTTGGGGGGCCGTCCAGGCGGCCGTTTGGTGTTTGGTTTCTCTCTCATCACGGTTTTTGCTAGTCTGTCATCGTCCATTCGTTCCACGTGATCTCTCCACTGCCCACGACGGTTTCGAAGCCACTTCATAACATCCCCCACTCCGCTGTCCTCGCGTATTTTTGCGTTTCTTATTCTATCTCTTAAACTTGTTCCCGTGATCATTCTCAGCGTTTTCATTTCTGTGGTTCTCATAATTTGTTTTGTCTTTGTTGTTTCATTTCTTGTTTCTGCGCCGTAGGTCAGTATCGGTCTTACACAGACCTTGTAGATTCTTGCTTTGCTCTCAACCGTCATATGTTTATTGTTCCAGATTATGTCTCTTAGTTGGCCTGATATCATGGTCGCTTTGTTGGCTTGTGTGCGTACTTCTTCCGTTACTGCCCTGTTACTTGTTATATGTGCTCCCAGGTATTTAAACTTCCCAACCTGTTCGATACGTTTGTCATCAACCATTAGTTGTGTTGAATAGATGTTCTAATGAACCGAATTGCCTATGGCATTTAGAAGCGTCAGATAATTAATTTAATCTGTCAGTTTAGTCTACAAAGCCAGTTGCTATAACAAATGATATTTTTTGGTATTCTACGTGACTTAAGCTTTAAAATTTGATAAGATAAACTTATTTATTTTGTTTCGTTCTCGAGATATTAGATTTCTAATATCAAAAGTTTTATTTAACTAAAACACAATATGTAACTCAATTTCCTCAACTTTAATAATTAGTTCCTCAAAATTGAAACATAAGCTTTTGCTTCTAGGTTATTTCAATCATCAGCTATCGAAATGGAAAAAGTTTTTAAACAAGATTTTTCAATAATAACAATGAATTTGTAAAAATTTTTTTGAAGTTTTGTTGAGCACTTATGTAATTTGTTTAATATTTTTATCATTTGTAATACTATTGTCTAAATTATCAGTTCAATTTTTTTTAAGGTTGCCGCCTATTGCGTAATATGTTACAATTTTGACTGATGTTTTAAATTACTTACAGTGCCCGCCACGTACTTTTGACTACCCCACACGAAAACCAGTAGGGAAGTAGTAGATATCTGTTGGACTTCCATTGTCTTTATTTTTGTTGAATATCACGACGTTTCGGCTAGTAGTTATCTCTAGCCGTTTTCAAGTGAACTTTCACTTGAAAACGGCTAGAGATAACTACTAGCCGAAACGTCGTGATATTCAACAAAAATAAAGACAATGGAAGTCCAACAAATATCTACTACTTCGCAAGGAGCATCGTTGTCTATGACCTTCAAACAAAACCAGTAGGGTTTCAAAGTTTAATATTTCGGTAAGGAATAATCATACAACAATTTTCAAAAAAGTATTTTAAAGCTCTTTCCAAGCACTTTCAGGTAATGTAAAGTGCAAGTTAAATTTTTCATTTTTAAAGATCTTATTTGAGAATAAAAAGATGAAAAAAAAACCGTTTTTTTCTGGTTTTGCTAATATCAATGCAGTTTCGCTTGAAATACTAAATAGAAAGTTTTTTGGATTTTCCGAGAGCTTAAAAATGCTTTTTAAATTTTTATCTTAGTGCATTTTTGACCAAAATACGAACTTTTTAACGATAAAAATGATTTTTTTTTTAAATTCTCGATATACCTGTAATAACAAGAACTAGAAAAAATCTTCAAATAAAAAAAAATGTTTATTTTTATATTTAGAATTACCTCAGTTTGTTCCGGAATTTTTCCACACTCCTGATTTTTTAAAAATTTTTCAAAAACATAATAATATGGTTATGCATGTATCTGAAAACAGAATTGAAACAACTTGAGGTCATGGTGTGACATTTTATAGAGTTACGGACTGTTTTATGAAAAAAAAAAAACATTTTTTAATTAGCTCATATGTATGAGCTTTTATATGTGAGCTCAGATCTATTAAAAAAATGCTTTTTTTTCCATAATATAGATCAAAACTCTGTAAAAAAATCACACCAGGACCCTGAGTTGTTCCAATTCTGTTTTCGGATACATACACAACCATATTATAATATTTTTGAAAAATTTAAAAAATAAAAAAATCGAAAAAAAATCGAAAATGTGGAAAAAATTCCAGAATAATCTAAGATCATTTAACAAATAAAAACAAACATTGTTTCTATTTGAATTTTTTTCTGTCTTTTGTAGTTACAGAAATATGGAGCATTGATGAATAAGTCATTTTTTGGTACTTAGAACAAAATTTAAAAAAGCATTTTAAATCCAAAAAACTGTCTATTCTGAATTTTCCTGAGAGTGTTTCCTGCGAAACTGCATTGAATGAATAACATACGGGGTAAAATCACATCTAGAGGTAATTTGAAGATCAAATGTCCTCTTACCTTGGATTGATGTGAATGAACTAATAATTCGGTAACTAAGAGTGATGGAGAAAAATTTTTTCTACAAAAGTTTTTGAAAATCAAACTGTGTATATTAAGGTGACCTTAAATTTGACTTTGACCTTGACGGCCATATCAGAGTCGTGATAATTTTTTAAATGGAATCTTATTCTTTTGACCTCGAAAATGGAGATTGCGAAAAATTAATTAGTTAACGCAAAGATTTGACAGTTGTAAAAACTAGCATGATTACTAATATTTTCAAGCAAAATTAAAGTTTACCTCAACTAATCGCTGAAAAAATGTCTTATTATGTGTGACACTCACATATTTTTGAAATTAATAGAAATTGTTGAATTTTATGTAATTTATTTATTATTTTTGCAATTTCTCCTACTATTATTATAAAGGAGAGGTCCTTGATTCAACTTGTTTACTTAAACATAAAACATATTTCACAAACTATTACAAATTAAAATTTATATCTATGGAGTAAATAAAGGACAAGGATAACATTAAATAAAAAAAATTTAAATATTTGAAGAACTTTATTTTTTGAATTTTCCATCTTCATGAAAATTTAAATACCAGTTATTTCTTTTATCCAGTTACGGTTTTCCGGATTGGTTATACGAGTGTAACCACTTGGACTTCCTCCACAAGGTAGATAACCCCATGACATTATTCCATATTGTATACCATTTACGACAAAAGCACCTCCTTGGTCTCCCTGCAAAAATTGTTAATTAATTTTCTAATAACACAAAACAATAAAATATCACCTTTTGAATGCAATTTGCATAGTACAAGTTGCATTCGAAATATTTTGCGATGCAAAATTTGAATCTGACTACGGGAATTACTACATCACTTCTGGTTTCAGAGAAAACCTAACCTCAAAATACGGAAAATGTACTTTTTTGTCCTAAAATCTGTCGAATGATAACTCTCTTTTATAAATTTTAGAGACTCACCACTGAAAAATTCAATTCGTTTTGTTTTTTTTTACGAGATATGAGGATTTGCAGTTGTAACTACTTTCGGTTCCTGATTTATATGAAAGAACTCGATTGGAAAAATTTGTGTTTTTGGTGTCGCTGACAATGAGTTTGAGTTTTGAGATCCTACAAGAGAATATCTGTGCATTCTAACCTCAAAAAAGTATTAACAATACGTCAACACTCCATATTTCATTGGTGTTATGTGTAGCCGATAACATATTTATAAATGAGGACACCAGTGTTTGTTCTTAGTATCTCGGCGCATTTGAGGAGAAACATGGTCATTTCAAGACTCTTTTGGGTCTAGAATAGAGAAATGTCCTCAATCGTGATTTTTTAAGTCAAATGCGTGGTTTGGTATGTCACTTTTAGTGTCTGTAGAGTCGTGACAAACATGCAACAAGGAATAAAGGTTAATAGTATAGCAATTCACAACTTGCGATATGCGGATGACACGGTTATATTAGCGGGAAATCATGGAGGATCTTTAGGTATCTGCTCACTACATAAATCAAATAATTCCTGATCTCTCTCGTCATGTTCCATTGTTTATGAATGATGGTTCCCGAATACGTGTATTTTTCCACGTGTTCTATAGTTGTTGCTTGATCTAATGTAAGTTTTTCTGTAGGTGTTCGGTTTTTACTAATTGACATCCATTTCCCTTTTGAGACATTTAATTTTAGCTAAAACTCTTCAGATACGTCTTTCATTCTTTGTAGGAGGCCGTGTAGGTTTTCAATCCTATTAGCTATATTATTTATGGGTTCCACATTCACCCTCACTCCCCCTGCGGCATCCTGAAGTACTTCGCTAAGATCGCTTCCGAGTAAACATTAAAAAGTGTAAGTTAAAGAACACATTCTTGGCGTACATCTATTTTGATTTGAATGTTTTCTGACAAGCTTCCTGTGATTTTTATTCTTGCAGACTGATTCTAGTAAAGGGGTGTTATGATTCTGATGTCTTTAGAATCTAGACCCTTAGCTTTAAGAAGTTTTATAAGTCTTTCGAGTTTTACATTATCAAAGGCTTTTGAGAAGTCGATGAAATACATATACACATCTCGGTTCATATCTCTACATCTTTATATAAGCACTTGTAGAGAAAAACAACCTCTCGAGTGCTAGAGCCACTTCTAAAGCCAAGTTGGGTCTCTGCCACATTTGATTCACATTTTGCATATATATGATTATGGATAATTTTAGTAAATACTTTTGTTATGATGATCAAGCTAATTAGTTCGTACTGGTCACAAGTTTTTGCGTGTGGTCACTTGGGGATGGTGATGAATATTGAGTCGGTCCATTCTTGAGGGAGCTCGCACCGGTCGTACATGTTGTTGAACAGTGACACCAAAATATCAATAAGTTTGAAATCTGTTTCAGTCATCAGTTTAAGAGTCCGGATGTGGATACCATCGGGCTTATTGCTTTGTTGTTTTTCAGGGATAGAATGGAATTTTCTATCTCATCCGTTATGATGGGGGTGGCCTTCGAGAGTATTTATGTGTATTTCTGATCGTTTCACATTAAAAAGTGTCTCTGTATATGATTTCCAGATTTGTAGCAGTTCCGGCATGTCGGATACTATTTTCCCATTATCTATTATATGATGTAATATTTTGTTTTTTGTGTCATCATATGTTTAATTTGTTTGTGCATAGGAGTCATATTTCTTTTCAAGTTTTTCGATTCCGTTGCATTTTTCCCCTAGTCACCTTTCTTTCACGTCTCTTATTTTCCATTTAATTTATCTGTGTATTTGACGATATTTATCTCGATCTTTATTTTTGTAGTTTCGTCTGGTTTCAATTAGCTATAGAATTTCCTCGGTCATCCACATTTAGACTTTTTTTTGTGCGTTGATTTCAGTTGCTTTTTGCATATATTGCCGATAATTTGGTTAGTTTAATTCCATTTCTCTGTTGGGTCATCATTTAAAGCTGTTATGTGCACCATTTTTCCGCGTTGAGTGTATTTGTTACCAAGGTTCTTGTATATTCGTTCTTAAGCTTCGTAATATACGTTCTTTAACTAAGAGTAGATTGTAATCACTGAAAATGTCAGCCCATGGATATGCTTTTATCGATGGTAACTGATTAATGGTTAATAATATTTTTTTACCTATCACTGCATTTTTATTATAAAATCTTATACCTATTTTGGGACATATTTAGACATATTTTTTGCAATTCTCGAAAAAAGAAAGAATGCATGTCGAAAATATGAATAAAGCACTCGATATTTTAGAATTTACTTACAGCGCATCCTGCCTTTTGATTTTTACTACTAGTGCATATGTGTTGAGTAGCATTATAAGCAGTTCTATTATAAGGAGTATTAATTTCTGCGATACACTCCTCGTCTGTTAGAATTTCTGACTCCATTTTTTGTAAGTGCTGCATTGGTTCAAAATTATCACTATTATTAGATCCCCATCCGCTTAACACACCCGGTACATGGTATGGAATCGCCTCATTAGCATCTGCTAATTTGATCGGTTGGACATTTTTACTTAAGGGAATTGGTGTTTCAACCTAAAACAGTTTTTGCATCAAAATTTTATTTTATTATTTCAATATTTTTAATTGAACTTCACAAGGTTTTCGCAAATTTTTGACAAATATAAAAAAAAATTTGTATATACATGATGTTCGGGTAATGTATCAGAACACTTTAAGAAGTGGTTTTTATATGGTAAACAGAGAGAGAGAGAGTGAGAGATTGTGGATTAGAAACGCATCGACTGCAGGGTTTTTTAACATCCATTGTTTTGTTTTCTTTTTTTTTATGTTTCTTTTTCGTTTTATATTAGATTGTATATTCCGAAGTCCTTAATGAATGCAATTACATTTTTGCGTTTTGGTAAGAAAGGAGAGTTTCAATTTTTTCTTATGTTGCTGGTGGAAAGGGTGTTGTTCATATTTTCTACATGAGGTTATGATGTGTTTGACCGAAAAGGGGTTTTAACAAGTTTCACAGTAAGTCAAGGCAGTTATAGGGTTAAAAATGTAGTGTCCATTCTTCTAGCTGGACTTTTAAAAATATTATTGAAAAGTTAATATACAAGAGAGTGTGTGATTATAATTGGTTTGTGATGTAATTAATTTTTATTTAAAACAAAAATCTCTGTTCTTAATGGTAAGTTTTTAACCCGTTATTCCGTATATAATAATATTAAAAATGTACGTTTTTGTAGAATCCGCTGAAACCTTCAGTTGAAAAAGATTCGAAAGAATCGAAACGTTCTGAAATATAAAATATATATACAGTAAGTATGACTTCTTTATATATGTAGTTTCAATAAAAAAATGAACCATATTCCCAAGAAAATAACCAACTAATATATATATATATATATATATATATATATATATATATATATATCGGGAGGTTTCCTGAGAAGCCCCATTCCAAGAGTATCTCAGGATGGATTCGTTTATCAGAGAGAATCGAGCCTGACGTTGCTGTTCCATAATGACATGGGTGTTTTCATAAGAATACTGATGAGTGTTGTGACAGTTGGTAACTCCATCGCGTTTAAATGTAGCTACGGCCCCGAATAACATATTTTTCTAAAATTTGATTAATACATGTTTATTTGCAATTGTTCATAAAGGTATTGCACCTTTTGTATATAAAAAGGCTAAATAAATTCCTCATGAATGACTTCTCAAGCAGTAGAATTGGCAATTCTCATTTCTAAAACCATCTTCCTAGTACCAGTATCTGGATCAGCTTTTGTCCTTCCTGATTTTGCTGGTAATAAAAACTTTAATTCCAATTTGGGCCTAAATGTGTGGTCGTCTCGAATACGGAGTACCTTTTTGTATTGGACATTTTTTGTCTTTGAAATAACGACCTTTTTTCCAATAATTGTCAAAAAATATGTGAAAAATAAAGTTTGAAATTCAGGTAAAGTGACCTCTGTAGGCTCAGTAGAAAATCTTCTTTATAATAGAATAATTGAAGTCATTAAGCGTAGTCCTTGTGTCACATACTAACTTGATAAGTTAAAAACTAACCACAAGATGTTAAATATTGAAAATTGAACTTTAACAGGTTGTAATTTGACAAGTATTGAGTTTTCGACATGTTATATGACTTACTACCTTTATTTTACCACGAAGAAAAACATTTCTAAATACTCTGACGGATTAGCTGAACACCTTGTATACAGGGTATTAATGAAGTTCGCAACACATCTTCAGGAGCGATTCTTTATATAAGGGCATTTTTTTTATTTTCAAATAGGGGTTATAGAAATATTGTCTTTATGAAATACCTCAGTAAACTAAGAAAAAAGGTTACCTGCAAAAGAGCAACGTCATATATTTTTATATCTTCAGAATTGTAATCGAACTGTGGATGCATCAACCAGGTTTTTATTTCGACAGAGTTATTGGGAACACCACCATTGTTTAATTCGGTTGTTCCATAAATCGCCGATGCGCTAAAAAATATAAGACATAAAGTCATGGATTTAGTAAGAATTTATGAACAAAAAAAGTGTGTGTTTGATTATCGGAAATAGTTGGTATCGTTATCGCCGATAACGGCAACTTACTTTGATATTTTAATACATTTTTACACATCTTTCGAAAATATATATATTAGAAACTGCAAGAACAATTTGTTAAAATAAAGTTATATAAAATAATTTTAAAGTTTACCCCGTAGTGGCATCTTGGCGAAACAGAAAATAATATAAGCTGTTCGGTAAGTATATGTCAAACTGTGTACTAGTATACAGAAGGCATCAAAATAATGCCAGTGATTCTTGTAATTGTTGTTCATAACGGAAATGCGGGACCCAAAAATGGTTCTCACTGATTTATTTTTTTGACTGTAGCTTGTAAATAGAATTCTATATTTTAATGAAATTCTGGCATATAGTATAACTGATAATGACCCAATCAACCTTTGATATTATCGAGGAAGTCAGGAACGGACTCGACACTAAACTTGTAGGCCGAAAATTGTGCATTTAAAAAAACGTGTTAAAGGAGTTTTGAGCCTTGTTAATTTTGCATGTCTGTAAAACGCGCCTAATACAAAATATTGACTATTTTATGGGTTTAGACAATTTCTTTAACCTTTATCTTTAACAGTTACAGGTATTCTTGTTCGCATTGATGTTGGTTTTTAAATATTAGAAATTTTATAACATGGTTTTTCAAAGTTTATAGATTTTTTTGGCTAATTTGGCAACGCGGCAAAAAAAGTGGAACTAACAACAGTGGTGCAATTTACAAAAAGAAAACTAATAAAATTTTTATAAAAAAAATTGAACCGACTTCTGAAGGTGCGCTAAGAAGTTAAAAATAACTATAAATCTCTATATGAAATTGAAATTTTTGAAGTCGGCGCCAAACTAATACCTGATAAAATGGAATTCGCATAAACAGATTAACAATACTTTGTAATTGCTTTTTTACCATAATTTGTATATTTTAGTAGTTATTTGTTTCATTTAGAAATAACTTGACGCCGACTTCAAAAATTTCAATTTCATATAGAAATTTATAGTTATTTTTCAATTTTTAGCGCACTTTTAGAAGTGAGTTCAAGTTTTTTTTATAAAAATTTTATTTTTCGAGTTTATTATGATATCCATAAATTATTTGAATTAAATACTAATCGAGATTAGTGTACCTCGCAATGATTCCAAGGCGGCAAAAAAAGTACACATTTTATCCAAAGTTATAATCACTCTAAAATGAACCACTAAAAATTCTTTGATTCTTAGAGTTCTACAAAAACCGGTGAAATTGTATCAAATAAATATTTAGTCTGTCATAGTAAATCCACTATCTTAAATTTTAAATTAATTTTAGATTGGTAATATAGGCCCCAAAACCTTCCAATATCGATATTTAAAGAACTTATATTGGTTCGATATATTTTATAGCGCATATTGAGTTTGTATACGCTCCAAGAACCCCGTAATATCAATTTTAGGCAAAATCGGAAAACTTAAAATTTTCACTCCCTTGCCAACCTAATATTGTAAAAAAATAATTTCATATTCGTAATACACGACCCCGAAAACACCCTAATACCAAATCTGCTAAAATGCGAATAAGGTAAAATTTTCAACTCACTATATTGGGTCCGTCATATTGAATTTCAAAAAAAATAATTTTAACGTCTTAATGTAATCTAAATCTAAACCCTTCATAGCCCCCTAGTACCAATTTCAGATGAAATCCAGAAATTCAAAATTTCTAGACCGTCATATTGCCTCTGACATATTAGATTTTTTTTAAATAATTTTATATTCGCTATTTACATCCTTAAAAACGATTCAGTCCCAGTTTTGAACAAAATGTAAAATTTTTAGTTCGCCATATTGAATCCTGAAAAAAATACAATTAAATATGAAACTTACATCCTCCCAAATCCCTTATATCAGTTTAGGAGAAAATCGAAAATTTTTAGCAAGCCATGTTGAATACGCCAGATTGAGTTCTTCAAAAAATATTTTAAATTCGTAATTAACGCTAACAAAATTCTCCCAATACTGATTTTAGACAAAATCGAGAGATGTAGATCGCCGTATTTAATTTTTTAAAATAATTTTAGATTCGTAATGTATGATCCCAAATACTCCTCCATATCAATTTTGGAAAAAATCGGACAAAATTTATTTTTAATCCCCCATATTGGATACTCCATATTAAATTTTTTAAAAATAATTTCAGATTCATTTTGTACGACCTCGAAAACTCCCCCATACTAATTTTGGAGAAAATCGAACAAAATTGATGTTTTTCTCCGTGATATTGGATCCGCCATATTGAATTTTTTAAAAATTATTTTAGATTCGTCATGCTCGACCCCGAAAACTCCCCCGTATCAATTTTGGAGAAAATCGAACAAAATTGATGTTTTCGTTCGCCATGTTGGATCCGCCATATTGATTTTTTTTTAAAAGATTTCAGATTCGTCGTGTGCGACCCCGAAAACTCTCCAGTAACAATTTTGGATAAAATCGGACAAAATTGATTTTTTGTCCGCCCTATTGGATCCGCCATATTGAATTTTTTAAAAATAATTTTAGATTCGTTGGGTACAACTACGAAAATTTCCCCATACCAATTTTGAAGAAAATCCGTCAAAATTAATTTTTTTTGGCCGCCATATTGTCAGTGCCTCTTGGAATTCACTGTTCCAATTTCGTCCAAAAAAATATGGGACCACCGCAGCAACTTCCTGAACATAACGTAAAAAATCGGTGCCGCCGTTCCTGAGTAATCGGTGTACATACATAAAAAAAAAAACATACATACTCGACGAATTGAGAACCTCCTTCTTTTAGAAGTCGGTTAAAAACTAAATGATCTTATACAGCCGAACTTTTGCATATGGGCTAAAAATTGCATTTAGAAAAACTTTTTCCAATGACTTTTTTCGATATTTTGAGATATAACCCTATTTTTGAATTATTTTTTGGAGAAAAATTTAAATTTGACGGATAATGCTAATCACGTGACTACTATTTTTTTGGTTAATTTTCATCTCGATCGAAGCAGAAATTGTTACTAAAGTCAAATTTCGAATAAAGCTATTAAAAAAGAATCCCATATGATACGAACTGTACTGGTTACACTGTATATATATATATATATATATATATATATATATATATATATATATATATATATATATATATATTTGTAAACTGCCATTAATGCTGCGTCCATATATTTATTAATTTGTATGTTATTCTGCGGTCATATACGGACGCAGAATTACAACCCGTTGAAATATCTACCAAATGCTTAAAGGGCCCTTGATTAGCCTTATATCAAATTTTTGATTTGACGCCTAAATTATGGTATTGTGAAAAATTTAGGTATATTCTACTTTAAGGAAACAGTGCAATATACATACGCTTAAGTAGCGTATATCTATTCTTTCTCGTGTATATTATTTTAATCATAGCGATGTTTCTGTACCAGTAAGGGAAAATCCCGAATATGTTCCCTGTAACTTTTCGTTGACGATTGTTTAATGGCAATTCCTCAGAACATAGTGGGTTACGTTGTACAACAATTTAATAATTTCCATAACAAATTAAAATTTACATCAGAATTTGAAGTAAACGGGAAAATAAATTTCCTACATATGACTCTAATACGCGAGAATGATAAAATTCAAACGCAGTGGTACACCAAACCAACCTGGTCCGGAAGATATTTGAACAACTTTTCAAACCATTCAAAAAACCAAAAAAAAAGTGTAATCGTCAACTTTGTTGACAGAGCCATTTTATTAACGTCCCCTACACTCAGACCCTCGATTCTAAGAAAAGTTAAAGACACACTTATACAGAACAATTTTAATATTAAAGATATTGACGAAATTATTTAAAAAAGAACATACAAACACTACAACAACCTAAGAACCAAAAACAAGGATGATTCACAACAGGAAATACAAAAACAATACATAGCATTACCTTATACAACAGACCTTTCAGAAAAATTAAAATACATTTTAAAAAAACACAATATTGTCACATGCCACAAGAGTTACAACCAACTAAACTCATTCTTTACAAAATTGAAAAGCAAAACACCAACTATGAAAACTTCCAATATTGTCTATTCAGTTCCGTGTGCAAACTGCCCAAAACAATATATAGGAATGACAAGCCAATTACTAAAAAATCGACTAAATGGACATAAATATACCAAAAATTCTACTGCAGCATTGACAAAACATGAAAAGGATGAAAAACACTCTTTTAACTTTGAAAATACCAAAATAGTCGATAGGGACAAAAATTATCATAAATTAATAATAAAAGACATGATAGCCATCAAAAAGGAAACACATACAGTAAGTGACAGAACTGATATAAACAATCTAAGTCAAATTTACAATATAATTTAGACACAGATATTCCCTTAATAACATCAAAAATGTCTATATCACCTTAAAAGCAAAAACAAATTCCTTTAATTTTTAATATAAAATACAAGTCCTTGGTGGTTTGTTAGTGTTAGCGACAGTTTTGACGAAATCTAAAATTTTACTAAGAATAATCCTTTTAAATAATCATCATTTTAATTTCTGATATTCTTTTAAATGTTATTGTCTTGAATGTTGAATTTTAAGTCTGTATTATAGGGGTATTTATATTATATTCATAATTCGTTTGTAAATTTTAGACGATTATTTTTGAAAATGTTCTAAATAAAGAACGAAACGTCAGAGCAATGAAAACTGTATTTTAAATATGAACCTAATCCCAAGAAAAAATCAAAAATAAAAATAAATATTAACGGTTCAAGAAAATCAATATATATATATATATATATATATATATATATATATATATATATATATATATATATAAATATATATGTATGTATGTATATCTTCTACATTTCTATGCTTTTCATGAAAGTTTACTTACTTCACCATAACAACGCAATACGTGGAAGTTAAAATCCATTCGGGGGACAGTATTGTTCCAGCGCATTCGAATTTTCTGTGGTCAAAATACAGTTCGACCTGAAAACAAAAGGTAAATAATAACGCTGTGCACTTTTCTGGAAAATTGGATAAAAGCAGAGAATTTTGCTCGTCAAAGAAATGTTGGATAAATTTGTTGGAGCTCAGAAAAAATTTTCCAACTAAAACTTCATAGTTAAGGCATAGTATTAAAAAAAAACGATTTTTTACTCTCCACGCGATTTTTCTGTCCATTGGAAAAATCGACACTTTGAAATAGTTTATACTTACGTAAAATGACATCAGGAACAATAAATAAGAAGAATATTTTCTGAGCTATTACGTTTTTGTGTTGATTTTTTCTACTCAAATTGGTTAATAAACAGTTTAGCACAACTCTTTCGCAAATATGAAAAATATATTCTTATTCTTCTGGATATTTAGGAACCATTCCAGCAGACAAACAAACTTCTTCCTCATGTTTCCATGAAATTATTATGTGGCTTAAACTATCTCTGTAAAACATCCCAACATAATAGCGTTTTATGTCAATTTGTGCTTCCAAATCGAATTCTAAATGGTGAACTTTGACATGTTATGTTCGGTTTCGGCTCATTATCGAAGATTTATTTTGGAACTTGTTGGTTGACTTCCATGTCAAACTCATAAACCACGTGTCCTTTCCCATTACGATGTATTTCATGAATGTAGAGTTCGAATTGACCCTGTTTACGGTGCTATTTTTAAAGAAAATTCAGCTTCTTTGAAACAAGTCATGACACTCCGCCTTTTGTACTCAAAACATCGAATCAAAAAGGGTGCGAGCGTATTCGTGAAATTTGTTCATTTGCTGAGCCAGGCCTAAATGTCGGTTTTCCATCTCAAATATTCAACCATTTCTTCTTCTTCAAGTGCCTTCTCCATTGCGGAGGTTGGCAATCATAATAGCTATTTTAATTTTTGAGGCAGTTGCTCTAAATAGTTGTTTTGAACTGCATCCAAACTGCATCCAAACCATTAGGTTTTTTAGCCATGAAATTCGTAGTCGTCCTACGCCTCTTCTGCTACTTATTTTGCCTTGGATTGTGAGCCGTAAGATGCTGTACTTTTCTCCCCGCATAATGTATCCGAAATATTGCAGTTTTCTCTGTTTTACTGTTATCTCGACTTCCTTTTCTTTCCCCATTCTTCTCAACACCTCGGCGTTCGTAACTCGGTCCACCCACGAAATCCTCTGAATTCTTCTATAGGTCCACATTTCAAAAGAGTTAAGTCTTGTCATTGCCTCTCGATTCAGTGTCCATGCTTCCATTCCATAATATAGAACACTGTATACGTAACATTTAGTCAGTCGTATTTTCAGGGCTAACGTTAGATCTTTGCTGCTTTGCTTTTTCATTATAATAAAGTTGGCACGTGCTTTCTCGATTATGGTTTTTATTTCGACGGTATAGTCATTATTTTTTGTTATTAGGGTTCCCAAGTAAGTGTACTTCTTAACTCTTTCTATGTGCTGACCTCCTACCATTAGGGTTTCGTTATTATTACTGATTATCATGAACTTGGTCTTTTTCGTGTTAATAGTTTTTCTATGTATTCTTTCCACCTGCATAATTTTTGCTGTGTTTCCATAATAATGTTTCCCTCTTTGTCTAGCAATACGTTTGAGGTTTTCCTCTTTTCTATTCTAGCTAGTTCTTTGACTTTTTTATGCAAGTTGAAGTTGTCGTACTTGTTTTGCAACTCCTCTATTTCTTTGCATTTTCCAGAAAGGTACTCTTCTTTTGCTGCTCTTATTTTTCTTCTTATTTGAATTTGCAACTGTTGATATCGGGTCTTGTTGGTCTTGTGTTTCCTTCTTTCATCCATCAACTCCAAAATATCATCTGTCATAAGTACTCTCTTGCTTGGTTCCATAATTGACGTTTTGAAAAACTGCCACTGTTGTTCAACATTGTCATCGTTGATGTCTTGTCTCAGCTAGCTTTTTTTTCGTTTCTTCTGATTTTAATTTGTGTATATTTAGTTTTTTGATATTATGATCTGTTTGTATCCTTTTTAATTTAAGTTGGAATTTAGTGATAAGGGGATTGTGGTCCGAAAATACGTCCGCACCTGGGTACGCCTTTACTGAATATACTGCGTTTCGATATCTGTATTTTATCAAGACGTAATCAATCTGGTTTCTAACTATGTTGTTGCCTTTATCAGCTGGTGACTTCCATGTATAGAGCCGACGTTTAGGTAGCTTAAAAAAGGTATTTGTTACTACTAGATTATGCTCTTGACAGAATTCTATAAGACGATCTCCTCTATCATTGCGCACTCCAAGGCCGTATGGCCCGACAATGGAATCACATTTACCCTGTCCGATTTTTGCGTTAAAATCCCCCATTAAAACAGTAATGTATCTAGAGTTTGTAAGGCGTAGTGTCTGTTGGAGCTCATTATAAAAGTTTTCTATTTCGTCATCCATTTTATCAACAGTCGGTGCATAAATCTGTAATAGATTTAATTTACCGTGGGTTGTCATGAGCTGTAGCATTATAATTCTTTCCGATACCGGAATGAATCCTATTACTGATTTTGCTACCTTTCCACTAAGAATAATAACGACTCCATATCTGTGCTGTGTCGCTGCTGTTAGAGTAATAAATTCTTCCGTTCTCCGACTTGAGTTCTCCAGAGCTGACCCATCTTGTGTCGCTTATACCCAGTATGTCGATCTTAAGTGTCGATATTTCTCGTTGAATGTTTCTCAATTTTCCAGGTTCATACATGCCTTTTACGTTCCATGTTGCAATTTTAAGATTTGTTTTGTATA
This sequence comes from Diaprepes abbreviatus, assembly GCA_034092305.1. Lineage (NCBI taxonomy): Eukaryota > Metazoa > Arthropoda > Insecta > Coleoptera > Curculionidae > Diaprepes > Diaprepes abbreviatus. The sequence goes on from JASJET010000039.1 coordinate 5,542,426, forward strand.
TTTCCAGTAGACAGGGATTTCGCTGGATTACGACCTGGAAGCCCTGCCGTCCTTGTTCTCACTTCCCCTGCCGAATCTTGGTCTCCGAGAACCATGATTAGTACGTTGTAAATCGTCATTTTCTTCAGCCATTACGATTACTATGGAAATATAATGAGGTGGTTTCCCCTTGCCTTCCTCATCGGTGTGCTGACGCCTTTTTGTGGGTACCACTCCACCGTTTGCTGTCTAAATCATAACCAGTGAAATTCTCTGAACCCTTGCTCACGATCAGTTTTGAGGCAGCCAGCTGCCACTGCTCATTGCTAGTTTTGGTCCACCACGGATATTTCATTTCCCCGGTACCACGCATATCTGGGAGGCATTCCCCTATCCGCCACCTGGGGAGGCGCCAGATGGAGAACTAGCAACAACCGCTTTTAAAGGTTTTATACCATTCATATGCTAGTAGTCATTTCCAGATAGACTCCGGTATATCAAATATAACAACTTTTAAGTAAGATAGCATTCCATAAAACTGACCAGCATTGCAAGAACTATTCTCAATCTTGCATTTTTTTCATAGAATTTATAGGTTATATACTTACCACGTAAGGAAATTCACCTTCTTCTGCATCGGTTCCGTTTATTATTCCTAGAGCAGGCTTGGCACCTATTAAAGAAGTAATTGGATATAAGTTCGCATCAATGTACACTGTTTAAAAAAACTTAAATTTAAGGAACATTCATTAATTTAATTTAATGTATTTGTGCCTTAAATGGGAATACGTTACATATACTTTGAAATTAAAGCTTTGTACATTAAATTTAATTGAATGTTATCTTAAATTTCAATAAAGTTACTGAAATTATTGGGATAATTACATTTAGATTTAGTGTAAAAATTATTCAATTTAATACATTAACATTTAATGAATTTAAGAAACGATTTATGAAATTTGCTTCCATATTAATGTGTTTTTTTACAGTGTATTTCACTGCACTCTAAAAAACTTTACTTTAATTTTAAGGTAATGTGCTGAAAGCAAATTTCATAAACTTATGATTATTATATTATTTATAACGTAACATAAATGTGTAAGAGTCATTTTTAAAAAAAAAATGTCTTTGTTTCAATCGTTCTTAGTGACAAATACTACCGCAGTATTTTAGTATAGTTCGTATAAGTTCATTGCTTAAATCTAATCTCTTATTGCAGTGGTATACAAAAAAGTTGATACCTTTTATTTGTACTTTTACTTGCTTTTATTTAAAAAAAATTATATCTAAAGCATTATCGTATAATGTAGTTTAAGCTTTCTACCGAAAACGGGCCAATTTTCAGCTTTTATTGTTTTTTAAATAATTTGAAAAAAACCCTAAATCTCTTGTTTTATTGGTCATATATTTTTAACTGAATTTTATATATATATATATATATATATATATATATATATATATATATATATATATATATATATGTAGCTGCGAATATGGTTAAGTTTCACACTTAACGAATATGAAATTATTTTTAAAAAACTCACATTCGGCTGATTCAATATAGCTGGCTAAAAATTTTACATTTTTCGATTTTATTCCAAACTGGTACTGGGGGTTGTTGAGAGTATAAAGTACTAGTTTAAAATTTTTGAAACATTCAATATGGCTGAGTAAAGATTTTACGTCTCTCGATTTAGACCAAAATTCGTACAGAGAATTTTTGAGAGGGTGCATTAATATTAGATTTACAGTTTCAAATATTTTTTTAAATTGAATATGGGGGAGTAAAAAATTAAAATTTTTCCAATTTTATCCAAAATTGATACTGGGAGGGCACTTGTGGGTATAGACTACATTTTTAAAATAATTTTTATCGGATTCTTCCAAAATGGAGTTTCAGGAACTTATTTTACGAATATTAAATTAATTTCTTCAAACTTAATATGCAGGATAAAGTAAGTCTGACTAAAAAGTTAGCATGTCTCATTTTATTTCAAAAATAATATTGAGGAGCGTAGATTACCGATACAAAAAATTTATTTCTTAAAATTCAAAGTAGCGATCTACCATGACAGAATAATTTTTTTTGATCCAATTTCATTCAATACTGGTATTTGGAGAACCCCCAGATTCAAAGATTTTTTTTTGTTGTTCAATTTACTACAGTTTATCATAATTTTTGATAAAATGGATACTATTTTGCTGCCTCAAAGTCTTGCAAGGTACACTACACATTTCGTTGAGTACCAATTCAAATAATTTATGAATATTCTGACAAATTTGAAACCAAAAACGAAAAATAAAATTTTTACAAAAAAATTTAACCGCCTTTTAAAAAGGTGCTGAAAAGTGAAAAATGACAATATAGATTTTAAACGTAAATAAAATTTTTGTATTTGGCGCCAAATTATTACTAAATGGGACAAATAATTAAATTCTAACAACACGATGTATAAATAATCTATAGTAAGAAAGCAAATAGATTCAGTTATAAAATCACTAGCGTTCTCTTTGAAGAGTTTTATACTTACTTCCATTCTGGAAGGTGACAAGAATTGCTAGCACAACAATCAAACATCTACTCATTTTGAAAAATCAATGACCAATTGAGCAACGAACCGCATTATATAAGGAGACCAAAATTATAATCTAATCAAAAATCGTAAAAAAATGCATTGTTTTTTATTTCTAAATATGTTTTTATTATTAGAAACTTTATCAATTTTAATTATTTAAGATAAAGGAATTATAGTTATTGCACAAATACATGTCTTGTTAGAACTCTCAACTTTAAAATTAGAAGTGGTACTCCATGGAAATTAGATCAACAAAGAGCTGTTTTGTTAACAAAAATGTAACATTGGTTTTTTTTGCTGGAATGTGTTCATTTCGGCATCTTATAAAACATATCTCGTGTCGCAATTAGCAATGCCCCTGGTGGTAAGGACATGTAGCTAGCGATCTATTGTCGACCACCGTAGTAAATGTATGGATGTTTCGTACCGATACCGGTGATGGACTCATCAGTGGGATCCACCGGTATCTTTCCCAGACATCCTTGTACTTTCCACAAACTTGGATCTCTATTTAAGTCCAGTTTTGCCGGAAAGCGATGGTAAAATGTTATATTTCACAACACTCGATGGTAACTCTGAAAGACCTGTGCAAAAAAAAAATGGCGGATCAAAAATGGTCACGATTTTCGGTTTTTTGAGTTTGTCTCGAAAAGTAAAAGTTGTATCGAAAAATGTTTCAAACAAAAGTTGTAGAGAATACAAAAACCCATATTATAAGTATCCTACCTGGAATCTGTGAGTTTTTATTTTCCGAGAAATATAATATAAGTTATAGGTGACGCGACTAGTTTCGAAATATTTTTTTTTTCGACAAAATTTACGGTCCTCGTTTAAAAAAAAAGACATTTATTAACAAATTATCGTTTTAAAACCTCAATTTTCTGCTTTCCTAATTAAAATACAATGCTCATTTTTAATGGAAATTGTTTGTATTTGAAGATCTATTAATTAATTTTTTTTTCAATCGTAGGTCTAGAAATTTTGCAAAAACCAATTTTTTCACCAAAAAATTGCGATAACTTTTCATTGGATAGAGGTCAAATTTTTTTAATGCATGTATAGGATTTAGATGTAACATTTCCGAACAAAAAAATATTTTTTTGGATAAAGAAAACGTTTTTTCTTCAAAAATTCATAATGGCATTTCAAATGAATATTAAGGGCTCAAATTTGCAGAACATGCTTTTTACTACTTGTACTTAATCTGTGAATTTTTTGGATCCAAGAAATACACTTTCATACGATCTGTGAATTTTCGAAAATTGGGCCGAATCTAATCGAAAACAGCGGCTGCAGGCCGCTGTAGGCGGGTTGCCATAGTTCAGGTGCATTATTCATTGGCGCTTCAAGGAAACTTATGCATCACAAGTAATATTTATAATATTGATGTTGTTTATTAATTTATATGATAGTAACAATTTGTTTAGTCATATTAATTATAAATTTGTTTATTAACAAAATTTTCACAAAAAATTACAGGGAAAATCGTACTAATATTCAATTATATATTACATATTATATTTTTTCCTTTATATTATTATTAACAAAATTTTTACGAAAATTTCAGAAGTTTCTGAAATGTACAGATTTGTGTGAGCACTGTGATGGACAGTGCGATAATTGCTTGAAAAAATTATTTCCTACGATTTAGAAAACGATGATGACACTTCAGAGGAAATTAATAATATGTGTGAGAATGATTTTGACTATGAAAATGTTAATAATGATGAGAATGATATGTACAATGAAATTGAAAATGATGATGAAAATGGCATGTGCGATGTAAGTGAGAATAATAATTGTGATGATGAAATGGACGCCAATTGCATAGAAGTAAGAGAAAAAAAAGAAAGATAAATATATAATTGATATATTGTATTTGTATGATTTTCACGCGTAATTTTAATGTATTATTAAATATTTATATGGCATATTATATATTATTATTATATTTTTGTATGATTTGCTTATAGAAATTTTCGTAACAATTTTGTTAATAAACTGTTAGAATATGTAATATATAATTGAATATTTGTATGATTTTCTCTATCATTTTTTGTAAAAATCTTTTAATTAATATGACTAAACAAATTTTTACTATCATATAAATTAACAAACAACATCAATATTATAAATATTACTTGTGATGCATAAGTTCCCTTGAAGCGCCAATGAATAATGCGCCTGAACTATGGCAACCCGCCGACAGCGGCCTGCAGCCGCTGTTTTCTATTAAATTGGGCCCAATTTTCGAAAGTTCACAGATCGTATGGAAGTGTATTTCTTTTATCCAAAAAATTCACAGGTAAAGTACAGGTAGTAAGAAGCATCTTCTGCAAATTTGAGTCCTTAATATTCATTTGCCATTATGAATTTTTGGAAAAAAAAGCATTTTTTTCATCCAAAATTAATTTTTTTTTTGAGATCGAAAATGATCCATCTAAATCCAATGCACGCATTAAAAAAAATTTTATCTCCATCCGGTGAATAGTTATCGCAATTTTTTTGGTACAAAAAATGGTTTTTGCAAAATTTCTCGGCCCAAGATTGAAAAAAATTTTTTTTAATAGATCTCCAAAATATAAAACAATATAAATAATTTCCATTAAAATAAGCATTGTATCTTAATTAGGAAAGAGGAAAATTGAGGTTGAATTTTCAACTTTGATGTCGAATTTCTCGGAAAATACAAACTCACACATTCCGGGTTCGACATACTTTTTTAGAAAGATAATACCTACTTTTATGTTAAATTTTAAATCGGTAGTTTGTTAATAAATGTCTTTAAAAAAAAAAACAAAACAAAAAACGTTAATTTTGTTGAAAAAATAATATATCTCGATAACTAGTGGCGCCCCTCATAGCTTATATAAATCGATCGGTTTTTTTATTCTCTACAACCTTTGTTTGAAATATTTTTCGATACAACTTTTACTTTTCGAAATAAACTCAAAAAACCTAAAATTGTGACCATTTTTCGTTCGCCATTTTTTTTTTGTACAGGTCTTTCAGAGTTACTATCGAGATATGTTTTATAGGATACCGAAATGAACACATTCCAGCAAAACAATCAATGTTGCATTTTTGTTATTGACGAAAGCCTATTTTCCATGGAGTGTAGTACTAGTAGTAGATGATTGTAAAATATTTATTCGTTATTGATTTTTTTTTATTTAATTTTTTTACGGTACTCTGCAGGAGAAAAAGATAATGATTGATTGTTAACAAAGGCTGCATAAATGACATCACAGCCATAAAATATATTTACACTTGTTGCCTGCCTAATACTGAAATTGAACTTAAATCTTTTCAACCTTAAGATGATAAAGACATACACGCCTAAAACAAACCACTCCGATGACGAAGTTGACTTGCTTCCGTACAAAAATCTACGAAATATACCCATATAGACTCTCCTATTTGTCAGGGTGACGTGAATATGAATATGAGAAAAATATTACTCAACTTTTTGTTATCATATGGATTTGTATCTAATGAACAACTTCTATAAAAAATAACCACCCGAAGATGAAGAGAAATAAGCGCAGATGGCAAGTAAAAGAGTGAGGTTAACTTAATTAACAGATAAGAAAACTATCTTATACAATGTAACAATTCTAAGTATGGATGTATATCAGCAACTGGTGATAAAATTAATAACAGAAAACGCCCCACCGGAAAATAAAGAAACCAGTCTTAAGATTTTTTTTAGCTAGAGACGCTTCTGCAGCCTGGTAGACAGCTTACTTCTATTTCGCACTGCAGCATCAGTTGTAGCAAGCGAGATCAAGAGTTTATAATGATAGGCCCCAAGTACTCCAATTTACATATATGTATGGTGTCGGCACATTCTCTTTCGTTTTGCATTATTTTCAGTACATATAGATTGTGAACTCTATCAATCTATGAAATGCGACATATTCTGCGGTAAGTCCACATTTCAAAAGCTTTGATTCTTCTTAAAGCTTCTTTATTTAATGTTCATGTTTCTGCGTGGTAGAATATTACTGAGAAAACATAGCATCTAGGCAGTCGTGTCAGTATTGCAATAAAATATGTAGAGGAGAATCCCCAAGGACCGACGGGCATACAGTACCAACCAATTCCAAGTTCTATTATTATACAATAGACTGCGCTGAAACTTCTATCACCATTAGTGTGATACGCTCTTCCAAGCATATGCTCGTGACCAGTTTACTGCCAGTGCATTAAAATTGTGTTCTGATTTTCGGAGTTCAGAGAACGAGTTTAAAACAAATTAATACTAATATATATATAAGGTGGTTGAAATGCATATGGAGAGAGAACCAGAGAGAGTATTTGGAAACAAACTATTTATATATATTTTTCCTTTTCTCTGCTTGACAGGATAATCCATATAAACAACTGTTTAATTACGTCAGATAGATTTCTTTATTTCTTACTGAAATAGTTAAAAGGAGTTCTCAAATCAACCTGCCTCGGTCACGCAAATATGAAAGTATCCGCATTCTTAAAAAAATTAGATTTCTAAAAAGGAATAAACGGTTAAGTATTTTCAAATCATAAATATTTCGCTAAGTACGTAACTTGGGAATTTTAACGTGTACATCCTGGTAATGTGGTGTCAGTGAAATCTTTCCACATTACAATAATAATTCATTTGTTTTAAATAGTTTTAAAAGTAGCAAAATATAGAGTAACACGTAACTAAATAAAAGACAACTTTGGAAACATTAGGATATGTTTGCATAGATGGCAGCCAGGGAGGTTTTCCTTTTTAGAACGCATCATGTCAACCTGGAGAACTAGGATCCAATTGCAATCCGATACGAAGAGGGATATTTCAAGGCGATTCACCTAGCCCAATGTGGTTTTGCCTTGCAATGAACCCACTATCACGCCGTTTGAACTCCACCAGATACGGCTTCAGTATTAAAAATAACAGCGAAGAGGTAGTAAGAGTGAATCATCTTCTATACATGGATGATCTTAAACTGCTGCTACCAAAAACCAGCTGGAGCAAATGCTTAGAATTGTAGAGGAGTTCTCCGGGGATATCGGAATGCAATTTGGACTTGACAAGTGCCGTATTTTGAATATCGTTAAAGTGAAGATACAATCGGGGGTTTTTGAAAAGCAGAACGGTGAAACTATAGCTGCAATGGAAGCAGACCAAACATTCAAATATGTAGGTATGAAACAGGCTAAAAGAATTGACCATGGCACTATGAATGCCGAATTGACAACCGAATTCGTCTGGAGGGTAAGGCGGGTATTACGAATCAACTTAAACAGTAGACATTTGTTTAAGGCTCTCAACACGTATGCTTGCTCTGCGCTAAGCTGCTCTTTTGGAATTGTAAAATGGAGCAGGACGGACATCCAAAACCTGCAAAGAAAAATAAAAACTCTCCTAACAAAAGCACAAAAACATCACCCTCGGAGTGCTATTGAACGTACAATGCTTCCAAGACACCAACGAGGAAGAAGATTGGTGGATATTGGTAAGCAGCTCGACCAACAAATAACAAACTTACGTTCATATTTCCACAGGTTAGCGGACTCTTCCACACTACATCGAGCAATATGCGAGGCAGACGATTCAACGCCGCTACAGTTGAGGGAACAAGATATTACTTCTCACCACCAAACAGACCAAGCGAAATTACAAACCTGGCTACAGAAGCCACTTCATAGACGGCATCCAAATGAGGCCAATCAGGACAATATCGACAACTCAGCGTCGAACTACTGGTTTATTTGGGGACAGATGTTTCCGGAAACGACGGACTTCTTGTTAGCTATCCAAGATCAGGTTATTCCGACGAAGAACTTCGGAAGTTCATAATTAGGGATTCCTCAATAGAAAATGACCAATGCAGATATGGCTGTCGAACATCAGAATCGGTTTGCATTTACTGTTCGTATTTTACTTCATTCTATACACGGAGCTGCATATAGTTGTACGTTTGCTGAATGTGATTTCAGCACTACAACGGCATAATGTGGATATATCCACTGCTATTGCATCTCACACGGAGTAATCCGTGAAAGCCGCATAAACATATATATATATATATATATATATATATATATATATATATATATATATATATATATATAAGGGTATGTAATCGCTTTCAATAAAAAAAGCATGTAAAACGAGTAAAAAAAATTTTAAATGTAAAAAATACAATTTTCGGGGGGGTGGAATATTATTTGTCGATGAGCTACCACAAAAAAATTTAAGAATGAAACCTCTACGTTATTTAGAAGTGGAGATATTGCTAATTTTTCAAGCGCGCGCCGATTTGAAGACGCGCTCTCACTTTGTACTCGGTGAGATTCTATTACCCCCTCCAACTTACCTTATTTAGCGTCCAGCACGTACCCTCAGTTTAGCGATTTCCTGAAGGGTTGACTGTGTATAAATTAACCTCAATTGAATGATTTCATATACTTTAAGCTATTATTAATGAACTGTAAAAAATTCACCTCTTAATATAAATAAACAATCGCTCTGTAATTTTTTGAAAAAAAAAATGCTAACTCGGCTCCTATTGGTCGTAGAGACTTTTTTTTCAAAACTGGTGTTTTTTTACGAGCTTTCCAATAGTAGGCGTAATGCAGTTGCTAATTAATTTATTTATAGGCGAAAAACTACCCATATTTTCATGACGATTTTGCATAAACAAAATATGAAAAATATCCACTTTTTTTAAATACATGATAGCTTAAGTCTTTACGAAGAGATTGAGTACTGACAGAACTCTGTAGCACTTTCCTAGACGACGGTACAGCCAATCAGAAATAGTCACTTTTTTCGTTTGTCTAATAAACAGTTGCAATTTTACAAAAACTATTGAACCGACAGCGCCTATCCTATTTCAGCACCATCGAGATGATGGCCTACCTGTATCACCATACCAACTGTGCAGTCTCCAACACGGAAAGGATATGGTTGGAACGAAGTTTTGCATTTACTGTTCGCATTTTACTTCTTTCATGTACGGAGCTGCATATAGTTGTACGTTTGCTGAATGTGATTTCAGCACTACAACGGCATAATGTAGATATATCCACTGCTATTGCATCTCACACGGAGGAAAAGAATATGGGCGATGATATTTTCTACGGTTCTGTGAAAAGTAATATTGACGTACTGAATTCTTTACAATTTTATTGAATCGCAACACTGATCTTTTAAGTATCTTTAACTTCATTTTATTTCAGTAAATCGTGCTATTGTTATTGCCTATTATGTGGTAACTTAGTCGTCGTAAGCCAAATTTACTTTAAGCTTGTAATTGTTTTATGGAAGTATGCTTTCAGGAATTTTATTTTGATTAGTATACAATAATCCAACAACAGTGATCATAAAAACATTACATATGATTCTTCAATCTACTTTGAAAACCTTGAAGTCTTAGAAAGTATTTTAAGTTGTTTATCTGTAACGGATACAAGCGTTTATTGAAACAAAACAACTTTATTAAAATTGTGTAAAAAATTTTTGGAATGTCAAAATTGATAAGAGATTTATTGTTTATTTCTGTAGGATGCCGATGCAGCGTTGGAACAGATAAACTGCGTTCAAAAAAACATATAAATACTTGAATCCACTCTGCAGTTTAGATTACTCGCGCTTCACATTATCATTTTAAATTTACTATTTTTAGCCTCATAATGAGTTATGTCAAATTTTTAAATCTAAATTATAAAGTGGGAAACAAAGAGTTAATTACAAAAGCAAAAGAGTCGAGCTTAAAATAAAATTATTGTTAATGGTGAAATAGAGTCTTTTTTACAAGACTTTCCACTGTACCACAATCTAGTATAAATCTATTTTTATATAACAATTTTTGCATTTACGATTGAAAAATAACAGGTTACACAGTTAAATAAAATGTAAGTAACAAAATATGTATTTATGGTTACTCATTTGGTTTAGCTTAGATAATTAAACTAATTTTAACACATTTTTATTCATGGACTTCTTAAGTTCATTTAATAGAGCAAAGGTTTTCACAACGAGGTGTGTGAAAATTGATCCCCTGAGCTCCTTTTCTATGTTTAGATGGGACATTAACGCCGCTATCACAGAAAGTCGCACAATAGTAAGACGTAGGAAATGGTAAAAGTACACGAAACTGGTCTTTACGTCTGGTCCAACAATTCATACAGAAGTTTATGGATCGAATTATCTTTTCATTTCGCCACTTACCATAAAGTCTATCAATAGTTCTTGTTATGCCGTAGAGATCCCTCCAGAGTATTTAGAATTGAGTTTCTGATCGACTATTATTGTATTATTAATTAATGATTAAATGATTAAAATCACAATTTAAAAACTTTAATATTTTTCAATAAAAATCATGATTTAAATAAAAAAAATATTTATTATAATATTTCTTGTGAAAATAAAATTTACAAATCACTTAATAGTTAAAATGCAACACCCAAGAACATAAATGAGAGACACACATTTCGAAAGAGTTAGCAACGCTGTTTCAACACACTTCGCTTGGAACAACTAATGCTCTACCCCTGCTCTGCTCAATTTTGCTCTGGCTAGATAATTGTTACAAAAATATTTGGTTAATTGAACAATGTGTTCTTTAACGTCTTTTTATTTCCAAGTCTTTGCAGAGTAAATTTAAAAATTGTGTCGGGCAACCATAGCTTATAACTTTAGAACTGGTTCTTTCTTAAATTATCTTCTTATGTCAGCTATGTTCGCCGCATTGTCTTTCACGAAAGATGGGACATAACATTGATACTTTGATTCACATGAAGAAATTATATCAGAAAAAAGTTTCGTTAAATATTTCGACGTATGAGACTTTCCCGAGGTACCAATAGTTTCTTAGAGAAATGTTTGTCCATCTTCTATTGATATAGTTGAACATATTACAAGTTCGTTTGTGGATACTGACAACAATTGATTAAATATATATATATATATATATATATATATATATATATATATATATATATATATATAGTATGTCGCATATTCTCACGAGTGTGATGTGTAATTGAAAGTTTTCGGGTATTCCGTGTATGTGCTGAGTCACTCTCAGGACTGTAAGGCAGCTAACGTTTCGATGAAACCTCATTCACCATTTTCAGAGCTCACTGTACGGAGTCTAGGAGCGAACTGACGCCTGCGACTCGGGTGCTGTCGGTCCCGTGTGTACGTCGGGTGTGTTCGTGTGCCGGATGGTTCTGGACAATCAGGTTGCGAGACCTGCTGCGCGTCATTGCCAGTGTTTGGGATCACGTGGCCGAGTTGTGATCTGTTTTTTACTACCTACTACTGGTTGATGTTTCGTAAGCAGGTTTTTCCAAGTATTAGGCACTCGCTATTTAAGTTGTTAGGCCTCTTTGGAATTTCGATGGCTTCCCTTATAACTCTTGTGGAAAGGTTTTCACATCTCGGTAGCATTTTTGTTCCTGAGAAATTTATGTTATATCCTGTGTTTAACAAGTATTGGGCCAATGCAGAAGAAGTTGTTTTTTGCTTGACGGCGTTTATATGTTCGTCTCTTCTAGCGCTTGTTTTCAGATTGGTTTAACCTACGTAAGATGAGCTACATTGTCCACATGGAATTTTGTACACTCCCTGGTTTTCTAGAGGGATTTTTTCTTAATGTGTTGGTTAGAGATCTTTTACTTTGCAATCTGTGATGAAAATGGTTTCAATATTGTCTCTTGAGAATTTTTACGATTTTTTCTGTGTATATATATATATATATATATATATATATATATATATATATATATATATATATATATATATGTATATATAAATAAGATGGCACACCACATTTCTGTCGATTCATATACAGAATATTTTTAATAATAGTCTAGGCAATACTCCATGGAAATTAGTTCAAAAAAGAGCTGTTGGTTAATAAAACAACATTAATAATATAATAATAAAGGCCGATCACCTGCCTACCCACACTGTATAAGGTGATCACCTCCTGCTTGACCCAACGCATCTATGCTCATTGTGAACAAAATAACATCATTGCAACTCAACAGAAAGGATGCACGAGGGGAGCAATGGGATGCAAGGAACAATTGATTATTGACTCTGTCATATGTAACAAGCCTGTACCAACCGAAGAAACCTCTTTGCTGCCTACGTGGATTATAAGAAGGCCTTCGACTCGGTGCCACATGAGTGGCTCAAAACTATATTGAGAATGTACAGGGTGGATAAAAATTTTGTTTCCTTTTTAGAACGCATCATGTCAACCTGGAGAACTAGGATCCAATTGCAAGTGCCATCCAGCGACACCATCGAAACTAACACCATTCCGATACGAAGAGGAATATTTCAAGGCGATTCACTTAGCCCATTGTGGTTCTGCCTTGCAATGAATCCACTATCACGCCGTTTGAACTCCACCAGATACGGGTTTAGTGTTAGAAATAACAACGAAGAGGTAGTCAGAGTGAATCATCTTCTATACATGGATGATCTTAAACTGATGGCTGCTACCAGAAACCAGCTGGAACAAATGCTTAAAATTGTAGAGGAGTTCTCCGGGGATATCGGAATGCAATTTGGACTTGACAAGTGCCGTATTTTGAACATCGTTAAAGGAAAGATACAACCGGGGGCTTTTGAAATGCAGAACGGTGAAACTATAGCTGCAATGGAGGCAGACCAAACATACAAATATCTAGGTATGAAACAGGCTAAAAGAATTGACCATGGCACTATGAAAGCTGAATTGACAACCGAATTTGTCAGGAGGGTAAGGCGGGTACTACGAACTAATTTAAATAGTAGAAATTTGTTTAAGGCGTTCAACACGTATGCTTGCTCAGCGCTGAGCTACTCCTTTGGAATTGTAAAATGGAGCAGGACGGACATCCAAAACCTGCAAAGAAAAATAAGGACACTCCTAACAAAAGCACAAAAACATCACCCTCGGAGTGCCATTAAACGTACAATGCTTCCAAGACACCAAGGAGGAAGAGGATTGGTGGATATTGGTAAACAGCTCGATCAACAAATAATAAACTTACGTTCATATTTCCACAGGTTAGCGGACTCTTCCACACTACATCGAGCAATATGCGAGGCAGACGACTCAACGCCGCTACAGTTGAGGGAACAAGATATTACTTCTCACCACCAAACAGACCAAGAGAAGTTTCAAACCTGGCTACGGAAGCCACTTCATGGACGGCATCCAAATGAGGTCAATCAGGACAATGTCGACAACTCAGCGTCGAACTACTGGTTGATTTCAGGACAGATGTTTCCGGAAACGGAGGACTTCTTGCTGGCTATCCAAGACCAGGTTATTCCGACGAAGAACTATCGGAAGTTCATCATTAGAGATCCCTCAATAGAGATTGACCAATGCAGATATGGCTGTCGAACATCGGAGACAGTCCAGCACATAACTGGGGGATGCCAAGCGTTTGCCGCAACCGAGTATAAGGAAAGACACGACTCAGCCGCTAAGATACTCCACCAAGAGCTAGCAGAAAAGTTGAACTTATTACAGGTAGGAAAAGTGCCTTATTACAAATACAATCCAGAGCCTATTCTTGAAAACAACCAGTTCAAATTATATTGGGACCGAACGGTTCTGACGGATCAAACAGTTGCTCATAATAGACCAGATATTATACTAATAGATAAAATTTCTAGGCGAACTACACTAATCGACATCGCTGTACCTAACAACAACAACCTAAGACCAAAATACAACGAGAAGATCGCCAAATACAGAGATCTGGAGGTGCAAATCCGAAGACAATGGGCAATGAACAGCGTCCAGACGATTCCCATAATACTCTCAACAACTGGAGTGATACCAAAGAACCTCCTGCAGAACATCAAGGGACTGGGTCTTAGTGAGCATCTGTATAAACCGATGCAGAAAGCAACTCTTCTAGCAACCGCGCGAACCGTCCGAAAGTTCATGGGAATTACAGCAGACCACGTCACCTAGGACCCGATAACATGGAAAGGGTTCCCACAGTGCTTCATACTTCTGGTACCTTTGTGTACCTGGTATGAGTGAATATTCCCTGGAGGGAGTGCGAAGCCGTCTGGCTTGTAAATCATGTATATAAATAAACAGTAGAATATGTAATATATCATTGAATATTTGTATTATCTCTATAATTTTTTGTAAACATTTTGTTAATAAACAAATTAATAATTAACATGACTAATATGATTTAATAAAACAACATCAATATTATAAATATTACTTGTGATGCATAAGTTTCCTTGAAGCGCCAATGAATAATGCGCCTGAAATATGGCAACCCGCCGACAGCGGCCTGAAGTGTATTTCTTGGATCCAAAAAATTCACAGGTAAAGTGCAAGTATTAAAAAGCATCTTTTGCAAATTTGAGCCCTTAATATTCATTTGCCACGCAATTATGAATATTTGAAAAAAAAACACGTTTTTTTCATCCAAAATTAATTCTTTTTTTTTTGAGATCGGAAATGATACATCTAAATCAAATGCACGCATTAAAAAAGCAAAATTTCTCGGCCCACGATTGAATTTTTAATAGATCTTCAAAATATAAAACAAAACAATTTCCATTAAATTGAGCATTGTATCTTAATTAGGAAAGCGGAAAATCGAGGTTGAATTTTCAACTTTGACATCGAATTTCTCGGAAAATAAAAAACTCTCATATTCCTGGTTTGAAATACTTTTTTAGAATGATAATATCTATATTTTTGTTAAATTTAAAATCGGTTAAAATTTGTTAATAAATGTCTTTTTAAGAAAAAAAAAACAAAAACCTTCAATTTTTTCGAAAAAAAAATTATATCTCGATAACTAGTTGCGCCGCCTATAACTTATATGAATCGATAGGTTTTTTAATTCTCTACAACTTTTGTTTGAAACATTTTTCGATACAACTTTTACTTTTCGAGATAAACTCAAAAAACCGAAAATCGTAACAATTTTTAGTCCACCATTTTTTTTGCACAGGTCTTTCAGAGTTACCATCGAGATATGTTTTATAAGTTGCCGAAATGAACCCATTCCAGCAAAAAAAAAAACAATGTTACATTTTTGTTAACAAAATAGCTCTTTTTTGATCTAATTTGCATGTACTTTGGTTTTCTTGCAATAACAATTGCAAAATGCGATATTTTTTGTTATTATAGTTTTAAAAGATAGCCCTCGCAATTACAAAAAAAAAAATGTGTTATTTGGCACTATACGTCTAATATTTTCTAATACACTTTAGTTTATTTATCTGGATGATTTTATTACTTAATAACCGCATTACGATTTATAAGATTGCATAGTAGAAATTGTTCATAAGACCCTACAGTTTATTTAATTGACAAAAGATCGGTTTGATAATAACATCCCCATTTTTTAAAAAGAGGTATTTTTGGGAGTTTATAAACAATGAGAATTGTAGCTCTACTATTAGTCTTACGAGGTTCTAACCTTGACAGTTCGAAAGCTGATATTTTATATGACTTGAGATCCAATTATATTCATTTATAATATTCATACGAATATCAATATACCTATATATTATACAAGGTGAGCCATTTTAATCTATAGATCCAAATATCTTATAAAATGCTCGATCTACAAAAAAATGGTTCAGATAAAAATTGTCACGTCCAGAGAGGGTCATTTATTTGTACCAATGATCTTGACTTTGAGGTAAATTGTCAAGGTCATTTAAAGGCGAGGTGATTTTTAAATCGAAACTTATTTCAGAAATCAAACGTAGAGAAAATTTCCTATCCAACAGAATGAGTAACATAGGCGGTAAAATCACATGTAGAGGTCATTTGAAGATCAAATGTTCTCATACCTTGGATTGATGTGAATGAACCAATAATTCGGTAACTAAGAATAATGGAGAAAAACTTTTTCTACAAAAGTTTCTGTAAATCAAACTGTATATGTTAAGGTGACCTTAAAGTTGACCTTAACCTTGACCTTGAAGGCCATATCCTCGAAAATGGAGATAGCGTTCATGATCGGATATAAAATGTAAAATGGTTAAAGCAAAAATTTGACAATTGCAAAAACTAGCGTGATTACTAATATTTTCAAGGAAAGACCAATTGCAAAATTAAAGTTTACCTCAACCAATTATTGAAAAAAATGTCTCATTATGTATGACTATATATACTCACATATTTTTGAAATTAATAGAAATTGAGGAATTTTATATAATTTATTTATTATTTTTGTAATTTCTCCTACTATTATTATAAAGAGATGTCCTTGATTCAACTTGTTTGCTTAAACATAACACAAACTTTAAAACTTATAACTATGATGTGAATTTTTTTTAATACAGCTGACATATATATCTCAAAAAATAGAAGAATTTATATTCTTACGTCATAACATTAAATAATAAAATTCGGATATTTTGAAACTGTATTTTCATGGAAATTTAAATACCAGTTATTTCTTTAATCCAGTTACGGTATTCGGGATTGGTTATGCGACTGTAACCACTTGGACTTCCTCCACATGGTAGATAACCCCACGACATTATTCCATAATGTGTACCATTTACGACAAAAGCACCTCCAGTGTCTCCCTGCAAAAATTGTTAATTAATTTTCCAATAACACGAAACAATAAAATATCACCATTTGAATGCAACTTGCATAGTACAAGTCACATTTGAAAGATTTTGATACAAAATCTGGATCTGACTACGGAGTTAACTACATCACTTCTGGTTTCAGAGAAAACCTAACCTTACAGTACGAAAAATGCACTTTTTTATCCTAAAATCTGTCTCTTTAGTGGCTCACCACTGAAAAGTTCGAATAGTTTTTTTTTTTGTTACGAGGTATGAGGATTTAAAGTTATACCTAGTCTCGGTTCCTGATTTATAGTCCATCAAAGAACTCAATTGGAAAAATTCGTGTTTTTAGTGTTGCTGATAACAAGTTCGAATTTTGAGATCCTATAAGAGAACATCTGTGCATCCGAACCTCAAAAAAGTATTAACAATACGTGGACACCCCAATATTTCATGAATGAACACGACGTTTCTCCCCAAAGTCGATGATGTGTGGTTGTATGTGTAGCTGATAACACATTTATGAATGAAGACAACAGTGTTTAAAAGACGTGAAATTGCATCGTTGTATTGCTAAACTCTTTAGGAATAAAATAATTTGTTCTGAGTATGGTCAGCGCACTTTAGTAAAAACAAGGTCATTTAAATGCTCTTTTGGATCTAGAATAAGGAAATCTCCTCATTCATGACTTTGGAAATCAAGTGCGTGGTTTGGTATGTCATTTTTAGTGCAAAAAATTTACGAGTAACGAAAAGACGTGACTTGTAAAATATGCAACAGGAAACAAATGTTAATAGTGTGGCAATTCACAACCTGCGCTATGCGGATGACACGGTTATATTAACGTGACAGCATGGAGGATCTTTAGGCATCTGTTCACTATATATATATATATATATATATATATATATATATATATCAAATCGGAAAAGAATTTGGCTTGAATATAAAAAAATAACCTGGTGCACCACCTTACAAGCGGTTGAAGGAGTGAATAAATTTCGATATTTTGGATTCACTCTGTCAAATGATTGTAACTGTGATGAGATAATTAAAATAAGAGTATTTATAACTAGAACAGTATTCATTAATTTCTATAAATATCTTATTCGTCGAGAGGTGCCCTTAAATAAACGTCCTCATGTAGAGAAAGCAAATATATGTAAATATATCAGATATCAGTGAGTTTGAGGAGAAACGCCTTAGTCAGTCATAAAACATAGGAGCTTCCATGTATTGTACCGAGATTAGTGTGCAAAAATTATCTGTTTAGATCAGTGACTTTGGTAAAAGAGCCCTGTTAACTGCGATTTTCATGTATCGTGAGGGCTCGTTGGACTTTAGTTTAGGTTAGTTCAGTTCAGTTCTCATATAGGATATTAAGGATCATTATCAGCGATAAAAAACGTGTTGCTACAGGAGTTTCCATCTGCGAAATTAGGAATTATCTCAATCCGACGATTAAATACACTTTTTCAAATATAAATAAAAATATTATTAAGTTATTCAGCGTTCAAACAACCGGATCCTAGTTCTGACGTTATGCTGCTTCTAGAGGGGTATGTTCGAAGGTTAGTACACTGTCAAATTTTGTGATTCTTCCTAATTATAGTTTTCCCTCAAGTATTTGTTATCAGGGTTCTTGCATATTCGTTCTAAAGCTTCATAATATCCGTTCCATGGCTAATAGTCTCTTTGCTAACATTTTCTTAGTTTAATTTGATCTTTACATAACAGTGGGTTGTGATCACTGAAAATGTGAGCACTTGGATATACTTTTACCGATTGTAATTGATTAATAGGTAATAACATTTTTTTTGCCGATCACATTCTTTGAAATTTTTATTATGAAGTCTTATACTAATGTTGGGACATATCTAGACATATTTTTTATAATTCTCAAAAAAAGAAAAAATGCATATCGAAAATGTGAATAAAGCACATGATATTTTAGGATTTACTTACAGTGCATCCTGCCTTGTGATTTCTACTACTAGTGCATATGTGATGAGTAGCGTTAAAAGAATCTCTACCAGAAGCAGTATTAATTTCTGCTTTACACTCCGCATCTGGTAGAATTTCTGATTCCATCTTTTGTAAGTGATGCATTGCTTTAAATCTATCACTATTATTAGCTCCCCATCCGCTTAACACACCCGGTACATGGTATGGAATCGTCTCATTAGCATCTGCTAATCTGATTGGTTGAACATTTTTACTTAAGGGAATTGGTGTTTCAACCTAAAACAGTTTTTGAATTTAAATATTATTTTATTATTTCAGTATTTCTAATTGAAGTTCACAAAGTTATCGTAAATTTTTGACGTTAAAATACCTTATTTCATCAAAAAATTTGTATAGACATGGTGTTCGGATAATGCATCAGGATACTTTGAGAAGTGGTTTTACATGGTAAAGAGAGAGAGATGTATGGATTAGGGACTCATCGACTGCTGGGTCTTTTACCGTCCATTGTTTTGTTTGTATTTTTATGTTTGTTTTCTGTTTTATATTAGATTGTATATTCCGAAGTCTTTAGTGAATGCAATTACATTGTTGAATTTTGGTACGAAAGGAGAATTTCAATTTTATTATTATGTTGCTGGTGAAAACAGTGTTGTTCATATTTTCTACATAAGTTTATGATGTGTTTGACCGAAAAGGGGGTTTGACAAGTTTCGCAGTAACGAATAGGTGATTAATTTAAGTGGTGCTCATGAATTAATTTCGTATAGCCAATTCGGAATCTGATCATTATAGTTAGATATTGCCTTGGTAGTGGATGGAGAGAAATATCAGTTAAGAATGTCTTTTTGATTGCTAGGAATTTATTGTCTGGATCCTGTAAGTCCCATTCGAGATGGATTAGGTTTCGGAATATGTGTTTTAGAGAGTTTAAGGGGGTGGTATATTTTATTGATATTGTTGGGCGAGTTTTGATGATGAGAGGCGAGGTTATCAGCATTTGTATTTCCTTGGATTTTTGTGTGGCTTGACACTCAAAGGAAGGAGAACAATTAGTTTTTGATATGTTTATTAGTGTTTTAACCTGATAAGCTATCAAGTGATTGGGATTATGTGATTAAATTAATTTAATGGAGTTACGGGAGATGATTAGCCATTTTGTTTCGGTATTGCTTAAGCAGTACTGTATGGCTTTGAGGATTGTGAATAGCTCGGCGGTAAGGATAGAGATTATTTTCTGTAAGGAGTAAACTTTTTCAATGTTGGGCCGACTATATTGTCTTTCTTGGAGTCATCTGCAAATATAAGTTCATGTATTGTTGTAGAAATAAATCCCATATTGATCCAATCAAAGTACGACCAAATTATATAACTAAATTACAACAATCATGAACTTATATTCAAAGTTACAATTGATAGAGGGTGGCTCCAAGTAGGGAATAAGTAGCTGTTTATCTCGTTTATTGGATAAACGGTTTTTAGTTTCAACAAAATTTGTATGGATAAAAGGGGGATATTTATTCGTAGGGGTTAGGATTTTGAAGGGATTAAAAAAGGATTTGGAATGTGGAATGGAGGAGAGAGTCCACATAGTTAAAGATGAGTCCTATGTTCTAATGATTAAATTTCAAATTCACACTGGAGGCTGATAATTGGACTAGTGTGATATACACCTGTTGATAGACTTATACCTTTGTTTTATATTTTGGATTCAATTTTTTGAGGTAAGAAGTAAAAGCTGATGAGTAGATGATACTTCTACAGTCTGTCTTAGACAGAGCTAGAGATTTATATATTTTTAGTAGAGATGTCCTGTCAGATTCCCATTTAGTATGTAGATTTAGAATTCGGATAGTGTTTAGATCTCTGGTGCATTTTGGATGTGAATATCCCAAATGAGGCTAAGGTATATTGAGGATTGATATGATGTGGGAATTCTGGCTAAGGATTAATATTACATTTCCTTTCTCTACAAAAATGGACCAGGTAGGATTTAGATGGAGGTTGTTTAGGGTTAGTTATAGGGATTGTTGATTGTCCGAGGAGCGGCAAAGTAAAATATCATCTTGGATTAATCTAAGGTGAATTGTTGGAGGTATATGGTTTTTAATGCTGTTTATAGCTATTAGAAAGGATTAATTCCTGAGAAATACCGTTCTTTGGAGAAGAAGAGTCAAGAGGCAGCCGCAAACTCCACGTAGTGGCGATTTTTTAGAAAACTAGATATAACGACAAGGAGGTTTCCTGAAAAGCCCCATTCCAAGAGTGTTCTAAGGATGGATGCGTCTATCAGAAAAGTGATTCTACAAGTTGGCCTCCGATAATTCTGCCTCAAACGTTCAGAGGGAATTGACGCTGATGTTGCCGTCCATAATGGCATAAGTGTTTTCATATGAGTACTGATGAGTGTTATGGAAACTGATAACACCATCACGTTTAAATGTAGCTACAGCGGTAAACAACATATTTTTCTAAAATTTGACTAATACATGTTTATTCGCAACTGTTCATAGAGGGCTTGCACCTTTTGTGTTTGAAAAGGCTAAATAAATTCCTTATGAATTATTTCTCAAGGAGTAGAATTGGCAGTTTTCTTTTCTAAAACCATCGTCCTAGTACTAGTAACTTTGACAGGTTGTATTTCGACAAGTAGTGAGTTTTCGACATTTTGTTATAAGACTTACTACCTTTATTTTACCATGAAGAAACACATTTTCAAGTACCCTGACGCATTAGCTGAACACCCTGTTTAGAAGGTACTACTTAAGTTTGCAACAGAGCTTCAGGAATGATTCTTTATATAATTCCAATATAAAAATACAAATATATATGGGGAGTTTCACATCAACTCTCCTAAAGCATGCGCAAAATCATACTATTTTCAACTCGTGTTTGCAAGGCGAAAATGAATTAGAAAAAATTTTTAAATATAGGTTTTTGATCGAACACATCTATTATAGAAATATTGTTTTTATGCAATACCTCAGTATAGTGAGAGAGCTCGATATTATTTATAATTAAAATTGTATAAAACCAAGAAAAAAATTTACCTGCATAAGAGCAACGTCATATATTAATATACCTGCAGAATTTTCAGCGACTTTCGGATGCATCAGCCAGGTTTTTACTTTGACAGAGGTACTGGGAAAACCTCCAGTTATGTTGTTTAATTCGGTTGTTCCATAAATCACCGTTGCGCTAAAAAATGTTAGACATAAACTCATGGATTCAGTAAAAATTTATGAACAAAAAAAGTGTGTGCTTGATTATGGGGAATGTTCTTTTGTTCTATAACGTATATGTTAGAAACTGCAAGAATAATTTGTTAAAATAAAGTTAAATAAAATAATTTTAAAGTTTATCCAGTAGTGACATCTTGGCGGAACACAGGAAATAATATAAGCTGTTCGGTAAGTATATTGTATGGTACAGTGTGCAGAAGGCATCAAAATAGTCCCAGTGTTTCATATAATTATTTTTCATTGCGGAGATGTGGGACCCAAAGAGGGTACTCAATGATTTATTTTTTTGACTATAGCTTGTGAACAGAATTCTATATTTTAATGAAATTTTGGCATGTTGTATAACTGATAATGACCCAATCAACCTTTGATATTATCAAGGAAGTCAGGAACGGATTCGATACTAAACTCGTAAACCGAAAATTGTGCCATTAAAAAAAAAGTGGTGAAGGAGGTTTGAGTTTTGTTAATTTTACATGCCTGCAAAACGCGCTCAATACAAAATATTGATTAGTTTATGGGTTTAAACAAGTTCTTTACCCTTTATCTTTAACAGTTACAAGTATTTTTGTTCCCATTGATGTTGTTTTTTAAATATTACATGTTTTATAACATGTTTTTTTCAAAATTTATAAATTCTTTTCACTAATTTTTCAGCGCCGCAAAAAAATGTGAAATCAGTTTCAGAATTGTATAGATAATTTTTGCGGGGAACCCAGATATGTAAAAAATATAGGGTGACATATTAATCTTCTGCAGCTTTTAAATAATTTTTTTTACTTTGATAATAACGGAACTCTTAGACTTTTTTACACTATGGTGCCATGCTGTGTATTATTAATAAAGTAAATAAAAAATTAACCTCACCCTAAAATCATTCCATGATTTCTGTATTTTGAAAAGTTTTTTTTTCTCTTTAAAACCGTGACAAGTGGCACAGACAGTTTTTAATAAAAAAAAAAATCATTTATTAAAAATATCTTTTTTAAATTCAGAGACCTTGGTATGCTTTTTTTTAAATATATATATATATATATATATATATATATATATATATATATATATATATATATATATATATATATATATATATTTGGTGCGGCACGTGGTTTTGGCTGCTAAAATAAGCGGTAGGCTTGCTTGCCAGTACCGAAAAATGCGACCCCTATCCTTGGGGCAGCGCGTTTCGTGTACTCGATTTTACATATTTCTGTTTTAATTCACCGTCGCGCCTCCATATGACGGTTATTTTACAAACTTTGTTAATCTGTGTGGTTCTTGTATTATCAAGTGGACCATCGAGATGTCGCCTTTGGCGTCTTGTTTACTGTTTTTTAATTTTAAATTCAGCTTTATACGATGCAAAGGCGAGATGATGGTTTGTACCGAATGCGGTGGCCTGACGAGTCCCATATTAGGGCGAAACAGCGCTGTCGCCATCTGTCGGACCCAGAGTTTTTCCATATTTTGGAGTGCTCCGCACTTTTTAACACGAGAATCATGTAGATTGACAAATTTTCACGTCCGCTTCGCCAATATTTTATTCTATTTTATTTTAAATTACACGGACAAAAACTTATCTACTTATATATATATATATATATATATATATATATATATATATATATATATATATATATATATCTTTTAAATTTCTATGCTTTTCATCAAAGTTCACTTACTTATCCGCAACGCAGCGAGTTGATGTTAAAATCCAGTCGGGGGACAGTATTGTTCCAGCGCATATGAATAATCTATATCCATAATACAATTCGACCTGAAAACAAAAGTTAAATAATAACTCTGGACACTTTTCGGGAAAACTAGATAAAGACAGAGAATTTTGCTTGTCAGGGAAATGTTAGATAAATTGGTCGGAGATCAGGAAAAATTTTCCAACTATAACTTGATATATAAGGCATAGTGTTTGTTTGAAGGTCATAGACAATGATGTTTCTTGCCAAGTACTAGATATCTGTTGGACTTCCATTGTCTTTATTTTTTGTTGAATATCACGACGTTTCGGCTAGTAGTTATCTCTAGCCGTTTTCAAGTGAAAACTGTTTTCACTTGAAAACGGCTAGAGATAACTACTAGCCGAAACGTCGTGATATTCAACAAAAAATAAAGACAATGGAAGTCCAACAGATATCTACTACTTTATAAGGCATAGTGTTTTAAAAAAAATTTTTACTTTAATTCACTATTACTTTCGATTTTTCTGTCTAAGGAAAAATCGACACTTCGTAATAGTATACTTATATAAAATTTTATTAGGAGCAATAAATAATAAGAATATTTTCTGAGCTATTACGTTTTTTTGTTGATTTTTTTCTACACAAATTGGTTAACAAAATGTTTTGCACAACATTTTCACAAATACAAAAAATATGTTTTTATTGTTCTGGATATTTACGATTAATTGCAATAGACAACATTATTATATGGCTTGCACTATCTGACGTGTTATTTTCGGTCTCGACTAATTATCGAAGTGTTAGTCTTGAATTTGTTGATAGGCTTGCATGTCAAACCCATAAAGTCACGCGTCATTTCTTGTTACGCTGTATTTTATAAATGGAGACTCCGAATTATTGAAGAAAATTTAGTATCTTTAAAGCCAGTCATGTCGCGGTATCTCTCATACCCAAAACATCGAAACTACAAGGGGTACCAGCGTATTCGTGAAATTTGTCCATATGCTGAGTCAGGTATAAATGTCGGTTATCTACCACATATATTCAACCATTTCTTTGTTGTTTTTAAAAGTTTCATATCATTCGTATGGTAGTAGTCTTCGATCATACTCTAGATTTCAACAACAATAGAATTGTCTGAAGGCTGTTTATGGTCGGTGGGGGAGACGCTTTTTTGATGTTTGACAGACATAAACATATTTAATTATCTTGTCTTTCAGTTTAATTGCTTGTCGTGACTTTTTTCGGTGTTTTTAAGTGTTAGAAATTACTATAAATGCGAAGTTTACAATTAATATTAACAAAAAGAGGATTTAAAAACTTATTTTTATCAGTAAATATTGTTAGATTGTTTACATATTGAAAATAACAATAATAAAAATTTAGGCAACCATATATTCATACTTTGTTTTCAGAATTGACGTACCCAGGGGTATGTTCGAAGGACGTACCGATTTAAATAATGCAATTAGAAAAGGATAGCATAAAATCGGTATGTCTGTACCAAGAAATTAAATATCTACTATTTATCAACACTTTTTCAAATATAAATAAAAATATTGTTCCGTTATTCAGCGTTCAAACAACCGGGCCCTAGTTCTGACGTTATGCTACTTCTACAGGGGTATGTTCGAAGGTAGTAGTGATTTTCAGATAGATTATTTTATTAAGCGCCAATATGGTAAATAGAATAATTTGAAAGTAAGATAACATTACATAATAATTACCTGCAATGTAAGAATTAGTTATTATACTTACCATGTAGGGAAATTCACCTTCTTCTGCATCGGTTCCATTTATTATTCCTAGAGCAGGCTTTGCACCTATTAAAGAAGTAATTGAATATATGAGAACGTGGTGCGACTGAAGGTATTTAATTAATTAGTTAGTTTATTTATCTATATATTTACTTACATAACTTTTTTTAATATCCTAAATCAGACACATATAAGATTTATAAACCCCGGGTCCTATGGGACTACGTTGGCTATCGCCTTTCGCTTAGAAAGAGACAGAGCGAAATTAGTCAATGGGTGGAATAGAAATAGAGGTATTACTAATTATTTCGCTCTGTTTCTTTTTAAGCAAAACCAATGCGCTTTTATATGATCCACAGTCTATATATTTATATGTCTAATTTCAAAAAATTTGTTAAAATTTTTCCAGTAACTAAGCAAGTCTAAAATAGATTTATTATATTTGCCACACATTGAATATGTGGGAGAACTTTAGCTAATTCAAATATATGTATATATTTAATTTCTATTTCGAAATCCCCAAACAATAATACCATTTTTTTGACTCTTCCGAAAATCTCAAAATATTGAATAATGTAAAAAAGTTTGTATACAGATAATTTATGACAACATAGTATAAAAGTGTAAAAGTAATTTATAATTTCATTTTTTTTTAATTGAATTTGGCAGGTGGGCCGAAAATCTATATTTTTTGTGTTAGTGGATTTTTAGAGTTGAAGATTACGGTTCTAATGTTGGATAGGGCAGATACAATATGGGGGACTAAACATTTTAAATTATTTCGATTCCATTTAAAATTGCTACTGAAAGGTTCTTGGGGGAATAGATTTTTTAGAATATTTTTTTCCAGGTTCTTTCAAAACTGGGATTAAAGAGTTTCAGAGGCGTATTTTACGGATCTAAAATTAATTTCTTCACACTCAATATGCAGAAAAAACTGTGTCGTATCTCAAGTTCTTTAAAAACTGATATTGGGGAGCGTAAATTAAGCACATAAAATTAATTTCTTAAAATTTAAAATAACGGATTTACCATGACAGAATAAATTTTTGTTTGGTCCAATTTCATTCAATACTGGTATTTGAAGAACTATCAGAATCAAAGATTTTTTTGCTGTTCAATTTAGTGTAGTTTACTATAATTCTGGCTAAAATGGATATTTTTTTTCTGCCTTAAAGTCTTTGGAGGTCTCCTACTCATCTCGCTGAGTACTCAGTTCAACTAATTTATGAATATTGTGACGAATTTAAAATCAAAAAACGAATAATAAAATTTTTATGAAAAAACTGAACTACCTTTTAAAATGGTGCTGAAAAGTGAAACCTAACAATATAAATTTCATATGTAATTCAAATTTTTGAAATCGGCGCCAAATTATTATTAAATGTTAACAAATAACTAAATACTAACACTATATATAAATAAGCTATAGTAAGAAATCAATCATAAATAGAGTCAATTATACAGTCCACTGCTTTTTCTCTTGATAATCACATTTTGTAACAATTTGGCACCGACTTCAAAAAAATTAATTTTTTTCCGTGTTAGTGCTTTTTTAGAATATGGTACTTTTTTTGAAATTTTAATAAATTATTGCTTATGAAAAAAAAGTTAATAGTTTTAAACTTACTTCCATTTTGGAAGGTGGCAAGTATTGCTAGCACAACTATTAAACATCTACTCATTTTGAAAACTCAATGACCGATTGAGTTACGAACCGTATTATATAAGGAAACCAAACTTGTAATCTAATCAAAAACTGTACAAAAATGCATGGTTATTTATTTTTAATAATTTTTTTATTATTAGAAACTTCACGATTTTAATTATTTTAGATAAAGGACGAACAGATATTGCACAAAAACATGTCTCGATAGATCTCTCAACTTTAAGATTAATAGTAGCAGTAGTAGATGATAGTAAAATATTGAAGCGTTATTGATTTGTTTGTTTTTATTTCATTATTTTGCATTATATTATTTATGAGAACAGGATCATTATTTAGGTGGAATTAGATTTGTTATGCTTCGCTGTTGTCCTTCATGATTATTACACACTGTAGTATGCGTTCGTCACACCTAGTCAGCACAATTTTTAAAGATAAACAAAAAATTCCTGACTCGTCTTGTCGTTTGGTGACCCACTTCATCTTCATTATATTTGTTTGTGCCGGTCAGAACACATTTTTTCGTGTCGTTAATATATTTCTAAAATTGACGGGAAAAATGCCCAAGGTAATTAGGAAAAGAATTTTATCAACTTCTGAGTCGGAAAGTGAGGGAAATACGGTAAAGTCAAGATGTAAAGTTAACCGAAATTTGGAAAAGCGAAGAAAGAGGAACAAAAAATGCGATTTTTTTATTATCAAAATTAAGGGCAATTGATCTTGAAGTTCGTAATTATATACAGACCAGTGAAAACAGTGACAGTGACAGTGACATTCAAAGTAGGTATATTAATACACTCAGAAGTAATTGGTGTAATTGGTACTTTGTTTTTTGGTTATAATAAACTCGTAACAATTGACGCCTGTCTTGTTACGTAAAAATTCTTTCAGTAATTGACGTAATGTCTTACTGAAATGTTGTAACAATTGACGCCTGTCTTATTACGTAAAAATAGCAGTATTCAGTAAAAAATCATTAAAGGTTGTAACCTTTTATACCCCAACGTTTTGATTTTTTCTGGTATACGTATTTCTAAAACATTGTTAGCCTGTTTGCTATTTTTTATACAGATCTTTAATAGGGTCTGTATCCTGTGGGCAGAAGTAAGAGCTAATAAGGTGACAAGTTTATAACTAAGGATTTCTAATGATAATTTATCCAAAGGAAAGAAACCTTCTAAATAAGTCAATACAACACTGGGATTCCAGGTAGCTGCATATTTTGGTTGTGGTTGGTTTATGTTGAAAACCCCCTTTAAAAATCTTTTTAAAATTATTTCATCCTGTTTATTTGGAGAAAATAATAAAGATAAGGCTGCTCTGTGGGTATTCAAGGTATTAACAAAGGTCACGTAAATACAATCACAACCATAACATTTAACTCTTGTTACATTTGCATCTAAAACAAGTCAACCTAATATTAAAGTTCACTTGTTCTATAATGGCATACAAAAAGCTACAAAAGATACACTTTACTGTTCTTCAGAGTGACGTCAATTCGAACATGACCCTTAAATCAGACAAAGTTGAAATATCACTGGATATGTTTGAAGAAAAAATCTTTGTTAGCCAATGAGTTGTCTCTGATGAACAGTTTCTTCTATAAAATAAACCTGAAGATGGAAAGGATAAGCCCAGATGGCAGATCAAAGAATGAGATTGATCTTAGTACCAGATAAATATTCGAAGCGATCTTCCAATCTTGGTTAGGAAAGATAAAGAAATGACGGAATAGATGTGTATATACAACTGATAATAAAATTATTAGTCGAAAATGAACTACGGGAAAATGAAGAAGATATAAATAAGTTAAAAACGAATTATATTCTTGAAGCAAGAAAAAATGCCACTGAAAATAAAATAAAAACAACAACAAACGATAATAACTAATGGAAGAGCGAAATGGACTGCTTAAACACAAGGTAAATACGCCTACTACAAAACCAGGACTTCTTAAAAAGCATAAGGAGCGAACGTAGGAAATTACAATAGTGCACACATTAATAAGACAACAGAAGAGAACAAAGGCATATAAGTTTTGAAAAGAAAACTCACAAATGGAAAAAACTGAAATAGAACGGAGGAATTTTAAACAAAATTAGATCGAAATAGGAATAATTTAAAGAAAAAAACAAAACAGAAAAAAATACGCTGAAAATATCAACCAAGGATCGCAAAGGTTACTGGTCTAAGAACATATGAAATTTAAAAAAATCTCTGAAAAAGGTGAAAATAACAAAAGGACCAAAAAAATAAAAAACTGTTTAATTTCTGTCTATGTGATGCATTCGTGCCTTCAAACTAGAATACCATTTTAATGATATTGATCTGTAAAAAATGGTTAGAAGATCAACTTAGAAAACTATAGGTCTAAAAGTTCATTATCCTACTTATATAAGCTTTTTACGAAGAAAATTAACAAATAACTGGAGAATAAGCTTTATTTTTATCAGACAGTCGAACAGGCTGGTTTGCAGAACAAAACGGATGACCATCCACTGACCCTGAAGTTGCTTATTGAAAGGGCGGTTGAGTACAGTAGACCAATGTTGCGTGACTTTATCGACTTTCCAAAAAGGTTCAATACCATTGAGAGGCATGCCATTTTAAAAGCTCCACTGTACACACCTCAATGATATAAAGTAGTGGTTTACAAAGATTAGGTATCTCAACACTGGGTTTATTAAAGCTTTCCTTATTATTTTTAATGTAAACTGATTCTATCAATTTTCTGTTTTTATGTGTTCTGTTGCGAATAATTTCTCATTTTGTTACAACAGCGTGATTAAATCCATATGGGTTACTGATATTATCCAATAGGTGTTGGTTTCCTGTATAATTGTTTCTTTTAAACGGTTGACCATGACATTTAAGAAGGACAACTGATTATTTACCTCTTTTTCCATCGTAAACGTAATTATAGGTCAAATGAAATTTAGATGTGTCAAGAAATCATGTAGTTTTTGATCATTACCTTTCCATATGACCAAGGTATCGTCCCCATATCTCAATTAGACTTTCGATTTCACTGTTGCTATTTCTGTACCCGTCGTCCTCAGCATAGAACTTGTCTTTGAATTGTAGTGGCTTTTTCTTGACGGAAATCCATTATAAATAATATAAAATATAAACACAAGTTTTTTGATTAATTTTCACCATATTTTATAATTTAGAAAACACATAACGCGTTTCGCTACGATGTAGCTTCTTCGGATGTTTGATGTACTAGTACATGTTGCGAGGCATTGGGAGGTATCTTGCCCTATTTATATAACTTGGTTTCTCAGTTTCGCCTAGTAGGTGACTGGATATGTTGTAGACTGTTTTATTGTTTATATGGTGTTTATATATATATATATATATATATATATATATATATATATATATATATATATATATATATATATATATATATTGCTTTGCTTATTTGAAGATCTTTTCTCCATACAATAATAAAGCGTAGTATTTCACAAACTGGCAGTTACAAAAAGTCACATTTAGAACTATTTTTTAAGCAAAAACTAATGACAAAATTAAAAGTTATTTCAACCGATTATTAAGAGTACTGACCTTATGTTGCTAAAATGAGTTTGTCGTAATTTTTTTGAAATTTCTTAACATGGAATGCATTACGTATATTTCTTACCACTGTTAAAAAGAGGACAGACATACATGCATCCGCATTCTTGAATAAAACTAAATTTGTAAAAATAAACAAACAATTGAGTATTTTCATATCATGAGTATTTCGTTAAGTACTTACTTAACTTAGGAATTATTAAGTGCATATCCTGGTAATGTGGTATCAGTGAAAATTTTCCAAATTACAATTTTTTTAAATAGTATGAAAAGTAGAGAGTAATATGTCACTAAATAAAGGACAACTAAATATTAGTAAAGGTATACGATAAACTAAACCACCATAAAGTATAAATCACATCCAAGTTATGGACATTAATAGGTATTATACTTGGTGGAATGATGGCCTAATACCTTCTCTTAAAAACTGAAATAACGGTCTGTACTGCCTTCAAAAAAATTCGGGCCTATGATGACATTTCAAATAATTATACCACAGACGTTAAGAAACCACTTATTTTGACTTGTTGTGGGACTATAGTCGAGATTTCAGTGGTACAATAATGAAAATTAAAACTATCTATTTTGATAATTTTCGACTGCTTTGTCGAGAGTGAAAAATGAGGCTGTTTTTTCAAAAACTTATTTTTTTGAGACCTATTTCTATTCCGAAAACTACAAACTTAGCTGAAAATATTAAGAAAAATATTTCTGTTAATAAAAAAAATTTGCTGTGTTCAGAAGTTTTTTAAAACAACCCTTAAGTAGCTTTAACTACTCTTTTAACTCTTCTATGATCATGAAGAGCTTGGTAAAGACCCAAGGACACTGTATTGTGAAAGTTTTGCCTAAAAACACACACAAAAGTTTATTTCTATCTGTCAATTCATTCTTTGTTTACAAGTCATTTGAAGTTGATGTGTCAGTGAATTTTTATACAATGGATAAAAGCGAATATCGTGCAGTGATAAAATTATTTGTTTTGGAAGGTTTATCAGCAACAGAAATTCATATAAAAATGATGAAAGTGTCACAGGAATCTGCTCCTTCATTGCCAACTGTGCATCGATGGGTTTTAGAGTTTAAACGTGGCCGTACAAGGGTTGAAGATGAACCACGTAGTGCACGTTCAAAAAGTGCAACAACACCAGAAATCATTGAGGAAGTCTATGATAGTGTTTGTAAAGATTCAAGTGCGACTAAGCGTGAAATTGCTGATACCATAGGCATCTCGGACGAACGAGTATATTTTACACGAAGAATTACGTATGAAAAAGCTATTCGGAAAGATAGTGCCGCATTCGTTAACAATTCAACAAAAACTGAATCGAAAACAAATTTGTAAGCGTAATTTGGAGCGTTTTAAGCAGAATAAAACCGATTTTGTGAGTCGTTTGTAACTGTGGATGAAACTTGGATTTACCATCATGATCCTAAACTCAAACAAGAAGTTTTACAGTGGACTGAAGCCGGTTGTTTAGCCTCAAAATAGGTCAAGTCAGAACGATCAGCAAAAAAGGTTATGTCATCAGTTTTTTGAGATTCAAAGGGGATTTTGTTGATTGATTATCTTGGAAAAGGTAAAACAATTAACTCTGAGTATTATTGCAACCTTTTAGACCAGTTGGATAAAAAAGTTTGTGAAAAAAGATCCGACTTACAGAAGAAAAAAATCATTTTTTATCACGACAATGCACGTCCTCACACAAGTGGTTTGACGATGGCTAAATTGAAAGAATTAAAGTACGAATTGCTTGAACACCCACCGTATTCACCAGATTTGGCTCCCTCCGACTACTACCTCTTCAGGAATTTGAAACAATTTCTTCTTGGAAAACGTTTTTCGTCGAATGAAGAAGCTATTGTAGCCGTTAAACATTATTTTGCAGAGCTTCCGGAAAATCATTACAAAGATGGTATTAAATTATTGGAGGATGGTTGGAATAAGTGTGTTGAAGTTGAGAGAGATTATATTGAATAAACAAATTAATTTCATTAAAAAATACACATTCTTTCATTTTCGCTTTCAAAATTTTTTAACCAACCTGTATTATATTTACAGCGTTAAACGTGAAATTTTCCATACTTGGATTAAAAGGAAGTTTTTATTAAAAAAAAAACAACTTTACGTTGAAATTACTTTGTAGGTCAATTTCAATGTCACTCCTGAATCAATTCCCGAAAGAGATATTTGTGAAGATTGGTTAAAATGACTCAGCCATGGAATATTTAAACAAACTAAAAGCAAGTTAGCGGTCCAAAATACCATTTAGAATGGGTGCAGCTTTCCTAGATAACTTCCCTGATCGTTGTGGTCATGAAAGTGTTAAAAAGGTAGTTGAAATTACTTAGATGGTTTCAAAAAAAGCCCTGAACTCAGCATGTGTGCTTTTGTTTTAAATTTGAGTTGTTGTTATAGAAATACGTACAAAAAATATAGATTTTTGATAATATAAAATAAGGGTTACAACCTCAACAGATGAAACTGCATCTGACATGTTTTATAAGAAGTAATTTCCATTTTCTTTCAGTGAAAAATAACAATTTTTTTGCATATATTCAAAAATCCGTTTTCGGGGGCCAATTACGAAGATGATGTCCATCCCCTAAATATGTTTAATATCAGCTTCTCTTATTTTTTTACGCGTTACAACATTGTCAATAATCATTGAAATTGGTGGATTCGCGAACTCATCATGTTTCTAAGGGTTTGTATTATTGTTGATAATGAATTTTTTAGAAAAAAATATTTACTCTTTTTTCAGACCTTTTATCTCTTTCCATAAAATAAAAAAAAATGAGTAGTTAATCCCGAAATTAATTTAATTATAAATAGTGCCTATTCCCGTCAACTTAATTTTTTAAATGCATCTAACAAATTTTGACCGAATTAAGCAAATTTATACAGTTATTGAATAAAAACAGAGAAAAAATAACGGTTTTTACTTCTATGAAAAAATACGAAGCAAAACTTTACTGAGAAAACAACATATGCCAATCACTTTTCATAAACCTAATAATATGGCGGTGATATTACACAAGAAAACAACCATTTATAGAATAATTTTAATATATTACAACATATCACAGAATGAGCGGAATCACAAACTAACTTTTTGAATTTCTTTATGGAAAACTATAAGAGGGTACCTTAAGCCTTGGAAGGGGTAGATATCTATCATAAGCCACCCTTACTTAATGTTTCTGATAAACTGTATTATTATTCGTAATGAATTTCTTAGAAAACAATACATTTTTTATTTCTTAACCAAAAATTAAAAAAGGGCAGTTAACTGCTTGATAAATTTTATTGTAAAAAAGGCCGAAATCCATCAACTAATTTTTTGAAATTCATGTCGTTTTAATGAGTTTTTAACGAAATTAAGTAAAATTAAACATTTATTGAACGAGAACAATGAAAGAAAATAATGTTTTCACCCCTAAAAAAATATTAAGCAAGTTCTTGATGAAAAAATAACATCTATCAAGTGATTTTACACTAAAAAATAGCCATTTAGCCATAAACTTTAGGGGTAGTTATCAACCCCTAAAAATGAAATTCAAAACTTAGAAAAAAATGCATGTGGAATATTTTTTGCTATACGCCAACATATCACAGAATGGAACAAATCGAAGGCGGACCCTTGAAAACGTTCCCTTGTAAGACGATCGATAATTTTCAAAAGTGACCAAAATCTTCATCCTAAAAAAGTGATTTTTAAGGTTATAGTTCGCGAACTGTCAAATAAATAATTCACGTAGCAATAACGAAAAATATCGACATTCTCAATTTATTTCAAATATTCAAAAGCCAAAAGGTTTGAGCAAGTTCTGAGAAAGTATGTGAAGTACACATAAGATTCTCTGAAACTTTCTTAAATCTATCATATATCTAACTTCCTTAGCAAACTGAAAGAAAAGGTTTTCAATTCAATGTGTATCAGACACTTCAAAACAAAAAACCCGCATTTTTCAAAATACGAGTAACAGGATTTTGAAAATAAACAAAGGGTTGAGTATTTTTATATCATATATTTTCACAGAGTACTTAACGTAGGTATCTAAAAATATACTTGTGAAGTGGGGAATTAAGCCACTAAATAAAAAACAAGGATATCATTAAATAAAAAACTTGAAATAGTTAATAGACTATATTGTTTGATTTTCCAATTTCATGAGAATTTAAATACCAGTTATTTCTTTTATCCAGTTACGGTATTCGGGATTGGTTATGCGGCTGAAACCACTTGGACTTCCTCCACATGGTGTATAACCCCATGACATTATTCCATACTGGGTACCATTTACGACAAAGGCACCTCCATCATCACCCTGTAAAAATTGTTAATTAATCTTCTAATAATTTGCATTTTTTATTTTTTCTTTTTTTCTATCCTCCTTTAAATTTTGTTACTCTCTGTTTAAAACAACACAGTTACAAATAACTTTAAATTTAATGTCCATTCTACATTAAATTTAATGATTTTGTTCCAAAAATTGTGAATAATTTACATTTACTTTGAATTTAAAGCAATTCATTAAAATATCAGTTCTTTATACATTAGATTTAATTAAATGGAATCTTAAATTTCAATAAAGTCACTGAAAAGATATTTAAACTTCTGCACATTAAAATTAATTTTCATATACCCTAATACTAAAGCAATATACATTATTATTCAATAAACATTGCACGAGATTCCGGGAGATGGCGCAACTTGTATTGAACTTTCTGTTGTGTATGATATAAGTTGCTTAAAGGACTTAATTTTCTTATGATGAGGTGTACATGTCTGCCCCGTATGGACGAGAACCAACGAGTTCGAAATCGGTCTAGATGGCGAACACCACCTATGGAAAAAATGTCCACCTTTTTCTGCTAATTTCAGAATTTTTTGAACTGATATTTGATATTGGTGCATTAAATTTGTGATAATATATCTCAAATTCAATGAACACTACTGGCTTTATATTTAATGTACAAAGTCACTTTAAAAAGTAATGATTAAACTTTAAATTAAATGCATGACTACATTAAATTTAATGGAATAAATTAATGTAAAAATTATCAAATTTATTGCATTACATTAAATGCATTTAATAAACTTTTATGAAATTTGCTTCCAGCACATTTACCTTGAATTTAATGCATTCCTTTTTATAGTGAATTTAATCCTTTAGTTTGAATAAAACATTTTCGAAAAATGCGAATTTTCAATAGAAACTGCTTCGGTCTGAACCATTTCTTTGAATTTTATACTCGTCTTTTTTTACGTAAACAATAGAAAGAGATACATTTTCAACCTGTGGGGTGCATCTTAGGAAGCTATCATGTAACAAATAAGGAAGCGAAGATATTTAAAAAAAAAATCGAAAAATAAAAAATATGTATTTCTATTGTAACTAAAACAAATATATATATATATATATATATATATATATATATATATATATATATATATATTTGTGTGGTTAAGTTCTTAGACTGTAGGTTATATATTTTATTTGGAGGGTTTTTCAGTCATTTTTTAAATTAAAATACAACAAAACAAAGTTTTCTTAGTTTTGGAACATATAT
The DNA here is from genome assembly GCA_034092305.1 of Diaprepes abbreviatus. Lineage (NCBI taxonomy): Eukaryota > Metazoa > Arthropoda > Insecta > Coleoptera > Curculionidae > Diaprepes > Diaprepes abbreviatus. Next base: position 5,579,026 of record JASJET010000039.1, read on the forward strand.
TCATATCTCACTGTAACGATTCGGTTGGAACTTCCCTAGCATTTTTCAAACACTGTACATTCAAATATTTAATCTGAACTCTCACAACATCAAAATAATAAAACAAACGGTGACAGAACAAACACAAACACTTTAAAATTATAAATTATACTCACAATTTATAATTATAATTTATAATTTTAAAGTGTTTGTTTTGTCTCCGTTTGTTTTATTATTTTGATGTTGTGAGAGTTCAAATTAAGGATTTGAATGTACAACAATGTTTGAAAAAGGCTACGGAAGTTCCAGCCGAAACGTTACATTGACAAATGAATATATGTTCCAAACGAAGGAAACTATGTTTTGTTGTATTTTAATTAAAAAAAATAGGACTGAAAAATCCAAGAAACCCCTCCAGATTATAATATATATATATATATATATATATATATATATATATATATATATATACATACATACATACATACATACATACATACATACATACATACATATATACATACTTCTATATGCAACTCCGTATATAAATGGAGTAAAATGCGAACAATAAATGAAAATTTCGTTCCATCATATCCTTTCCGTGTTGGAGATTACAGTTTGAATAAATTGCTATAGAACACAATTTATCCTATTCCACCACCATCGAAATGATGACCTACCTGCACTACCATACCGAGAAGAAAGTCAAAACTTACCCTCCCCGCCACAGTGATGCGGCAGAGGTACGTATTTCGTCTCGACTAGACTCACCAGGGTACCGACATGCACCTGTTTGTACACAGGACAGATCGGAAGGAAATATGTAACACTGAACGCGGCTTCGTCGACCTCCCGCTGGATGGCCTATATAAGTTTATGCAGCTTTCACGGATTCCTCCGTGTGAGATGCAATAGCAGTGGATATATCCACATTATGCCGTTGTAGTGCTAAAATCGCATTCAGCAAACGTATAATTATATGCAACACGGAGTTGGAGATGTGTTGACTAAGTCGTTGTAAGCCAAATTTACATTAAGGTGGTAGTTATTTTGTGGAAATATGCTTTTAGGGAATTTATTTTAATTACCATACAATAATCTCACAACTATGTGATCTTAGGAACATTACATATGATTCTTAAATCTACTTTGAAAACCTTGAAACCTTTCAAACTATTTTAAATTGTTTATCTGTAACGGATACAGGCGTTTATTGGAAAAACCAACTTTATTAAAATTCCGGAAAAAATTTTTGGAATGTCAGAATTGATAACAGATTTATTGTTTATTTCGGTAGGATCCTAATAAAGCATTGGAACAGGTAAACAGCGTTTTAAAAAACATATAAATACTTGAATCCACTCTATACAGTTTAGATTAAAATACTCGCGCTTCACATTATCATCTTAACTTTACTATATTTAGCCGCATAATAAGTTATCTTACGTTGGAGTTAGTTACAAAAGCAAAAGGGTCGAACTTAAAATAAAATTATTGTTAATGGAGAAATAAAGTCTTTTTTAAAAGCCCTTCTACTCGGCTACAATCGAGTAAACATCTATTTTTATATTCCAAGTGTTGCATTCGCCATTAAAAACAGTTAAATAAAATGTAAGTTACACAACATGTATTTAAGGTTTCACTAATTTTACTCAATTTGCTTTAGCTAAGATAATTAAACTAATTTTAACACATTTTTATACATGAGCTTTTTGAGTTCATCTGATAGAGCAAAGATTTTCATTCTGTCAAATGGGGAAGAATTTTACGACGGAAGCGGTTGAATGTTTTCTTACCGTCATATTATAATTGTCACGGTTTCGGAAAGATTGATGATATATAACTTAATTTCTCTTCCTTTAGTATTGTGTTATCTCTTATACACTTATTCATAATTTTGCAATCTTGTGTGGCACCCACCTTTCTGTGGTTTCTGTTTTTCATCGCATTTCCATATTCAGTGAATAGTTTCTTCTGAGCTGCTCGCCGATATTTGTTCTAGTTACGTATATTTTCATCTGGTTTTACATTATCAACATCGCCATAGCTGGATATTTCCACTACCAGATAATTAAGTTTCCTTATACATTCTGTAATTATGTCGTTAATGGCCGATTTACATCTAACCGGATTCTTGGATAGGATCATGTTCCTTGTTTTATCTGTGAAAATGTTTATATTCCCCCCTATTTAATAAGTGTTGTAATTCGTCGTCGGTATCTTACAACTTTTATTCAATTTCACCTTTTTATAACTTCAGCCATGATGATATTGAAACTACTTTTGTGTTATTATTGTTTTATTGAACTCTATTTCAACTTACCTAGGTTTTTATGATAAGTATCGTTTGGAAGCAATTAAAAAACGTTTATAGGCTAAAAATTTCTAATGACAAAAAGGTAATCGTGCTTTTTGGTTAAGAAAGTCATACGTTTTTTAAACTAGTCTTATACCAATCAACTACATATCTCTACTTTTTTTTCGCGTTTAAAAAAGAGGTAGCATAGCTCTACTCCCTTCAAAAAAATCGAATTGAAACACTTGAAATTTCAAGCTTTACTTACAGAACATCCTCCCATATGATTGCTACTATCAGTGCACAAGTGATGAATGGGATCATAACTATCTTTGTGACTATAACTATTAATTTGTTCTGTGCACTCCTCATCTGTTAGAAGTTCTACATTAATTTTTTGTAAACGTTTCACTGGGGTTCTACTTCCAGTTATATTAACTCCCCATCCGCTTAGAACACCTGGTACATGAAATGGAATCGTCTCGTTAACGTCTGGGATTCTGATTGCCTGAACTGTATCACTTAAAGGGAGGGGTGAGCTAAGCTAAAATAAATAGATCTCTTAAAAACAATAAAAAGATACGTAAAACAAAAAACTTTTTGAAAAAATTTTTAAAATACTAACTTTATTTTTAATTTGTTTTACTTAGTAATAATAAGGCGTTGAGTTCAAAAATTTCAATTATTTTTCTCGCTTTTGGCGTTTTTTTTGAAGCAGGATCTTTTTTTTAAAAGTTTGATTTTTAATTTTGTTTGTAATTGAGTTAATCTCGATATACATAATTTATTTAAAAACCGCGCAATATTTCCAAGATAGCAATAGCTTAAACTACCAACAAAAGCACGCTATATTGCGCAAAAAAACTTGAATACTCCTTGCGAAGTAGTAGATATCTGTTGTCTTTATTTTTGTTGAATATCACGACTTTTCGGCTCGTAGTTATCTCTAGCCGTTTTCAAGTGAAACTAAATAAATCCCTTAGCTACATGACTATTTATACTAAAAGTAAATGCAATAGAGTATGACTGAGATGGGTGCAGTCATGCCTGCTATGGCAAAATCATATTTTTTTTATGCTGCATTTAGTTTTAGTTTACAATTACTCAGACGTGGTTTCCACACTTCTCTTATATCTTCTTCTTCTGCTAATGCCTATCCGTTACCGGATGTTGGTGAGCATAATGGCTATACGGACTTTATCTACTGCTGCACGAAATAAGCCCACAGTTGATGTATTAAACCACAATCGGAGATTCTTCAGCCATGAGATTCTTCGTCTTCCTACACTCCTTTTGCCTTGTATTTTGCCTTGTAGTATAAGCTGCAAAAGCCGGTACCTTTCAGGATTTCTCATGATGTGGCCCAGGTACTCAAGTTTACGCTTCTTAACTTGATACAAGATTTCTTTTTCTTTTTTCATTCTATGAAGCACCTCTTCGTTGGTAAAATGATCTACCCATGAAATCCTCAGAATGCGACGGTATAGCCAAAATTCAAAAGCTTCTAATTTTTTGCATGATGTTTCAGATAGCGTCCATGATTCAACGCCGTATAGGAGGGTCGAAAATACGTAGCATCTCAATGTTCGCATTTTGGTGTTTAAGGATAGGTCTCTACTTTTGAATATTTTTGCCATTTTAAGGAATGTAGTGCGGGCCTTTTCAATACGGCATCTTATCTCAACCGAGTGGTCCCATTCTTCATTGATATTTGTTCCCAAGTAGATATATTTGTTAACTCTTTGGATGGGTCTGTTATGTATCAGTAGTTGGCCGTGTATGCGTTTATTTTTAGAAATAATCATGAATTTGGTCTTTTTTGTATTCATCTGCAGTCCGTATCTTTCACTTACTTCTAGCACTCTGTCCATCAATCTTTGGAGTCCTCCTAAATCATTTGAGATAATTACCGTATCGTCTGCGTATCTTATGTTATTAATACATTCGACATTGATAATCACCCCGTCGGAGGTATTTTCCAGGGCTTCTCGAAATATGTATTCTGAATATATGTTGAATATTAATGGCGAAAGTACACATCCCTGTCGAACTCCTCTCTTTATCATAACTTCCTCGGATTCCTGACTTTCTATTCTGACTGAAGAGGTCTGGCTCCAATAAAGATTTGCTATAATTCTTAGGTCTTGTTTTTCTAATCCAGCTGATTCAAGAACTTCCATCATCTTATTACGCTGAACCTTATCAAATGCTTTTTGATAATCAATAAAGCACGCGAAAATATCGTGATTAACATCCCGCGCTCTTTGGAACAAGACTTGGATACTAAAAAGTGCCTCCCTAGTACCTAGGGCATTTCTAAACCCAAACTGGGTACAACTAATCTGTTCTTCGCAAATCCTATATATTCTTTGATGAATTAATTTCAAGAAAAGTTTAAGAGAGTGACTCATAAGGCTAATCGTACGAAAGTCTTCACAGTTTTCTGCACTTGATTTTTTAGGTAGCGTTATAAATGTACTTTTGAGCCATATTTCAGGTATAATTCCAGTGGAGTATATTTCATTAAATATATCTGTAAGCCATCTGATATCTTCTTCATTTAATAGTTTTAAGAATTCATTCCGGATATTATCTGGCCCTGGTGATGGTTTACTAAAACAACTCGGATTCTGATGTATAACTGCGGCTTCTTTGAATTTCCGTTTTCTCCAATGTCGTTCTTGGTGTAGTATTTTAGCTTCAGACCATTTTATGTGGTGTCCATGAGTCCAGGCATGGTTGGCGGCACCAGATCTTTCTGTTTTTCATCGAAATGTGCATTTTTGGTGTTCTTTGATCCTTACATCAAGAGGTCTCTTTGTTTCGCCAATGTAGGAATTGCCACATTCACATGGTATCTGATATATACAGTTCTTCATGTCTCTTTGAGTTGTTGGTTTGACCCTAGTGAGCCGACTTCTCAGAGAGTTATTTGAATTGAAAACAACGTTGATTTTATATCTTTTTCCTATCCTTCTAACTTTTTCTGAAATGCCTTTAACATAGGGGATGTTCAATACTGGTTTTCGTTCTTCATTCGTTGTCGATATTGTGCTATTTCTGCGTTGTTCAAGAAATTTATCCACTAGATATATTGGGTATCCGTTGGCTGTTAGATCATTTTTAATGTAATCTATCTCTTTCATCAAGTTCTCGTTGGAGTTGCAGAGAGTTAAGGCTCTATCTACGAGATTTCTTATAATTCCTTGTTTGGTGTTGTTGGAGTGATTAAATGAATAATTAAGGTATTGTCCTGTGTGCGTGGCTTTTCTGTAAACCGAAGATCGAATTTGTCTACCATTTCTTTCAACCAAGACGTCTAAGAATGGTAATTTATTTTCTACTTCTTTCTCCATGGTGAGTTTAAAAGTTGGGCTGATATTGTTGAGATGAAAAAGGAAGTTTCGAAGTTCTTCGTCGTTTTCACTCCAAATAATAAAAGTATCGTCTACGTATCTGAGCCATAACTTTGGTTTCTTAGATGTGGATTCAATTGCAAACGTCTCGAACCATTCCATGAAAATATTTGCGACCACCGGTGAGAGTGAAGATCCCATCGGTAGTCCATCATCCTGGATGTAGAATTTTTCCTTTTCTTGAAAATAGGAATTAGTCAAACAACTTTCCAACAAGTCCATAATGGCGTGCGGTGGTAAAGATGTTCTTTCTGCTAAGGTCTGGTCTTCTTCAAGTTTCTTTCTTATAATTTTTAGTGAGTCCTTAACTGGAACGTTGGTGTATAGGCTTTCCACGTCAAAGCTAATAAAATGGTCTTCTGGTTGTACTTATATTTCACGTATAATTTCTAAGAAATGTTGCGAGTTCTTAACCCAGGACGATGTATTTTCTTGTAATGGTCTCAGGATTGGAAGAAGAAATTTGGCAAGTTCAGAAGTCGGAGAGTTCCGGGAACTTGTGATAGGTCGTAAGAGCATGTCTTGCTTATGTATTTTCGGGAGTCCATAAAGGTGTGAAGTTTTGCTATGGTGTGGCGTCAACTGAGTCGGGATCCTTTCAGGAATATATTAGTATAAATAGTCATGTAGCTAAGAGATTTATTTAGTTTCACTTCAAAACGGCTAGAGATAACTACTAGCCGAAACGTCGTGATATTCAACAAAAATAAAGACAATGGAAATCCAACAGATATCTACTACTTCGCAAGAAACATCATTGTCTATGACCTTCAAACAAACACTTGAATACTCCTTATTCAATAAACCATACCATTGTAACGCAAATTGGAATTAAAATTTTTGTTATCAGTAAAATAAAGTTACCATGCTTCAAATAGTTAAATAATTAATTTCTCTAATTCTGATAATTTTTATAAGCATATTTTTTACTTCCAGATAAACTTGTTACCAATACTGTCCATTAAAATTAAAATAATTGAAATTAACACAAAAATTATAATATTAAATTATATTTTTATAAAAAGTTCCTATCTCGAAAACAAAACTCTTTTAACTTTCATTCAATTTTCCATAAATTATATTTAAAAATGATTCCCGTCTCTGTAACAAAACTCTTTTAATTTTAGCTACCTTTCAAAATGGCACACAAACGAAAAATAAAAAGTATTTACCTGTAAAAGACCGACATCATATATATCAACTCCTGCAGCATTTGTATCCGCCTTAGGATGTCTGAACCAGTCCTTCCTTCTAACAGAATTTTCAGGAAAACCTTGAGTTAGATTGTTTAAATCATTTGTTCCATACATTATTGTTTCCCTACAATAATTATAAAAACAGCAGTATTTAAATACTATACAAGTAAATATAATTTTTGTAGTAAAATGAACAAGATTGAAGAATGTAGAATGTTTAATCCACCATCTTGGATCCGTCATATTTAAATTTTTTTAAAAATAATTTCAGATTTGTTATATGCGACCCCGAAAACTCCCCCATACCAATTTTGAAGAAAATCGGATAAAATTGATTTTTTCGGCCGCAATATTGGATCCGCCATATTGAATTTTTTGAAAATAATTTTAGATTCGTTATGTGCGACCCCGAAAAGTCCCCCGTACCAATTTCGGAGAAAATCAGACAAAATTGATTTTTTTGTCCGCCATATTATATCCGCCATATTTAAGTTTTTTAAAAATAATTTCAGATTCGTCATGTGCGACCCCGAAAACTCCCCCATACCAATTTTGGAGAAAGTCAGACAAAATTAAATCTTTTTGTCCGCCATGTGTACGACCCCGAAAATTCCCACGTACCACTTTTGAAAAAATAGAACAAAATTAACACCGCAGCAACTTCCTGAACATAACGTAAAAAATTTCATTAAAATCGGTGCCGCCGTTCCGGAGTAATCATCGATGTACATTGTTTTTGCCATGGCTACTATGATAATGAAGACTATTTCTGTAAAAAAGTATGGAAAATAAGAAAAACTGAAATATCTCAAAAACTATTATAAATAGGTATAGGATATATTAAACAAAACTTTTAGGGTTTTTATTACTCTATTAAATAACATGAAAATATACAGGATATACCATTTAAAAAAAATATATTTATTCATTTAAACTTGTTCAAATTTGAGCCGATGTGTTCAACACCCTGTAGCTTTTATTGCAAATATTAGGTAAAAATTATGTTAACTTGTCCTTGGCCTTGCTAAATTCCAAATGTGAATATATTTGTCACAAAATTGAAAACATTATTTAGGATTGAATTGATGCTTGAAAATGTGACTTTTTTCTTTAAACTTAATTATCTCAGAAACTATAAAGTTTTGTTATAGTAAACCCTTAATAAAAATGATTTAAAATTATAAGCTAAATCGAAAATACGATTCGTATATAGGGTGTTCTATTTAAAAAAAATACAACTTTATGCTGTCCCAGTTTTTTGGCTCACCCTGTAGAGTCCTAAATATTTTTAAAATCTGCGTAAAAATAAACTGTATTAAACAATAAATATAGTTTCTTTGTTAATTTCACCGAAAAGGCACAAACCTACTTCATCCAATCGTTGACTCACCCTGTACATACATAAAAAAAAATACGTAGTCGACGAATTGAGAACCTCCTTCTTTTAGAAGTCGGTTAAAAAATTGACTTTTAACTATTTTTTCAAAATATTTTTGAATGTTAGTTGTTGATGACCCTGTATTTATTTATTATCAAAATATCAACAATGTACACTAAAGTAGATACCCTTCTAGAAGGAAACCAACCCCAATTAAATAATAAAAGTTTCATATGAGAGAAATTGATTGGTATGTTTCGGCCATGCAAACGCCATTTTTGACGTAAAGCTTTTAACTCTTTTTAGAATAATCTAACTTACGCATTTTCGTATCCCGAGCAACTGGCGGTTGTTAAAATCCAATCCGGTGACAATATTGTTCCACCGCATACGAAAACTTGCCATCCATCGTATATTTCTACCTAGAATTAAGTAGAATTTTTACTAAAATGATGCTCAATTTCTCAAGAATCAGTGAAAATACATTAGCTTCTATAGATTCAATTATTTTGTAAATGGTTGCTGACCAATGAACGGAATAACGTTAGATGCATCTTGTCAAAATAACTTTTTTTAACTATCTAACCTGGTTATAACTAGAAAAATTCTTGCTCTATTACCTTTAGTTATAAGTACAGTAGAACCTCGCTAATCCATCACCTGTAAGGATGGGGGTGTGGTCGGAACGCAAAAAAGTTTGGATTATCAGAAAAAAAAACTAAATATTTATTTTATTTGTATGTACATAAATAAGACAGTCTGAGATATAATAAAATTTATGCAGAAATACATTTTATTAGTGAGAAAAATTCGCTAATGTTTTTTTGTTTGACAGACGACAGTCTAAACTTAACTGCAATGCTCCTCCATTTCTTGATCCACATGATATCCACAGGTGTAGAGGCTGTACTGAAGGACAACATCAAAAACTTTCTTGGCGTCCGTATGTGATACATGGGCAGGCGATTCGTCATCCTCTTTCTCATCAGGTCTTCATTTATGGTTTCTTCAAGAGTTTATGAAACAACGGCAATAATCTCATCGTCATTTAATTCCTCATTTGTTTCACAATCCTTATCACATTTATAAAGCTACTCATCAACTTTATTGGCTTAAATATCGTGTAAGTCGTTGACAAATCCCTGCGTGTCTATGTCTTGATTATTCACAGTTTGTTCATTCTCAATCATCACTTCCAGCCTAGCTTTACGCCAAGGTCTTTGCAGAGTGCCAGGTTTCGTTTCATCCCATGACTCGGTTCCAAGTAAATGGCATCTTTGATGGTACGAATTTCATGGTTTCAGGCAAACCACAACCTTCTCTTGTTTTTTTCTAAAATAGAGCTGACGTATTTTCAGCGATGATGCCTTTTCAGGCACTCGATTACGCCTTGATCCACTGGATGGATCAGAGAAGTAACATTGGAAGAAATGCAACTCTTATGTCGTCTTGTAGCAATTCTTCTACATAGGGGTGCGATGGAGCGTTATCCAACAAGAACAGAACGCGAGTAGAAAGTTTTTGAGTATTTAGGTTTTTTGAATTTACCAATAACAAAAAGTGGAAGCTTGAGTGTACCACCAGCTTTACTGCAATAGTTAGCCTATCTTTGATAACTTTTGATCCCATCATGATCTCATTCAACAGTTTAGGTCAGTTTCATCTATCTTATAGATTTAGCCAGGTGTCAGTTAATTTTTTTCAACAATTTATTTAAATTAAAAAAAAAAAATATATTGCTAAATATTTAAGGCCATGACGAGTTTTTCATGGTCTAACCAACGTTCACTAACCGTGAACTTATCTACTTTCACTTTATTGTGCAGAATTAGCGCTTTTTCTTTGATAATAGATCCAGATAGCAGGTTTTCTTTCCTCCTTTCTTGGCAAAACCATCTCCATAATGCGTTATCTAACAGTTCCAGATTTGGGTTTTTTTAGCGTTTTGCGATTTTGAGATTAAGACATCAGAAAGATTCTATGGAAATGCAATTAGTTCCACATAAAACTACCTAAAATTTTAAATTAAAAGATCTTACATTTTTGGAGAAACTAGTTTTCAGTGTAAGACGCAATTACCGCTATATACGGTCTAGTTGCCACTGTTATTGACCTGAATACTGAACCTGAGCCAACTTCTCTGCATATTCCAGTAATAAATTTTTCCACTTTCTACGTATTTCTACACTTGAATAGTTAGTTATCTTATCTTGAATTTTTTTTGTAGTCAGTCACACTTGTTACAGTAACTTTTTTACGTAAGATATAGATTATTTCATATATTTTGCAGAGGCACGATTAATCATTTTGGTTTTTTTTTTCTTGTCTGGTATTTCACACTTATTATGAACATGTTTGATATACTTTACAAATATTAAGTAACTGACTATTAGTACATGGCGTAAAGTAATTTAGAGCCTCGAGTATTGGACGTATCAAGTAAACAGGCCCAAATAAGTATTAAAATACGTAGTAACACGTTTTTATAGAACTAATTCTATAGAAAATAAAAGATCATCAATGAACAAATGATATTGGTCAACGAAGCAGATAAAGCAACCAAGAATTTAAACTCTCAGGAAATACCATACACTATTCTTGCAATAACGATAGGCTGAAGAGAAATGCTAACGTCACAATAATATATAAAAAATGAAACGATCTAAATGAATATAGTCTCTTCTGCGTACTCTCCCAACTATATAAACTATTTACGAGGATACCGACTAACTGAATGGAGTGAAAATTTGAAACATACCTAATCAAAGAGTAGGTAAAATTACACAGAAATTTAATACAGAACAACTTCTATATACAGTCAAAATGTTATTCGGAACATGAACGAATACAATGTTCCCGTTCGTTGATTTTCGAAAGGCATTTGATATTTTACTGGACTGTTTAAGAAATGTAAGAATTGCCGGAGATATTAATATTTTACAAAACATCGGTAATGATCATTAGAGAAAAAACTTTTTGTACAAACACGTGTACAAGACTTAATTATCTTCAAATGGAATTAAGCGAGACATATAGCCCGACACAAATAATAATGGAGTCGCACAATAACTAGATGGCGACTATATGGAAAAAGTCGTAGACAAAGATGGTAAAGTGATCTGAAACCGATAGAAGGGGGTGATTTTATCTCACTACCCAATATAAAGAAGTATGAAGCAAAATGAGGGAGTTCTAACCAGCTAAACAAAAAGAAGGAGGCTTAATTGGGGCCCTTCATTAACATTGCAATAGTTTTTGGTAAATAAGGTCAAAATTAATAATGTTGAAAAAACTTTGTCAAATGTTTAATACTCAAATGGAAGAAATAGAAAATTTTTATATCTGTCTAACCTGAACTAAGGCAAAAGTACGGAAATTATAGCAAAAAGAATCCAAATTCTCAGAAACTTCTGCTGTCCTTGTGTGCCAGCAGGAATGGCCCTGTCTTGAGAAAACAAAAACAAGTAAATAAAAACATAGTTTTTTGTTAATTTTAAATGAAAAACACTAATTTTGATTTTTAATAAAGATTATACGATTAAATAATGACGTACATACCATATATGGGAATTCACCATCCTTAGCCTCCGTTCCATTTATTAGTTTTAATTCGGGCCTTGCGTCAACTAAAAAAAAATCAAATTAAAAATTATCTAATAATGAATATGTAACTCTGATTGTTGATTGATAAAAATTAGAACTTTCAAATAACATTAAAAAAATGCAGTATTTAATATTTGAATAACATCGTTTTAGTTAGTGTGATTATGCTTATTATTAACTAGCAACCCGCCCCGGCTTCGCACGGGTGCAATGCTGATACTAAATACACTACAGAAAAACTGTGACTATTTATTTTATTTTTACAACAATTATTACATCGGCCTCCGACGCGCTATTTATAGGCACGCTGCCGCCGCCCCGGTCGGCCAGTACCGCCGCAAGCGCTACTTCCCGCAATTTTAAATCTGTAATATCTTCGAAAATATTCATTTAAATCTTGTGCTGTAAAGGACCATATAGATCTATATTAAATCAACAATGTATTTAAGCTATTTAATTGGATAAGGATTAATGCTGTATTGGTTAAAATCGCTTCAAAATTTGCCATTATTTTTCGTAAAAAGTAAATGACAAAAAAATGTTATTGTGGGATATCCATGAGAGATAGACATATACCATCGCGGAGTTTTCTGTAGACCTTTTCAATGTGTACAAATAATTACTACATTATTTTGATAAATCTCGTAGGGTTCAGCCTGCGTTTGCAATGTAAGCGGAAAAAAATATGATAATTAACGACATCACATTAGAAACCTCAAAAATAACAGTATTTCTCCACTATTTAATGGATGTTATTATACATATAAACCTTCCTCTTGAATCACTCTATCTATTGAAAAAAACCGCATCAAAATCCGGTGCGTAGTTTTAAAGATTTAAGCATACAAAGGGACATAGGGACAGAGAAAGCGACTTTGTTTTATACTATGTAGTGATGGTTAAATCTAGTCTGGGAGTTATCTAGATACAAGGCTATTGATTATATGAAAAAAACGGGGTAATAAGGAACAAATTAGTAACAGCATTTCGATGATTAAATACATTCTTCTGACACTTAAGTATACTAAAATGACAATGTAAAGGGTGTTTTTTATAGAGGTCTAGAACTTTAAGTTGGCAACACTTTTTTAACTGGCGGCCATTTTGTCAGCTGTCAAGTGATTTATGTTTAGTTTAGTTTGGCATTTCAACATAAATAGACTAACGCATGAACAACGCTTCCAAATTGTGCAAATTTATTTTGAAAATCATGGTTCTGTTCGAAATACGTATCGCGCACTACGCCCATTTTACGGTCAACATAATCGTTCATCAGAGCATTTTTATTTGATTAACTATGGAACGTTTTCGCACCACGTTTACTCTAAATGATAATACGCATCCACAGAGACGTCGTACAGTACGTACAGAAGAAGTCATTGCTGCTGTAAGGCGTAGCGTAGAGGAAGACCCGAATCAGTCTATCCGCCATCGTGCACAGAAATTGGATATGTGTCCATTCACTTTATGGAAGATTTTGCTGAAAGATCTTGGTTTGCGTGCTTACAAAATCCAACTCGTGCAAGAATTGAAGCCACACGATCACCTAGCAAGGCGTAGATTCGGTGAATGGGCCCAAAACAAGATTGCCGTTGATCCCGATTTTCATAAGCGAATTTTGTTTAGCGATGAAGCTCACTTCTGTTTGAATGGATAGGTCAATAAATAAAACTGCCGTATTTGGAGTGATGATAATCCTCAAGTGTATGTTGAGACTCCGTTACATCCAGAAAAACTGACTATTTGGTGTGCTTTATGGGCTGGTGGAATCATTGGTCCGTACTTCTTTAAAAACGATGCTGGTCAGAACGTTACAGTCACTGGTTACCGCTATAGAGCCATGATTACTGACTTTTTCGTTCATCAATTGAACAACCATGATGTGCAGGAGCTGTGGTTTCAACAAGACGGCGCAACATGTCACACAGCTCGTGCCACAATTGATTTATTGAAGGAAATGTTTGGTAACCGCATAGTTTCACGTTTCGGATCCGTGAATTGGCTTCCAAGATCGTGCGACTATTTTCTGTGGGGATATGTGAAGTCGCTAGTCTACGCCGATAAGCCCGAAACGATTGATCACTTGGAGGACAACATTCGCCGCGTTATTGCCGATATACGGCCACAAATGTTGGAAAAAGTCATCGAAAATTGGACCTCCAGATTAGACTACGTCCGAGCCAGCCGTGGCGGTCATATGCCAGAAGTCATATTTAAATTATAATGCCAGAAGGTTATCTTTCGAATAAAGTAAATTTCATGTCAATTTAAAAAATGCATCTTTGTTTTATTCCATTTAAAAGTTCTATACCTCTATAAAAAAAACACCCTTTACTAAAATGGCACTTTTTTAATTTTTCAAAAATAATTCAAAAACTATGTATTTTCAGTATATACATATATTACGATTTTTTTGTAGAGAATTAAATTTCCTATCGATCGAATGTATTCTTCGCAGGTCTGTAGCTGCCAATTTTTCCCTTTTTTTGCATTTATTTTGCAGAAAAATTTTTTTTTTACTTCCGAAGAATACGTTCCGATGGGAAATTTAATTCTTTACAAAAAATCGCAATATATGTATATACAGTGCCTTCATTTCAAAACGAACCATCCTTAATAACTTTGTTAAATAGAAAAATTTAAAAAAAAGAAAAAACACGTCAATTTAGATATACAGGGGGAAGTTTAATTTTGCATTTGTTAAAAGTCTGTCAATCACCTCCTCACCTCCAGCTAACCTCACTTTGATATGTCAAATGGGAACCCCCACCTTGTGACACATCATTGTAAGCAGCATAAAATTGTCTATCCAACCGTATAAAAAAAATTAAATCGGTTGACGTACAAGCGAACAGTGTGCAAAAATGTCTTGTAATAATGCATAATATATCGGCCTCGAACTTTAGTATGTCAAATGATTACCCTATAGTGTGATACATCATTTTAAAGGGCATACTATCTCCTATTTAGCCAATAAAAAAAACAAAATCTGTTGATGTACAAGCGAATAGTAAGAAAAGATGTGTGGTAATAATAGACACCTTATCACATTAAACTTTATTATGTCAAATGGCTACTTCATAGAGTAAAATATTATTTTAAATTTAAAATAAATATTTTTTTAAAATAATAAACAGTTAAAATATTTGCGAGAAAAAAACTAAGCCTGTTTTAAAATTCATCGCAAAATTCATTGCAGTCTAATCAATCTAGTGTATTTATTTCAATGATATTTTTTGCGGTACCTGATAGGTACAAAAAATCACTGCAATAAATAAAATTTTTAAGATCTTTAAACACCAGTTGTTTATTATTGTTAAAATTGTCATTGTGACGCCTAGTTGAAACGTGAATATAAATGGTGTATACGCTAGCCGAAAGAATAGAAATAATTTTTCTCTATGGAGCTGAAGATCGGTGCGCTCGTAGAACCGCCAGAGCATTTAATGAGAGGCATCAAGACAAAAACGTGGGCCATAAATATGTACTCGAATTGGTACGAAAGTTTGAAGAAACGGGATCCGTTTGTAATAAAAAATCTATTGAGAAAAGGGTTGTAGATGAAGCATGCCAAATCGAGGTACTAGGACAGTTTGCAATGGATCCAACTTTATCCATCTCAAAGGTCGCAGATTTAACCAACATTTCAGCTGGCTCTGTGCATAAAGTTTTAAAACAAAATAAGTTTTTTCCCTACAAAATTCAAATTCTTCAAGAACTCGGAGAAGACGATTTTGATAGGAGAATTCAATTTTGCGAATTAATGTGCCAACGAATTGACGAGGACCCCCATTTACCTAAGAATATCTGCTTTAGTGATGAATTAACTTTTTTTCTAAATGGACTGGTTAACAGACATAACTGCAGATACTGGGATAATGAAAATCCGCACCTTTTCCGAGAAGGGCATACTCAATATCCCGAAAAAATTAACGTGTGGGCAGGAATTTATGGCAATGAAATCATCGGGTCATTTTTTTTGGAAGATAATTTAACTGGGCAAATTTATTTAAACCTTTTAGAAAACACAATATACCCTGCCATTGTGCAATCTTTAGAAAATCAAGTGGATGAAAATGCTGTTATGGTACTAAATGAAAATAATTTGCATTTCCAGCAAGATGGAGCTCCCCCGCACTACGCTTTGGCAATTCGAGAGTGGCTTGATGAACATTTTCCAGGGACGTGGATTGGCAGACGTGGTGCAATTGAATGGCCAGCACGGTCTCCAGACCTAACCC
Source organism: Diaprepes abbreviatus (assembly GCA_034092305.1). NCBI lineage: Eukaryota > Metazoa > Arthropoda > Insecta > Coleoptera > Curculionidae > Diaprepes > Diaprepes abbreviatus. The sequence continues at coordinate 5,595,135 of JASJET010000039.1, forward strand.
CTCTAGACTTTTTTCTTTGGGGGTATTTAAAAAGCAAGGTTTATAAAACCCCACCTGAAAATATTGACGATTTAAAAGATCGAATTGTTCGGGAATGTAGAGGAATTAGCAGAGAAACCCTTGCCAATGTTCGTGGGGAATTTCAAAATAGGCTTTTTTATTGTCTCGCTAATAACGGCGCACATTTTGAACATTTAATAAAATAATTTTCTTCAACTGAATAAAACTGAATAAACTGCTTATATTTAACACACATTTTTGCATCCTAATTGCCTATAACGTCTATTAACTTAATTTTTTTTGACATCGTTGGATAGCAGATCGTACGTCCTTTAAAATGATGTATCACACTATAGGGTAATCATTTGACATACCAAAGTTCGAGGCCGATATATTATGCATTATTACAAGACATTTTTGCACAGTATTCGCTTGTACGTCAACCGATTTAATTTTTTTTATACGGTTGGATAGACAATTTTATGCTGCTTACAATGATGTGTCACAAGGTGGGGGTTCCCATTTGACATATCAAAGTGAGGTTAGCTGGAGGTGAGGAGGTGATTGACAGACTTTTAACAAATGCAAAATTAAACTTCCCCCTGTATATCTAAATTGACGTGTTTTTTCTTTTTTTTTTAATTTTTCTATTTAACAAAGTTATTAAGGATGGTTCGTTTTGAAATGAAGGCACTGTATAGAAAATGCATAGTTTTTGAGTTATTTTTGAAAAACTGAAAAAGTGCCATTTTCACCAAGTTCTTAAAAACGCACCCCTAAATTTAGTAGCACTTTGTAATTTTATCATATTTGAGTGCCACAGGAACGTATTCAATCATCAATATGATATTACTGATTTGTTCCTTAAAAATAGTTAGAGGCAATAATTTATCATTCAAATATAAAGAACTGTCCTTTATATATGAAATCGAAAAATGATTTCTAGAAAATAAAGCTATTGTAATAAATGCAAGTACAAACCAAAGCATGATTTTTTAAAAAATAATATCCTATTAATAAACTTATAAACTCTAAACTTACCCCTATGATGCAAGGTGACAAATAATGTCAGAACAACAATTAAAAACCTACTCATTTTGAAAATCGTATAATGGGTTAGGAAGTGAATTGCCAAATAAATAGAAAAAAATTACAATCTTATCAGAAATCTGTAAAAAAGTAATTTAAAAAATTTAAATAATGTATTATAAACAAAATACTTGTTACAATTTTTTTCCCACAAATACTTTTGCTATTTACTTCCACAAAAATCATTAGTTCTGTTTCTTTTAGATTAAAATTAAGGTTCAAAATGTGTATGTACAGGGTGTCTCTAAAATTTCTATACAAAACATTCCTGAGGCTCCTGCCGAACACTCCAGCCCCAGCGCTTTCATCTTGTCTAAATCCATCTGTAAAACACCAGATTCTATTTCTTGGAAGATTTTGTTCCGCCTCCCAGTTCTTTCTAATTTTCAAAACTATCTCAAGAGAGTGGTTGGGTTTCCAAAGCGGCGCCATATAGTTTGTTTGCATGAGGAGTGATGGACATCTCTCCACCACGCTTTGCCAGACACCCGAGTAGCTACCCGTTTCAGTTCCGAGATGTCCTAGGCAGCTGGGATAATGAACAGCCTTCATGGTCTCATTTTCTATGGATAAGTGGAGCAGAGATAGGTTGACCAAGACCTCCAGAGCCCTAATGGGAGCACCCTTCATCGTAGTCAATATTCCTATACAAGCTATTCTTTGAACTTTGTCAAGTTGAAGACGGTGTTTGCGCTCTTTTGTACTGGACCACCATACACTAGTAGCACTCTCGTTATCAGCCCCCATGTGCACCCAAAGGCTCGTTTACAAGCCCCGGAAACACATATGGCCTTCCTGGTTCAAACCTCAATATGATCATTCCAGCTCAGTCGTGAGTCCAAAATTACGCCCAGGTATTTAACTGTTTCCTTGTGGGAAGTCTCCCAATTTTCTTCTTTTTTGTAAAGAAGACCACCTCGGCGTTGTCTGGGTTTATTCCGAGCCCTTTCCTGGTTTCCTGGTTCCACCAGTTATTTTAAGATTATAAATTAAATAGTTTAAAAAGCAAATTTATTTGATGTTAAACTGACAGCTCTAGTATACTTTGATAACTATTTACCTGGTAGCTGGTGGTAATGAAATGAGAAAAGTAAATTTACCACTTAATTTTTAAGGGTGATTTACGTCTAAACCGTTGGGTTTAGCGATGTAAATAAAGAGCACCTTTTTTAAAGGCCTGGCATCAGTCTTTCAGAAATTATGCCAAAAACTACTGTAGCTGTCAACACTAAAAAATTATGACAAAAAAACAATTTTCAATGTAGGTAAAGTGCCCTCTAGCGGCAAACAATCAATGTGAATTGTTACTAAAATGATGAAGCGCAGAAGACTTAGCCTATCTTTCAAATATTAGTCAAATCGGTTTTCCTGTAAGCGAGTAATTCAAAAAACAAAAAATAAAAACTTGAACTTGGACGGCTTGTAACTCGAAAACGAATGACATTTTGAAAAAAAATTATATGAAGCTCTACCCTTATTTTGTCAAGTAGAATCACCCCCTTAAGTTTCGTGATCGATTTTTGAATCACCCTGTATATATATATATATATATATATATATATATATATATATATATATATATATATATATATATATATATATATATATATATATATATGGTATCTTTGGTGCTTACTTGTTAAAGGTCAACTTATATAGAGTATATTTGTAGTAATCCGGAAGTAAATCAGTTCTTTAAATCGTTTTTTTTTTTGCATAAAGTGGCAGACGTTTCGGCAAAATCTCATTGGACTTCTTTTTTCTATGAATTCGACAACAATTAGTCCGAATACTCGAGTTTCTACTGCATAAGGTTGTGTTTCTAGTTTATTTTCATCATCGGCTTTCAAAATAGAACAGATGTTAGGGTAAAATTTTTCCATAATAAAGACGAATTTTAAAAAAATTGACATTTGTAAGCACTTATATGACGTGTTTGTTGTTTTTATCATTTCTAGTGCTATTGTTTAAATTATCAGTTTTTTTTTTAAGTTCGCCGTCAATTGCGTAGACCGTTTAATCACGTAATAATATCAACTCACGTATTATGTTAACCTGGGAAAGTTTTTTTATGTATATTTATGTAACAGGTGATTCAAAAATTTCCAAGGCTAACCTATAAAAACACCATTTGTTTGATAAATCGACTTTATTCATTAATATAGTCTCCTTCTGGAGTAATACGATCATTTCAGCACCGCTCTAACTTTTTTATGCCTTTTTTATGGAACCCTTCAAAATATGCTTTAGTTTCGGCAATTACCGCTTCAGGGGAGTCATATCTCTTTCCGGAAAACATTTTTTGAGCCTTGCGAACAGATAGTAGTCGCTTGGGACCAAATCTGGAGAACGCGGTCGATGCGGAAACAATTCAAAGTTCAATCGTTGCGATCGACTTTGTAACACGTGCATTGTCTTGGTGAAAGAGAACTTTCTTTTTCATTTGGGACCATTTTTTCGCGATTTCTTCCTTCAAATGCATGAATAACACCATGTAATATTCGCCATTGATGGTTTTTTCCTTTTCAAGATAGTCCATGAATATTATACTATGCACATCCCAAAATACGGACGCCACAACCTTGCTAGCCGACTGTTGCGTTGTTGATCGCTTTTATCCTTCATTCCGCAAATTGTAAATTTAACTTCGGAGGGTAGTGGTGGATTTATATTTCATCTATCGTCACACCGCTCTGAATTATCAACAGGTTGTTATTTTTGGTCAACTATGAACAAACGCATATCCAAATACTCGTGCATAATGACATACACGGTCTATTGATATCTTTACAATGTCATATATCTCATGCACTTTCACTATACGATTATTCAAAACTATTTTATGGATTTTTCTGATATTTCCGTGTAACAGCCCAATTTAGGCGTCCAGAGCATTCAGTACGACTTCGTTTGAATTTAACAGATGCCTAATTATCAAATTATCACTATCTCGATATCATTTAAAGGCTATTATCTTTAAGGAATAAATTTCCAGAGACTGTACTTTATTACAAAACCTTTTTTATTAATTAAACTAGCAAATTGTTCTAATATTGATTTTTTATTTTCAAAAAGATTTTTGGAAAACCTTATTTTTTTGTCGACTTTGCCAAAGCAGATGATAATAATGAGAAGCCTGATAGCGTACTAGTATTAACCAAACTTTAATCACGCAAGTTAGAAAACAAATTTCAGATCCAGAAACCAAACTATACTTTTCCTAAGGTATTCGAAACACTGAGTCCAAATCTAAAGCCAAAATTGATCTGTTTCTTCCAATTTTCTGACATAAATCTGCAAAAATTCCAGTCTCTCGCTATTTTTCAAATTATGTAACACGGCAAGTTTAATTTTCATCGCTAAACAATTTGTGGTACAGGCACTTTTTAGTATCCAAGTTTTGTTCCAAAGAGCGCGGGATGTTAATCACGATATTTTCGCGTGCTTTATTGATTATCAAAAAGCATTTGATAAGGTTCAGCATAATAAGATGATGGAAGTTCTTGAATCAGCTGGATTAGAAAAACAAGACCTAAGAATTATAGCAAATTTTTATTGGAACCAGACCTCTTCAGTCAGAATAGAAAATGAGGAATCCGAGGAAGTTATGATAAAGAGAGGAGTTCGACAGGGATGTGTACTTTCGCCATTGATATTCAACATATATTCAGAATACATATTTCGAGAAGCCCTGGAAAATACCTCCGACGGGGTGATTATCCATGGCGAGTGTATTAATAACATAAGATACGCAGACGATACGGTAATTATCTCAAATGATTTAAGAGGACTCCAAAGATTGATGGACAGAGTGGTAGAAGTAAGTGAAAGATACGGACTGCAGATGAATACAAAAAAGACCAAATTCATGATTATTTCTAAAGATAAACGCATACACGGCCAACTACTGATACATAACAGACCCATCCAAAGAGTTAACAAATATATCTACTTGGGAACAAATATCAATGAAGAATGGGACCACTCGGTTGAGATAAGATGCCGTATTGAAAAGGCCCGCACTACATTCCTTAAAATGGCAAAACTATTCAAAAGTAGAGACCTATCCTTAAACACCAAAATGCGAACATTGAGATGCTACGTATTTTCGACCCTCCTATACGGCGTTGAATCATGGACGCTATCTGAAGCATCATGCAAAAAATTAGAAGCTTTTGAATTTTGGCTATACCGTCGCATTCTGAGGATTTCATGGGTAGATCATATTACCAACGAAGAGGTGCTTCATAGAATGAAAAAAGAAAAAGAAATCTTGTATCAAGTAAAGAAGCGTAAACTTGAGTACCTGGGCCACATCATGAGAAATCCTGAAAGGTGCCGGCTTTTGCAGCTTATACTACAAGACAAAATACAAGGCAAAAGGAGTGTAGGAAGACGAAGAATCTCATGGCTGAGGAATTTCCGAGTATGGTTTAATACAACTGTGGGCTTATTTCGTGCAGCAGTGGATAAAGTCCGTATAGCCATTATGCTCACCAACATTCGGTAACGGATAGGCATTATCAGAAGAAGAAGAAGATGAAGAAGAGAATTTTAGTCCTCCTCTTCAAAAACTACTTCGATTTTTAATGACAACCTTTTTTCATCTTTAAAATTTCGTCAAAACTGTGTTAAATCGATATAATAATATTTCAAAATTTTTTAAAAAGCCGAATTTTTATCTAAAACTTTATATTAAAGGTTTTAGAGGTCGCATAATATGGAAATCAATTCAAATTTTCCAAATTTTCGTTTAAGGTCGCATATTTAAATCACTTCAGTGTGCCAGTAGTTTTCATCTGATGCTATGCGTCATCAAATTTGGGTTAGACTGTATTGAAATCGTTAGAATATGTTTATTTCATGAAATTTATTTATTATTTTTTTGACATTTCTCCTCATATTATTTAATGAGGAGGTTTTCAGTTCAACCGGTATCAGTCACGCATTTTTGAAAATACGAGTATAAGAATTTTGAAAATTAACACAAGATTGAGTATTTTTATATCATACTAGCGACCCGCCCCGGCTTCGCACGGGTGCAATGCTGATACTAAATACACTACAGAAAAACTGTGACTATTTATTTTATTTTTACAACAATTATTACATCGGCCTCCGACGCGCTATTTATAGGCACGCTGCCGCCACCCCGGTCGGCCAGTACCGCCGCAAGCGCTACTTCCCGCAATTTTAAATCTGTAATATCTTCGAAAATATTCATTTAAATCTTATGCTGTAAAGGACCATATAGATCTATATTAAATCAACAATGTATTTAAGCTATTTAATTGGATAAGGATTAATGCTGTATTGGTTAAAATCGCTTCAAAATTTGCCATTATTTGTCGTAAAAAGTAAATGACAAAAAAATGTTATTGTGGGATATCCATGAGAGATAGACATATACCATCGCGGAGTTTTCTGTAGACCTTTTCAATGTGTACAAATAATTAGTACATTATTTTGATAAATCTCGTAGGGTTCAGCCTGCGTTTGCAATGTAAGCGGAAAAAAATATGATAATTAACGACATCACATTAGAAACCTCAAAAATAACAGTATTTCTCCACTATTTAATGGATGTTATTATACATATAAACCTTCCTCTTGAATCACTCTATCTATTGAAAAAAACCGCATCAAAATCCGGTGCGTAGTTTTAAAGATTTAAGCATACAAAGGGACATAGGGACAGAGAAAGCGACTTTGTTTTATACTATGTAGTGATATTTCCTACAGAGTCCTTAAGTTAGCAATTTAAAAATATATTTGAGCGAAATGGAGAATTATGTCAGTAAATAAAGGACAAGGATATCATTAAATAAAAAACTTCAAATAGTTTATGGATTATATTTTCTGATTTGCTAATTTCATGAGACTTTAAATACCAGTTATTTGTTTTATCCAGTTACGGTTTTCGGGATTGGTTAAGCGAGTGTAAGCACTTGGAGTTTCTCCACAGGGTGTATAACCCCACGACATTATTCCGTATTGGGTTCCATTTACGACAAAGCCACCACCAGTGTCTCCCTGTAAAAATTGTTAATTAATCTTTTAATAATTTGTACTTTTTGTGTTTTATTTCTTTATCTTCATCTTTAAATTTTGTTACTTCCGGAAAAACACAATTTAATTATATATATATATATATATATATATATATATATATATATATATATATATATATATATATATATATAATTAAATTGTGTATATATATACTCACAAAAAAATGTATTTTTGTATTCTTGAGAGTTAAGTTCTTTGGTTGATAAATTACATACACATGTGTGTTTCTATATATATATTTTTTTTACTATTTTTTATTTTACTAGCTATATATTATTTTGACGTTTCGGTTCATAAACGTTCATCTTCGAGAATTAATGGGAATTTACTTTTTTTTTGCTAAGTTTACCAATTTTTTGTATCTACACTTACCTTAAAGAATATTTTTTTTTTGAAGATAGCCATCCTATTACAAAAATTTACTTTAAATATTGACCTTTGTGTTTTGCTGTCTATTTTTCGATCTAACATTATGCCGTTCATTTTTACATTAAAAATGTATGTTACAAATACATTGACTTTTTTTGTCTTTTGTGTGTGTGTTAGATAGATCTCGAAAATTCGGTGCCAGATAATTTTAGTTTCTGGGGTGGATTCATGGGTATGGTGCAGAGAGAACAGAGTCTAAGTATAGTATAAATATTTTATAATTATGATATAGCTTTTGTTGTTTGGTTAGAAATTATATTGTTATTTTAAGATGCCATGATATATCTTGCTGAGTTGTTTTGTGTCCGTTTTAGAATTAATGGTATTTTAATTTTTTTGTATTTCTATCATTTCTAGAAACTCCCGTTTTTTTATGTTCCAGATTTCTGAATTGTTATGTTGGTAAAATTAAATGTATGTTTTGTTTCTATGCTGTGTTTCGTTAAACGGTTTGGTTTTTTATCGTATTTATGGCCATTTAGTCTGTTTTTGAGGTACTGGCTGGTTTATTCGAGATATTCATCCTTCACATAAAATTTGATATATGACATGAGTTTTCTTGTCTTTGGATAATTTTGATTTTAGGAGATTATGCTCTTTGTGACTAAGGGTCATATTGTGGTCCACCTCTTTTACAATAATAGTCAAACACAAAGAAAACTTACTATATATTTCAATGCCATATGTACAGGACAAACCAGCCAATACCTCAAAACTAGACTAAATGTCTATAAATACGATAAAAAAAAAATTAAACCGCTTTAACGAACACAGTATTGAGAAAAAACATACCTTTAATTTTAACAACACGACAAAAATAAAATTACCATTAATTTTAAAACGGACACAAAACAACTCAGGAAGATATATCATGGTATCCTGAAATAACAATATAATTTCTAACCAAACAAATTTAATTATACTCTAATTAAAAAATATGTATAAAAAATAATAAAAACAAATCAACAAAGATATACAACCATCCTTAAACTCTCTTTTATCTGCACCATATCCGAGATTCCACCCTCGAAATTAAAATAATCTGGCACCGCATTTCTGAGATCTGTCTAACAGACATAAAAAGTATATTCTAATTAATTCCAGAACATATTTGATGAAGGTTTATGAACCGCAACGTTGAAGTAATTTATATCAAGTAAAATAAAAAAAGTAAAAAACACACGTAGAAAATGATATAAACTTCTCTCGCTAACAGTGTTCCACCACTTACCACCTACAGATCGTATTCCTTGTCAATAGAAGGTTCTACGTACTGTGAGTAAATTAATATTTGCAGTTGGTATTCACGGTGTGCAGTAAGCATTGGTTTAACTCTCGGCTGTATACAGAAAGCTCTAGTATTTTATATTATGTCTCCTCTAAGGAACGAAAATAAGGGGTCCAATAGAAGTACACGGTGATTTACCTTCTAGGATGTAGCTTTTGAGCGGACTTGTATATTTTAATGAAATTTTGATATGTTGTATAACCGATAAAGACTCGCGAATCCAGGCCATAAACAACCTTTCATATTACCTAGAAAATCAGGAACGGATGCGTTCAAATTTTACACAGCCAAAACTAGATTTTTTAAATACCTTAGACAATTATTTCAAAAAAGGTACAAGATAGTTTTGTAACATGAAGAAATTTCTAGTAAATGGGTAATAAAATAAAAGACATGTTAAAGAAAGTGAACCAATGTAGAGTTCAAAGAATTAGCAAAGAGTTTGGAAGTAGTTTAAAAAAATTTGACGGTGGCTCAAAGAAGTTTAGGCCTAGAGACAGTAGAAATATAATGAGATACATGGCTGCTGGGGAAGCTAGATCGACGTCTCATGCAGTTAAAATTCTTCAACGTGGTGGAAAATTCATCAGCAGGTGGATGGTACAACGGGAACCACACAGAAATCAATTTCGAGCAATTGAAAAGACAAAAAAATCGTCATTAAATAAGAAAAATATAAAAGCAAGAATAAACTTTGTAAAAGAAATTAGGAAATTAGATATAAGAAATGTAATAGAAAAAATGTTCAGAATTTTACTCGGTTATTATTGTTTTATTTAACTCATGAACTACCCTTGCAACTTACCTAGGTTTATTTTACCAATATGGTTTGACAGCAATTAAGAAACGTGTGTATGCTGAAACTATCTAATAAAAATAAAGTAATTCTGCTTTTTGATTGAAAAAGTCAATTTTTTTTTAAACTAGTCTTAAATCAATAACATATATCTCGTTACTTCGTTTTTATGTTAAAAAAAAAAGGTACCGTGGCTTTATTATCTTCAAAAAATCGAAATATCAAGCTTTACTTACAGTGCATCCTCCGGCATGATTATAAGTATCACTGCATATGTGTTGATCGGGGTCATAACTATCTCTACCACTATAACCATTAATTTCTGTTGTGCACTCATCATCTGTTAGAAGTTCTACGTTGATTTTTTGTAAACGTTTCAGTACGGTTCTACTCCCACTTACATTAACTCCCCATCCGCTTAGAACACCTGGTTCATGGAATGGAATCGTCTCGTTAACGTCTGGTATTCTGATCGGCTGAACCTTTTCACTCAAAGGAAGTGGTGTCCTAAGCTAAAATTAATACATCTCAGAAAAATAGAAGAATATATAAAATCAATGCACAATAGATTAAAATCTTAACTTCCTTAACAAAAACGCGAAAAAACCAAAAATGATTTCTATAAACTTTCATATGTAATTGAAGCTTTGAAAGCAGTGTTACTATTTTATAGCTAACTTTTTTTTTATTGTTTTTTTGTTGCTGCTGGTTTATATCTACTATTAGTAATTTGTTTTATTTGGTAAGAATCCGGTGCTTTCAATTGCTTCTTTCGCTTCTTAACGCTTTTCTTGTTGGGTGGTCATTTTTTTATAAAAAATTTTATTTTTATTTGTAATTGCTCTCATCTCAATATACATAATTTATTTAAACTAAGTACCAATCAAAATGTGTGTTTTCAAGGTCGCAAAAAAAGTATAAATTTTTACCAAAGTTACTATAAACCACACTATATTGCGCAAAAAGAAAAAAGGTAATTATTTCGATTAAGTAAAACCTAGGGAAACAACGTTCTTCTGAAAAAAATTCGACACTGACTCCTTATCTTGAGGTCGTAGAACACAATTTTGGTCTTGGTTTCCTACTACTCATCTTTCCGGAAAACCCAAAAAACACTATGTTTCGCTTCACAATGACTCTTTTATTTCTGAAGAAAACACCGAACGTTTTAGTTTCAATGGTACTAGTCAAAATACATTGTATGTTATAGATTTCAACTATTTTTGCACATAATTTCTCAAGCAAATTTAGTAAAAAAAATGTAATGTCATCGATAATTGTATTACTGAAAACTCTAAATATTCTTTGCGACGTTGCCAGATGTAAAATATTTTCTTAGTATAAACTATAAAATTTGTTCACTTCATTCAACAATACAATGTAATTTTTGTAATGTATCAAAAAGGGTAAAACTAACCTTTATCCCAGCCATGCCCCCAGCAGCTGTTTCGAAGAAATCAAGGTACATACATACATATATATGTATGGGGTGTTTTTTATAGAGGTATATAACTTTTAAATGGAATAAAACAAAGATGAATTTTCTAAATTGACATGAAATTTACTTTATTCGAAAGATAACCGTCTGGCATTATAATTTAAATATGACTTCTGGCATATGACCGCCACGGCTGGCTAGGACGTAGTCTAATCTGGAGGTCCAATTTTCGATGACTTTTTCCAACATTTGTGGCCGTATATCGGCAATAACGCGGTGAATGTTGTCCTCTAAGTGATGAATCGTTTCGGGCTTATCGGCGTAGACTAGCGACTTCACATATCCCCACAGAAAATAGTCTAGCGGCGTTAAGTCGCACGATCTTGGAGGCCAATTCACGGGTCCGAAACGTGAAACTATGCAGTTACCAAACGTTTCTTTCAATAAATCAATTGTGGCACGAGCTGTGTGACATGTTGCGCCGTCTTGTTGAAACCACAGCTCCTGCACATCATGGTTGTTCAATTGATGAACGAAAAAGTCAGTAATCATGGCTCTATAGCGGTCACCATTGACTGTAACATTCTGACCAGCATCGTTTTTAAAGAAGTACGGACCAATGTTTCCACCAGCCCATAAAGCACACCAAACAGTCAGTTTTTCTGGATGTAAGGGTGTCTCAACATACACTTGAGGATTATCATCACTCCAAATACGACAGCTTTGTTTATTGATGTATCCATTCAAACAAAAGTGAGCTTCATCGCTAAACAAAATTCGCTTATGAAAATCGGGATCAACGGCAATCTTGTTTTGGGCCCATTCACCGAATCTACGCCTTGCTAGGTGATTGTGTGGCTTCAATTCTTGCACGAGTTGGATTTTGTCAGCACGCAAACCAAGATCTTTCCGCAAAATCTTCCATAAAGTGAATGGACACATATCCAATTCCTGTGCACGATGGCGGATAGACTGATTCGCTACGCTACGCTCTACAGCAGCAATGACTTCTTCTGTACGCACTGTACGACGTCTCTGTGGATGCCTATTATCTTTTAGAGTAAACGTGGTGCGAAAATGTTCCATAGTTAATCGAATTAATTGCTCTGATGGACGATTATGTTGACCGTAAAATGGACGTAGTGCGCGATACGTATTTCGAACAGAACCATGATTTTCAAAATAAATTTGCACAATTTGGAAGCGTTGTTCAGGCGTCAGTCTATTCATGTTGAAATGCCAAACCAAACTAAACATAAATCACTTGACAGCTGACAAAATGGCCGCCAGTTAAAAAAGTGTTGCCAACTTAAAGTTTTATACCTCTATAAAAAAACACCCTTTATATATATATATATATATATATATATATATGTTTTTTTTTTGTTTTGATTAGTATAAAAAAATTTTCCTTTAGTGGTCGATTATTACAATCCACTTTCACTGTTTCATGTTACTTCAAAATTATTTTTATAAATAATAGAGAATCATTATTTTTACGCAAAAATAGTTCAGGTTAGTTCTAACTATTTTGGTTATAGTAAGGAGATGATATTTTTAAAACCCTCTCTTTTTAATTGTTAATTATGTTAAGGTGTAAAAGTAATATAAAAATCTTCCTAACGAAATCGGTTTGTGTTACCAATCTAGAATGATTGTACCAACCAGGGGCGGAATGAGAGTTAAAGAGCTCTTCGGGCTTTTGAGGAAAAGGATCTCAAGAATGCTGTGAGTGCTCAATATATGTCGGGACGCTCTATATTGAAAAATTCTAGAATATATATACTAAGACCGCTATTAGGACGAAGGTATTTTATTTTAAAATTCGTAAAAAAATTTATGATACTTTTTGTTTCAATCATCTCAGAGTATTGTGGGGGCCTCAATAGCTCAATATTTAAATATATTAGAATATATATATGTTGTATTAAAATGTGCGAACAATTTTATGCGAATTTTTTCATGATTTGCAAGGTTTCTCATAAAGAGGAAAAATTTTCCCCGTTGCCCGGTGGCCTAGTCCTCCCCGTAATACTGTCTTTAGTCTGAATAATGCTGGTGAAAAGAGTAGACAGTATGAAAAATTTCAAGTTCTGTACCCTTTGGAATTGCTGTAAGAACGTCGTCAAAATATCTCTTAAACGATAATTTAATGTTATCAATAAATTTTGCCGCTAGTAAAATTGTTCAATAAAATTAAACTGATTGAATTTAACACGAAAATTATATTAAATTTTTATAAAAATTTCGTATCGCGATAACGAAACTATTTTAACTTTAACTTCAAAAGGACACACAACATAAAAATAAAAAGTGTTTACCTCCAAAAGACCGACATCATATATATATGCTCCTGCAGCATTTCTTCCAGACCAAGGATGTCTGTACCATTGTTTCCTTTTAACAGAATTACTAGGAAAACCTTGAGTTAGATTGTTTAAGTCATTTGTTCCATACATTATTGTTTCCCTACAATAAATCATTATATAAGTAATAGGGTTTAAATGCTATGCAACTAAATATCATTAATTTTATTAATAGGAATACAATTTATTTTACAACTAGATTTGATTTTTTAAATTAAATCCCATAGATAATGATTTACATCTTAAAAGAAAAGACAGTGTATTTTATCAGTAAACTAGCGACCCGCCCCGGCTTCGCACGGGTGCAATGCTGATACTAAATACACTACAGAAAAACTGTGACTATTTATTTTATTTTTACAACAATTATTACATCGGCCTCCGACGCGCTATTTATAGGCACGCTGCCGCCGCCCCGGTCGGCCAGTACCGCCGCAAGCGCTACTTCCCGCAATTTTAAATCTGTAATATCTTCGAAAATATTCATTTAAATCTTGTGCTGTAAAGGACCATATAGATCTATATTAAATCAACAATGTATTTAAGCTATTTAATTGGATAAGGATTAATGCTGTATTGGTTAAAATCGCTTCAAAATTTGCCATTATTTGTCGTAAAAAGTAAATGACAAAAAAATGTTATTGTGGGATATTCATGAGAGATAGACATATACCATCGCGGAGTTCTCTGTAGACCTTTTCAATGTGTACAAATAATTAGTACATTATTTTGATAAATCTTGTAGGGTTCAGCTTGCGTTTGCAATGTAAGCGGAAAAAAATATGATAATTAACGACATCACATTAGAAACCTCAAAAATAACAGTATTTCTCCACTATTTAATGGATGTTATTATACATATAAACCTTCCTCTTGAATCACTCTATCTATTGAAAAAAACCGCATCAAAATCCGGTGCGTAGTTTTAAAGATTTAAGCATACAAAGGGACATAGGGACAGAGAAAGCGACTTTGTTTTATACTATGTAGTGATTCGTAACATTCTGTTATCTCATAGAAAAACTTCATTCTTTCAAATGTTTTATTGGCGTATCCCTGAACTTTTCATTTTATTGATTACTATTTCAATAAACTAATTTTTTTTGTGAAAATTTCTGTTTCATAGGGACAGATAATATGTACTCCGAGACTTTCAATTTGATAAGTGAAGATAACTTAAAAATACTGGTAAGGCTTTTCAACCAGATCTACGATACTGGAATATTTCCTAAGGACTGGCTCCGCTCTACATTTATCACACTGCCAAAATCAGCTAATGCACGAGCATGTAAGGACCACCGTCTTATTAGCCTAATGAGCCACTTTTTAAAGCTCTTTCTGAGAATCTTGCACACTAGACTATACAGAAGATGCGAAGAGGCTAGTGGACTTAGTCAATTTGGTTTTAAAAATGGATTTGGAACCAGGGAGGCCGTTTTCAGCCTTTGTATGTTGGTGCAAAACTGCCTTGATCAACAGAAAAACGTTTTCATATGCTTCATAGACTATGAAAAAGCTTTTGATAATGTGAAACATGAGCTTTTAATAACATGCCTTCAAGATCTGGGCCTGGATGATAAAGACATTAGACTTATTGCCAATCTATACTGGAATCAGACAGGGGAAATGCGAATTAACAATTTAACAACAGAAGAATTCGAGATAAGGAAGGGTGTTAGACAGGGTTGTATTTTGTCACCAATGTTGTTTAATATGTATGTGGAAAGAGCATTCGTTGAGGCGGTCTCGAATAGCTCTATAGGAATTAAAGTTAACGGCATTCCCATCAATAACATACGCTATGCAGACGATACTGCAATCATAGCAGATAATGCAAATGATATGCAAACGCTATTGGATGCTGTTAACGAGGCAAGCAAGCAAATCGGGCTAAAAATTAATATCAGCAAAACAAAATTTATGGTTGTGGCTAAAGATAACATACCTAACATCAACCTGAACATCGAGGGACAGACCATTGATCAAGTAACCAAATTTAAATACTTAGGTTGCCTCGTAAACGATAAGTGGGACCCGGAGCTCGAAATTAGGAGTAAAATAGAACAAGCCAGAACCACCTTTCTGAAACTTAAAAGGTTCTTGACCAACAAAGACCTGAGATTTGAACTAAGATATAGGATGGTCAAATGTTATGTTTGGTCCGTTCTTCTGTACGGTGTAGAAACATGGACTCTCAAATCAACAACCATAAATAAAATTGAAGCGTTCGAAATGTGGACGCTAAGGCGAATGCTTAGAATTCCCTGGACCGCCCACATAAGAAATGAGGAGGTGCTTCAAATCGCCAACCTAGAAGATCGCGAACTGTTTGAAAACATTAAAACGAGAAAAGTCTCCTACCTTGGCCACATTTTGCGTGGAGAACGCTATTATTTCCAGCGTCTTGTGCTGGAAGGGAAGATCGAAGGAGGAAAGAGAGGATTGGGTAGAAAAAAACTGTCCTGGCTCCGGAACATCCGCCAGTGGACGGGAATGCACGATTTCCAGACACTCCAGAGTGCTGCTATTAATAGAATTATATGATGGGAAGAAGTCCGGAGGACGCCTACGCAGGAATCTGCACGGCACTTTGAGAAGAAGAAGGGACAGTATTGCTATTTTTTTAAACATTGATAAATAGAGTGTTAGTCAAACGAGAAAAAGTTACTTTTTTAAGACTTCTTCGATATACTGTTTTACAAAATAGGAAAATTTCATTGGTTCTCGAAATATATTGGAAAAACTGAGAATCACCGGTTTAGTTTTTATTCATTTTCTCAGATAATATTAAGGGAAAAAATTTAAAAAATTGCATGAACAGCTAATTGGCCAATATAAAGAAATTAACGTGTTAAAAATATATCTCTTTTTGTTGTAGAGATACGTTATACAATTTTCTTTTTCTTATAGGTGCCACATTAGATTTTGATACCATTGGATAAAATAAAAAATTCCCTTTATAACTATATATATATATATATATATATATATATATATATATATATATATATATAAAGGGTTTTCCAATAAGAGGTGTCATTTTGAAAAGCCCGCTATTTCGGTAGATGTCACTTTTGAAGCTGTAAGTTTTTGACGTTTGACAAGTAGAAACTACGCCATAAATAAAGATGGAACGATACACGCTTCAACAACGCATTGAAATTATTAAAATTCACTATAAAAATGGTGAAAATTTGGCAGAGACGGTTCGTAAAACTCGAACATTTTTGGGTCGTCATGAAGCACCTTGTCGGAGCGCAATAAAGAAATTGGTGAAAAAATTCGAGCTGTTGGGACAAGTTAGTTATGTGAAGAAGAAAACCCGTGCACGTCGCTCAAGAACAGCCGAGAATATTGCTGCTGTAGCCGAAAGTGTTGAAGAAAACCCAGGTTTGTCCATTCCTCGTCGTTCTTTGGAATTAGGGATTCCACAAACGTCATTACACCGTATTTTGCATAAAGATTTGGGTCTTAAGGCTTATAAAGTTCAGTTAACGCAAGAACTCAAGCCGGCCGATCATCAACAACGTCGTGCCTTTGCTGATTGTGTTCTTGAAATGCATGAAAATGATCCGGAATTCCATCGAAAAATCATCTTCAGTGATGAGGCCCATTTCCACCTCGGTGGCTTCGTCAACAAACAAAATTGTCGCATCTGGGGCTCGGAAAACCCAAGAATTATTGTTGAAAAGCCTCTCTATCCTGAACGTGTGACTGTTTGGTGCGGTTTATGGTCCGGCGGGGTCATTGGACCTTACTTTTTCGAAAATGAGGCTGGAGCAACAGTTACGGTGAATGGATTGCGCTATCGAGAGATGATTAATGATTTTTTATGGCCGGAATTGGATGGTATTTATCTGGACCACGTTTACTTTCAACAAGACGGCGCTACGTGCCACACAAGCAACGAAACCATTGATTTTTTACGGGAAAAGTTTCCGGGCCGTGTTATCTCTCGAAGAGGTGATCACAATTGGCCACCGAGATCTTGTGATGTGACACCTTGCGATTTCTTCCTTTGGGGCCACGTGAAAGACAAGGTCTACGCCAACAGCCCAGCGTCGATTCAAGACCTCAAAGATGGAATTCGTGAGGCTATCGAGGACATAGGGCAGCCACTTTGCGATTTGGTTATGGAAAATTTCATGAAAAGGATATGGTCCTGTAGGCATGGTCGTGGTGGTCATTTGGCTGATGTTATTTTCCATCATTAACGGCATACCTTCCTCTTTATAATGTAATAAATATCCGATCATTTATCTTAAAAAATGGCATTTTTCTTTGAATATCAAAATAACACCTCTTATTGGAAAACCCTTTATATATATATATATATATATATATATATATATATATATATATATATATATATATATATATATATATGGGTGGGCTGATAAGTCCAGGGCCTGATAATGAAAACATTTTGTTTTGTTTAATTTCTTAACATAATCTGTAGAAAGGCTAAAACATTTTTTATATAGGTACTATATATTTGGTTGTTCTATCCTTATAATGCGAAACGTCGAGGTCCACAAAATAGTTATTTACAGCATCAATAACTGTGTTTTTGCTCTAAAATCTGTGTATAGCAAGTGATTGTTTGAAGTTAGGAAAAAAGTGGTAGTCGCTGGTTTGATGATGAATACGGTGAATGAGCGAACAATTTGAACTTTTATTTGTTAATTTCAGTCAGTGCAATGACTGACGAATGTGCTCGGGCCTTAGGAAATGCGGCATCCACCCTGCGCAGAGCCTCCGCATTCACAAAAAATTATTTAAAATATTATCTCCGCGTTCTTTGGAAATTTTTATTTTAACTTGCATGGGGCGCTCGAAGCGTGGTTCATCTTTAATGCTTGTACGATACTTTCAATTCAAAAACCCTTCTTTTTACCGTTGCATATAACAGGGAAGTCTTTTAATATATTGTCCATTTCCTCTTCGATTTGAGAAATTATTAAAGCTTTTAAATAAAAGTATTTTATAAATGTTGCGTTTTTCCAAATTTTTCATTTTGTATAGCGTCTTGATCAAAAAGATGTCAAACAAATACTGATCAAGGTACCGAACCTGAAACTGCGCAGTGAAACTTCATAGAAGTACTGGAATAAACCTGTTGAAAACTGACGCTTCCATATTAAGGACCTCCATATGATCTGCAACCCATTTAACGGAATATGGTCTTGCCCGGCGCATTCACCAAAAGTTACATTCATAAAATTTGGCAGCGATTGTAAATTTTTCTATTTCGTGTATAAAACGGCTAAGTTAAAAATGTTATAGAGATATTTAATTTCATTTTTAAAGACTTACTGAAATGTACCACTCTCGATGTTATAAACAAAAAAAAAACGAAATTAAATTTTACACAGTTTTTTATTAAATCTCAGGCTCGTGATAATTTTCATTGCAAATATTTAGTAAGAACTAATATTTCACTTCTTTTCAGTTTTTAAAAATTGGCATATTAAAGATATCTTAACAACGCAAATTCAACCAACTTTGTATCACTTATCGTTTATAAAATTGCAATGCTGTCTATATAAAATAATTTGGAAGTTATATATTAGTGGGCAGTCTAACAAACCATTTAGGTATTTCTAGAATAAATTAACTTACGCAGATTCGTATCCAGAGCAACTGGAAGTGGTTAAAATCCAATCCGGTGATAATATGGTTCCACCGCATACGAAAAGTTGCCAGCCATCGTATATTTGCACCTACAATTAAGTATAATTTTTATTAAAATTATGCTCAATTTCTTTAAAAATAAGCAAAAGTACATTAGCTTCTATAGATTCCATTCTTTTGGAAATTAATGACTGTTGACCGGTGTACCATATAATGTTAAATGCATTTTTTAAAAACAATTTCTTGTAACTATCTAACCTGAAAAGAATATAAAAAAGGTCAGCAAATAAAACAATTTTTTTTTGATAGTTTCTTGCTCTATAAGCTTTAGTCATAAGTACTTGGTTGTGAGATGTAATATCAAAGAAAAAAAATAAGCATAGATTCTACGAAAATACAATTAGTTTCACAAAAACCTGTGACACGCAGTTGCATATTGCCTAGGAACAGCCGTGTCTCGAGAAAAGACAGGAAATAAAAAAACACATTAGACCAGGCTGCGTGGCAGCAGGGGGTAAGAAAAAAAAATTCGTCACAGCAAACTGATATTGTAGGTAATATCATAACTAGTGAAGGAAAAATAATCCGAACCACCAGCAACCGACCGGGGTAAAATGGGGCGATTTTGAGTGGGGGGGGGAAACAGTTTTTCGCGATTTGCGACTAAACTACGCATCTTATCGAAAAAAGTTCCCAGCCTCAAAATTTTCCGAGAAAAATGCAAAAAACTGTTTTTTTCTTCCACAAAAATGAT